>CM065666.1:14983650-15268650 GCA_033220385.1 Triplophysa yarkandensis
CATGAACAAATAATTCACAGAGTGAAGAAGTTTTATAATGTTGCTGAGAGCTTGTTTTGTGTTTACCCAATGTTAAAGGAGGTGAAGGCTGTTTGTGGGGTTAGGCTGTGGTCTACAGAAGAAAAGAGTAAGAATAGTGCTTCCTGCATGTTTGGCAGGTTTGTTCCTTTGATAGTTTTCTGTTTTGTTGGTATGTTTTTTTGATTTTTGTTTAAAGCTCAGATTTTTGAAGGATACACTTACTGGAGTATATTTTGTGATTATGTGTATTATGGATCCACTGATTGTCCGTACAACTTTTAATGTCTAGAATGCTCAGGATTTGTACTTGGAATATTCGAGGTATCCATAACTTTTTGGAAAAAAAGAAATATCAAAATTGCTCTTTTACAAGACTCACTAACTCACTACTTTTCTAACCTACTCACTCTATCAAAAAAAAAAAAAAAAAAACTTTTTGTAACTTCGCTCTCTGTGTAACTCGGTAGCATTGTTGTAGCACTTGTTGACCTATAGTTGTATCGGCTATTTACCGCTTCATTGTCTCCTCGACTATTGTAAGTCGCTTTGGATAAAAGCGTCTGCTAAATGACTAAATGTAAAATATAAATGTACAAGAGACTCATTTGAGTGACGAGAACATTCAAAATTACAACAAGGAATATTCAAAACAAATACGATACTCAAAACAAACATTTTATGAGCATGGAGAAAAGCCTGGGACATTTCTAGCATATATTGCCAAACAACGTGCATCATCTCAGTATATTGCAACAATTGTTGATTCATATGGTAATATATTCCATGATAATAAGAATATTAATAATTCATTTTGGGATTTTTATATAAACCTATATTCTTCTGGGAAAACAGGTGATCATCTCGAACAAATGGTTGACTTTTTTTCTGGGATTAATCTCCCAACGATTTCAGTTACACAAAAAGAAATTCTCAATGGCCCTATTACTAGACAGGAGATTATTAATGCTATTAATACTCTAAAGAATGGTAAATCGCCAGGGCCAGATGGCTTTTGTGGAGAGTTCTTTAAGGAGTTTCAAGAGTTGCTAGTAGACCCATTGAGTAATATGCTTAATTATTCGTTTGCGGTTAAAGAACTACTCAAGACTCTTGGAGAAGCTTATATCTCGCTCAAGTTAAAGAAAGGTAAAAGTCATGACATATGCTCTTCTTAAAAGCCAATTTCATTACTGAATGTCGACCAGAAATTGCGGAGAAGGCGTTTGATCAGATTGAATGGTCCTATCTTTTTTTTGTTTTGGATAAGTTTGGCCTCTGTGAAAATTTTGTGCAGTGGATCAGAGTGCTGTATACAGACCCATGTTCTGCTGTAGTGACAAATGGCTTTAGATCAGATTATTTTCCTATGCATAGAGGCACCAGGCAGGGTTGCCCCTTGTCGCCACTTTTATTTGCACTGGCTAAAGAGCCTTTCAGTAAGATCTGAAACAGCTATTTCAGGTTTACAGATAGGCCATTTACATCATAAGATTACATAATTTACATCATAAGACATAGAAGTATGCTGATGATGTTTTGCTGTTTTTATCTGAGCCAGAGAACTCTATTCCTGCCGTAATTGAGCTGATTAACTGGTACAGTTCCTTTACTGGTTAAAAGGTAAATGTAACTAAATCTGAAGCTATGCCTTTAGGTTCTCTTATTTCTAAACCTAACATTGTGCCCTGTTTTCCTTTAAGTGGTCACATCTAGGTTTTGTCTATTTGAGTATTTCTATCTCTTCATCTTTGAAGCTGATGTATGAATCTAACTTTGTTCCCTTGTTTGAGAAAATACGTAAAGATTTGGAATGTTGGACTTCTTTGCCAATATCTTTGCTGGGCCAGAAAGCACTTGTAAAGGGCTTGAATAGCTGGATGACTTCTTTTATATGGAGTAAACGCAAACCTAGATTAAAATTGTCAGTACTTTATCTGCCAAATTCTATGGGGGGGCTGGATTTTCCAAATATTAAGATGTATCAGTTCCCACCTGAGATATATTGCAGAGTGGGTTAGAAATGGCTCTTCCTCTACCTGGTTAGATATTGAATCCTCCGTTTCCCAATTTCCTTTAAGAGCTCTTCTTTTTGTTAAAAACTTTCAAAACCTAAAAGAGATTTATCGTAATCCAATTATAGTAAATAATCTGAAAGCATGGAGATCTGTGAATAGGCTTGAGGGTAGATCTAAACTGACCCCTTTTTTTACCCCAATATTAAACAATCCTGAATTCACCCCAGGAATTTTGGATGATGGTTTTAAACGTTGGTATGATTTGGGACTTATGAAGCTTGGGGACATGTTCTCAAACAATAAATTAATGTCATTTGTGGATTTAACCCAGAAGTACCAGTTGTCCAAACAAAATTTTTTTGATTTCTCCAATTGAGATATTATATCACTACTAACACAACACTTGTTAGAAATTGTGAGGTGTCCTTTGTTGAGAATTATTTTTTATCATCGGGAAAGATGTCTTTGGGTAGAATTTATAGTGCTGTGTGTTCAATTTCTTCGGTTGATACACAGAGAATTAAAACTAAATGGGAGGAAGAGTTAGCTACTAATATTGATGAGGAAACATGGACATTTGGTCTTGTGCTAAGAGAATATCGATTTGTGCACGTACAAGAGAAATACAATATAAATCATACATAGATTCCATATTTCTCCTAACCGCAGGAAATTTTTAACCCCTCTCTATCGCCTATGTGTTTAAAATGTAAAACTGAAGTAGGTACTTTAACACATTGTTTGTGGTCATGTAACAGACTGCGAAGGTATTGGATTTTGGTGCTTTATATGCAGTTGGATTTTGACCCAGTCTCATTGGTATTAGGTATACCTAATAAATATATAGTTTCGTCTGCCAATAAGAAATTGTATAATATTCTCTCCTTTGCTGCCAGAAAAAATATTGCTTCAGGGTTCAGTCTTGCTGTCACAACTCTGGTATACTGGGGAAGACAGTTTGTAGAAGACCCATGTGCAGAAGCCAAAAGCAAACCAGGAGGCTCAAATAACTCGAAAGCAGGCAGTCTTTACTTGATGTCAAATCTCAAATACAATTTGTATTTGTATTTGTACAAATTGCTGGAATAGACGGTGTTGGCGTTGATACTGGTGTTAAGTCACAACACCGTTACGTCACTTGCCCACCGTGGCACCGTCTCCCATCATGTTTTTATATTTTATTTTTTTATAAATATTCAGTGAAATATTTATAAATATTTCTGTGATAAAAACAAACATTTAGTTTGGAAGAGAATAGTCACTACAATTAAAAACTAAAAGCAGCTGCGCAATGTGCAATGCAGCAAGCCTAGCGACAGTCACATCGAAGATCGGATTTATCACGTGAGGAGAGTGAGTCGAACTGACTTAAAAGAAAGAGAATGGCGGAAGATTCCATCTTTAGCCAGCCAGAGATGGTCAACATGTTGGGTTTCCTGACAAAGAACATGTTAACTACAAACAAGCCATTTTGTGCTTTATTTTGGTTTATTTTGAAAAGACTGCTGATTTAACATTACGTAAGGGGATTTTGGAAGGTTTTTTCTTTTTTTTAACATTCGTTTCTTATGAAAATTTGGTTTTACCTTATGTAAACTTTGTGTTATTTTATTTAGACCTATTTTGTTTTCTTATTCGTTTATAAACGTGATAATCATTCTTTGCTTCTTATATATTTTGTTTCACACCACAGTTTGCTGATTTTCTATTTTTTTCTCTTCAGAAGCATGGTGTAATTTTATTCATTATGTTAATAAAAGTTCTATGTTTAATATAAGTGAGTTTGTATTTTTTCCCCTGCATTGTAGTTTATTCAAGCATTGACGTCCAATAGCCAATTTCCGCTAATTCCAAAGTGAAAGTTAAATGCGCCCATGGATTTATAAGATTAAAAGCCCCCCCCAGCCCCCCCATAAATTGTTACCACATAACGATTAACCGGCGGGAAAGGTCCTCACCGTCACAAGTCAACTGTCAATTATTTAATATGAGTTCAGCAGCCACTTACCTTCTCTCTGGTAAGCAATTTTGGCATAACTTCACTACTCCACTCACTGTAGACTAGTTGACACAGGTATGAGCTGTGGTCATCATGAGGATGAACATTCAGTTCAGCCGGAGCTGGCTCTGTCAGACTCAATCCCGAGGATGAGACAAAAGAACAAAACAAAGACATTAGTTTAGAGGCCTCTGACATTTTTTGTTTAAATGACACAATATGACAAATGTTTGGTTTCATCCAAAGATGTAAATTCAATTTATGTACAATATCCTCAATATCACATAAAACGTTTGCGAATAAAGCACTGTTTCCTTCCAAAGAGAGCAAAATACATCACTTCCGCATAAACTGGCGCCAAACATAAAAAAGAAAAATGGAAGTTGCTTGCTGGAGAAGGACTTGCTATATAATAACTTACTTGCGTCTCAGTACGCGTAGATGAATTGCAGTGTGCACAGTCATGTCATGACTTGAAAAAGTTACATTTTTCTTACTGAACAAAAAGATTATCCTACTCAGTTTTGTGTATTACTTCTTTAATGCACATTTTCACAATTGATGCGCACCTTGGCGTTTCCATTCAGGGATTTTATGCAATAGTCTAAAATGCACATTAAAACAGGAGGATCCCTTTTGTTCGAAAGATTTGGTTTGCACACAAAAAAAACAATACTCGACCCGTGTTACAGAGTGCTGTTGTCTCTTTTCAGGTCATTCCCAACCTTTTGAAGTTATAGTTCATCCTAAAATAACAATCATGTCATCATTTTCTTGTCAGTTCATACCTGTTGCACTTATTTACTTCTTCTGCATGCAAACAAAATCAATGCAAGTGTATGACTGCCATGTATGAAACGACAAGGACATATGTGAATAATATCAGATTTTTTATTTTGTGATGAATGATCCCTTTTTAAACCATGCAACAGGACCTTAGACGGAAGAAATTTGCTCTTAATACAGATAAATAAGTAAATAATAAGTATTAAATAAGAAAAGTCCTTTTAGTCTGGGTCTAATGGCTCCGGTTTACAACATTCGGGTTCATAGATATTATTCCGCTGATAAAACAATATTTTGTGACAAGTAATGAACTCAAGACACAAGATAAACAACCAATTAGATTTATTTATTTGTCATTTAATCATTTTTATCATCATTTTTATTATAATTAAGGTGATTTTTTCATTTAATGACCAAATTTGAAGTCAAAATGTTTAAAAATGTACTATTTAATGCTATGTCAAATAACTACCAAGTAATAATCACTAAGTTTCTAAGTTTCTATATAAGTCTATATAAGTCAATAATGTTTTGACTCTAATTAAAATATAGGATTCTATGTTTTTGTATTTTAGTCATGCAGTTCTAATCTGCAGACCCGATCTGTTTTTTTTTATACCCTACATGCCTGGATCCTACACTGTGTGGACTACTCGAGGTGAGATCAAATGGCTGATTTTAGAAGCAGGCTTTACAGCTGCCTTTTCTAACTTCAGTCATTTGATCCTATACTTGCTGCATTTATGATGTGGACTTTCAGCTGCAAAAACAATAAATAATGATTAAGTACATTCATAATAAACATCGTATAAATTAATACATTTTCAGAGGTCTCATTTCAAGGTACCTGAGTTCCAGACTTTAGAAACACAATCCTTAACAACAGGAGGCTACGATGTGTCCTCCTGGTTAAATGAAGGATATTTTCTAAAAATACAAAGGAAAAGTACTTCAAGTATCATTTCCTGCTATCATTTAAACATTTATATATTGAGAGAAGCTGTTTAACTTACTCAGGCACAGGAGCTGCTTTGTGTTCCACACAGGTCCGTTTGGTTAGATGCAGTCTCTTCTTCCTCTGTAGACGTCGGCTATTCCATGCTCATGTAAAGCTGTTGAGAACAACTCCAAGTCAATAACTGACACATTTGTTCCTCCAAATACAGATTTCATAAATTACTGTTATTACAAATCTGTTAATTCGTAATTTAGGTTTTTCAAATCAGTTTTGAAGTTGACTCACAATTAGTGGACCTGTTGGGATCTTCTAGCGTGTCCATGTTTTCCTCAACTGTAGGTTGCCAAAATATTTGGAGAACATTTTTTCTCAGCCATTCAAGCATTATGATTTTGTATAAATCCAGAGGATTTTCACAACTTACTCAGATGGATGGACTGTGTCCGCTGTGACAGGAGGCTCCGTAGATTCCTCCTGTCCGACTACCTCCTACTTTTCTTGATAAACTGTTGAAAACAAATTAGAGTAGATCAATGTTACAACTGTTCATCTAATGACTGTTAAATCTATAAAATATGCTAATATTTATCCTACATGCTACCTGATTCTTAAAACAGTTTTACAAAATACAAAAAAACACCATTGAAAGTTTTGAAACAGAATGTCAAAACATACGATGTCTGTTCTTCGTGCTCTTCTTCTTCCTGGAAGGCATGGAGACTTCAGGAATGGTATCAGATGTCACGGAATAAACAGGCATGTCCAAGTTTTCCTCCATCTTTTGGGAATCCTTATCTGTAGGTTCCCTAAGAGTCAATGTATTGAAAGATCAGTTTTCGCAGTCATTCAAGCATTCAGATTCTGTATAAATAAAGAAGAACTTCCACAACTCACTCAGATGGAGTGACTGGGTCCGCGGCGACAGGAGTCTCTGTAGATTTCTCCTGGTCGACCGGCTCCAGCTTTTCTTGATAAACTGTTGAGAACAAATTAGAGTAGATCAATGTTACAACTGTTCATATAGCAGTTGTTAAATCCATTATAGATGCAAATATATCCTACTTGCTACCTGATTATTAAAACGTTTTTACAATATGAAACAGAATGTCAAAACATACGATGTCTGTTCTTCCTGCTCTTCTTTTTCCTGGCAGGCATAGAGACATCAGGAAGTGTAGTGGACATTTTGGGATCCAAGGCGATGTCCACGTTTTCCTCCATCTTTTGGGAATCCGTTACTGTAGGTTCCCTAACAGTCAAAGTATTTAAAGATCAGTTTTCGCAGCCATTCAAGCATTTAGATTCTGTTTAAATCCAGAACATTTTCACAACTCACTCAGATGGAGGGACTGGGTCGGCTGGGACAGGAGGCTCCGTAGTTTCCTTCTGGTCGACCAGCTCCAGCTTTTCTTGATAAACTGTTGAGAACAAATAAGAGTAGATTACAATTACGCAACTGTTCATGATAACTGATTCTCGAAATTACATCATGAAACAACATTGATAGGGTTTAAACAGAATGTCATAACTTACGATCTTTGTTCTTCCTGCTGTTTTTCCCTGGTTTAGGTGGTTCAGGATCCACAGGCTGGACTATCTTCTCCTCCACAGTTTGTGGATTCTTGATAGTAGTGGCAGGATCCTTATGTCTAATAATTTAAGGAAGAATCATTTGTAAGCATCATTTGTGCAAACACTGATGTGATTATAAATAGAGAGAATTTGTTTAACTCACTGAAGAACAGGAGCAGGTGGAGGTGCCGCCAGGGTCTCAGTGGGCTGGGTTTTCCTCTTCACCAGTAACCCCAGATTAGTGCTCCTGATCTCAAACTTCTCTGGACATTCTGATGAGAACAAATCATAGTTAATTGATTAAATACTTGTTCATACGAATATAGGAGAAGTTTTGAAATAAAGAACGCTGATACTGTACTCTGTGCATAAATTTGTTGGCGCCTTATCCATAGGCTCACCCTCTTCACGGGATGTCTAAATACAAAGAGAAAAATAATTTAAGCATTATCTGTGGAAACATTAAAACACTTCTACATTGACAGATTTGTTTAACTCACTGAGCCCATGGAGGGATGACAGGGGGCTTGGTCACCAGCATGCACAGTTTTGTGCTCTTCACCTCATTCTCCTTTGGATAGCCTGTTGAGATCAAATCAAAGGTAAGTGACATATCTGTTCATCCAATGAGTGACATTAAAAATTTGGTTTATAAAACAACAAATTAAAGAGCACCGATAGTGTTGACTGGAATATTAAAACTTACACAATTTATTCCTGCCTTTCCGATTCCTCTGCATCTGGGCAGGATCCTCAGACATGTTTTTGACAGAGGACTTCATGGACGTCTTCTGTTTCTGAGCGAAAGCTGTTGAGAATCATTAAGTGAAGATAAACGTCAACACTAAGAAACATCCAATAATAGAGAAATATTGTGGTGTAATCACTTACGAATCTTGTTCTTCATCCTTTTCATCTTCTCCTCGGATGCAAAAGAAGACGTCTTGTAGACCTCCAGAGATGGAAACTCCTTCTCATCTTGTGGGACCACAGTGAATTTTGCAATTAAATAAGAATAGATAAATGACAATAAATAAACTGTGAATTTAGGGGATTGTGTGGTTTAACATTGATTTATGATAAACTGTAACGTATAGTAACGAATGATACATTTTTCTTGCAATAAAACTATTTTTAAGCATATTTCATATGGAAAGTGTAACTTTATGTGCGACTATAAGAGAGATTTCATTTAGTTATTTTAATAAATTCATAAATAAATGAATAAAGGTTTATCAACATGTAAACAGAAGGATTTTATGTAAAAAACAGTTCATAAAAAGTCTTTTTTCACAGGCAGGGTCACATATTATAGAGCATTTCTCTTGTTTGTTGTAAATATGAATAAGAAAAACATGAAACTCACCATAACTTTGGATCTTTGAGAAATAAGTTGTGAACTCATCTCGTGATCCTAAAGGAAAGTCAAATCTGACGCTGTTTCGATGTCGATAAAGTCGCACGATCAGGTCGAGTCAACGATAAGTTTCCTTTCGGTCTCAGTCCTTCACGTCAAATCAACAAATGAACAGAAAAACGCTTGAAATCACAAGGCTAAAAAAACGCGTAGTGCTCGCACAAAAGCTAAAACACGACTAAAGTTACAACCGACACGAAGCGCATTGCCTACATATAGAGCGCGCGTTCTATATTGCGTCATACAGGGTCGGCATGACAACCGGTTAGATAATATACTACAACAATAAAACAATGAAATACTATTCAATTTTCATTCAAATGATATAAAATATCAATAAAGTTTTGTTAATCATATGTTCACTCATAATGTACGGGCAGAATGACACAATACTAAAACGAACATTATATATATATATACATTTAAATATTTTATTGTTTTTATGATTTTATTACACATTTGAAACCTTCCAGGGCGCCGTAAAGTGTTTTACCCACAAGATGGCGCCAGATGTTCATTTTTTACGACAGTCACGCCCACTGAGTGACACAAAGACACAAAGTGTGTGTGTGTTTACTAATGTGTGTACTTTATTTCAAACTTGACAGAAAACTTGTTTACTTTATACTCTTATAATCTATGAAATCATATCAATACATATCACATTATTTAAGAGATGGTATAAAATAGTACAAAAGAATGAAAGGTTTGCTTTTGTCTAATATGTCTTTATATAATAAGAACTAGTTTTAACAGACCGACAGTGAGTACAAGTTTTATTCACTTGCACATGACACACTTTACACACATTATACACACATTAGTGTAAGAGCTATCAGTTGTGTTTTAATGGAACTATAAACATGTTATACTTGTGTAGTATTTAATGGCTTATTAGTATAGTATGTGAACTGTAGTATTTTTCCTCAAGTGAAGTCAGCAGGTGATGATCAGAAAGTTTCTCCAAATAGAAAAATAAAATGTTTGCCCAAACTTCTGATGGCGAGCAGAAAAGTGACTTTGGAACTTTGTCACATAATCTGCTGATGGTGGTCACGTCATGACAACGTAATGGATTAAAAGTGTTGTGTTGCTATCCGGATATATTAATACAATTATTTTATTTCATATTCTTTGGGCAGAACAACTAATTGAACTTTAATTTGCCCAATTTGTACAAGAGACGTTTTAAAGAGCAAATCAATGAGAAAAGACTCAGTGTTGAAATCCTTTTTTATTGACTGACATTGCTGAAATTGAGTTTATAACAGTGGTCTGTTAAAATATAATATTATTTAATGTGATTGTTGCTGTTTTATACTGCACAAACAGACTTATTTCTTCTCTTGTGATGCTGTTGCTCCCGTTACCCTGGTTACCATTAACCCCCACCACTGCTGAATACACCTGAAATATAACCAAATATAACCTAAAGCAGCGTTTTTCGCATTTTCTCGCCTTATTTTTGTCAAATATGTTTATTTTATTATTATATTGAGCAGTAACGAGTCTTACCTGATAAAACCAAATTTCCTGTCAGAAAACTTCACTTCCTGTCAGTCCAGAAGCCCTTTAAAAAGCGTTCTTTAAACACAAAAGCAATGTTGATATTTAAATCATTCATGGTAGCCAAATATTTATTGCTTATGAAATGACGTGTTCATTATAGTCCTGTTATTAGCAAAATAGTAGGAATATAGGACATAACTGGTCCATATTTGCTTATCTTGTAACCTTTGTACAGGTGACGTCATGAATTCATCATTTAATGCTCATAGAATTATGTGCCAGGGATTTGCCAGCTATGTTGCCAGCTTATAAATCAGGAAATTAGCAAAAAAACAACAACAAATACATGAAGTTCCCAATACATCATGTGTTAGCTGGGACAGATATCAATTCTGTGAAAAGATGACGTTTTTACCGATGGTTTTTCCTATAATTATAGCACAAATCTCAAGATTTGATCTTTCAGATACACATTGTGAGGTCTCTCTTTAATATTTTACAGAATTATTCTGATTTTACTGCATGATATTTCATAGGAAAGTTAGGCCTATAACTTTACATTTCACAAAGAAATGAAAACATGAAAATAAAAAAATAGTCATTATTTTATATTCTATTAAGAGCTATTCCTTAGTCATGTGTTGGATATAATTGCTTCTGGTTTGTATATTTTATTGCACATAAATCTTAAGAAGTTTGTCATCTTCCAACTGTGTCTTTTTTATCACATCCATAACGCAGGTTTATTTATCTTTATTAAAATAGAAAACTTGTGCATAAACTGTTACTGTGACAATTTCACAGACCATTTTCAGTTGCTCTTAATGTACTATTTTACATGTATGTGCTTAAGTAAAATTTGTTTTTGTTTTTTACTATGTGAACATGTTTATATTTTTAAGCAATATATTATTTGTACATGTTTTAGGAAAAGTTGCAAAATAAAACTCATCAGACACTGACCTGAAATGGCAACAAAACAAATCCAGTCTACAAATGCACTATTCAAACTGCTGTATATTACAGGACATGTTCATGTATTTCTTAATTCATTTTAAAGAAAAAATGAAAAAAATTAGTCCTTTTATTTCAAATAATATGACTATAATGTTCCTTCAGGTAAAATATGTAAACCAACAAGATAAAAGACGATACATTTAGACAAAGAGGATGAAAATATAAAAACAAGCAATAGAAATAAATAAATAACATTTCATAAAGTTTGTTTAATCAGTATTAATTCAGGTTACCAGTAAAAAAACAATACTTCTCATCTGTTAAATGTGACAAAGTAACATTATCTATTTAAATTTTTTTCAGTTTAATAAATTATTGTGCAATAAAATTCAACGAATAATTAATTAAATGCAATTATTATATAATATAATATTTATATAATTTAATTAATATATAAGAATTCTATTATTAGTCACTTACCCGACCGATCAACAAATACAAATAACAAGTTCCCTTTGAGCAAAGCGTGTGCTTTCGATTAGTCCGCCTATTTAAAACATTTCAGTTTTTAATGTTTAAAACAAAGATATCAATTCTGAATCATACCTCCTTTCAAATGATCCAGGATGGTAAAGACATTCTGATCTGCAGTGGCCTTCATGAATACCTGGTAGACTGGGAGTGGTATGGACCAAAAGAAAATGACATTAGACCCCACACTTCTCACAACCTTCCACGAGCCCCCTTGCAAGGCCCTCCATGGCGTGGGAGAGGCAACCCATATGTTTTTCGAATCCCAGGACACCCCATAACTATCTGGTCTTATTTTGAATTCGACTGCTCACCCCATAACTATCATGCCCAGTAGTTTAATTTTATCTACCTGTTCTATAGGTTCTCCAGACACATTTAATCTCATTTTTGGTGTGAATTACAATGCATGATTTGATCCCGAGATAATTGATTTGGTTTTTGTGCAGATTATGATCTATGACATCAAATGAAACACTAAAATCATGAAATACTTCACCAGTCGTCTTTGAATTATAAATTCCCATTAACCGGTTGTCTGTCATAACTTTAAGGGCGGCACAAGTAGAATGGTTCTGTCTGTAAGCATGTTGAAATCCTGTGTTCAAACCGTTACAGTCAAAATATTCCTGTATTTGTGAATGAACTATTCTCTCCATCAGTTTACTGAGAACTGGAAGAATGGTAATTGGGGAAAGGTTATTCCCAGTGAGCGCTAGTCTGTTATCTCTAGGTAAGGGAATAACCTTACCCTCTTTCCAGATTGTGTGTTAAACACCCTTCATTAAGCATGCATTCAAGATGACATATTGGACTGTTAATTTAATCAGCTGCCAGACGAAGTAATCTGCTGTCCAGCATATCAGTGCCCACTGAGCCATGGTCAGGCAGAGACTTCATAAATATCAATTCTTTCTTTTTATATATTAAATACGCTTCAAATAATCAGAATCATTATTTTTCATAGACTGCATCAGTGTATTAACCACAAAATAATTTAATCTTTACAAAATAATCATTAAAATAATTTTCAATATCAGATGGTTTGGTCTGAAACATACCTTTAGATTTCACAAAGTTGTTCTTCTCTGTCATGATTCTGCCTCTCTTGGTCATGTTTTTTCTGATTTTGGCAGAATCATGGCATTCCTGTGTTTTTGCGAGTGTTACATGGCATTGTTTGTTGTCTCGTCTCCTGACCCCGCCCCCTTGTTAGCCTGTCTATCTTCCATCATTGTTTCATTCCACACACCAGCCCCGTCTGGTAAGCCCTTGTTATGTTTCCCCTATTTAAAGCCCTTGTTTTTTCTGTCCTGTGTCGTGGCATTACATGTAGTTCTTGTGTTTGTGTTCGTGTTCGTGTTCAGGTCTTGATGGTGTTTCCAGTTTAATGTTCTTGTCTGAATTGTTCCTGGTCCATGTTTTGCCTTGTTTAAGTTCATTGATATTACCTTGTTTTGTGCCCCCTCGTGTGAAGTCTTTTGTTTGCCCTTTTTATAGTGTTTACTGTCACTGTTTTCCCCATTGTGGGTTTTCGTTTTTATTTTTGTATTAAAGTCTTGTTTACTTCCCCAATCGTGCCTACATTTTGGTTCTCCATTCCTTCACCTCCATCATTCCTGACATTTTACCCGTATACTTGTCCTGATGTACCTGATGTTACCTGTCTCTGTCTTGTTGTTTCTAGTTTTTGTTTTTTGGTAAAAAACACCTTATTTTGCCCCCCTTGACTGTTTGTAGGTTTAGTTACTGTTTTCCCCATCGTGGGTTTTGGTTTTTGGGTTATTAAAGTCTTGTTGTTCCCCTGAATTGTGCCTGCATTTGGGTTCTCCTTCCAAGCCTCCCTGCCCATCGCGATCCTGGCATTCTCCCCCTAATTTCATTAAGGGTTTTCCAGAGCGCTTTACCATCTCTCTTTACAGCATTCTTTGTATGTAGTATTCTGTTTTCATATATCTATTCAATTTTGTTACCTGGGCTTTCAGTTTACAATACTTGATTTGTTCTTCACTATCCAGACTTTAATAATGCTAATTTGGCTTCATCTCTTTCCTTCATAAGGCACTTTAGAGTCTCATTCAACCTTGAAGCTGCCTCCCCTTTATAATACACTTTCTCATTGGGGCATGTTTATCAATTATCTTTATGAAATTTTCCATAAAAATATTTAAGGAGGCCTCAGGCTCCTCAGCAGTGTACAGATCCGTCCAATCAATATTACAAACATCTGCCCAAAAAATTTCATGAATACATTTCTTAAACATCCTTCTATATATTGGAGTAACTCTTCCTTTCGGAATTTTATAATGGTCACTAAAACCCACAGACTGAGAAACTAATTTAGTGCAGAATTCAGGAATATTCGTGTAGATATGATCTATACATTATTATATTTTCATAAACAGAAAATGTTTTTGTTTTTTATAACATGTTGTCACACAAACATACTGTTCCATTATTATTATTTTTGGTTAAACAGTCCCTTGTTTAGTGTTAAAACTATTATTAATTGTGTTATTTGAGTCCTCAACTATGCATAAATGCATTTAAAACTTTAAGGCCCACCTCCCAGTGTACTCTGAATGGTGAAACTGTCTAGTCCACTGTTATTGGTCAACTCTTCTGTCAGTTACTGCATCACCAACAGTGCTGAGACAACATCATGTGAATCCGGTTACTTCCGTAACGGATGTCTGAAGACACGTCATGGAAGTAACTAGATGACTACAATCCTGTTGTTTGCTGTAGTCCAAGATACACATAGTTTTGAACATAGTTTTATTGGTCATCCTGTTAATAAGGATTGCTGCGATATACGGTGTTGGCGGTGATACTGGGGTTGAGTTATAACACCGTTACGTCACTCGCCCACCGTGGCACCGTCTCCCATCGTGTGTTTTTTATTTTATTCTTTTATAAATATTCACTGAAATATTTATAAATATTTCCTTCGTTCAATAGGCTAGAATCAATACTTCAAAATCCGCTTAAGATACTTAATTTGAGTTGGTGGAATAGCTAAAACAATTACTAAGACAATGCCGTCGAAAAAAAAGATACAAAATAACGGGAGATTGAAAACGGAATCATAAATAACACCATCCGAAACCTGAAAGCCTGAGCAAACGCGAAGAGACGGAGGATGAAGGAGGCGAGGACTCAAACGAGACTCCTAGTAACGCAGAGATAATGAAGGCATTTAATGCGATGGAAAGACAAGTAAGCGGCAAGGTGGACAAAATTCTGTCGGCGGTCGTGGAAGTGAGATTGGCTAAACAGATTAAACAGGTGATGACTAGAATCAAACAGATACATGCAAATGTTGAATTTTTGCAAGAGACCCACATGACTAAGGAGGAACTGATCAAAATGGAAAGAAGGTGACAAGGCCAGGTATTCTCGGCATGTTTTACTACAAAAGCCAGAGGGGAAATTTCATGAATACATAAAGCTGTGCCATTTAAAGTAAATAATGTTATTAAGGACTAAGCTGTCAGATTTTTGATTATTAAGGGTAGAATAGGAACAGGGATAATACATTTAGTGAATATCTATGGCCCTTATAAGGAAGACTCTAAATCCGGGGTGTCCAAACTACGGCCCGCGGGTCAGTTTTTATTGGCCCGCAGCAAATTCTGAAAATTTAATTGAATATTATATGTGCCCGCACATGGCACTTGAGCTCAACTCTGTTGCACTTCTCAGTTTCAACACAAGATGAAGCCAGTCACACCTGTATGCGCACATGAAAGCCTTCTGTGTAAAGCTCCGCCTGTTTGAGACACAGTTACAAGCTTTAATGCTGCACACTTCCCTGCGCTGTCTGAAATCAAGTCTGCTTTTCCAAAGGTAGACCTTTCTGCTAAAAAGGAGAAATTTGCTTCTGTAATTACATCTCTCTTGACAGAATACAACCAGCGTTTTCAAGATTTTTCTGTCATTGAAAAACAAATCAAGCTGTTCTCGACCCCCTTCTTGGCATAGACATAATATACGTAGACGCCTCATAGACTGACGCTGCCTATTGGAACTGGCGTACCAGCGTGGCGCCATCTTGGATGGGTCTCCAATGCGTCACCCCCTCCGCATTTATTTCTACTGAGGAAGGTGAATTCCTCAGTAGAAATAATCATAACTCCCCGAATTTTTACCGGATTTTCACACAGTTTGGTTTGTTACAAACGGCAGAGATTTAGTTATGAATCAGGACGCTGTCACACATTAAAGAATACTGCTTTCATGCTAAAAGACATATGGTAGGCTATGGCATATTGATAAATGTATAAATTAATTAGGTTTATATTCTAATAAAGAAACAAGTTTTATTGTGCATTTGAATTTATTTTCTCTCTCTCTCTCTCTCTCTCTCTCTCTCTCTCTCTCTCTCTCTCTCTCTCTCTCTCTCTCTCTCTCTCTCTCTCTCTCTCTCTCTCTCTCTCTCTCTCTCTCTCTCTCTCTCTCTCTCTCTCTCTCTCTCTCTCTCTCTCTCTCTCTCTCTCTCTCTCTCTCTCTCTCTCTCTCTGTCTCTCTCTCTGTCTGTCTGTCTCTCTCTCTCTTTCTCTCTCTGTCTCTCTCTCTCCTTCTACATAAAGCTGTACCAGCTCAGAACACTTTTTTTTAAAGGCCTGGAAAAGTAACTGCGATAATTCCAGGTCATTCCAGCATCTTACACTACCCTGTCAGGCTTGCAGCTGGGGCTGGGGAGCTAAAATCCTTGAAAAATAACTTTTATTATAAATAATATTTTAAATGGTAAAATAACCAAAATTATTGTTCAATATTACTTGTGAAAGGTAATTCCATGCGATATGGTTTTTATACTGCGCCGGTTATTGCAACCGTAAGCTGCACAAAATACGGGCATAGTTGCTCGCTCTCCGTTTACTCTGATTGACTCTGGTGCTAGCGTAGAGTGAGGAGACCTAACCTATATGGCGGCGACACTGGGTTACGGTCCAGCACATCATGAGGCGTCTACGTATATTATGTCTATGCTCCCTGGTAGATACAGAAGAAGTGGAGGAGAGTCTGCAGTTAGAACTGATTGAAATGCAATGTGATGATTCTCTGAAGAGTCAACATCAGCTTCTATCCTCCCTGACTTCTATCAGAGTTTGGATCGTGCCAAGTTTCCACTGATGAGACGCCACGCAAAAAGAATGATGAGCCTGTTCGGCTCAACATACATATGTGAACAAACATTTTCTCTGTTAAATCAGAACATAAGCAGACTGAGATCCAGAATGACTGATAGCTATCTCTGTGAAGACCACACCAAAAAACTTTGGACACCACTGCTCTAAATTGTATAGCAACATATTTCTGATGGTGGCTTCATTACCAGGTCAGGTTATAATGGCGGGGGATTTGAATTTTACACTTGATCCAGGAAAAGATATATCTACAGGAGTTCATACCACACATGTGAATTCTAGAAAACAGATTCTAATTTTATAAGAGAGCTTAAACTAATGAATATATGGAGGCATCGTAACCAAAAGCAGACTGCATGTTCATGCTATTCAGCGACACACCAAACGTAGTCTAAAATAGACTACTTTCTTGTGTCAGCCCAATTGCTTTCAAAATGTATAGACTATCAATACCTTAGTATTGTCATATCCGATCATGCACCAGTGTTTTTGGCTTATGTCAATTCAAAATTAGTTAAAGATCCCCTGGAATGGTGATTGGAAGCAAAGTTGGCTTAAAGATGCTTCATTTGTAGAATTCTTGGGCAGTCAAATAGACATTTTTTTTAAATAAATCAATGGAAACTTCAACAGGAATTAGGTGGGAAGCATTTAAATGTTTTATTCTGTGACAAATTATTAGTTTTTGTAGTTCTTAAGGTAAAAAATATTGACAGGAGTTACAAGATTTGGAAAAAGAGATTAAAGAGCTTGAAAATTAAGTATATCATTGTGATTCGATCTGCGCAGATAAACATAAACAGCTATTCTAAATATAATTTAGTTGACCCACAAGAAATGAATAATTCATTAAGATCATATTATATTTAACTGTATAGCTCTGAATGTACTTCGGGTTCAGAAATACAAACATTTTTTTTGCATGATTTGGAGCTACCTAGAATACCAGAGGAACATAGAGATGAATTTTGAAAAGACATTAGTTTACAAGAGGGGACAGAGGCGATCGATTTGATGAAGGCAGGGAAGGCGGCAGGACCTAATGGTCTCCCCATAGATTTATATGGGTCAGTTTTTATTCGCTCACAGCAAATTCTGAAAATATAATTGAATATGGCCTGCACATGGCGCTTGAGCTCAACTCTGTTGCAATTCTCAGTTTCAACACAAGATGTAGCAGATAACAGAAAAGGTGCTTCTCCACTAAACACAATTAAGCAAAGAAAAATATTTACCACGAGTCACTAGAAATGGTAGCACCGAAGAAACGCAAGATAGCAAGTGAATGTAGAAGATTTCAAACACGGTGGGAAAATTAATATTTCTTTTAAGAAATCAACGGAAAGTGTGTCTGTTTAATTTGCAATGAAGATGTTGCTGTGATGAAAGAGTATAATGTCCGTCGGCACCATGAGACCAAGCATCAGAGCTACGCATCGTACACAGGTGCGGAACGAGCACAGAAATTCAAGCAAATGGCAGCTAGCCTGGAAGCTCAACAAAAGGTTTTTTTTTCGTGCTAACAAAATACAGGAAAACGCCACAGCTTCAAGCTATGAAGTCGCACAACTTATTGCCCAGCATGGCAAACCGTTCTCAGACGGTGATTTCATAAAACAGTACCTTATCAAAGTCACAGAAGTAATGTGCCCGGAAAAAGTGCAGGATTTCAACATCGTGAGCTTATCCAGAAATAGAGTGGTGCGGAGAAATGAGGATTTGTCAGCTAACCTAAAACTTTAGCTGAGAGAGAAAGCTTGTGCTTTTGATTTTTACTCGATAGCTTGCGATGAGAGCACAGACGCCACAGACACCGCACAGCTTTTAATTTTTTTGCGGGGAGTCGATGATAATTTTTGCTGTACGGAGGAGCTGCTTGATATGATGAGCCTAAAAGGCACAGCGACGGGTGGAAATATTTTTGACGCTGTGTCCGAGGCAGTTAAAAAGATGGGGCTTAAATGGGACATGCTCTGTGGAGTAACAACGGATGGAGCTCCGGCGATGACGGGTGGGCCCAAAGGAATGGCATCCATAGTGTGCATCAAGGTAAAAGAGAGCGGAGGTGAGGCTGTTAGGATGCACTGTATAATCCACCAAGAAGCACTGTGTACCAAGACTGTCCAGCTGGGCGATGTTATGGACACTGTTGAAAAACTGTCAACATAATTTGAGCTAGAGGACTGTACCACAGGGAATTTCAAGCTTTCTTATTTGACGTGGATGCTGAATAGGGGGATGTACTCTACCACTCTGATGTACGCTGGCTCAGCCGCGACTCTTTGCTGCAGCGGTTTTATTTGCTGAGATCAGAAATCGACAAGTTTTTGAAAGAGAAGGGCCGACCTCTTCATAAACCGAGTGACCCTCTGTGGCTGGCAGACCTGGCCTTTTAGTTGATCACACACATCATCTGAATACTCTGAACAAGAAACTACATGGCAAAGAACAGCTGGTGTCCCACCTGTATGCGCACATGAAAGCCTTCCGTGTAAAGCTCCGCCTGTTTGAGACACAACTACGAAGCTTTAATGCTGCACACTTCCCTGCGCTGACTGAAATCGAGTCTGCTTTTCCAAAGGTAGACCTTTCTGCTAAAAAGGAGAAATATGCTTCTGTAATTACATCTCTCATGACAGAATACAACCAGCGTTTTCAAGATTTTTCTGTCATTGAAAAACAAATCAAGCTGTTCTTGACCCCCTTCCTGGTGGATGCAGAAGAAGTGGAGGAGAGTCTTCAGTTAGAACTGATTGAAATGCAATGTGATGATTCTCTGAGGGTCAACATCAGCTTCTATCCTCCCTGACTTCTATCAGAGTTTGGATCGTGCCAAGTTTCCTCTGATGAGACGCCACGCAAAAAGAATGATGAGCCTGTTCGGCTCAACATATATATGTGAACAAACATTTTCTCTGTTAACTCAGAACATAAGCAGACTGAGATCCAGAATGACCGATAGCCATCTCTGTGAAGTCCTTCGTGTCTCAACCACCAAACTTTCTCCTGACATCCCAGCAATCTTTCAATCCAAAGGACAGCATCACTGCTCCCACTGAGAGCAATGTTCTTCACATTATAGGTGACGTAGAAATACACAGTAATCATGTGTCAATATGGCACCTCTTGTGTGTGGCCCAGGCCTTTGCTTATTTTCTGTATTTGGCCCACTCCAAAAAAACTTTGGACACCCCTGCTCTAAATTGTATAGCAACATATTTCTGATGGTGGCTTCATTACCAGGTCAGGTTATAATGATGGGGGATTTGTATTGTACACTTAATCCAGGAAAAGATATATCTACAGGAGTTCATACCACACATGTGAATTCTAGAAAACAGATTCTAATTTTGTAAGGGAGCTTGAACTTATAATGAATATATGGAGGCATCGTAACCCAAAGCAGACTGCATGTTCATGCTATTCAGCAACACACCAAACTTATTCTAAAATAGACTACTTTCTTGTGTCAGCCCAACTGCTTTTAAAATGTAAAGACTGTCAATACCTTAGTATTGTCATATCCGATCATGCACCAGTTTTTTTTTTGAGGTATGTCAACTTAAAATTAGTTAAAGATCCCCTAAATGGCGATTCCAGCAAAGTTGGCTTAAAGATGCTTCATTTGTAGAATTCTTGGGCAATCAAATAGACATTTTTTTTTAAAACAAATCAATTGGAAACTTCAGCAGGAATTAGGTGGGAAGCATTTAAATGTTTTATTCGAGGACAAATTGTTAATTTTTGTAGTTCTTAAAGTAAAAAATCTCGACAGGAGTTACAAGATTTGGAAAAAGAGATTAAAGAGCTTGAAAATTAAGTATATCATTGTGATTAGATCTGCGCAGATAAACATAAATGGCCTTTTTAATATAAAACATTTTCTGCAAATAAAACTATAACTAAGCTATTAAAGCTGTAACAAACATTTTATGATCAAGGCGAAATGACAGGTAAAGTGTTGGCGTGGCAGATAAAAAAAGCAAATAGAGAGGGCTGTAGATTCAATTGAAGAGTCAGATGGGAATATCATCGTTGACCAACAAGAAATTAATAATTCATTAAGATCATATTATATGAAACTGTATAGCTCTGAATGTACTTGGGTTCAGAAATACAAAAAAATGTTTGGGATAATTTGGAGCTACCTAGAATACCAGAGGAACATAGAGATGAATTTTGAAAAGACATTAGTTTACAAGAGGTGACAGAGGCGATCGATTTGATGAAGGCAGGGAAGGCGGCAGGACCTAATGGTCTCCCCATAGATGTATATAAAGGATTTAAAGATAAATTAGTAAGACATATTTTAGACATGCTGATAGAAGCCTTTGCAGTGAATAAACTTCCTAGGTCCTTGAATGAAGCTATAATTACCTTATTGCCTAAAATAGGAAAACCTAACAATAAATGTGAAAATTTTCTACCTATAAGTTAACTCAACTCAGACACAAAAATCCGAAGCTAAATATTGGCAAGAAGATTAGAAACTGTAGCCTCTTATGTCATAGGGATGGATCAGAATGGTTTTATGAAAAAAAGACAAGGATGTCATAATGTAAGAAGATTGCCAAATATTCTGCTTCAACAAATGGCGAGAAAAGATACTGCATTACTAGCACTAGATGCAGAAAAGGCATTTGACAGGGTGGAATGGGATTTTCTGTTTGATGTTTTAATTCAAATTTGGATTCGGAGAAAAATACTCTAAATGGGTTAATTGTTGTATCAGAATTCTTCGACAGAGGACTTAACTAATAATTTGATATCAAAGTCAATTGATATTTCAAGGGGATGTAGACAGAGATCGCCTCTTTCCCCTCTTCTTTTCCTGATGGCTATTGAACCGTTGGCGGTTGCTTTCAGAAAGGAAAGTGATATAAAAAGTATAGAAATGTTTGGCAGCGAACATAAAATAGCACTATTTGCTGAAGACGTTACATTATTTCTAAAAAAATTAGACTCAACCATCCTGGCTTTAATTCAAATTATAGAGGCATTTGGGAAAATCTCAGGGTATCGAGTCAACAATTCAAAATCTTCAATTATGTTGCTGAATTAAGAATACAAGGAAAAGTCCTATCAGTAAGGAAAATATGTTTAATAAGGTGGACATTTTCACATATTTGGGAATTCAAATCATACCAAAACTGGAAGACATAGTAACAAAAACTATAATCCAATTTTTGAGAACACAGTGACGTTGGTTGAAAGATGGGCTTCTTAATTTCAGAAAAGTAGTGGAAATATACCATTATTATCAGTTTTGGAAAGAGTAGTCACCAAAGATTGTTACGATAAAGGTCAGATTTCACTTCTGTATAATATGGTGGTAGAGGGCTCCACAGAGTCTTCTAGGTCTTGTTTAGGAGCATTGAGTAAGGATCTTAACGAGGAGATTACACCAGATGAATGGAGTGAGATTGGTCAAGATGCTCAAGTACAAAAAGTTATTACAAGATTAAAGTTAATTGCAATATAATTGGCTTATGTGTGTATATATAACTCCAGTATTTTTAAACGAATTTAATGAAAATATACCAGATACATGTCAATGGAAGAATATAGAACCAGCCAACATAAAAAGGTGGCTCAGGGAGATGGTACTGAATATGTCAATGGAGAAAATAACATATATTATTAAAGGAAAGGGTAAGATTTTTGAAGATGTTTGGAACTCCTTTAGATCTTTCATAGAGAAGGAGGACAGTGTCATGTTTAAGGACACAATTGAAGATATGTGAGAATATAGGATGTATGTGTAGTAGAAGTTTTTTTTGTGTGTGTGAATGTTTTAATTCATTTGTTTTGTTGATGTGAGTCCTGTACAAATTGAGATATGCTATGTTGTAATGATGCGAAGACAACAATATGTGTCTATACTTTATTTTGTATTTTGTTCTTGGTGTGTGTGGCTTGTTAAAAAGTTAATAAATATATAGTTCTATGAAAAAAATAGTTCTTTGTTTAATATAAGTGAGTTTGTATTTTTTCCCCTGCATTGTTGTTTATTCAAGCATTGACGTCAAACTGCCAATTGCCGCTAATTCCAAAGTGAAAGTTAAATGCACATGAGCATTTATAAGCTATTTAAAAGACCCCCCCACACACACATTGTTACCAGTATTACCGGTGTTATCACATATGGATTAACCGGCGGGAAAATGTCCTCACTCTCACAAGTCTACTGTCAATCATTTAATATGGTGAAGTTCAGCAGCCACTTACCTTTCTCTCTGGTAAGCAGTTTTGGCATAACTTCACTACTCCACTAACTGTAGACTAGTTGACACAGGTATGAGCTGTGGTCATCATGAAGATGAACATTCAGATCAGCCGGAGCTGGCTCTGTCAGACTCAATCCCAAGAGAACAAAACAAAGTCATTAGTTTAGAGGACTCTGACATTTTTTGTTTAAATGAAACAAAATGACAAATGTTTGGTTTCATCCAAAGATGTAAATTCAATTTATGTACAATATCCTCAATATCATGTAAAACATTTGCGAATAAAGCAAAGTTTCCTTCCAAAGAGAGCAAAATACATCACTTCTGCATAAACTGGCGCCAAACATTAAAAAGAAAAATGGAAGTTGTTTGCTAGAGAGGGACTTGCTATATAATAACTTACTTGCGTCTCAGAACACGTGGATGAATTGCAGTGTGCACAGTCATGTCATGTCTTGAAAAAGACAAATTTTTTCTTATTGAAAAAAAAGATTATCCTACTCGGTTTTGTGTATTACTTTTTTAATGCACATTTTCACAATTGATGCGCACCTTGGCGTTTCCTTTCAGGGATTTTATGCAATAGTTTAAAATGCACATTAAAACAGGAGGATCCCTTTTGTTCGAAAGATTTGGTTTGCACACAAAAAAAATCAATACTCGACCCGTGTTACAGAGTGCTGTTGTCTCTTTTCAGGTCATTCCCAACCTTTTGAAGTTAAAGTTCATCCTAAAATAACAATCATGTCATCATTTTCTTGTCAGTTCATACCTGTTGCACTTATTTACTTCTTCTGCATGCAAACAAAATCAATGCAAGTATGAAACGACAAGGAGATATGTGAATATCAGATTTTTTATTTTGTGATGAATGATCCCTTTTTAAACCATGCAACAGGACCTTAGACGGAAGAAATTTGCTCTTAATACAGATAAATAAGTAAATAATAAGTATTAAATAAGAAAAGTCCTTTTAGTCAGGGTCTAATGGCTCCGGTTTACAACATTCGGGTTCATAGATATTATTCCGCTGATAAAACAATATTTTGTGACAAGTAATGAACTCAAGACACAAGATAAACAACCAATTAGATTTATTTATTTGTCATTTAATCATTTTTATCATCATTTTTATTATAATTAAGGTGATTTTTTCATTTAATGACCAAATTTGAAGTCAAAATGTTTAAAAATTTACTATTTAATGCTATGTCAAATAACTACCAAGTAATAATCACTAAGTTTCTAAGTTTCTATATAAGTCTATATAAGTAAATAATGTTTTGACTCTAATTAAAATATAGGATTCTATGTTTTTGTATTTTAGTCATGCAGGTCTAATCTGCAGACCCGATCTGTTTTTTTTTATACCCTACATGCCTGGATCCTACACTGTGTGGACTATTCGAGGTGAGATCAAATGGCTGATTTTAGAAGCAGGCTTTATAGCTGCCTTTTCTAACTTCAGTCATTTGATCCTATACTTGCTGCATTTATGATGTGGACTTTCAGCTGCAAAAACAATAAATAATGATTAAGTACATTCATAATAAACATCGTAGAAATTTATACATTTTCAGAGGTCTCATTTCAAGGTACCTGAGTTCCAGACTTTAGAAACACAATCCTTAACAACAGGAGGCTACGATGTGTCCTCCTGGTTAAATGAAGGATATTTTCTAAAAATACAAAGGAAAAGTACTTCAAGTATCATTTCCTGCTATCATTTAAACACTTATATATTGAGAGAAGCTGTTTAACTTACTCAGGCACAGGAGCTGCTTTGTGTTCCACACAGGTCCGTTTGGTTAGATGCAGTCTCTTCTTCCTCTGTAGACGTCGGCTATTCCATGCTCATGTAAAGCTGTTGAGAACAACTCCAAGTCAATAACTGACACATTTGTTCCTCCAAATACAGATTTCATAAATTACAGTTATTACAAATCTGTTAATTCGTAATTTAGGTTTTTCAAATCAGTTTTGAAGTTGACTCACAATTAGTGGACCTGTTGGGATCTTCTAGCGTGTCCATGTTTTCCTCAACTGTAGGTTGCCAAAATATTTGGAGAACATTTTTTCTCAGCCATTCAAGCATTATGATTTTGTATAAATCCAGAGGATTTTCACAACTTACTCAGATGGATGGACTGTGTCCGCTGTGACAGGAGGCTCCGTAGATTCCTCCTGTCCGACTACCTCCTACTTTTCTTGATAAACTGTTGAAAACAAATTAGAGTAGATCAATGTTACAACTGTTCATCTAATGACTGTTAAATCTATAAAATATGCTAATATTTATCCTACATGCTACCTGATTCTTAAAACAGTTTTACAAAATACAAAAAAACACCATTGAAAGTTTTGAAACAGAATGTCAAAACATACGATGTCTGTTCTTCGTGCTCTTCTTCTTCCTGGAAGGCATGGAGACTTCAGGAAGTGTATCAGATGTCACGGAATAAACAGGCATGTCCAAGTTTTCCTCCATCTTTTGGGAATCCTTATCTGTAGGTTCCCTAAGAGTCAATGTATTGAAAGATCAGTTTTCGCAGTCATTCAAGCATTCAGATTCTGTATAAATCCAGAGAACTTTCACAACTCACTCAGATGGAGTGACTGGGTCCGCGGCGACAGGAGTCTCTGTAGATTTCTCCTGGTCGACCAGCTCCAGCTTTTCTTGATAAACTGTTGAGAACAAATTAGAGTAGATCAATGTTACAACTGTTCATATAGCAGTTGTTAAATCCATTATAGATGCAAATATATCCTACTTGCTACCTGATTATTAAAACGTTTTTACAATATGAAACAGAATGTCAAAACCTACGATGTCTGTTCTTCCTGCTCTTCTTTTTCCTGGCAGGCATAGAGACATCAGGAAGTGTAGTGGACATTTTGGAGGGACTGGGTTGGCTGGGACAGGAGGCTCCGTAGTTTTCTCCTGGTCAACCAGCTCCAGCTTTTCTTGATAAACTGTTGAGAACAAATAAGAGTAGATTACAATTACACAACTGTTCATGTTAACTGATTCTCGAAATTACATTGTGAAACAACATTGATATGGTTTAAACAGAATGTCATAACTTACGATCTTTGTTCTTCCTGCTGTTTTTCAGGTGGTTCAGGATCCACAGGCTGGACTATCTTCTCCTCCACTGTTTGTGAATTCTTGATAGTAGTGGCAGGATCCTTATGTCTAATAATTCAAGGAATAATCATTTGTAAGCATCATTTGTGCAAACACTGATGTGATTATAAATAGAGAGAATTTGTTTAACTCACTGAAGAACAGGAGCAGGTGGAGGTGGAGGTGCCGCCAGGGTCTCAGTGGGCTGGGTTTTACTCTTCACCAGTAACCCCAGATTAGTGCTCCTGATCTCAAACTTCTCTGGACATTCTGATGAGATCAAATCATAGTTAATTGATTAAATACTTGTTCATCCAAAAATAGGAGCAGTTTTGAAATAAAAGAACACTGATACAGTACTCTGTGCATAAATTTGTTGGCGCCTGATCCATAGGCTCACCCTCTTCACGGGATGTCTAAATACAAAGAGAAAAATAATCTAAGCATTATCTGTGGAAACATTAAAACACTTCTACATTGACAGATTTTATAAACTCACTGAGCCCATGGAGGGATGACAGGGGGCTTGGTCACCAGCATGTACAGTTTTGTGCTCTTCACCTCATTCTCCTTTGGATAGCCTGTTGAGATCAAATCAGAGGTAAATGACATATCTGTTCATCCAACGAGTGATAATAAAATGTGGTTTGTTAAACAACCAATTAAAGAGCACTGATAGTGTTGACTGGAATATTAAAACTTACACAATTTATTCCTGCCTTTCCGATTCCTCTGCATCTGGGCAGGATCCTCAGACATGTTTTTGACAGAGGACTTCATGGACGTCTTCTGTTTCTGAGCAAAAGCTGTTGAGAATCATTTAGTGAAGATAAATGTCAACACTGAGAAACATCCAAAAATAGAGAAATATTGCGGTGTAATCACTTACGAATCTTGTTCTTCATCCTTTTCATCTTCTCCTCGGATGCAAAAGAAGACGTCTTGTAGACCTCCAGAGATGGAAACTCCTTCTCCAGTGCCGATCCTGACCTCCCTGGGGCCCTAAGCAAAATTCTGCTAAGGGGCTCTCTTACTGAACCCGTGACGCCGTGAGCTATGTAAACCATTTGCCATTGCCACACAGTCACACCTGACACTTCAGTGATCCCAACACAATCCTCCCTCCTTTAAACAAAACAGTCGACAATATAGAACAACAATATAGAACAGAATGAGGTTCAAACAAACAATATTTATTGAATAGAGTATTTCTTATAGAATATTAAGATAACAAGTGAATAGTATTAAGTAAGTGAATATTAACGTAAACATAAATAAGAAGAAAATAATAAATTATAACTCTGAGCTTTGGCTTTTGGGATTAACTTAGGTTCTCTTTACAGCTTGGGCATTTTCGGCATCAGTATGGGCAACACCAGTCTATTTTGACCGTCTAGAAGAAACTGAGAAGAATATCACATAGTTAGTTAAACAGTCATTTACACAATCTTACATGTTACTCGTTACATGTTTCAAATGCGTAAACATTTGAATGTTTGAATTAAAATCCTAATCAATGATATCAAGAATGAACTTTTGTACAAGTTAACATGTAATTCCTGATATCAAAAATAGACATTGATAGATAAAAATGTAACTAAGTATTACTATTAGCTAGTAGTATTAATATTATTAGTATTAGCTATTATTGACTAACTATTAGTAAAAATAATCAAGAATTCACATTGCAAATAGTAAAAAAAATTAATGCTTGATATCAAAAATGCATAAACTGTGAATGAATAAAAGCTAAACTGGCTTGCCATAGCATGTTAAAGGTTTTTTTTATTTTTGTAATATATATGGTGAAGCGATTCTTGATTTATGGTTATTATTAACTGAGGGATGTGCATCCACATATTGACCAGTATGTCCAGCTAATCAACATTTTAAATGCAATATAGCCTATAAATCAAGTCAATCACTGTGAAATTATCAATACATTGATTTCCATTTTGCCTAATTAGTGGAGTGCAGTTGTAGGCCTATAGAGTTTTGACCTACACATTGACTGACACTAGATAATCAGTGTCTTGTTTTAAAAGTATAATGTGCACTTTTGATGAGGAGTGCCATGATTCACGCCCATATATTGTACAGTCTGTCATTTCGTGCACGCGCATATGAGCGCATGATAACACACGTGACGCGGTTATCTTCTCCGAGCTGCAGTAAACAAACACCGTTGCACTTTGTCGTTTATCAAAAACAAACGTAATAAATATTTGTATTTTACTCTCACTTTTGTCAGGCACAAAGTGACGCGTGAGATGCACTGCCTGCCTGCCCAGCTAGGTTAGCAAGACGGAAAAAACACCACAGAAATGCACATAAACTTTACTTTGCTGACCTCAAACTTAGAGAGGAGAGAAGACAAGTTTACCTGATTGTTGTTCCCGCAGTTCACTTTCATGGGTTTTTTCCTCTTTTCGTGACCAGAAGGAGTTTCGCTTCATTTTGTCATGGATGTTGTAAACATTAATTGACGGTGACGTGACGCGCAATGACACGAGGAGGAGGCGGGGCCTTGAGTCATTTGCGGGGCCCTACGCAGCTTGCGTAGTGAGCGTATAGGGCTGATCGGCTCTGTGTTTGAATCAGGAAGCTCGTGCACAGATCGGTTGGTTGACATGGCAACAGATTTAACGGTCGCTTCACAACAACGATGTTTATAAAAGCTTTAAGCTGAGGTAAAAAATATACATCTGTGAAATATTTGTGCTTTTATTCCAATTAGGTTGTAAGAGACTGTAAAGTATTATGGGCTGGACTCATATATTCTCATGTATTGTCTCTCTTTCTCTTTCTGACTGAGAAAGTGTGTAACATGTATTTGTGTGTGTGTGTTTGTGTGTGTTAGAGATCTTTGTTGGTGTGCAGTGTGTAGAAAAGTGAAATGGACGACACAACTGACCGAGAGGAACGGGATTATAAAGGGTTTTTATATTCTCCAAAGCAGAATGTCGTCCGAGCGTGGAATGTTGGCCTTTCTTTCACATGTCTGTTAGCTGTGACACTCTGTCTCTATGAGGTAACAGTCTAGACGTCTCAGACATTCTAGATCCAATCTTAGGATAGATAAAGATTTCTTTCTTTAAGTCTAATTTTCACATTTAAACACGGAACGCCATTGAGAGAGCTCTGATGTCTTTGGGTCATTCGCTCGCACTGACAGCGTTTAGCATGTTCAATCAAATTTACACATTAAAATCGATTTATTTATACAGCAAAGATGTCTGAAAGATACATATACATGTATTTCCATTAGTGCAATCTCTTGGTTCCGGTACCAGATTGGAAGTCCCAATTCGAGTTAGTGGAGTTAGTGGCGTGCCATCTGTGCTTGAAACCCTCCCCCCGCACAGCAAGTTTCACAAAGAAACTTTCAGAAGTTTCATCATTCTCAGATGTCCATTCTCCCATAAAATCCCACCCAGACATCAATCGGAGAGTGCATAACAGCACACGAATCAAACGATTACATTCCAGGACTACCCCTCGTGAGGAGATTCCACCAACGTTGCTCTTGGCCTGCTTGTGTGGAAACAGTCGTACAGCTGCATATACACTATCATGCCAAAAGTATTCGCTCACCCATACAAATAATGAAGATCAGATGTTTCCATCACTCTCTCTCTGAATGCTTCAGCATATCAAGACATCTTGGATAATTCCATGCTCCAGACTTTAGGAAGAGTTGGATCTGACCCCTTCCTCTTCCGACATGACATCAGTGAATAAAGTAAGGTCCATAAAGACATGGATGACAGAGTCTGGTGTGGATGAACTTTGAGGTCCTGACCTCAACCCCGAAAGAAAACCTTTCGGATGTATTAGAGCTGAGACTGAGAGTCAGGCCTTCTCATCCAACATCAGTGTGTGACCTCACAAATGCTCTTCTGGAAGAATGGTCAAAAATTCCCATAAACACACTCCTAAACCTTGTGGACAGCCGACACAGAAGAGTTGAAGCTGTTATAAGGGTGGACAGACATCATATTAAAGCCTATAGATCTATGAATTAAGAATAGGACGTCACTTAAGTTCATATGCGAGTCAATGCAGGTGAGCGAATCCTTTTGGCAATATAGTGTACCTTCTGTTAGTGTGTGTAAACTTTTTCGGAGATGTAAACAAGATCAACACAAGATTGACAGAAGCTGCCTCTGACACGCCACCTTTATAATGGTCGTTTTCATTGTCACTTGCACTTTGAGCTGACTTGTTTGCTCACTTATTTAATGTATTTATTTTTTACAGCTGTTCTTTAACTCCACTGTCCAAGGGATCATCGTAGTGAGATATTGTCTTGATGTGATCTTCGTCTTCCACATCATCTCACGCTTATTCATTGGATTTGAAAACCATGGGGTGGTCAGATCAGACACAAAGAGTATGAGGATAAAATATCTTAAGACATGGTTCTTGTTGGACCTCTTGTCTGTTTTACCCCTTGAAACAATAACATTGGCATTCCCTGATCTGACGTTTATGCTTGCTAATAGATGTCTGAGAGTGTTCAGATTGTTTGATATAATATGTAAGTCTTTCTTGTTTATGAGGAATCTTCTTATATTTTGATAAAAATGCATGTTCAGTTTTATCTATCTGTATGTTGTGTTGTTTGTAGCCTCATTCGATAAGGAGCCAGACATCAACAAAGTTCACGTCACAGCTCTTCGATGTCTTTCCATCGCAATCCTGTCTATTCAGACCTCTGCGTGCATTTGGTGAGTCTGATAAATTATACATTTTAGTCTCTTGAACGAGTTCTCTTTGTTGCCACGTGTGCTCTATGAAATGATTGTCTTGTTTTTGGCTTATCAACATACAATATTTGTTACAGACCCGAGAATATGCTACAACATATTTCAGATCTGTAAAGTAATAGATTCTTGTGATTTGTCAGGTTTCGCCAAGCATGTGTTGGAAAATCTAAAGGTCATGCAAGGCATTGCTTCAAAATGACTTGGTTGGAGCTAATACCAGACTGTAAGTTATGTAAAAACATATCAAATTTTATTTGGAACAGAGACTGAAAGGCAACATTTATTACCACGATACAATACCACATTACAGCTACACAACTAACAGTAGTACTAAATTTCTGTCATTTTATGTAGCTGAGATTATTGTGCACTCTGCACTACTGTTCAAAACATTTATGGGCATTCTTAATGTTTTATAAAACTGGGAATTAAAAATTATATTTTTTGGATTTCTTATGCTCATTCTTCTTTCCAGTTATATGCTTCACATGTTTTACTTACAGTTTCTACCAATACGACAAGGGTCTTAGATATGGAGTTCTATAGTACATCATTGTACTGGTCGGCAATCACACTTTGCGGCATAGGGTAAGTGAAATAGAAGCATTTCGCTTTTGTTAAGGAGTGTGGAAGTTGTTGCCGTTTCAGCAAAGCAATTATTTACATTTTGTAAAACGACTACTTACATCCTCAAATTTGATTGGTCAGCAGCTGTGTCGTATTCATGATTGTGCACTGCTATGATCACTTCACGCAACAGTACTGTGTATCATTAAGCCCTCTTAGCAACAGACTAGGAGGTTATGGATTTTAAATAAATGTATTAAATGATTTAAAATTGCAAACAACATTTAGTGGATATGAAAACCAAACAAATTTATGAAATCACAATTCCTCACAATAGTATCCCCATACATTACCGCTTCATCACCACTTATCATAACTATAATTCCGTTACTTATACATGAGCAAATTGGAAATGACAAACATGCAAATACTGTAGTATCCAAATAAGTTTAAAAACATAACAAAAAGCAGTGGTTTTAAATAAAACACTTTCAGTATTCCTGATATCAATACATAGTGAATCATATCTTGCACTAACTAACAAAAAGCACATAGCTAATAAAACAAAGCAATAAAGTGCAATTAAACCAAAGCAAAGTTTAATGTTGTCAAAAAACAAATCACAAGTGCTACAAGTATAACTGTGATCTTTTCTATATGAAACATTACTGTGAAAGCATTCCGTGAGTTTTAGGATGTCAGCACGTACCTTGATTATCCATGTTTGTCATATAAATGCATTTTTCTCATTGTTAAACAGTTTCGGGGAGTTACATGCCACAAATTTGGAAGAGGTCATCGTTGCGTCATTTGTCATGGTGCTTGGATTCGTCTCCTTTGCAGTCATCATGACCAATTTCAGCTCATTAATAAGCAATACGGTTGTACAAAGAGAAAAATTCTACCACAGAATGAAAACTGTTCATCATTACGTGGTTTGTAAAATAAAGTTTTTGGTGATTTATTTTCACCATTGTTGTTTTCCGCTAATAGTTGTCCTCCCATGTCATTAAAGAAACATATGGGATTCCCAGACGACATCAAGATGTTGGTGCACATGCATTTTTACAATCTGTGGAAGCATGGGAAGGTCAAAGTCACAACAGGACTGCATGATCTCCCTGTTGAGCTGCAGTTGGATGTTCTAAATTGTGTATACAAATCTCTGATTGAAAAAGTTAGTCATAAAAAAATAAAAAATAACTTTTTTAGAAATTAAATAACACTTTAGCATAGAAGTTGAGTTAAAAGACTGGTTGTTATTTGTCTGTCTAGGTGGAATTATTCAGAGGAACTGAAGCCGGCTTTAAGAAAGCATTGTCCATGAAATTTAACACTTACACCTACTGCCCTGGACAAACTCTGCTTAGAAATGGAGAAGTTTATCCACATCTGTATTATATCAAACATGGAATCATGCAGGCATGCCTAACATAACTGATGAACATAACAGATAACACATTCATGTGTTGCTTTGTATAAGACTAGCACTTCTTTATTCTGTTTTGATGACAATTCAATTGTCTTTTTGTAGGTTATTGGTGAAGATCCTGGTGATGAGATTGCCATACTTATGAATGGGTTTTTGTTCGGAGAGGTACAGTAGGACCTTTTGAACTATAATACAAGACAGTAAAAAAAAGTCTGTTCTGAAATATTCACCAGGAAAAGTGTTGCTACTGTTTATGTTGTAGGCCTTAGTATGTTATAGGCCTTGGTTTCGATATGGAAAGTTTAAAGGCGTTATTTGGTTGTTCTAGGCTCACTTGCTGTACGACATTCCTAGGAATGTTACAGTATGTGCATTGACAATGTGTGAAATCTGCGTATTAAAACGAAAAGATCTGATCTCACTCTTTGCTGACTACCCTGAAGGTATTAACATTTTCACATGCTATTTGGTGTCAGTAAGATGTTTGTTTTGTTATTTCGAATAATTATGAACCATCAATAAAGCGCACATTATTATAACTTCACATCTTGTTTTTAAGCTGGTGTTAAGATTAGAAAAGCTTTAAGGAGGCGTATTGAAAATTTCCAATATCCTCTACAAGACGCACTTGATCTTGATCTTGGTTCACTTCCACAAAATGTTGTTTTTCAAAAAGACTTGAGTGACAACCTTCCGGTAGGTTGCAAATGTCATGAGACAATTGTGTGCCACGAGCAAATCTGTTAAAAAAAAACTTATTGAGCCTTACCATTAAAAGCATGTAGAAACAGAGGAGAGCTCAGTTCAATTTTAAGGTCAAACCTGACCATTTCTAATTATGATTGTGTGTTCTAGGCAAATGATAAGAGAATATTTAGATCTTTTAGAGAAAGTACTGAATGCCACTTTCATCGGATTGAAAAATACTTACCAAACACCAAGGTGAGAAAAAGCATTTACTTCATAGCTTGAATGACTTCTTATTAACATTTTGTAACCACATGTAAACATCACTTTCTCCCTAAAGCTCTGGGTTTATTTCCTGAAATATGTAGAGTAGACCTAAACATTTATATGTTTGTTTCACCAGTCTTTTTGGAAGGTAACTATCCACCCCGAAAGTTATTTTGGAAAGACCTGGGAGATTTTCTTTTTCTTCTGCATGAATATTTCTGTTTTTGTGGTGACCTGGATGATGTTTTTCACCAACACTGAAGAGACTAGGGGTATGTATCTGCTTAATCAACAGTTTTTAAATTCATTAGTTATTAAATTAATCAATTTAAAGGTTTTAATTATTTTTATATTAGATAGAAACATGGTAGAACCATTTTCAGTTTAAATTATGAATCAAAGGAAGCACATTACTGTAAGATCAATAGCATTTGAATAATTTGATATAGTTTTTTCCACATTGTTTAACCAGGGCTCTACAGTGAAAGCTGGAGTGCGTTTTACTTCACAATTGGTATGTTGGACATACTTATAACTCTTCGGACTGAAATTCCGACTGAAGATGGTAATGTTATATACTTGGGATTGATAGAGGCCTAGCTAAGACATTTATAGAGTTTTAAAATCAACAGCATCACACAGGAAAATGAAATCTAATAGAATGAACTGCACTTTATGGTGCTTCAAAGTTATGCTATAGTATACGCTTTTTTGTCTGAAGAACCTTTCTGTTTTACAAAAGGTAAAAAAAGGTTCTTCTGATTATCAACATGCAAGAAAGAAAAGAACTTTTGAATAAACGCGGACATATTGAGCATCTTTATTTTGTATATTTAATTGGTCTTGTATATTTAATTGGACTTTTTGTGTTTCTCTAGGATATGTGGGCAGTACAGCAGTGATATTAAAAACGTATAAAAAATCTTGGAACTTGTATTACGATGTCCTTGCTGTTTTACCCCTGGATTTCATTTTTGTGGTCTACCCCGGTGCTACACATTGGAGAATGTTAAGCCTATTAAGAGCAAATAGACTTATTTGGCTTCGTAGGGTATGTTCAAATTTTTTTTGACAAAGTTTTTGACAGTTCTGTTTTTGTTTGGAGAGGTGGTAGAATCGGTTGATTTAAAACACTTTTGTTAAAAGGCTCACCACATCTGCTCTCTTATGGTTTCAGATTTATTTGCATTTCTGCAAAAAGGAATGTGACATATATAGCAACCTACTTGTACAAAGGACTGCAAAATGCCTCTTTTTCCTCATTTTCACTGTGCACTTTTGTGCTGGCGTGTTGTACATCTCAGCATGCTCCGAAGAAAAGTGAGTTTCGTAACATTTTAGACCAAATATTAGAAAAGAAAAATTATATCAATAATCAAAGAATTGAAAATATGTTTGTATATCAAGTTGCACAGTTTGATTCAATTTGTTATTTCTGGGTTTAAATTATTGTTAAGATGTCTTGAGGATTCATGGGCATACAATATTGGACTTAATTCGGTTCCGAGCAACTTCTATCATTATGTAAATGCAGCTTATTGGACATTGACAATTATGACAGGCGTTGGTGAGTTCGTGAGTTCTTGATTGAGCTATTAAAGTGATCTCACTTGCTGTCTGTCTAGCATATGAACTTGTCAGTGTGAAGGTAAAAGTAAAAGTTCCTTTAAACGACAAGTGAAAAATTGTTTTTTAAAAAATGATCACATTTTTGCTTTTCTTTTTAGGATATGGTGACATTTTGCCTGGTTCTCCATTAGAACAAATTCTTGCTGTATTTGTTGGCATAACTGGCATTCTGAGCTTTAACTACTTCATTACCCAGATTATTGCCACAATATCTTGTGAAAATGCTAAAAGGTGAATTTGGGTAATTTTCACAATCTGAAAATGTACCTGTAGCATAGCAATGTGTAATTCTTTCGCTTGTACTCACTATCAACTGTTTGATTTATTTGTTCAAGAAATTATTTCAGTAATTCACAAACATTGCTTTTCTCAGGGCAAGGTTCCAGAATCTTCTTTTGGCAATGCGCCACTTTATGGATCGTCACAAACTCATTAAATCTCAACAAAAGCGAGTGATGGAATATATGAATCACCTTTGGTCTATATACAAGTATGTTTAACTTTTGGCAAATAGACATGAGTCATGACCAACATTTTGTCATTTTGTCTTTTGACAAGTTTTAAATAGTTGAATATAAACTAACCTTGACAGAACACTTAGAGTGGTTTCTGAACAAAAACGGATAATAGATATGAAAGCAGCTAATGTTTGTATTCACATTTCCTTCAAGTGAGATTTGAGTGACGTTTATTTGACTTCATACAAACTACAATCAATACACTCACTTATTTTACTATGACACCCTTAAAAACCTTGACTTGATTTGTTTCAGAGGTGAAGCACACCCAAGAGGGCCCTATATTTTGCAGGACCTGCCATTTGATCTTAAGAACATTGTGCTTATGAAAGAAAGAGGGGAATATCTATCAAAGGTTAGTATCATATTTATCTCGTTAAATGTAAGTATTGTTTTTATTTGAAGTGAGCCATCAATATTTGTTTGTTTTTACAGATTCCTTACTTTGCAGAAGCCGGAGAGTCCTTCACACTGGACCTTTCTTTAGTCTCAACCTTGCACTTTTTTCCTATAGGAGAAATAATCCAGTACTCTAACACTTTCACGAGAGAGCTCTTTTGTATTCGAAGAGGAACATGTCAGGTCAGCGGAAAAGTTCACACACTGTATAATATCCAGTCCAGTAGTATTTCAGAATTATAAGTATTAATATATACAATATACAATACCACTGTGACAGTCAATCATTAGATTAATTACTGTTCATAAACAAATTTATGAACAGTAGAAAAAAGCCCTCGAAAGAAGATCATTTTAATGCATAACACGCATACATAAAATGTAAAAAAAACATGACTCAATTGTTTCTAAGAATTTAATTTATAATTTAATATACTAAACATAAGCATTCATTTTATGTCTTGATTTTTACCATTGTCCGAGATGTGAAAGTAATGTGTCAATTGTTTTGTAGATTTTGAGTGATGATTTTTCAGAGATTGTTGGTTGCTTTGAGACTGGGATGTATTTTGGAGAGGTAATGCTCAAATACTTGGCAATGTATTGATTATTTGTAGTTCATTTGTTTTACTTTAATCAACCTTTTGTCTGTTTTCGTTTCTGCAGGAAGGTTTTTTGTTTGAAAAACCAGCCATGTTGACCGTACGAGCAATGACATGCTGTGAAATTATATCTGTTGATTTTAAAAAGGTTGAAATAATTCTTGAGAAGCATCCTGTGCTAAAAAGGTAAATTTCATTAGACAAGCAGAAGTGAATTATACAGCAAGAAAGAATAAAATGTGTGTCAAATATCAAAATAAAACTGTCCCACTTCTAGGCAAATTGAAAATCTACAAACAGATACAGAATACTTCATGACCTTGGAAAAGACTGTGGAGAGCAAAATGAGGAGGCAAAGCAGAATTCCGAAACAAGCTGATGCTGTACACAAACAAAATAAAGCCAAGTTTCAAGGCCGTAGATATTGCACAAAAACAAAGTGCTGTGAGTTCTTTTCAAAGCATTTCTATTTCATTAAAAGGTCTATTGAAAGATTTAATTCTGACGACCTTACCAGTTTACTGGAGTTTGTTTTATGACAATATCACCAAATTTGTCTATATCATGTTCAGTATAGCTCAGATTTTAGGGTCATTGTTTTAAAGAAATAAATCAAATCAAATATATTCAGATGTTGAGGACTTTGAAAACATTCCAATCTATGCTGGATCAGAAGAAGGAACAGGTGCTGAAAAATACAGGGAACTTCAGCGAAGACCAAAGAGACCAAGGTAAGCAAATAGGTTTCTTGAAAGAGATGAAAATGAACGCTGTTTTGACTTCTGACATCAACACGGAGGAAATGTACAGTCAGCTTCGCTGAAATCGTGACACAATTAAGGTATTAAAATAAAAAAAATGTCTTTGTGCTGTGCACTGTCAGAATGGAGGAGGGTAAGAATAGTTTGTTTAGTATGTATTGACTGTTTAATAGAGTGTATATGTGCATTTGTGTTTCCACAGAACTTTAATGGAACACATTGCTCATTTTTTCTTATGGTCTTGGCTACCAGTTTTCTTAATGAAGTAAGTAAACTGATACTTTTTACATTTCATATCGTAGATCAAAATTAGAAAAATATTTGTCTTCCTTATTCTGTTTTAGGAATGCCATTATGCCCAGCCATTCACTTTATGTAAGATGGGTGATTTTTCGAACTGTTTTAGCCATTGCAGTCAGCGTCATGTCCTCGTTGCTTTTTGCATTTCTACACTACAACACAGAGCTGTGGATCACTTGTTACGTACTCGAATTGCTTTGCTGGATAGACATGTATATCCACATGCATGTCGCTTTCTACCAAGATGACGATCTTCAAGTCAACACGCTGGAGACGGCACGCCATTATATCAAAACCGTTTTCATCGTGGATTTCATAACCTGCTTTCCCTGGGAAATTCTGGGTTGGGCGGTGGTTTCACCATTAAGTGAAAATGGCCTCTACTCAAACAATGAAGCATTGCATTTTTATGCATACCTAAGGATCCCTCATGTTTTCCAGTTATACCGCGTGCCTATTACTTTTTCATTTCTGCAGAAGGACATTACAACAGAAAAAAACATCCTCACTTTCATTAAGTTGCTGTTGTACTGTATTCTTTTTCTACACTTCAGCGCTTGCATTTGTTTTGCAAGTGTTTGCCCAGCAGGTGATCTTTTCAGTGATGTACACAGTTATTTTTTACCAGAGATAAAGCACAACTGCACATGGTTGTCTTGGGTGACACACTTGGACAGCTCATTTGATATCGACCATGGTATGTGGTTCTCTTTTAAACTAGTGGAACAAAGTTATTGATTCGAATGCCTGTCTTTTTGCATCCCAATAATACAGTTAAACCTATATGTAGTGATGTAGGATATAATATGATTGTTCACATAGCGATTAAACAACTGATCTGATGTTTTTGTTATTCAAGGCACTGTTACTTTCCCAGAGTTGTATTTGGTGAGCTTTTACTTCGCCACCACAACAATAGCCACGGTTGGATTTGGAGACATCCATCCTTATCAAACCTCAACGGTAAGGTTCGCAGTTAGCAGAGTACTCAACTTATTTATATAAAATTTTATCAATATAAGATCAATTGCCAACCTTGGACTTGCGTTATACATTTACAATCATGCTTTTTTAACTGACCCTTCCACATGCACCTCTCAGAAAACCATCGCTATTATGATAATGATTACAGCAGTTATGTTTTGGGGCTGGATATCTGGCACTGTTACCTCCATAATGGTCAACACAGGTGCTTTAAGATCTGCTTATACAGAAAAAATTAGGTGCATGAAAATGCACTTGAAGGTACAGATTTTTATTGTATAATCTGATGATGTTTTATTTATTTATTTATATTTGACAAAACTTTGTTAACTTGAATTTTCCTCTGTTTGTTAAGAGAAAGAACATCACTGGGGCCTTTTATAAAAGCATAATTAAATTTTACCAATTTTATTGGACACGCACAAAAGGAGTCCATCAGGACATGCTGTTTGACTGTTTGCCCTCTGCACTAGTTGGTGACATATCAATATTCATCTATGCTGGCTTTATAACAAATGTAAACTTTGTGTTCTTGATTTTTACTTGTATAAGACCTACTGCAATGTTGGCTTTGTTCTGTCATTTCAACATATCTTTACCTGCTCTAGTTGTTTGGCATAAATGTGCAGAGTGAGGAAAGACACAATTTTAAGACCCCTCCCCGATGGATCAGAGCAGCAGGAAAACTCAATGTAATATGACCTTTTAATTGACATCTTCACTAATTCTTGTACTTTTTATCAGTAAAATATAATAGACCTGATCTCGCTTCATCATCTTATCTATTCTCTGGATGAGATGAAATTAACGACGTATTAGATGAATGATGACATGGTTTTACTTGCAGAAGCCGTTTTATAACATGTTGACACAGGATTGCAGGAATCAGCTAGAAAGTGATAGAGGCTTCATTCGGCTGTTAGCCAGAAAAATTGATCCATGCCTTTACAGAGCCAGTGATTACGTATACAAGAAGAACGACTCTGGAGCTGAGGTGATTTTTATTGTTTTCCGAGTGCTTATTAAGAATTATGTAGATGCTAGATATATATCCATCATTTAAACCAAAAGACATCTGAAGGAAGACATTTTTGAAATATATATTTTCTGTAGATTTACTACATCGAAAAGGGAGAAGTGCAAGTGTTGTCAAGGGATGAATCAAAAGTAATTGTAACGTTAAAAGCTGGACAGTATTTTGGGGAAAGAAATTTGTTGCTGGAAGAACGCAGAATTGCCTCTGTAAGGTTTGTATTGCTGTACTTTACTGTGTAGGTATACTAGATATAATATCGTGATTCTCTTAAACCATAAAGCATTGGGAAAATCAATTCTTGGTGAAATTTGCATTTCTTAAAATGTTTGTAATTTTGTTGTACATTACAAACTCGGGAGACTTCTCACTTAATGCATGCAGACATGTTTTTATTGTGTATTTAATCTCTAACTGACATTTAAAGAAGCAACATTTATAAAAACAGGATCAGAATAATTTCATGTCAACTTGCTGTTTAGACTTATTTAACATTGATTTAAAAAACACATTAACCTAAGCCTTGATGGTATCAAGTGGTCATTGGTCATCTGCTTTTTTACAGAGCTGTTACTGACTGTGATATATATGTTTTGTCAAAGAAAAGTCTTGATGAAACATTTCAGTACTACCCTGCCGTTTATGAGCAAATAAAAATAGCAAGTGACGTGATGAAAGCCCAGTTACATCAGGAAACCCTGTTAAGAATCCAAACATCCAGAGACGCCCAAACTGTAGCAGAGTTCTTCCGGAGAGAGACGCACTGTAAGTGATCTGGAGCTTTTCTTACGATTTAAAGTCAAGTAAGACACACTGTGTGGCATCTGTCCAGAATGTTCTGCTCACTATAGCCATGACCAACAGCGAAACAATTCAAGAGATTTTAAATACATATGTCATGTTCATGCACTGTGACACTTGTCTTTCTGACAGATGTGAAACCCCAGAGAAAGCTTATGAGAAATCACAGAGCTATACTTCTTAGACGTCGTTTTCAATTTCTATGGGCAACAGTTAGACAAAAATGTATGATACCTTTCATGCACATTAGAAGAATACACAATAAAACCATTGATCCAGACAACACTGTACGATGGCTCTATCAGTATATATCATGTCTTCTGATCACCTTCCTTGTCTGGGCATCGACATACATGGTGTGTACAGTAACTTTGCTGCATATAAGGAATCCCCTTAGATAGCAAAAAATGGAAATCTCCACTGTGTTTCTCTCTACAGCATTTTGTATCTGGTGTCAACTGGTTTATTTTCCTGCTAACATCAATCGTTGAGTTCATCATGACGATGGAGGTAGGTTCCACTGTTTTACATTCAGATCTAGAATATTCTTATGAAAAGGGATACATTACTCATATTTTATGGCATCTTTCTTTCAGATGATCCTGAAGTTTCACATTGGTTATAATGATGAAAGCGGAGTATACATTTCAGACATAAAATCCACATCCCAGAACTACTTGAAGAGAAAAGTGGGATTCATCTTTGATCTGCTTTGCTCGCTTCCCTACGGTTGGCTGGTTTTGCACCCAACGTACACCAAAGATCCGACTACATTTCTCTCCATGATTGTTTACATTCGGATGGCTCATTTACCACGGATAATTGCACTGTTAGTGACTTTGCAGAGAGAGGCGAAAACCATTATGTCCAAGTATGTCTTTTTAATTTGAACTTGCAATGACCTTAAACCAAAATCCAATAGTAAATCCACACATTTAGGAAACTTAACAAGGTGTCACTTAGAATTCTTCACCTCGGTAATAGACTCTTTACAAAAACTACATTGTTGGATGGTTGTAAAGTGCAGAAAAGTATTTGAATGTTTTTTCTTTTTGAATTTTCCCTTATTTAGTCTTCTGTGGATAAGGATCATCAAGGCCTCTGTATGCGCAATTCTCTTTGTGCATTGCGGGGCATTGTTATGCATTTTATTTGTTCGGATATATGGCGTATTGTCATGGGTGGGTGCAACAGGTAAAGTTTTTAAAAAATCTTCAAGTATTTAGAAAGAGACAACACCATTGCAGTAATTGTGTATACCCCGATTTCAAATTTACTATGTTTAAAGTGTATTTTCTTTTACAGAGATATCCAACTTTCCTCAGATGTACACCTATGCCTGCTACTGGGTGATACAGATCTGCACAACAACAGGTTATGGCGACATAACTCCAACAACCCTAGGAGAAGTCATGATGTGCATTGTTTTAATGATCGTGTCTAAAACGCTGGTAATTATTATGGTGGGACATATCAACTCTGCCCAAACCAACAAGAAGTGTTTCCAGGAAGCCTTTGAGGAAAAGTTAGAGGTAATTGTAAACTAATGAAACAAGTAATTGTATCATATCAAGCAAAGTGGCTTAGATTAACATATTGAGATAAGTCATGCAGTGATTGTAATTATTTTGAGTTTTGAGAGGGGAAAACTGGATGATTTACCCTGCAGCTTCTTCATTTGTTCTGTAGTCTGTATGTTATCTGTTTTAGGCGATGAAGACCTTCATGAAACGGGAGAGAGTCCCAGTCACCATTCAAGAACGTGTTGTGCAGTACTACACTGCATGGTGGCATTGCACAGGGGGGATAGACCCTGAAGACATATACAGTGACATCAACCCCTGCCTTCTGAGGGATATTTTGTCATCTTAAATGTTAAATAGTGTCTTTTCTGATTCTTGGTGTTTTTCTATGTAGATTTGTTTGTGTAATCTATTATATCAAAATAATTTTGTTAATTGACATAACAACACCATCCTTAGGCTTAATAAAGAGTGTTCAAGTGTCCAAGTGTACAGTGACAATAACATTTGGCTACAATTTAAATGTTTATAATCACCATTTAAAGGGATAGTTTAAAAACAATTTATAATTATTTCATAATTTACCTACCTTTGAGTTCTTCCAAACCTGAATTTCTTTGTTCTGATGAAAGATATTGAATGAATGATTGTAACCAAACAGTTCTAGTACCCCATTGACTGCCATAGAAGAAAAGAATATCTTTTAATACCGTTGAATACAAAGCAAGATACATTGAACCGTGTTGGACAGCAAAAACCTCCTGGGGTTACTCGGTAAGATTTGTTTGGTTAAAATCATTTGTTCAAATATCTTTCACTGTTTGTAAATCACTTTGATTTCATGTACAGTTTGTTTGATAGCCTACCTTAAAAAGGTAAATGTGTAGAGAAGGCAGTAGAAATAAATCTTCATCATTAAACTTTTGATCTTAAACTCTGTTTGTCTTTTTCGTCATGCTTCCATGAATAAAAACCCTTTTGACACACAGCTTTGGGAATGCTTCAAAAGCAGAACGATTATGAGCTATAATCCCTGTGATTTAATGGTGTAATTCTTAAAATCATTCTTTCCCTAAAGGAAGATTCCAGGAAAAACCCAGACTCGGTCAAATACCACAGCTACAAAACTATTCTTTTGCATTACGCACACACACAAACATGCATGTAATGCATATTAATAGTTTACATTACAATTCAATGACGTATGTCTGCAAAGGGCACTAAAGGATCCGGTAACTGCTGTTGTTACACAATTACATGTAGAGCTACAATTATAAATTAAAAAAATACAATATAATATTTTAGTTAATAAATTTCTAGTTTGGCCCCTTTAGTGTTTTTTCATTATTTTATTTTATTTTTTCTGTCCTTTGATTTATTTTTATATATAAATAGTTCTGTGTGCCAGAAAACTTTGATCTGTCAGAACAATGTCAAAGTGTTTTGATAACTTGATAAAATAGATTTTAGGCTTTTGAAGCCGCTTAAATTACTAGACAAACGTACGTATAATTCATATTATATAACATTTATGATTATTATTTGTTTTGGTTTTATTACAAAAATGTTTAGCACAATATCACCCCTCCCTTAAGCGTTGCATTTTAACAGGCCTAAACTTGTTGTTATGGTAACAACATTGACCAAACTGTCCTGAAGCTCCGAATATTAAGAGCAAAATGAAATTAAAAGAAGGAGTTTTCTTTTACAATTTAGATTTCGACACAAATCATTGCCTTTTCTCGGGAAGAGAGGCTAGATTAATATATGGATATTTCTGTCTTCTGGACGTTCATGAAACGAAGACTTTAAATTGTAACAATCTGCAGCACAGATTCCTCTGCCATATAATTGGATCATTTAACAGAAACATCGACGTTTAGTATGGCAAGTTGTCTTACAATGTATTTCATTTTTAAACATTTAAACTGAGACCACATTTGTAGATTGAATGAAAGCTTTATTATTTCTTATATATTTTGTACATTTATTATCGCTGCTGTTATTCATAGTGAACATAACACCAATGACAATTAACATGAAAATTTCATTTTACTGCTAGGTATCAAACATCACGTTCTCGATCATGGTATGTTCACAACATTAAATAGTTTTATTCCATTTGCAATCTGTTTTTTTTTAATTCCCTAAGGAATAAAGTAGATAACATCAGAGAAGTCAGTTTAAAGTTTTTTATGAAATCATGAGATAAATGAGAAAAAAAGTGATCATTTAAAATCTTTGTTATGGTCTTTCATAGATCTTCAGGATATAGGAAAGAAAAAAGTAATTTGATCAATGTTAGCTTTTTAAAAGACTTTGGTGAAACAATAACACCACATGCTTTCAATATGAGGCCAGATGTGTTCCTCCTCCTCACCTGTGTCTGCATTGCCGATGTTTGATTGCGACATTTGTGTTTTTTTATAAATGTTAAGCTAACCCGTCCCGCCGCTGAGATTGAGTGTGGCCACGTGACGAGACGGCACAACTACCTATGATTGGTGGAACTCACGGTCACGTGGTAGAGCCATTAGCGGAAGTCTCACTCTGTCAAAATGACGCGTAAAATATTAAAGAAAAGTAACGAGCTCATTGTTGCCTAATGTAGCGGAGTAAGAGTACAGCTTCTTCTTCACAAATCTACTCTAGTAAAAGTAAAAAGTACAGTGATTTAAAACTACTCCTTGAAGTATTATTTTTTCAATAACTTACTCAAGTACATGTAACGGAGTAAATGTAACTCGTTACTACCCACCTCTGTTCAAATGATATAAAATATCAATATAGTTTTGTTAATCATATGTTCACTCATAATGTACGGGCAGAATGACACAATACTAAAACGAACATTATATATATATACATTTAAATATTTTATTGTTTTTATGATTTTATTACACATTTGAAACCTTCCAGGGCGCCGTAAAGTGTTTTACCCACAAGATGGCGCCAGATGTTCATTTTTTACGACAGTCACGCCCACTGAGTGGCACAAAGACACAAAGTGTGTGTGTGTTTACTAATGTGTGTACTTTATTTCAAACTTGACAGAAAACTTGTTTACTTTATACTCTTATAATCTATGAAATCATATCAATACATATCACATTATTTAAGAGATGGTATAAAATAGTACAAAAGAATGAAAGGTTTGCTTTTGTCTAATATGTCTTTATATAATAAGAACTAGTTTTAACAGACCGACAGTGAGTACAAGTTTTATTCACTTGCACATGACACACTTTACACACATTATACACACATTAGTGTAAGAGCTATCAGTTGTGTTTTAATGGAACTATAAACATGTTATACTTGTGTAGTATTTAATGGCTTATTAGTATAGTATGTGAACTGTAGTATTTTTCCTCAAGTGAAGTCAGCAGGTGATGATCAGAAAGTTTCTCCAAATAGAAAAATAAAATGTTTGCCCAAACTTCTGATGGCGAGCAGAAAAGTGACTTTGGAACTTTGTCACATAATCTGCTGATGGTGGTCACGTCATGACAATGTAATGGATTAAAAGTGTTGTGTTGCTATCTGGATATATTAATACAATTATTTTATTTCATATTCTTTGGGCAGAACAACTAATTGAACTTTAATTTGCCCAATTTGTACAAGAGACGTTTTAAAGAGCAAATCAATGAGAAAAGACTCCTTTTTTATTGACTGACATTGCTGAAATTGAGTTTATAACAGTGGTCTGTTAAAATATAATATTATTTAATGTGATTGTTGCTGTTTTATACTGCACAAACAGACTTATTTCTTCTCTTGTGATGCTGTTGCTCCCGTTACCCTGGTTACCATTAACCCCCACCACTGCTGAATATACCTGAAATATAACCAAATATAACCTAAAGCAGCGTTTTTCGCATTTTCTCGCCTTATTTTTGTCAAATATGTTTATTTTATTATTATATTGAGCAGTAACGAGTCTTACCTGATAAAACCAAATTTCCTGTCAGAAAACTTCACTTCCTGTCAGTCCAGAAGCCCTTTAAAAAGCGTTCTTTAAACACAAAAGCAATGTTGATATTTAAATTATTCGTGGTAGCCAAATATTTATTGCTTATGAAATGACGTGTTCATTATATAACACTTACGTTCCCCTTAAGTCCTGTTACTAGCAAAATAGTAGGAATATAGGACATAACTGGGCCATATTTGCTTATCTTGTAACCTTTGTACAGGTGACGTCATGAATTCATCATTTAATGCTCATAGAATTATGTGCCAGGGATTTGCCAGCTATGTTGCCAGCTTATAAATCAGGAAATTAGCAAAAAAACAACAACAAATACATGAAGTTCCCAATACATCATGTGTTAGCTGGGACAGATATCAATTCTGTGAAAAGATGACGTTTTTACCGATGGTTTTTCCTATAATTATAGCACAAATCTCAAGATTTCTTTCAGATACACATTGTGAGGTCTCTCTTTAATATTTTACAGAATTATTCTGATTTTACTGCATGATATTTCATAGGAAAGTTAGGCCTATGACTTTACATTTCACAAAGAAATGAAAACATGAAAATAAAATAAAGTCATTATTTTATATTCTATTAAGAGCTATTCCTTAGTCATGTGTTGGATATAATTGCTTCTGGTTTGTATATTTTATTGCACATAAATCTTAAGAAGTTTGTCATCTTCCAACTGTGTCTTTTTTATCACATCCATAACGCAGGTTTATTTATCTTTATTAAAATAGAAAACTTGTGCATAAACTGAAACAAGATTTTTGTAGAATAGAAACAGTTTGGTTCAGCTTACTGGTCATAATTATATTCTAAGAGTGTTTTTATATCATGTTCATAACGCTGGAATCGTCCATATGTGTAAAAATAAAGAGAAACTGGAATGCAAGAAGAACACAAAGTGAAACACAAGTAATGAAGATATTTTATTTTTTGTATTTTTGTAGACAGGACAATTTCACAGACCATTTTCAGTTGTTCTTAATGTACTATTTTACATGTATGTGCTTAAGTAAAATTTGTTTGTTTTTTTCGTATTATGTGCACACGTGTTTATGCTTTTAATCAATATATTATTTGTACATGTTTCAGGAAAAGTTGCAAAATAAAACTCATCAGACACTGACCTGAAATGGCCACAAAACAAATCCAGTCTACAAATGCACTATTCAAAATGCTGTATATTACAGGACATGTTCATGTATTTCTTAATTCATTTTAAAGAAAAAATGAAAAAAATTAGTCCTTTTATTTCAAATAATATGATTATAATGTTCCTTCAGATAAACACCACCAAGATGTACACCTCCAAGTTAAAAGACGAAACATTTTAGACAAAGAGGATGAAAATATAAAAACAAATAATATAAATAAATGAATAACATTTCATAAAGTTTGTTTAATCAGTATTAATTGGGTTACCAGTAAAAAAACAATACTTCTTATCTGTTAAATGTGACAAAGTAATATTACCTATTTCAATTGTTTTCAGTTTAATAAATTATTGTGCAATAAAAATCAACAAATAATTTATTAAATGCAATTATTATATAATATAATATTTATATAATTTAAATAATATATAAGAGTTATATTATTAGTCACTTACCCGACCGATCAACAAATACAAATAACAAGTTCCCTTTGAGCAAAGCGTTTGCTTTCGATTAGTCCACCTATTTAAAACATTTCAGTTTTTAATATTGATAACAGTGATATAAATTCTGAATCTGATAACAGAGATATAAATTCTGAATCAAACCTCCTTTCAAATGATCCAGGATGGTAAAGACATTCTGATCTGCAGTGGCCTTCATGAATACCTGGTAGACTGGGAGTGGTATGGACCAAAAGAAAATGACATTGGACCCCACACTTCTCACAACCTTCCACGAGCCCCCTTGCAAGGCCCTCCATGGCGTGGGAGAGGCAACCCATACGACACCCCAATGTCGGGATGTTTTTTCGAATCCCAGGACACTCCATAACTATCTGGTCTCATTTTGAATTCGACTGCTTACCCGATCTCCCCGTTCCAGCGATGTATTTTAAAATATTATGCAAAGTTTTGTGTTTGTGTGTCTAACTTACCTTAACTCTTTGTCAATGTCTTGAGATGTGTGCATTTACTCCATTACTCAAGTCCAAAATCTTTACAACGCCTGCAAAGACAGTAATGTAAGATGGGACATAAAAAAACATTTTCTTACCATTGAAGTACCACAAACCATCCTCTTCACTATCATATCAATATGTTCTGCCCATGACAGCTGACTGTCCATTGTCATGCCAGTAGTTTAACTTTATCTACCTTTTCTTTAGGTTCTCCAGACACATTTAATCTAATTTTTGGTGTGAATGACAATGCATGATTTGATCTCAAGATAATTGATTTGGTTTTTGTGCAGATTATGATCTATGACATCGAATGAAACACTAAAATCATGAAATACTGCACCAGTCGTCTTTGAATTATAAATTCCCATTAACCAGTTGTCTGTCATAACTTTAAGGGCGTTACAAGTAGAATGATTCTGTCTGTAAGCATGTTGAAATCCTGTGTTCAAACCATCTGTCATGATTCTGCCTCTCTTGGTCATGTTTTTCCTGATTTTGGCAGAATCATGGCAGACCTGTGTTTTTTGTGAGTGTCACATGGCATTGTTTGTTATGGCATGCCATGTGCTCTCTTGTCTCGTCTCCTGACCCCGCCCCCTTGTTATCCTGTCTATCTTCCATCATTGTTTCATTCCCCACACCTGACCCGTGTGGTTATCCATTATTATGTTTCCCCTATTTAAAGCTCTTGTATTTTCTGTCCTGTGTCGTTGCATTGTATATGATTAGTCCATGTATCCTTGTTACCCGTATACTTGTCCTGATGTGACCTGTCTCTGTCTTGATATTTCTAGTTTTAGTTTTTTTGTAAAAACCACCTTATTTTGTGCCCCCTCGTGGGAAGGATTTTGTTTGACCGATTGTAGTGTTTAGTTACTGTTTCACCATCGTGGGTTTTGTGTTATTAAAGTCTTGTTGTTCCCCTGAATTGTGCCTATATTTGGGTTCTCCTTCCATGCCTCCCTGTTTTATATTTATTATATTTTCATAAACAGAAAATGTTTTTTTTATTACATGTTGTGACACAAACATACTGTTCCATTATTATTATTTTTGGTTAAACAGTCCCTTGTTTAGTGTTAAAACTATTATGAATTGTGTTATTTGAGTCCTCAATTATACATAAATGCATTTAAAACTTTAAGGCCCACCTCCCAGTGTACTCTGAATGGTCAAACGGTCTAGTACACTGTTATCGGTCAACTCTTCTGTCAGTTACTGCATCACCAACAGTGCTGAGACAACATCATGTGAATCCGGTTACTTCCATAACGGATGTCTGAAGACACGTCATGGAATTAACTAGATGATTACAATCCTGTTGTTTGCTGTAGTCCAAGATATCTCATTTCCGTTAAAGATGATAACTTGCTTTATCATGAACTGTTTTTGTAGCTTCACAGATCATTTAGAGGTACTAACATATACAATAAAAGAAATGTAAAATTAGTTTTAAGATCCGAGGGACACTTTGAAACCAACAATAGACTGAACATAGTTTTATTGGTCATCCTGTCAATAAGGATTGCTGCGATAGACGGTGTTGGCGGTGATAATGGAGTTGAGTTACAACACTGTCACTTGCCACTGAATTCACTGAAATATTTTGAAATATTTCCCTCGATCAATAGGCTAGAATCAAATCTTCAAAACCCACTTAAGATACTTAATTTGAGTTGGTGGAATAGCTAAAACGATTACTAGGACAATGCTGTCGGAAAAAAAAGATAAAGATTAACGGGAGATTGGAAACGGAATCATAAATAACACCATCCGAATCTGAAAGCCTGAGCGAACGCGAAGAGACTTTTTGCAAGAGACACACATGACTAAGAAGGAAGTGATCAAAATTCGAAGAAGGTGGCAAGGACAGGTATTCTCGGCATGGTTTACTACACAAGCCAGAGGGGAAATTACATGAATACATAAAGCTGTGCCATTTCAAGTAAATAATGTTATTAAGGACTAAGCTGGCAGATTTTTGATTATTCAGGGTAGAATAGGAACAGAGATAATATATTTAGTGAATATCTATGGCCCTTATAAGGAAGACTCTAAATCAGGGGTGTCCAAACTACAGTCAGTTTTTATTGGCCCGCAGCAAATTGGGAAAAATAATTGAATATGGCCCGCACATGGCACTTGAGCTCAACTCTGTTGCACTTCTCAGTTTCAACACAAGATAAGCCAGTCACACCTGTATGCGCACATGAAAGCCTTCTGTGTAAAGCTCCGCCTGTTTGAGACACAACTACGAAGCTTTATTGCTGCACGCTTGCTGACCTTTCTGCTAAAAAGGAGAAATATGGTTCTGCAATTAAATCTCTCGTGACAGAATTCAACCAGCCTTTTCAAGATTTTTTTCTGTCATTGAAAAACAAATCAAGCTGTTCTTGAACTCCTTCCTGGCATAGACATAATATACGTAGACGCCTCATAAACTGATGCTGCCTATTGGAGCTGGCGTACCAGTGCGGCGCCATCTTGGATGGGTCTCCAATGCGCCGCCCCCTCCGCATTTATTTCTACTGAGGAAGGTTTATTCCCGACTTCAATAATCATAACTCCCCGAATTTCACGAGGTTTGGTTTGTTACAAACGGCAGAGATTTAGTTATGATACAGGACGCTGTCACACATTAAAGAATACTGCTTTCATGCTAAAAGACTTTGTATTATGCTCTTTAACAAAGACATATGGTAGGCTATGGCATATTGATAAATGTATAAATAATTAGTTTTATATTTTAATAAAGAAACAAGTTTGATGGTGAGCTCCTGTGACATTACTTCAAATATTCCGTCAAACATATATTTTCCCTCTGTGAAATCATTGTACTTGGTTAAGTTTAATTGTGCCATGTGTTTAGATCAATATTTTTTTTAAGTATCTGACAGAATGCCGAAAGCCAAGAATACTGTGTCAAAAAGTTCTATCATCAGCGCCGTCGAGCAGGATGTTAATATGAACGACGAGAACGTTGATAGTCTTGAGGAGGAAAGCTCCAACTCCAACTTTGCACAAGCTTTGGACGAATTAATGGAGAACATTACGAAGGTAATAGATGAGAAAGTGAATACTGTCCTGTCCGCTATAAACGATCAGACAGTTCAGTTCCAGGCCTTGGTGGAGCGAGAGGGCGAGGCGGAGGAGCAGATCGAAAGTGTGGAAAATTCCACCGAATGCGTCCAAGCTGCTGTAGCTGACCTTCAAAAGAAAGTGAGCGAGATGTCAGCGCATATCGTCGATCTGGAGAATCGCGGGCGCAGATGTAATTTGCGTCTACTCGGGTTACCCGAGAAAACCCAGGGCAGCGAACCGGTGCGTTTCTTTGAAAAGTGGCTGCCTGATTACTTGAAGATTACAACGGAAGCAGGGCGGATCAAGCTGGATCGAGCTCATCGCTCATTGCTCCTTGGCGCCTTTTCCGGGACCCACACAACGACCCATACCTGTCATCACAAAGTTCCACAACTTAACAGATAAGCAGCGAGTGTTCAACGCAGCTCGTCATGTTGGCGCGGATCCCGAGAGGAGCATTAATGAGGGACCGATGATCTCATTCTTCAACGATTTTTCTGCGATGGTGATAAAGAAACGCAAAGCTTTCGACGATGTCAAGAAACGATTACAGAGGATGTAGATCGAAATATGCTTTGCTGTATCCTGCAACTCTGAGGCTGAACATCAACGGAACGATGAAGCGATTCTCCTTAGCAGCTGATGTGACTGCGTTAATTGATAGCCTGGGTTAATGGTCAAACTTTGGCGGGAAATTATGTGGTACATGAACAAATAATTCACAGAGTGAAGAAGTTATATAATGTTGCTGAGAGCTTGTTTTGTGTTTACCCAATGTTAAAGGAGGTGCGGGCTGTTTGTGGGGTTAGGCTGTGGTCTACAGAAGAAAAGAGTAAGAATAGTGCTTCCTGCATGTTTGGCAGGTTTGTTCCTTTGATAGTTTTCTGTTTTGTTGGTATGTTTTTTTTATTTTTGTTTAAAGCTCAGATTTTTGAAGGATACACTTACTGGAGTATATTTTGTGATTATGTGTATTATGGATCCACTGATTGTCCGTACAGCTTTTAATGTCTAGAATGCTCAGGATTTGTACTTGGAATATTCGAGGTATCCATAACTTTTTTGAAAAAAGGAAATATCAAAATTGCTCTTTTACAAGACTCACTAACTCACTACTTTTCTAACCTACTCACTCTATCAAAAAAAAAATATATACTTTTTGTAACTTCGCTCTCTGTGTAACTCTTGTAGCACTTGTTGACCTATTGTTGTATCGGCTATTTACCGCTTCATTGTCTCCTCGACTATTGTAAGTCACTTTGGATAAAAGCGTCCGCTAAATGACTAAATGTAAAATGTAAATGTACAAGAGACTCATTTGAGTGACGAGAACATTCAAAATTACAACAAGGAATATTCAAAACAAATACGATACTCAAAACAAACATTTTATGAGCATGGAGAAAAGACTGGGACATTTCTAGCATATATTGCCAAACAACGTGCATCATCTCGGTATATTGCAACAATTGTTGATTCATATGGTAATATATTCCATGATAATAAGAATATTAATAATTCATTTTGGGATTTTTATATAAACCTATATTCTTCTGGGAAAACAGGTGATCATCTCGAACAAATGGTTGACTTTTTTTTCTGGGATTAATCTCCCAACGATTTCAGTTACACAAAAAGAAGTTCTCAATGGCCCTATTACTAGACAGGAGATTATTAATGCTATTAATACTCTAAAGAATGGTAAATCGCCAGGGCCAGATGGCTTTTGTGGAGAGTTCTTTAAGGAGTTTCAAGAGTTGCTAGTAGACCCATTGAGTAATATGCTTAATTATTCGTTTGCGGTTAAAGAACTACTCAAGACTCTTGGAGAAGCTTATATCTCGCTCAAATTAAAGAAAGGTAAAAGTCCTGACTTATGCTCTTCTTACAGGCCAATTTCATTACTGAATGTCGACCGGAAATTGCGGAGAAGGCGTTTGATCAGATTGAATGGTCCTATCTTTTTTTTGTTTTGGATAAGTTTGGCCTCTGTGAAAATTTTGTGCGGTGGATCAGAGTGCTGTATACAGACCCATGTTCTGCTGTAGTGACAAATGGCTTTAGATCAGATTATTTTCCTATGCATAGAGGCACCAGGCAGGGTTGCCCCTTGTCGCCACTTTTATTTGCACTGGCTAAAGAGCCTTTCAGTAATATCTGAAACAGCTATTTCAGGTTTACAGATAGGTCATTTACATCATAAGATTACATAATTTACATCATAAGACATAGAAGTATGCTGATGATGTTTTGCTGTTTTTATCTGAGCCAGAGAACTCTATTCCTGCCGTAATTGAGCTGATTAACTGGTACAGTTCCTTTACTGGTTATAAGGTAAATGTAACTAAATCTGAAGCTATGCCTTTAGGTTCTCTTATTTCTAAACCTAACATTGTGCCCTGTTTTCCTTTAAGTGGTCACATCTAGGTTTTGTCTATTTGAGTATTTCTATCTCTTCATCTTTGAAGCTGATGTATGAATCTAACTTTGTTCCCTTGTTTGAAAAAATACGTAAAGATTTGGAATGTTGGACTTCTTTGCCAATATCTTTGCTGGGCCAGAAAGCACTTGTAAAGGGCTTGAATAGCTGGATGACTTCTTTTATATGGAGTAAACGCAAACCTAGATTAAAATTGTCAGTACTTTATCTGCCAAGTTCTATGGGGGGGCTGGATTTTCCAAATATTAAGATGTATCAGTTCCCACCTGAGATATATTGCAGAGTGGGTTAGAAATGACTCTTCCTCTACCTACAATTCCCTTTAAGAGCTCTTCTTTTTGTTAAAAACTTTCAAAACCTAAAAGAGATTTATCGTAATCCAATTATAGTAAATAATCTGAAAGCATGGAGATCTGTGAGTAGGCTTGAGGGTAGATCTAAACTGACCCCTTTTTTTACCCCAATATTAAACAATCCTGAATTCACCCCAGGAATTTTGGATGATGGTTTTAAACGTTGGTATGATTTGGGACTTATGAAGCTTGGGGACATGTTCTCAAACAATAAATTAATGTCATTTGTGGATTTAACCCAGAAGTACCAGTTGTCCAAACAAAATTTTTTTGATTTCTCCAATTGAGATATTATATCACTACTAACACAACACTTGTTAGAAATTGTGAGGTGTCCTTTGTTGAGAATTATTTTTTATCATCGGGAAAGATGTCTTTGGGTAGAATTTATAGTGCTGTGTGTTCAATTTCTTCGGTTGATACACAGAGAATTAAAACTAAATGGGAGGAAGAGTTAGCTACTAATATTGATGAGGAAACATGGACATTTGGTCTTGTGCTAAGAGAATATCGATTTGTGCACGTACAAGAGAAATACAATATAAATCATACATAGACTCCATATTTCTCCTAACCGCAGGAAATTTTTAACCCCTCTCTATCGCCTATGTGTTTAAAATGTAAAACTGAAGTAGGTACTTTAACACATTGTTTGTGGTCATGTAACAGACTGCGAAGGTATTGGATTTTGGTGCTAGGGGAAATTTTTTTTATATGCAGTTGGATTTTGACCCAGTCTAATTGGTATTAGGTATACCTAATAAATATATAGTTTCGTCTGCCAATAAGAAATTGTATAATATTCTCTCCTTTGCTGCCAGAAAAAATATTGCTTCAGGGTTCAGTCTTGCTGTCACAACTCTGGTATACTGGGGAAGACAGTTTGTAGAAGACCCATGTGCAGAAGCCAAAAGCAAACCAGGAGGCTCAAATAACTCGAAAGCAGGCAGTCTTTACTTGATGTCAAATCTCAAATACAATTTGTATTTGTATTTGTACAAATTGCTGCAATAGACGGTGTTGGCGTTGATACTGGTGTTAAGTCACAACACCGTTACGTCACTTGCCCACCGTGGCACTGTCTCCCATCATGTTTTTTTATTTTATTTTTTTATAAATATTCAGTGAAATATTTATAAATATTTCTGTGATAAAAACAAACATTTAGTTTGGAAGAGAATAGTCACTACAATTAAAAACTAAAAGCAGCTGCGCAATGTGCAATGCAGCAAGCCTAGCGACAGTCACATCGAAGATCGGATTTATCACGTGAGGAGAGTGAGTCGAACTGACTTAAAAGAAAGAGAATGGCGGAAGATTCCATCTTTAGCCAGCCAGAGATGGTCAACATGTTGGGTTTCCTGACAAAGAACATGTTAACTACAAACAAGCCAATTTGTGCTTTATTTTGGTTTATTTTGAAAAGACTGCTGATTTAACATTACGTAAGGGGATTTTGGAAGGTTTTTTCTTTTTTTTAACATTCGTTTCTTATGAAAATTTGGTTTTACCTTATTTAAACTTTGTGTTATTTTATTTAGACCTATTTTGTTTTCTTATTCGTTTATAAACGTGATAATCATTCTTTGCTTCTTATATATTTTGTTTCACACCACAGTTTGCTGATTTTCTATTTTTTTCTCTTCAGAAGCATGGTGTAATTTTATTCATTATGTTAATAAAAGTTCTATGTTTAATATAAGTGAGTTTGTATTTTTCCCCCTGCATTGTAGTTTATTCAAGCATTGACGTCCAATAGCCAATTTCCGCTAATTCCAAAGTGAAAGTTAAATGCGCCCATGGATTTATAAGATTAAAAGCCCCCCCCATAAATTGTTACCACATATCGATTAACCGGCGGGAAAGGTCCTCACCGTCACAAGTCAACTGTCAATTATTTAATATGAGTTCAGCAGCCACTTACCTTCTCTCTGGTAAGCAGTTTTGGCATAACTTCACTACTCCACTCACTGTAGACTAGTTGACACAGGTATGAGCTGTGGTCATCATGAGGATGAACATTCAGTTCAGCCGGAGCTGGCTCTGTCAGACTCAATCCCGAGGATGAGACCAAAGAACAAAACAAAGACATTAGTTTAGAGGCCTCTGACATTTTTTGTTTAAATGACACAATATGACAAATGTTTGGTTTCATCCAAAGATGTAAATTCAATTTATGTACAATATCCTCAATATCACATAAAACGTTTGCGAATAAAGCACTGTTTCCTTCCAAAGAGAGCAAAATACATCACTTCCGCATAAACTGGCGCCAAACATAAAAAAGAAAAATGGAAGTTGCTTGCTGGAGATGGACTTGCTATATAATAACTTACTTGCGTCTCAGTACGCGTAGATGAATTGCAGTGTGCACAGTCATGTCATGACTTGAAAAAGTTACATTTTTCTTACCGAACAAAAAGATTATCCTACTCAGTTTTGTGTATTACTTCTTTAATGCACATTTTCACAATTGATGCGCACCTTTGGCGTTTCCATTCAGGGATTTTATGCAATAGTCTAAAATGCACATTAAAACAGGAGGATCCCTTTTGTTCGAAAGATTTGGTTTGCACACAAAAAAATCAATACTCGACCCGTGTTACAGAGTGCTGTTGTCTCTTTTCAGGTCATTCCCAACCTTTTGAAGTTATAGTTCATCCTAAAATAACAAACATGTCATCATTTTCTTGTCAGTTCATACCTGTTGCACTTATTTACTTCTTCTGCATGCAAACAAAATCAATGCAAGTGTATGACTGCCATGTATGAAACGACAAGGAGATATGTGAATAATATCAGATTTTTTATTTTGTGATGAATGATCCCTTTTTAAACCATGCAACAGGACCTTAGACGGAAGAAATTTGCTCTTAATACAGATAAATAAGTAAATAATAAGTATTATATAAGAAAAGTCCTTTTAGTCTGGGTCTAATGGCTCCGGTTTACAACATTCGGGTTCATAGATATTATTCCGCTGATAAAACAATATTTTGTGACAAGTAATGAACTCAAGACACAAGATAAACAACCAATTATATTTATTTATTTGTCCTTTAATAATTTTTATCATCATTTTTATTATAATTAAGGTGATTTTTTCATTTAATGACCAAATTTGAAGTCAAAATGTTTAAAAATGTATTATTATGCTATGTCAAATAACTACCAAGTAATAATCACTAAGTTTCTAAGTTTCTATATAAGTCTATATAAGTAAATAATGTTTTGACTCTAATTAAAATATAGGATTCTATGTTTTTGTATTTTAGTCATGCAGGTCTAATCTGCAGACCCGATCTGTTTTTTTTTATACCCTACATGCCTGGATCCTACACTGTGTGGACTATTCGAGGTGAGATCAAATGGCTGATTTTAGAAGCAGGCTTTATAGCTGCCTTTTCTAACTTCAGTCATTTGATCCTATACTTGCTGCATTTATGATGTGGACTTTCAGCTGCAAAAACAATAAATAATGATTAAGTACATTCATAATAAACATCGTATAAATTAATACATTTTCAGAGGTCTCATTTCAAGGTACCTGAGTTCCAGACTTTAGAAACAATCCTTAACAACAGGAGGCTACGATGTGTCCTCCTGGTTAAATGAAGGATATTTTCTAAAAATACAAAGGAAAAGTACTTCAAGTATCATTTCCTGCTATCATTTAAACATTTATATATTGAGAGAAGCTGTTTAACTTACTCAGGCACAGGAGCTGCTTTGTGTTCCACACAGGTCCGTTTGGTTAGATGCAGTCTCTTCTTCCTCTGTAGACGTCGGCTATTCCATGCTCATGTAAAGCTGTTGAGAACAACTCCAAGTCAATAACTGACACATTTGTTCCTCCAAATACAGATTTCATAAATTACTGTTATTATAAATCTGTTAATTCGTAATTTAGGTTTTTCAAATCAGTTTTGAAGTTGACTCACAATTAGTGGACCTGTTGGGATCTTCTAGCGTGTCCATGTTTTCCTCAACTGTAGGTTGCCAAAATATTTGGAGAACATTTTTTCTCAGCCATTCAAGCATTATGATTTTGTATAAATCCAGAGGATTTTCACAACTTACTCAGATGGATGGACTGTGTCCGCTGTGACAGGAGGCTCCGTAGATTCCTCCTGTCCGACTACCTCCTACTTTTCTTGATAAACTGTTGAAAACAAATTAGAGTAGATCAATGTTACAACTGTTCATCTAATGACTGTTAAATCTATAAAATATGCTAATATTTATCCTACATGCTACCTGATTCTTAAAACAGTTTTACAAAATACAAAAAAACACCATTGAAAGTTTTGAAACAGAATGTCAAAACATACGATGTCTGTTCTTCGTGCTCTTCTTCTTCCTGGAAGGCATGGAGACTTCAGGAAGTGTATCAGATGTCACGGAATAAACAGGAATGTCCAAGTTTTCCTCCATCTTTTGGGAATCCTTATCTGTAGGTTCCCTAAGAGTCAATGTATTGAAAGATCAGTTTTCGCAGTCATTCAAGCATTCAGATTCTGTAAAAATCCAGAGAACTTTCACAACTCACTCAGATGGAGTGACTGGGTCCGCGGCGACAGGAGTCTCTGTAGATTTCTCCTGGTCGACCGGCTCCAGCTTTTCTTGATAAACTGTTGAGAACAAATTAGAGTAGATCAATGTTACAACTGTTCATATAGCAGTTGTTAAATCCATTATAGATGCAAATATATCCTACTTGCTACCTGATTATTAAAACGTTTTTACAATATGAAACAGAATGTCAAAACATACGATGTCTGTTCTTCCTGCTCTTCTTTTTCCTGGCAGGCATAGAGACATCAGGAAGTGTAGTGGACATTTTGGGATCCAAGGCGATGTCCACGTTTTCCTCCATCTTTTGGGAATCCTTTACTGTAGGTTCCCTAACAGTCAAAGTATTTAAAGATCAGTTTTCGCAGCCATTCAAGCATTTAGATTCTGTTTAAATCCAGAACATTTTCACAACTCACTCAGATGGAGGGACTGGGTCGGCTGGGACAGGAGGCTCCGTAGTTTCCTTCTGGTTGACCAGCTCCAGCTTTTCTTGATAAACTGTTGAGAACAAATAAGAGTAGATTACAATTACGCAACTGTTCATGATAACTGATTCTCGAAATTACATCATGAAACAACATTGATAGGGTTTAAACAGAATGTCATAACTTACGATCTTTGTTCTTCCTGCTGTTTTTACCTGGTTTAGGTGGTTCAGGATCCACAGGCTGGACTATCTTCTCCTCCACAGTTTGAGGATTCTTGATAGTAGTGGCAGGATCCTTATGTCTAATAATTTAAGGAAGAATCATTTGTAAGCATCATTTGTGCAAACACTGATGTGATTATAAATAGAGAGAATTTGTTTCACTCACTGAAGAACAGGAGCAGGTGGAGGTGCCGCCAGGGTCTCAGTGGGCTGGGTTTTCCTCTTCACCAGTAACCCCAGATTAGTGCTCCTGATCTCAAACTTCTCTGGACATTCTGATGAGAACAAATCATAGTTAATTGATTAAATACTTGTTCATACGAATATAGGAGAAGTTTTGAAATAAAGAACGCTGATACTGTACTCTGTGCATAAATTTGTTGGCGCCTGATCCATAGGCTCACCCTCTTCACGGGATGTCTAAATACAAAGAGAAAAATAATCTAAGCATTATCTGTGGAAACATTAAAACACTTCTACATTGACAGATTTGTTTAACTCACTGAGCCCATGGAGGGATGACAGGGGGCTTGGTCACCAGCATGCACAGTTTTGTGCTCTTCACCTCATTCTCCTTTGGATAGCCTGTTGAGATCAAATCAAAGGTAAGTGACATATCTGTTCATCCAATGAGTGATATTAAAAATTTGGTTTATAAAACAACAAATTAAAGAGCACCGATAGTGTTGACTGGAATATTAAAACTTACACAATTTATTCCTGCCTTTCCGATTCCTCTGCATCTGGGCAGGATCCTCAGACATGTTTTTGACAGAGGACTTCATGGACGTCTTCTGTTTCTGAGCAAAAGCTGTTGAGAATCATTAAGTGAAGATAAACGTCAACACTGAGAAACATCCAATAATAGAGAAATATTGTGGTGTAATCACTTACGAATCTTGTTCTTCATCCTTTTCATCTTCTCCTCGGATGCAAAAGAAGACGTCTTGTAGACCTCCAGAGATGGAAACTCCTTCTCATCTTGTGGGACCACAGTGAATTTTGCAATTAAATAAGAATAGATAAATGACAATAAATAAACTGTGAATTTAGGGGATTGTGTGGTTTAACATTGATTTATGATAAACTGTAACGTATAGTAACGAATCATACATTTTTCTTGCAATAAAACTATTTTTAAGTGGACTTTATGTGTGACTATAAGAGAGATTTAATTTAGTTATTTTAATAAATTTAAATGAAGTTTTATCAACATGTAAACAGAAGGATTTTATGTAAAAAACAGTTCATAAAAAGTCTTTTTTCACAGGCAGGGTCACATATTATAGAGCATTTCTCTTGTTTGTTGTAAATATGAATAAGAAAAACATGAAACTCACCAATGTTAAGAGAAGTCTCCATAACTTTGGATCTTTGAGAAATAAGTTGTGAACTCATCTCGTGATCCTAAAGGAAAGTCAAATCTGACGCTGTTTCAATGTCGATAAAGTCGCACGATCAGGTCGAGTCAACGATAAGTTTCCTTTCGGTCTCAGTCCTTCACGTCAAATCAACAAATGAACAGAAAAACGCTTGAAATCACAAGGCTAAAAAAACGCGTAGTGCTCGCACAAAAGCTAAAACACGACTAAAGTTACAACCGACACGAAGCGCATTGCCTACATATAGAGCGCGCGTTCTATATTGCGTCATACAGGGTCGGCATGACAACCGGTTACATAATATACTACAACAATAAAACAATGAAATACTATTCAATTTTCATTCAAATGATATAAAATATCAATATAGTTTTGTTAATCATATGTTCACTCATAATGTACGGGAAGAATGACACAATACTAAAACGAACATTATATATATATATACATTTAAATATTTTATTATATTTATGATTTTATTACACATTTGAAACCTTCCAGGGCGCCGTAAAGTGTTTTACCCACAAGATGGCGCCAGATGTTCATTTTTTTACGACAGTCACGCCCACTGAAAAAAGACACAAAGTGTGTGTGTGTTTACTAATGTGTGTACTTTATTTCAAACTTGACAGAAAACTTGTTTACTTTATACTCTTATAATCTATGAAATCATATCAATACATATCACATTATTTAAGAGATGGTATAAAATAGTACAAAAGAATGAAAGGTTTGCTTTTGTCTAATATGTCTTTATATAATAAGAACTAGTTTTAACAGACCGACAGTGAGTACAAGTTTTATTCACTTGCACATGACACACTTTACACACATTATACACACATTAGTGTAAGAGCTATCAGTTGTGTTTTAATGGAACTATAAACATGTTATACTTGTGTAGTATTTAATGGCTTATTAGTATAGTATGTGAACTGTAGTATTTTTCCTCAAGTGAAGTCAGCAGGTGATGATCAGAAAGTTTCTCCAAATAGAAAAATAAAATGTTTGCCCAAACTTCTGATGGCGAGCAGAAAAGTGACTTTGGAACTTTGTCACATAATCTGCTGATGGTGGTCACGTCATGACAATGTAATGGATTAAAAGTGTTGTGTTGCTATCCGGATATATTAATACAATTATTTTATTTCATATTCTTTGGGCAGAACAACTAATTGAACTTTAATTTGCCCAATTTGTACAAGAGACGTTTTAAAGAGCAAATCAATGAGAAAAGACTCAGTGTTGAAATCCTTTTTTATTGACTGACATTGCTGAAATTGAGTTTATAACAGTGGTCTGTTAAAATATAATATTATTTAATGTGATTGTTGCTGTTTTATACTGCACAAACAGACTTATTTCTTCTCTTGTGATGCTGTGTTGCTCCCGTTACCCTGGTTACCATTAACCCCCACCACTGCTGAATATACCTGAAATATAACCAAATATAACCTAAAGCAGCGTTTTTCGCATTTTCTCGCCTTATTTTTGTCAAATATGTTTATTTTATTATTATATTGAGCAGTAACGAGTCTTACCTGATAAAACCAAATTTCCTGTCAGAAAACTTCACTTCCTGTCAGTCCAGAAGCCCTTTAAAAAGCGTTCTTTAAACACAAAAGCAATGTTGATATTTAAATCATTCGTGGTAGCCAAATATTTATTGCTTATGAAATGACGTGTTCATTATATAACACTTACGTTCCCCTTAAGTCCTGTTATTAGCAAAATAGTAGGAATATAGGACATAACTGGGCCATATTTGCTTATCTTGTAACCTTTGTACAGGTGACGTCATGAATTCATCATTTAATGCTCATAGAATTATGTGCCAGGGATTTGCCAGCTATGTTGCCAGCTTATAAATCAGGAAATTAGCAAAAAAACAACAACAAATACATGAAGTTCCCAATACATCATGTGTTAGCTGGGACAGATATCAATTCTGTGAAAAGATGACGTTTTTACCGATGGTTTTTCCTATAATTATAGCACAAATCTCAAGATTTCTTTCAGATACACATTGTGAGGTCTCTCTTTAATATTTTACAGAATTATTCTGATTTTACTGCATGATATTTCATAGGAAAGTTAGGCCTATGACTTTACATTTCACAAAGAAATGAAAACATGAAAATAAAATAAAGTCATTATTTTATATTCTATTAAGAGCTATTCCTTAGTCATGTGTTGGATATAATTGCTTCTGGTTTGTATATTTTATTGCACATAAATCTTAAGAAGTTTGTCATCTTCCAACTGTGTCTTTTTTATCACATCCATAACGCAGGTTTATTTATCTTTATTAAAATAGAAAACTTGTGCATAAACTGTTACTGTGACAATTTCACAGACCATTTTCAGTTGCTCTTAATGTACTATTTTACATGTATGTGCTTAAGTAAAATTTGTTTTTGTTTTTTACTATGTGAACATGTTTATATTTTTAAGCAATATATTATTTGTACATGTTTTAGGAAAAGTTGCAAAATAAAACTCATCAGACACTGACCTGAAATGGCAACAAAACAAATCCAGTCTACAAATGCACTATTCAAACTGCTGTATATTACAGGACATGTTCATGTATTTCTTAATTCATTTTAAAGAAAAAATGAAAAAAATTAGTCCTTTTATTTCAAATAATATGACTATAATGTTCCTTCAGGTAAAATATGTAAACCAACAAGATAAAAGACGATACATTTAGACAAAGAGGATGAAAATATAAAAACAAGCAATAGAAATAAATAAATAACATTTCATAAAGTTTGTTTAATCAGTATTAATTCAGGTTACCAGTAAAAAAAACAATACTTCTCATCTGTTAAATGTGACAAAGTAACATTATCTATTTAAATTTTTTTCAGTTTAATAAATTATTGTGCAATAAAATTCAACGAATAATTAATTAAATGCAATTATTATATAATATAATATTTATATAATTTAATTAATATATAAGAGTTCTATTATTAGTCACTTACCCGACCGATCAACAAATACAAATAACAAGTTCCCTTTGAGCAAAGCGTGTGCTTTCGATTAGTCCGCCTATTTAAAACATTTCAGTTTTTAATGTTTAAAACAAAGATATCAATTCTGAATCTGATAACAAAGATATAAATTCTGAATCATACCTCCTTTCAAATGATCCAGGATGGTAAAGACATTCTGATCTGCAGTGGCCTTCATGAATACCTGGTAGACTGGGAGTGGTATGGACCAAAAGAAAATGACATTAGACCCCACACTTCTCACAACCTTCCACGAGCCCCCTTGCAAGGCCCTCCATGGCGTGGGAGAGGCAACCCATATGTTTTTCGAATCCCAGGACACCCCATAACTATCTGGTCTTATTTTGAATTCGACTGCTCACCCCATAACTATCATGCCCAGTAGTTTAATTTTATCTACCTGTTCTATAGGTTCTCCAGACACATTTAATCTCATTTTTGGTGTGAATTACAATGCATGATTTGATCCCGAGATAATTGATTTGGTTTTTGTGCAGATTATGATCTATGACATCAAATGAAACACTAAAATCATGAAATACTTCACCAGTCGTCTTTGAATTATAAATTCCCATTAACCGGTTGTCTGTCATAACTTTAAGGGCGGCACAAGTAGAATGGTTCTGTCTGTAAGCATGTTGAAATCCTGTGTTCAAACCGTTACAGTCAAAATATTCCTGTATTTGTGAATGAACTATTCTCTCCATCAGTTTACTGAGAACTGGAAGAATGGTAATTGGGGAAAGGTTATTCCCAGTGAGCGCTAGTCTGTTATCTCTAGGTAAGGGAATAACCTTACCCTCTTTCCAGATTGTGTGTTAAACACCCTTCATTAAGCATGCATTCAAGATGACATATTGGACTGTTAATTTAATCAGCTGCCAGACGAAGTAATCTGCTGTCCAGCATATCAGTGCCCACTGAGCCATGGTCAGGCAGAGACTTCATAAATATCAATTCTTTCTTTTTATATATTAAATACGCTTCAAATAATCAGAATCATTATTTTTCATAGACTGCATCAGTGTATTAACCACAAAATAATTTAATCTTTACAAAATAATCATTAAAATAATTTTCAATATCAGATGGTTTGGTCTGAAACATACCTTTAGATTTCACAAAGTTGTTCTTCTCTGTCATGATTCTGCCTCTCTTGGTCATGTTTTTTCTGATTTTGGCAGAATCATGGCATTCCTGTGTTTTTGTGAGTGTTACATGGCATTGTTTGTTGTCTCGTCTCCTGACCCCGCCCCCTTGTTAGCCTGTCTATCTTCCATCATTGTTTCATTCCACACACCAGCCCCGTCTGGTAAGCCCTTGTTATGTTTCCCCTATTTAAAGCCCTTGTTTTTTCTGTCCTGTGTCGTGGCATTACATGTAGTTCTTGTGTTCGTGTTCGTGTTCAGGTCTTGATGGTGTTTCCAGTTTAATGTTCTTGTCTGAATTGTTCCTGGTCCATGTTTTGCCTTGTTTAAGTTCATTGATATTACCTTGTTTTGTGCCCCCTCGTGTGAAGTCTTTTGTTTGCCCTTTTTATAGTGTTTACTGTCACTGTTTTCCCCATTGTGGGTTTTCGTTTTTATTTTTGTATTAAAGTCTTGTTTACTTCCCCAATCGTGCCTGCATTTTGGTTCTCCATTCCTTCACCTCCATCATTCCTGACATGTTACCCGTATACTTGTCCTGATGTACCTGATGTTACCTGTCTCTGTCTTGTTGTTTCTAGTTTTTGTTTTTTGGTAAAAAACACCTTATTTTGCCCCCCTTGACTGTTTGTAGGTTTAGTTACTGTTTTCCCCATCGTGGGTTTTGGTTTTTGGGTTATTAAAGTCTTGTTGTTCCCCTGAATTGTGCCTGCATTTGGGTTCTCCTTCCAAGCCTCCCTGCCCATCGCGATCCTGGCATTCTCCCCCTAATTTCATTAAGGGTTTTCCAGAGCGCTTTACCATCTCTCTTTACAGCATTCTTTGTATGTAGTATTCTGTTTTCATATATCTATTCAATTTTGTTACCTGGGCTTTCAGTTTACAATACTTGATTTGTTCTTCACTATCCAGACTTTAATAATGCTAATTTGGCTTCATCTCTTTCCTTCATAAGGCACTTTAGAGTCTCATTCAACCTTGAAGCTGCCTCCCCTTTATAATACACTTTCTCATTGGGGCATGTTTATCAATTATCTTTATGAAATTTTCCATAAAAATATTTAAGGAGGCCTCAGGCTCCTCAGCAGTGTACAGATCCGTCCAATCAATATTACAAACATCTGCCCAAAAAATTTCATGAATACATTTCTTAAACATCCTTCTATATATTGGAGTAACTCTTCCTTTCGGAATTTTATAATGGTCACTAAAACCCACAGACTGAGAAACTAATTTAGTGCAGAATTCAGGAATATTCGTGTAGATATGATCTATACATTATTATATTTTCATAAACAGAAAATGTTTTTGTTTTTTATAACATGTTGTGACACAAACATACTGTTCCATTATTATTATTTTTGGTTAAACAGTCCCTTGTTTAGTGTTAAAACTATTATTAATTGTGTTATTTGAGTCCTCAACTATGCATAAATGCATTTAAAACTTTAAGGCCCACCTCCCAGTGTACTCTGAATGGTGAAACTGTCTAGTCCACTGTTATTGGTCAACTCTTCTGTCAGTTACTGCATCACCAACAGTGCTGAGACAACATCATGTGAATCCGGTTACTTCCGTAACGGATGTCTGAAGACACGTCATGGAAGTAACTAGATGACTACAATCCTGTTGTTTGCTGTAGTCCAAGATACACATAGTTTTGAACATAGTTTTATTGGTCATCCTGTTAATAAGGATTGCTGCGATATACGGTGTTGGCGGTGATACTGGGGTTGAGTTATAACACCGTTACGTCACTCGCCCACCGTGGCACCGTCTCCCATCGTGTGTTTTTTATTTTATTCTTTTATAAATATTCACTGAAATATTTATAAATATTTCCCTCGTTCAATAGGCTAGAATCAATACTTCAAAATCCGCTTAAGATACTTAATTTGAGTTGGTGGAATAGCTAAAACAATTACTAAGACAATGCCGTCGAAAAAAAAGATACAAAATAACGGGAGATTGAAAACGGAATCATAAATAACACCATCCGAAACCTGAAAGCCTGAGCAAACGCGAAGAGACGGAGGATGAAGGAGGCGAGGACTCAAACGAGACTCCTAGTAACGCAGAGATAATGAAGGCATTTAATGCGATGGAAAGACAAGTAAGCGGCAAGGTGGACAAAATTCTGTCGGCGGTCGTGGAAGTGAGATTGGCTAAACAGATTAAACAGGTGATGACTAGAATCAAACAGATACATGCAAATGTTGAATTTTTGCAAGAGACCCACATGACTAAGAGGAACTGATCAAAATGGAAAGAAGGTGACAAGGCCAGGTATTCTCGGCATGTTTTACTACAAAAGCCAGAGGGGAAATTACATGAATACATAAAGCTGTGCCATTTAAAGTAAATAATGTTATTAAGGACTAAGCTGTCAGATTTTTGATTATTAAGGGTAGAATAGGAACAGGGATAATACATTTAGTGAATATCTATGGCCCTTATAAGGAAGACTCTAAATCCGGGGTGTCCAAACTACGGCCCGCGGGTCAGTTTTTATTGGCCCGCAGCAAATTCTGAAAATTTAATTGAATATTATATGTGCCCGCACATGGCACTTGAGCTCAACTCTGTTGCACTTCTCAGTTTCAACACAAGATGAAGCCAGTCACACCTGTATGCGCACATGAAAGCCTTCTGTGTAAAACTCCGCCTGTTTGAGACACAGTTACAAGCTTTAATGCTGCACACTTCCCTGCGCTGTCTGAAATCAAGTCTGCTTTTCCAAAGGTAGACCTTTCTGCTAAAAAGGAGAAATTTGCTTCTGTAATTACATCTCTCTTGACAGAATACAACCAGCGTTTTCAAGATTTTTCTGTCATTGAAAAACAAATCAAGCTGTTCTCGACCCCCTTCTTGGCATAGACATAATATACGTAGACGCCTCATAGACTGACGCTGCCTATTGGAACTGGCGTACCAGCGTGGCGCCATCTTGGATGGGTCTCCAATGCGTCACCCCCTCCGCATTTATTTCTACTGAGGAAGGTGAATTCCCAACTACAATAATCATAACTCCCCGAATTTTTACCGGATTATCACACGGTTTGGTTTGTTACAAACGGCAGAGATTTAGTTATGAATCAGGACGCTGTCACACATTAAAGAATACTGCTTTCATGCTAAAAGACATATGGTAGGCTATGGCATATTGATAAATGTATAAATTAATTAGGTTTATATTCTAATAAAGAAACAAGTTTTATTGTGCATTTGAATTTATTTTCTCTCTCTCTCTCTCTCTCTCTCTCTCTCTCTCTCTCTCTCTCTCTCTCTCTCTCTCTCTCTCTCTCTCTCTCTCTCTCTCTCTCTCTCTCTCTCTGTCTGTCTCTCTCTCTCTTTCTCTCTCTGTCTCTCTCTCTCCTTCTACATAAAGCTGTACCAGCTCAGAACACTTTTTTTTAAAGGCCTGGAAAAGTAACTGCGATAATTCCAGGTCATTCCAGCATCTTACACTACCCTGTCAGGCTTGCAGCTGGGGCTGGGGAGCTAAAATCCTTGAAAAATAACTTTTATTATAAATAATATTTTAAATGGTAAAATAACCAAAATTATTGTTCAATATTACTTGTGAAAGGTAATTCCATGCGATATGGTTTTTATACTGCGGCGGTTATTGCAACCGTAAGCTGCACAAAATACGGGCATAGTTGCTCGCTCTCCGTTTACTCCGATTGACTCTGGTGCTAGCGTATATTGAGGAGACCTAACCTATATGGCGGCGACACTGGGTTACGCTCCAGCACATCATGAGGCGTCTACGTATATTATGTCTATGCTCCCTGGTAGATACAGAAGAAGTGGAGGAGAGTCTGCAGTTAGAACTGATTGAAATGCAATGTGATGATTCTCTGAAGAGTCAACATCAGCTTCTCTCCCTCCCTGACTTCTATCAGAGTTTGGATCGTGCCAAGTTTCCACTGATGAGACGCCACGCAAAAAGAATGATGAGCCTGTTCGGCTCAACATACATATGTGAACAAACATTTTCTCTGTTAAATCAGAACATAAGCAGACTGAGATCCAGAATGACTGATAGCTATCTCTGTGAAGACCACACCAAAAAAACTTTGGACACCACTGCTCTAAATTGTATAGCAACATATTTCTGATGGTGGCTTCATTACCAGGTCAGGTTATAATGGCGGGGGATTTGAATTTTACACTTGATCCAGGAAAAGATATATCTACAGGAGTTCATACCACACATGTGAATTCTAGAAAACAGATTCTAATTTTATAAGAGAGCTTAAACTAATGAATATATGGAGGCATCGTAACCAAAAGCAGACTGCATGTTCATGCTATTCAGCGACACACCAAACGTAGTCTAAAATAGACTACTTTCTTGTGTCAGCCCAATTGCTTTCAAAATGTATAGACTATCAATACCTTAGTATTGTCATATCCGATCATGCACCAGTGTTTTTGGCTTATGTCAATTCAGAATTAGTTAAAGATCCCCTGGAATGGTGATTGGAAGCAAAGTTGGCTTAAAGATGCTTCATTTGTAGAATTCTTGGGCAGTCAAATAGACATTTTTTTTAAATAAATCAATGGAAACTTCAACAGGAATTAGGTGGGAAGCATTTAAATGTTTTATTCTGTGACAAATTATTAGTTTTTGTAGTTCTTAAGGTAAAAAATATTGACAGGAGTTACAAGATTTGGAAAAAGAGATTAAAGAGCTTGAAAATTAAGTATATCATTGTGATTCGATCTGCGCAGATAAACATAAACAGCTATTCTAAATATAATTTAGTTGACCCACAAGAAATGAATAATTCATTAAGATCATATTATATTTAACTGTATAGCTCTGAATGTACTTCGGGTTCAGAAATACAAACATTTTTTTTGCATGATTTGGAGCTACCTAGAATACCAGAGGAACATAGAGATGAATTTTGAAAAGACATTAGTTTACAAGAGGGGACAGAGGCGATCGATTTGATGAAGGCAGGGAAGGCGGCAGGACCTAATGGTCTCCCCATAGATTTATATGGGTCAGTTTTTATTCGCTCACAGCAAATTCTGAAAATATAATTGAATATGGCCTGCACATGGCGCTTGAGCTCAACTCTGTTGCAATTCTCAGTTTCAACACAAGATGTAGCAGATAACAGAAAAGGTGCTTCTCCACTAAACACAATTAAGCAAAGAAAAATATTTACCACGAGTCACTAGAAATGGTAGCACCGAAGAAACGCAAGATAGCAAGTGAATGTAGAAGATTTCAAACACGGTGGGAAAATAAATATTTCTTTTAAGAAATCAACGGAAAGTGTGTCTGTTTAATTTGCAATGAAGATGTTGCTGTGATGAAAGAGTATAATGTCCGTCGGCACCATGAGACCAAGCATCAGAGCTACGCATTGTACACAGGTGCGGAACGAGCACAGAAATTCAAGCAAATGGCAGCTAGCCTGGAAGCTCAACAAAAGTTTTTTTTTTCGTGCTAACAAAATACAGGAAAACGCCACAGCTTCAAGCTATGAAGTCGCACAACTTATTGCCCAGCATGGCAAACCGTTCTCAGACGGTGATTTCATAAAACAGTACCTTATCAAAGTCACAGAAGTAATGTGCCCGGAAAAAGTGCAGGATTTCAACATCGTGAGCTTATCCAGAAATAGAGTGGTGCGGAGAAATGAGGATTTGTCAGCTAACCTAAAACTTCAGCTGAGAGAGAAAGCTTGTGATTTTGATTTTTACTCGATAGCTTGCGATGAGAGCACAGACGCCACAGACACCGCACAGCTTTTAATTTTTTTGCGGGGAGTCGATGATAATTTTTGCTGTACGGAGGAGCTGCTTGATATGATGAGCCTAAAAGGCACAACGACGGGTGGAAATATTTTTGACGCTGTGTCCGAGGCAGTTAAAAAGATGGGGCTTAAATGGGACATGCTCTGTGGAGTAACAACGGATGGAGCTCCGGCGATGACGGGTGGGCCCAAAGGAATGGCATCCATAGTGTGCATCAAGGTAAAAGAGAGCGGAGGTGAGGCTGTTAGGATGCACTGTATAATCCACCAAGAAGCACTGTGTACCAAGACTGTCCAGCTGGGCGATGTTATGGACACTGTTGAAAAACTGTCAACATAATTTGAGCTAGAGGACTGTACCACAGGGAATTTCAAGCTTTCTTATTTGACGTGGATGCTGAATAGGGGGATGTACTCTACCACTCTGATGTACGCTGGCTCAGCCGCGACTCTTTGCTGCAGCGGTTTTATTTGCTGAGATCAGAAATCGACAAGTTTTTGAAAGAGAAGGGCCGACCTCTTCATAAACCGAGTGACCCTCTGTGGCTGGCAGACCTGGCCTTTTAGTTGATCACACACATCATCTGAATACTCTGAACAAGAAACTACATGGCAAAGAACAGCTGGTGTCCCACCTGTATGCGCACATGAAAGCCTTCCGTGTAAAGCTCCGCCTGTTTGAGACACAACTACGAAGCTTTAATGCTGCACACTTCCCTGCGCTGACTGAAATCGAGTCTGCTTTTCCAAAGGTAGACCTTTCTGCTAAAAAGGAGAAATATGCTTCTGTAATTACATCTCTCATGACAGAATACAACCAGCGTTTTCAAGATTTTTCTGTCATTGAAAAACAAATCAAGCTGTTCTCGACCCCCTTCCTGGTGGATGCAGAAGAAGTGGAGGAGAGTCTTCAGTTAGAACTGATTGAAATGCAATGTGATGATTCTCTGAGGGTCAACATCAGCTTCTATCCTCCCTGACTTCTATCAGAGTTTGGATCGTGCCAAGTTTCCTCTGATGAGACGCCACGCAAAAAGAATGATGAGCCTGTTCGGCTCAACATATATATGTGAACAAACATTTTCTCTGTTAACTCAGAACATAAGCAGACTGAGATCCAGAATGACCGATAGCCATCTCTGTGAAGTCCTTCGTGTCTCAACCACCAAACTTTCTCCTGACATCCCAGCAATCTTTCAATCCAAAGGACAGCATCACTGCTCCCACTGAGAGCAATGTTCTTCACATTATAGGTGACGTAGAAATACACAGTAATCATGTGTCAATATGGCACCTCTTGTGTGTGGCCCAGGCCTTTGCTTATTTTCTGTATTTGGCCCACTCCAAAAAAACTTTGGACACCCCTGCTCTAAATTGTATAGCAACATATTTCTGATGGTGGCTTCATTACCAGGTCAGGTTATAATGATGGGGGATTTGTATTGTACACTTAATCCAGGAAAAGATATATCTACAGGAGTTCATACCACACATGTGAATTCTAGAAAACAGATTCTAATTTTATAAGGGAGCTTGAACTTATAATGAATATATGGAGGCATCATAACCCAAAGCAGACTGCATGTTCATGCTATTCAGCAACACACCAAACTTATTCTAAAATAGACTACTTTCTTGTGTCAGCCCAACTGCTTTTAAAATGTAAAGACTGTCAATACCTTAGTATTGTCATATCCGATCATGCACCAGTTTTTTTTTTGAGGTATGTCAACTTAAAATTAGTTAAAGATCCCCTAAATGGCGATTCCAGCAAAGTTGGCTTAAAGATGCTTCATTTGTAGAATTCTTGGGCAATCAAATAGACATTTTTTTTTAAAACAAATCAATTGGAAACTTCAGCAGGAATTAGGTGGGAAGCATTTAAATGTTTTATTCGAGGACAAATTGTTAATTTTTGTAGTTCTTAAAGTAAAAAATCTCGACAGGAGTTACAAGATTTGGAAAAAGAGATTAAAGAGCTTGAAAATTAAGTATATCATTGTGATTAGATCTGCGCAGATAAACATAAATGGCCTTTCTAAATATAAAACATTTTCTGCAAATAAAACTATAACTAAGCTATTAAAGCTGTAACAAACATTTTATGATCAAGGCGAAATGACAGGTAAAGTGTTGGCGTGGCAGATAAAAAAAGCAAATAGAGAGGGCTGTAGATTCAATTGAAGAGTCAGATGGGAATATCATCGTTGACCAACAAGAAATTAATAATTCATTAAGATCATATTATATGAAACTGTATAGCTCTGAATGTACTTGGGTTCAGAAATACAAAAAAATTTTTGGGATAATTTGGAGCTACCTAGAATACCAGAGGAACATAGAGATGAATTTTGAAAAGACATTAGTTTACAAGAGGTGACAGAGGCGATCGATTTGATGAAGGCAGGGAAGGCGGCAGGACCTAATGGTCTCCCCATAGATGTATATAAAGGATTTAAAGATAAATTAGTAAGACATATTTTAGACATGCTGATAGAAGCCTTTGCAGTGAATAAACTTCCTAGGTCCTTGAATGAAGCTATAATTACCTTATTGCCTAAAATAGGAAAACCTAACAATAAATGTGAAAATTTTCTACCTATAAGTTAACTCAACTCAGACACAAAAATCCGAAGCTAAATATTGGCAAGAAGATTAGAAACTGTAGCCTCTTATGTCATAGGGATGGATCAGAATGGTTTTATGAAAAAAAGACAAGGATGTCATAATGTAAGAAGATTGCTAAATATTCTGCTTCAACAAATGGCGAGAAAAGATACTGCATTACTAGCACTAGATGCAGAAAAGGCATTTGACAGGGTGGAATGGGATTTTCTGTTTGATGTTTTAATTCAAATTTGGATTCGGAGAAAAATACTCTAAATGGGTTAATTGTTGTATCAGAATTCTTCGACAGAGGACTTAACTAATAATTTGATATCAAAGTCATTTGATATTTCAAGGGGATGTAGACAGAGATCGCCTCTTTCCCCTCTTCTTTTCCTGATGGCTATTGAACCGTTGGCGGTTGCTTTCAGAAAGGAAAGTGATATAAAAAGTATAGAAATGTTTGGCAGCGAACATAAAATAGCACTATTTGCTGAAGACGTTACATTATTTCTAAAAAAATTTGACTCAACCATCCTGGCTTTAATTCAAATTATAGAGGCATTTGGGAAAATCTCAGGGTATCGAGTCAACAATTCAAAATCTTCAATTATGTTGCTGAATTAAGAATACAAGGAAAAGTCCTATCAGTAAGGTAAATATGTTTAATAAGGTGGACATTTTCACATATTTGGGAATTCAAATCATACCAAAACTGGAAGACATAGTAACAAAAACTATAATCCAATTTTTGAGAACACAGTGACGTTGGTTGAAAGATGGGCTTCTTAATTTCAGAAAAGTAGTGGAAATATACCATTATTATCAGTTTTGGAAAGAGTAGTCACCAAAGATTGTTACGATAAAGGTCAGATTTCACTTCTGTATAATATGGTGGTAGAGGGCTCCACAGAGTCTTCTTGTCATGACAGACACGGAGACTCAAGTGCGGGTAACGGTTTTAATGGAACAAAACAAAAATAGGACAGGGCTGGGGCACAAAATTATGTAAAAAAATGTCCAAAAGAAATCCCAAGAGGCCTTCTTCCTGGAGGCTGCGGGAAAAAGACAACGAAAATCCTGCGCTGCTCCACCGATCCCGGGGTAATGCCAGCCCTGGGGAATTCCCGGCGCGCAGAGCGTCCTCAGCCCGGGATGATCAGTACCACTCGGGGAGAGTCCTCGACCCGTAACAAATGGAAAACAGAAGATGGGTGGATGCTGCAGGTTCCTCGATCTAGGACAGGAAGATCGCAAAAAACTAAGGGCAAAAAATGAACAAAAACAAAAGCAAGAAACAAAACCACCAGAACTCGGAAATCAAGACTAGGACAAGAACAGGAACAAGACACGACGAGACAAGGCAAGACAAGGCAAGGACTTAACATCAGGGGCACCAAGAGGCAACGGACTGACACAAGACAACAGAACAAGAGGGTTTAAATAAGGGAGAAAATAAGTGACAGGATGTGAAACAGGTGAGACGGTGATGACGTAAGCGGCCAGATATTGGGGATGCCGCGAGGGAGACACGGGGGCGGGGTGAGTGACGCAGACAGAACACATGACGACACCAACACACGCCCACCGAAAACCCCCGACCGAGCCAGGATATGACAGTACCCCCCTCTCCAGCGGCGCCACCCGGCGCTTAGGGAAGGGGCCTACCTCGTCTCCGAAGGAATTCCTCGATCAGTGACCGGTCCAAGATGTCACGAGCCGGTACCCAACACCTCTCCTCTGTGCCATACCCCTCCCAGTCCACAAGGTATTGAAAGCCCCGGCCACGGCGGCGGGAGTCTAGCAGTCTCTTGACGGTGTAGACCGGAGACCCATCCACAAGACGTGGGGGCGGGGGGGCGGGTAACCGACCGCTGGGATTGAGCGGGGAGGAAACAACAGGCTTAACCCTGGAAACATGAAAAACAGGGTGAACTCGACCAAGAGCTGGGGGCAATTTGAGCCGGACGACCACCGGATTAACCACCTTGGTGATACGGTAAGGGCCAATGAACCTGGGTGCCAGTTTGCGGGAGGGCACCCGGAGAGGCAGGTCCTTGGTGGAGAGCCATACCCGTTCACCACACAAGAAGGTAGGAGCGGGAATCCGACGGCGATCGGCCGCTGCTTTGGGGTCCGCTGCGAGGAATGAGCGAACAGCTTTCTAGCCCTCGTCCAGGTGCGACGGCAACGTTGGACGAAAGCCAGCGCAGAAGGGACCGCAGCATCGAGTTCCTGAGAAGGGAATAAGGGGGGCAGGTAACCCATAGAGCACTCAAATGGGGACATACCAGAGGACGAAACCGGGAGAGAGTTGTGGGCGTATTCGATCCAAGAGAGCTGCTGGCTCCAGGAACCGGGAGAATGAGATGCCAGACAGCGGAGTCTCCGCTCGAGATCCTGGTTGGCTCGTTCGCACTGGCCGTTGGTCTGAGGGTGGAAGCCAGAAGACAGGCTAGCGGTGGCACCGATCTGTCTGCAAAATTCCTTCCAAAACCGAGAAGTGAACTGGGGACCCCTGTCGGAAACAACGTCAGTCGGCAAACCATGGAGACGAAAGACGTGATCCGTCACCAGTTGAGCGGTCTCTCGGGCCGAGGGGAGTTTAGGGAGGGGAATGAAATGGACCGCCTTGGAAGAGCGATCCACCACCGTGAGGATGACGGTGTTACCACCCGAGGGAGGGAGACCCGTGACAAAATCAAGGGCGATATGTGACCATGGACGAGAGGGGGTGGGCAAGGGACGAAGAAGACCAGCCAGTGGGCGATTGGATGACTTGTTTTGAGCGCATACCGAACAAGCCAACACGAACTGTCTGACATCAGCGCCTATGGAAGGCCACCAGAAACGTCGGCGGGCGGAAGCCAACGTACCCCGGATGCCCGGATGGCCGAAAAAGCTTGGACGAGTGACACCACTGGAGAACATCAGGACGCAGCGCAACCGGCACGAACAGCCGACCCGCCGGGCACTCCTTCGGCACTTGCACCCCTCGTCCGGCCTCCTCCACTCGCCGTTCCACGTCCCAGGTGCACGCCCCGACCACCATCTCGCTTGGGAGGATGGAATCGGCCGTGAGCGTCACTTCGGGGGCGCCGAACTGGCGAGAGAGGGCATCAGGTTTGGTATTCTTGGACCCAGGCCGGTACGAGAGGGTGAAGTTGAACCGGTCGAAGAACAGTGCCCAACGAGCCTGGCGAGAGCTCAGCCTCTTGGCCGAACGGATGTACTCAAGATTTTTGTGATCCGTCCAGACCAAGAAGGGCTGCGCTGACCCCTCCAGCCAGTGACGCCACTCACCCAGAGCCAGACGGACCGCCAAAAGCTCTCTGTTACCGATATCGTAATTGCGTTCGGCAGGGCTCAGACGGTGAGAGTAGAAGGCACACGGATGTATCTTGCCATCTATCTTCGAGCGCTGAGACAAAACCGCGCCTATCCCGACATCGGAAGCATCGACCTCAACGATGAACTGCAAGCTGGGGTCTGGAAAGCAAAGCACAGGGGCAGATACAAAACGGGACTTAAGATCATCAAAGGCTACCTGTGCTTGAGCATTCCACATAAACGCCACCTTTGTGGACGTCAAGGCGGTGAGCGGGGCGGCTATCTGGCCAAAGCCCCGGATGAAGCGCCGGTAGAAGTTAGCGAACCCCAGGAACTGTTGCAGAGCTTTGCGAGAGTCGGGAACTGGCCACTCGGCGACGGCTTTGATCTTGGCGCGATCCGCCTCGATTCCCTGAGGGGAAACAACAAAGCCAAGGAACGAAACTGAGTCGACGTGGAATTCGCACTTCTCTGCCTTAACATAAAGCTGATTCTCAAGCAAGCGCTGAAGAACCCGTCGAACATGCTGGGTGTGAGCCTGGAGAGAGGGGGAGAAGATCAGAATGTCATCCAGGTACACAAAGACAAAGCGATTAAGCATGTCTCCCAACACATCGTTGACTAGATTCTGAAAAACGGCAGGAGCGTTGGTCAGACCAAAAGGAAGCACCAAATACTCGTAATGTCCCGAGGGTGTGTTAAATGCCGTCTTCCATTCATCCCCCTCACGTATACGGACCAGGTGATAGGCATTGCGTAGGTCTAATTTGGTAAAGACCCGGGCTCCCTGCAATAAATCGAAGGCAGAAGACATGAGAGGAAGGGGGTATTTATTTTTAACAGTGATCTCATTCAAGCCTCGATAATCGATACAAGGGCGCAGAGAGCCATCCTTCTTCTGAACGAAGAAGAAACCTGCACCTGCGGGCGAGGAGGAAGGGCGAATAAGCCCCGCTTGCAGAGACTCGTTAATATACTTATCCATCGCCTCTCTTTCAGGACTGGACAGGGAAAATAAGCGACCCCTGGGCGGAGAAGTGCCTGGGCGAAGTTCTATGGCACAGTCGTAGCGGCGATGCGGAGGGAGCGAGGTGGCCCGCGACTTACTGAACACGGCACGAAGATCCAGGTACTCCTTCGGGACCCCGACAAGATCGGCGGCTTCAGCCTGCAACACAGGAGACACAGAGACAGGAGAGGGAGCAGGACCCAAACAAGACACATGACAAGACGAACTCCAAGATAAAACAGAACCTTTAACCCAATCCACTTGAGGATTGTGCTGTGACAACCAGGGATGCCCTAATATTATAGGTGTATTGGGGGAATCGAGGATGTACAGCTCAATACACTCAGTGTGGTTACCAGAAAGTGTTAACGTGACTTGTGGGGTGACATGAGTGATGTGTGAGAAAGGGGGTCCTGCTAGTGGCAAGACGGAGATGGATCTGTCCAGAGGAATAGCAGGAATGCCCCAGCGAAGAGCCGTAGCAGAGTCAATGAAGTTTCCTTCAGCACCAGAGTCCACAAGAGCCTTGCCCTTAAAGGACCTCTCATTAAAGCGGAGGTGAAACTGAAGGAGCGTGCGGGGCGCCGGAGAGGAGACAGAGATAGCGCCCACCCGGACTCTCCGATCTACGGGTGGGCGTGTGCTTTTAGCGGACAGTGTACCGCTTGATGACCGGGCTTGCCGCAATAGAAGCAGAGGCCCTCTAGGAGTCGATGCTGTTTCTGGTCCGGGGTTAACCGGGATCGCCCAAGCTGCATGGGTTCTTCCGTCGAGGAAGAATGAGGTGTGGCGGCAGGTGGGGAGCGCCAGCCTAAGGGTGACAAACGGCGGCGGCGGCGACGAGCACTGAGACGGGTCTCCACCCGCAGGCATAGGTCGACGAGATCCTCCAGTTCTCGCGGCAGATCGAGTACAGCCGTCTCATCCTTAATGGCAGAACTGAGCCCATCAAGAAAACGAGCCCTCAGGGCCCCCGGATTCCACTCGCAGGCGGCCGCCAGCGTCTTGAACCTGATGGAGTAGTCGGTGATGGAGCTCCGCCCCTGTGAGAGTTCAGATAGTTGGGCGGCCGCCTCATCTCCCCGAGCTGACCTGTCAAACAGAACGGTCATCTCCTCCCGAAAAGTCCTGAAGGATTGGCAACATGGGGCCTGGTTCTCCCAGACCGCAACACCCCATTCCCGTGCTCGCCCCGTTAGGAGTGTGAGGACAAACGCAATCTTTGTTTCTTCAGATGCGTAGCGACGAGCTTGGAGGGAAAACACGAGCGCACATTGCGTTAAAAACGCTCGGCAGGAGTTGGGATCTCCATCGTAGAGGGGTGGGCTGTTGGCGTGTGGTTCAGGTGCGCCGGGGAGCCAAGGAGGAGAACAGACCTGACCACTGGCTGCCACGCGCAGCTCGGAGACTTGGAGCATGAGATCCGCCAATCGCGCGTTGAGCGCCTCTATCTCGCGTCTGATGGCGTTAAGCTGGGACGCCTGGTGTCCCAGCAGAGCTCCCTGCCGCTGGAGGGCTGCTCGTAGGGGATCCGTCCCCGCTGAGTCGGTGGGATGGTCAGTCCGTTCTGTCATGACAGACACGGAGACTCAAGTGCGGGTAACGGTTTTAATGGAACAAAACAAAAATAGGACAGGGCTGGGGCACAAAATTATGTAAAAAAAAGTCCAAAAGAAATCCCAAGAGGCCTTCTTCCTGGAGGCTGCGGGAAAAAGACAACGAAAATCCTGCGCTGCTCCACCGATCCCGGGGTAATGCCAGCCCTGGGGAATTCCCGGCGCGCAGAGCGTCCTCAGCCCGGGATGATCAGTACCACTCGGGGAGAGTCCTCGACCCGTAACAAATGGAAAACAGAAGATGGGTGGATGCTGCAGGTTCCTCGATCTAGGACAGGAAGATCGCAAAAAACTAAGGGCAAAAAATGAACAAAAACAAAAGCAAGAAACAAAACCACCAGAACTCGGAAATCAAGACTAGGACAAGAACAGGAACAAGACACGACGAGACAAGGCAAGACAAGGCAAGGACTTAACATCAGGGGCACCAAGAGGCAACGGACTGACACAAGACAACAGAACAAGAGGGTTTAAATAAGGGAGAAAATAAGTGACAGGATGTGAAACAGGTGAGACGGTGATGACGTAAGCGGCCAGATATTGGGGATGCCGCGAGGGAGACACGGGGGCGGGGTGAGTGACGCAGACAGAACACATGACGACACCAACACACGCCCACCGAGCCAGGATATGACACTTCTAGGTCTTGTTTAGGAGCATTGAGTAAGGATCTTAACGAGGAGATTACACCAGATGAATGGAGTGAGATTGGTCAAGATGCTCAAGTACAAAAAGTTATTACAAGATTAAAGTTAATTGCAATATAATTGGCTTATGTGTGTATATATAACTCCAGTATTTTTAAACGAATTTAATGAAAATATACCAGATACATGTCAATGGAAGAATATAGAACCAGCCAACATAAAAAGGTGGCTCAGGGAGATGGTACTGAATATGTCAATGGAGAAAATAACATATATTATTAAAGGAAAGGGTAAGATTTTTGAAGATGTTTGGAACTCCTTTAGATCTTTCATAGAGAAGGAGGACAGTGTCATGTTTAAGGACACAATTGAAGATATGTGAGAATATAGGATGTATGTGTAGTAGAAGTTTTTTTTGTGTGTGTGAATGTTTTAATTCATTTGTTTTGTTGATGTGAGTCCTGTACAAATTGAGATATGCTATGTTGTAATGATGCGAAGACAACAATATGTGTCTATACTTTATTTTGTATTTTGTTCTTGGTGTGTGTGTGTTGTTAAAAAGTTAATAAATATATAGTTCTATGAAAAAAAATAGTTCTTTGTTTAATATAAGTGAGTTTGTATTTTTTCCCCTGCATTGTTGTTTATTCAAGCATTGACGTCAAACTGCCAATTGCCGCTAATTCCAAAGTGAAAGTTAAATGCACATGAGCATTTATAAGCTATTTAAAAGACCCCCCCACACACACATTGTTACCAGTATTACCGGTGTTATCACATATGGATTAACCGGCGGGAAAATGTCCTCACTCTCACAAGTCTACTGTCAATCATTTAATATGGTGAAGTTCAGCAGCCACTTACCTTTCTCTCTGGTAAGCAGTTTTGGCATAACTTCACTACTCCACTAACTGTAGACTAGTTGACACAGGTATGAGCTGTGGTCATCATGAGGATGAACATTCAGATCAGCCGGAGCTGGCTCTGTCAGACTCAATCCCAAGGATGAGACAAGAGAACAAAACAAAGTCATTAGTTTAGAGGACTCTGACATTTTTTGTTTAAATGACACAATATGACAAATGTTTGGTTTCATCCAAAGATGTAAATTCAATTTATGTACAATATCCTCAATATCATGTAAAACATTTGCGAATAAAGCAAAGTTTCCTTCCAAAGAGAGCAAAATACATCACTTCTGCATAAACTGGCGCCAAACATTAAAAAGAAAAATGGAAGTTGTTTGCTAGAGAGGGACTTGCTATATAATAACTTACTTGCGTCTCAGAACACGTGGATGAATTGCAGTGTGCACAGTCATGTCATGTCTTGAAAAAGACAAATTTTTTCTTATTGAAAAAAAAGATTATCCTACTCGGTTTTGTGTATTACTTTTTTAATGCACATTTTCACAATTGATGCGCACCTTGGCGTTTCCTTTAAGGGATTTTATGCAATAGTCTAAAATGCACATTAAAACAGGAGGATCCCTTTTGTTCGAAAGATTTGGTTTGCACACAAAAAAATCAATACTCGACCCGTGTTACAGAGTGCTGTTGTCTCTTTTCAGGTCATTCCCAACCTTTTGAAGTTATAGTTCATCCTAAAATAACAATCATGTCATCATTTTCTTGTCAGTTCATACCTGTTGCACTTATTTACTTCTTCTGCATGCAAACAAAATCAATGCAAGTGTATGACTGCCATGTATGAAACGACAAGGAGATATGTGAATAATATCAGATTTTTTATTTTGTGATGAATGATCCCTTTTTAAACCATGCAACAGGACCTTAGACGGAAGAAATTTGCTCTTAATACAGATAAATAAGTAAATAATAAGTATTAAATAAGAAAAGTCCTTTTAGTCAGGGTCTAATGGCTCCGGTTTACAACATTCGGGTTCATAGATATTATTCCGCTGATAAAACAATATTTTGTGACAAGTAATGAACTCAAGACACAAGATAAACAACCAATTAGATTTATTTATTTGTCATTTAATCATTTTTATCATCATTTTTATTATAATTAAGGTGATTTTTTCATTTAATGACCAAATTTGAAGTCAAAATGTTTAAAAATGTACTATTTAATGCTATGTCAAATAACTACCAAGTAATAATCACTAAGTTTCTAAGTTTCTATATAAGTCTATATAAGTAAATAATGTTTTGACTCTAATTAAAATATAGGATTCTATGTTTTTGTATTTTAGTCATGCAGATCTAATCTGCAGACCCGATCTGTTTTTTTTTATACCCTACATGCCTGGATCCTACACTGTGTGGACTATTCGAGGTGAGATCAAATGGCTGATTTTAGAAGCAGGCTTTATAGCTGCCTTTTCTAACTTCAGTCATTTGATCCTATACTTGCTGCATTTATGATGTGGACTTTCAGCTGCAAAAACAATAAATAATGATTAAGTACATTCATAATAAACATCGTATAAATTAATACATTTTCAGAGGTCTCATTTCAAGGTACCTGAGTTCCAGACTTTAGAAACACAATCCTTAACAACAGGAGGCTACGATGTGTCCTCCTGGTTAAATGAAGGATATTTTCTAAAAATACAAAGGAAAAGTACTTCAAGTATCATTTCTGCAATCATTTAAACATTTATATATTGAGAGAAGCTGTTTAACTTACTCAGGCACAGGAGCTGCTTTGTGTTCCACACAGGTCCGTTTGGTTAGATGCAGTCTCTTCTTCCTCTGTAGACGTCGGCTATTCCATGCTCATGTAAAGCTGTTGAGAACAACTCCAAGTCAATAACTGACACATTTGTTCCTCCAAATACAGATTTCATAAATTACAGTTATTACAAATCTGTTAATTCGTAATTTAGGTTTTTCAAATCAGTTTTGAAGTTGACTCACAATTAGTGGACCTGTTGGGATCTTCTAGCGTGTCCATGTTTTCCTCAACTGTAGGTTGCCAAAATATTTGGAGTACATTTTTTCTCAGCCATTCAAGCATTATGATTTTGTATAAATCCAGAGTATTTTCACAACTTACTCCGATGGATGGACTGTGTCCGCTGTGACAGGAGGCTCCGTAGATTCCTCCTGTCCGACTACCTCCTACTTTTCTTGATAAACTGTTGAAAACAAATTAGAGTAGATCAATGTTACAACTGTTCATCTAATGACTGTTAAATCTATAAAATATGCTAATATTTATCCTACATGCTACCTGATTCTTAAAACAGTTTTACAAAATACAAAAAAACACCATTGAAAGTTTTGAAACAGAATGTCAAAACATACGATGTCTGTTCTTCGTGCTCTTCTTCTTCCTGGAAGGCATGGAGACTTCAGGAAGTGTATCAGATGTCACGGAATAAACAGGCATGTCCAAGTTTTCCTCCATCTTTTGGGAATCCTTATCTGTAGGTTCCCTAAGAGTCAATGTATTGAAAGATCAGTTTTCGCAGTCATTCAAGCATTCAGATTCTGTATAAATCCAGAGAACTTTCACAACTCACTCAGATGGAGTGACTGGGTCCGCGGCGACAGGAGTCTCTGTAGATTTCTCCTGGTCGACCAGCTCCAGCTTTTCTTGATAAACTGTTGAGAACAAATTAGAGTAGATCAATGTTACAACTGTTCATATAGCAGTTGTTAAATCCATTATAGATGCAAATATATCCTACTTGCTACCTGATTATTAAAACGTTTTTACAATATGAAACAGAATGTCAAAACCTACGATGTCTGTTCTTCCTGCTCTTCTTTTTCCTGGCAGGCATAGAGACATCAGGAAGTGTAGTGGACATTTTGGAGGGACTGGGTTGGCTGGGACAGGAGGCTCCGTAGTTTTCTCCTGGTCAACCAGCTCCAGCTTTTCTTGATAAACTGTTGAGAACAAATAAGAGTAGATTACAATTACACAACTGTTCATGTTAACTGATTCTCGAAATTACATTGTGAAACAACATTGATATGGTTTAAACAGAATGTCATAACTTACGATCTTTGTTCTTCCTGCTGTTTTTCAGGTGGTTCAGGATCCACAGGCTGGACTATCTTCTCCTCCACTGTTTGTGAATTCTTGATAGTAGTGGCAGGATCCTTATGTCTAATAATTCAAGGAATAATCATTTGTAAGCATCATTTGTGCAAACACTGATGTGATTATAAATAGAGAGAATTTGTTTAACTCACTGAAGAACAGGAGCAGGTGGAGGTGGAGGTGCCGCCAGGGTCTCAGTGGGCTGGGTTTTACTCTTCACCAGTAACCCCAGATTAGTGCTCCTGATCTCAAACTTCTCTGGACATTCTGATGAGATCAAATCATAGTTAATTGATTAAATACTTGTTCATCCAAAAATAGGAGCAGTTTTGAAATAAAAGAACACTGATACAGTACTTTGTGCATAAATTTGTTGGCGCCTGATCCAAAGGCTCACCCTCTTCACGGGATGTCTAAATACAAAGAGAAAAATAATCTAAGCATTATCTGTGGAAACATTAAAACACTTCTACATTGACAGATTTTATAAACTCACTGAGCCCATGGAGGGATGACAGGGGGCTTGGTCACCAGCATGTACAGTTTTGTGCTCTTCACCTCATTCTCCTTTGGATAGCCTGTTGAGATCAAATCAAATCATATCTGTTCATCCAACGAGTGATAATAAAATGTGGTTTGTTAAACAACCAATTAAAGAGCACTGATAGTGTTGACTGGAATATAAAAACTTACACAATTTATTCCTGCCTTTCCGATTCCTCTGCATCTGGGCAGGATCCTGAGACATGTTTTTGACAGAGGACTTCATGGACGTCTTCTGTTTCTGAGCAAAAGCTGTTGAGAATCATTTAGTGAAGATAAATGTCAACACTGAGAAACATCCAAAAATAGAGAAATATTGCGGTGTAATCACTTACGAATCTTGTTCTTCATCCTTTTCATCTTCTCCTCGGATGCAAAAGAAGACGTCTTGTAGACCTCCAGAGATGGAAACTCCTTCTCCAGTGCCGATCCTGACCTCCCTGGGGCCCTAAGCAAAATTCTGCTAAGGGGCTCTCTTACTGAACCCGTGACGCCGTGAGCTATGTAAACCATTTGCCATTGCCACACAGTCACACCTTACACTTCAGTGATCCCAACACAATCCTCCCTCCTTTAAACAAAACAGTCGACAATATAGAACAACAATATAGAACAGAATGAGGTTCAAACAAACAATATTTATTGAATAGAGTATTTCTTATAGAATATTAAGATAAAAAGTGAATAGTATTAAGTAAGTGAATATTAACGTAAACATAAATAAGAAGAAAATAATAAATTATAACTCTGAGCTTTGGCTTTTGGGATTAACTTAGGTTCTCTTTACAGCCTAGGCATTTTCGGCATCAGTATGGGCAACACCAGTCTATTTTGACCGTCTAGAAGAAACTGAGAAGAATATCACATAGTTAGTTAAACAGTCATTTACACAATCTTATATGTTACTCGTTACATGTTTCAAATGCGTAAACATTTGAATGTTTGAATTAAAATCCTAATCAATGATATCAAGAATGAACTTTTGTACAAGTTAACATGTAATTCCTGATATCAAAAATAGACATTGATAGATAAAAATGTAACTAAGTATTACTATTAGCTAGTAGTATTAATATTATTAGTATTAGCTATTATTGACTAACTATTAGTAAAAATAATCAAGAATTCACATTGCAAATAGTAAAAAAAATTAATGCTTGATATCAAAAATGCATAAACTGTGAATGAATAAAAGCTAAAATGGCTTGCCATAGCATGTTAAAGGTTTTTTTTATTTTTGTAATATATATGGTGAAGCGATTCTTGATTTATGGTTATTATTAACTGAGGGATGTGCATCCACATATTGACCAGTATGTCCAGCTAATCAACATTTTAAATGCAATATAGCCTATAAATCAAGTCAATCACAGTCAAATTATCAATACATTGATGTCCATTTTGCCTAATTAGTGGAGTGCAGTTGTAGGCCTATAGAGTTTTGACCTACACATTGACTGACACTAGATAATCAGTGTCTTGTTTTAAAAGTATAATGTATAATGTGCACTTTTGATGAGGAGTGCCATGATTCACGCCCATATATTGTACAGTCTGTAATTTCGTGCACGCGCATATGAGCGCATGATAACACACGTTACGCGGTTATCTTCTCCGAGCTGCAGTAAACAAACACCGTTGCACTTTGTCGTTTATCAAAAACAAACGTAATAAATATTTGTATTTTACTCTCACTTTTGTCAGGCACAAAGTGACGCGTGAGATGCACTGCCTGCCTGCCCAGCTAGGTTAGCAAGACGGAAAAAACACCACAGAAATGCACATAAACTTTACTTTGCTGACCTCAAACTTAGAGAGGAGAGAAGACAAGTTTACCTGATTGTTGTTCCCGCAGTTCACTTTCATGGGTTTTTTCCTCTTTTCGTGACCAGAAGGAGTTTCGCTTCATTTTGTCATGGATGTTGTAAACATTAATTGACGGTGACGTGACGCGCTATGACACGAGGAGGAGGCGGGGCCTTGAGTCATTTGCGGGGCCCTACGCAGCTTGCGTAGTGAGCGTATAGGGCTGATCGGCTCTGTGTTTGAATCAGGAAGCTCGTGCACAGATCGGTTGGTTGACATGGCAACAGATTTAACGGTCGCTTCACAACAACGATGTTTATAAAAGCTTTAAGTTGAGGTAAAAAATATACATCTGTGAAATATTTGTGCTTTTATTCCAATTAGGTTGTAAGAGACTGTAAAGTATTATGGGCTGGACTCATATATTCTCATGTATTGTCTCTCTTTCTCTTTCTGACTGAGAAAGTGTGTAACATGTATTTGTGTGTGTGTGTTTGTGTGTGTTAGAGATCTTTGTTGGTGTGCAGTGTGTAGAAAAGTGAAATGGACGACACAACTGACCGAGAGGAACGGGATTATAAAGGGTTTTTATATTCTCCAAAGCAGAATGTCGTCCGAGCGTGGAATGTTGGCCTTTCTTTCACATGTCTGTTAGCTGTGACACTCTGTCTCTATGAGGTAACAGTCTAGACGTCTCAGACATTCTGGATCCAATCTTAGGATAGATAAAGATTTCTTTCTTTAAGTCTAATTTTCACATTTAAACACGGAACGCCATTGAGAGAGCTCTGATGTCTTTGGGTCATTCGCTCGCACTGACAGCGTTTAGCATGTTCAATCAAATTTACACATTAAAATCGATTTATTTATACAGCAAAGATGTCTGAAAGATACATATACATGTATTTCCATTAGTGCAATCTCTTGGTTCCGGTACCAGATTGGAAGTCCCAATTCGAGTTAGTGGAGTTAGTGGCGTGCCATCTGTGCTTGAAACCCTCCCCCCGCACAGCAAGTTTCACAAAGAAACTTTCAGAAGTTTCATCATTCTCAGATGTCCATTCTCCCATAAAATCCCACCCAGACATCAATCGGAGAGTGCATAACAGCACACGAATCAAACGATTACATTCCAGGACTACCCCTCGTGAGGAGATTCCACCAACGTTGCTCTTGGCCTGCTTGTGTGGAAACAGTCGTACAGCTGCATATACACTATCATGCCAAAAGTATTCGCTCACCCATACAAATAATGAAGATCAGATGTTTCCATCACTCTCTCTCTGAATGCTTCAGCATATCAAGACATCTTGGATAATTCCATGCTCCAGACTTTAGGAAGAGTTGGATCTGACCCCTTCCTCTTCCGACATGACATCAGTGAATAAAGTAAGGTCCATAAAGACATGGATGACAGAGTCTGGTGTGGATGAACTTTGAGGTCCTGACCTCAACCCCGAAAGAAAACCTTTCGGATGTATTAGAGCTGAGACTGAGAGTCAGGCCTTCTCATCCAACATCAGTGTGTGACCTCACAAATGCTCTTCTGGAAGAATGGTCAAAAATTCCCATAAACACACTCCTAAACCTTGTGGACAGCCGACACAGAAGAGTTGAAGCTGTTATAAGGGTGGACAGACATCATATTAAAGCCTATAGATCTATGAATTAAGAATAGGACGTCACTTAAGTTCATATGCGAGTCAATGCAGGTGAGCGAATCCTTTTGGCAATATAGTGTACCTTCTGTTAGTGTGTGTAAACTTTTTCGGAGATGTAAACAAGATCAACACAAGATTGACAGAAGCTGCCTCTGACACGCCACCTTTATAATGGTCGTTTTCATTGTCACTTGCACTTTGAGCTGACTTGTTTGCTCACTTATTTAATGTATTTATTTTTTACAGCTGTTCTTTAACTCCACTGTCCAAGGGATCATCGTAGTGAGATATTGTCTTGATGTGATCTTCGTCTTCCACATCATCTCACGCTTATTCATTGGATTTGAAAACCATGGGGTGGTCAGATCAGACACAAAGAGTATGAGGATAAAATATCTTAAGACATGGTTCTTGTTGGACCTCTTGTCTGTTTTACCCCTTGAAACAATAACATTGGCATTCCCTGATCTGACGTTTATGCTTGCTAATAGATGTCTGAGAGTGTTCAGATTGTTTGATATAATATGTAAGTCTTTCTTGTTTATGAGGAATCTTCTTATATTTTGATAAAAATGCATGTTCAGTTTTATCTATCTGTATGTTGTGTTGTTTGTAGCCTCATTCGATAAGGAGCCAGACATCAACAAAGTTCACGTCACAGCTCTTCGATGTCTTTCCATCGCAATCCTGTCTATTCAGACCTCTGCGTGCATTTGGTGAGTCTGATAAATTATACATTTTAGTCTCTTGAACGAGTTCTCTTTGTTGCCACGTGTGCTCTATGAAATGATTGTCTTGTTTTTGGCTTATCAACATACAATATTTGTTACAGACCCGAGAATATGCTACAACATATTTCAGATCTGTAAAGTAATAGATTCTTGTGATTTGTCAGGTTTCGCCAAGCATGTGTTGGAAAATCTAAAGGTCATGCAAGGCATTGCTTCAAAATGACTTGGTTGGAGCTAATACCAGACTGTAAGTTATGTAAAAACATATCAAATTTTATTTGGAACAGAGACTGAAAGGCAACATTTATTACCACGATACAATACCACATTACAGCTACACAACTAACAGTAGTACTAAATTTCTGTCATTTTATGTAGCTGAGATTATTGTGCACTCTGCACTACTGTTCAAAACATTTATGGGCATTCTTAATGTTTTATAAAACTGGGAATTAAAAATTATATTTTTTGGATTTCTTATGCTCATTCTTCTTTCCAGTTATATGCTTCACATGTTTTACTTACAGTTTCTACCAATACGACAAGGGTCTTAGATATGGAGTTCTATAGTACATCATTGTACTGGTCGGCAATCACACTTTGCGGCATAGGGTAAGTGAAATAGAAGCATTTCGCTTTTGTTAAGGAGTGTGGAAGTTGTTGCCGTTTCAGCAAAGCAATTATTTACATTTTGTAAAACGACTACTTACATCCTCAAATCTGATTGGTCAGCAGCTGTGTCGTATTCATGATTGTGCACTGCTATGATCACTTCACGCAACAGTACTGTGTATCATTAAGCCCTCTTAGCAACAGACTAGGAGGTTATGGATTTTAAATAAATGTATTAAATGATTTAAAATTGCAAACAACATTTAGTGGATATGAAAACCAAACAAATTTATGAAATCACAATTCCTCACAATAGTATCCCCATACATTACCGCTTCATCAGCACTTATCATAACTATAATTCCGTTACTTATACATGAGCAAATTGGAAATGACAAACATGCAAATACTGTAGTATCCAAATAAGTTTAAAAACATAACAAAAAGCAGTGGTTTTAAATAAAACACTTTCAGTATTCCTGATATCAATACATAGTGAATCATATCTTGCACTAACTAACAAAAAGCACATAGCTAATAAAACAAAGCAATAAAGTGCAATTAAACCAAAGCAAAGTTTAATGTTGTCAAAAAACAAATCACAAGTGCTACAAGTATAACTGTGATCTTTTCTATATGAAACATTACTGTGAAAGCATTCCGTGAGTTTTAGGATGTCAGCACGTACCTTGATTATCCATGTTTGTCATATAAATGCATTTTTCTCATTGTTAAACAGTTTCGGTGAGTTACATGCCACAAATTTGGAAGAGGTCATCGTTGCGTCATTTGTCATGGTGCTTGGATTCGTCTCTTTTGCAGTCATCATGACCAATTTCAGCTCATTAATAAGCAATACGGTTGTACAGAGAGAAAAATTCTACCACAGAATGAAAACTGTTCATCATTACGTGGTTTGTAAAATAAAGTTTTTGGTGATTTATTTTCACCATTGTTGTTTTCCGCTAATAGTTGTCCTCCCATGTCATTAAAGAAACATATGGGATTCCCAGACGACATCAAGATGTTGGTGCACATGCATTTTTACAATCTGTGGAAGCATGGGAAGGTCAAAGTCACAACAGGACTGCATGATCTCCCTGTTGAGCTGCAGTTGGATGTTCTAAATTGTGTATACAAATCTCTGATTGAAAAAGTTAGTCATAAAAAAATAAAAAATAACTTTTTTAGAATTAAATAACACTTTAGCATAGAAGTTGAGTTAAAAGACTGGTTGTTATTTGTCTGTCTAGGTGGAATTATTCAGAGGAACTGAAGCCGGCTTTAAGAAAGCATTGTCCATGAAATTTAACACTTACACCTACTGCCCTGGACAAACTCTGCTTAGAAATGGAGAAGTTTATCCACATCTGTATTATATCAAACATGGAATCATGCAGGCATGCCTAACATAACTGATGAACATAACAGATAACACATTCATGTGTTGCTTTGTATAAGACTAGCACTTCTTTATTCTGTTTTGATGACAATTCAATTGTCTTTTTGTAGGTTATTGGTGAAGATCCTGGTGATGAGATTGCCATACTTATGAATGGGTTTTTGTTCGGAGAGGTACAGTAGGACCTTTTGAACTATAATACAAGACAGTAAAAAAAAGTCTGTTCTGAAATATTCACCAGGAAAAGTGTTGCTACTGTTTATGTTGTAGGCCTTAGTATGTTATAGGCCTTGGTTTCGATATGGAAAGTTTAAAGGCGTTATTTGGTTGTTCTAGGCTCACTTGCTGTACGACATTCCTAGGAATGTTACAGTATGTGCATTGACAATGTGTGAAATCTGCGTATTAAAACGAAAAGATCTGATCTCACTCTTTGCTGACTACCCTGAAGGTATTAACATTTTCACATGCTATTTGGTGTCAGTAAGATGTTTGTTTTGTTATTTCGAATAATTATGAACCATCAATAAAGCGCACATTATTATAACTTCACATCTTGTTTTTAAGCTGGTGTTAAGATTAGAAAAGCTTTAAGGAGGCGTATTGAAAATTTCCAATATCCTCTACAAGACGCACTTGATCTTGATCTTGGTTCACTTCCACAAAATGTTGTTTTTCAAAAAGACTTGAGTGACAACCTTCCGGTAGGTTGCAAATGTCATGAGACAATTGTGTGCCACGAGCAAATCTGTTAAAAAAAAACTTATTGAGCCTTTCCATTAAAAGCATGTAGAAACAGAGGAGAGCTCAGTTCAATTTTAAGGTCAAACCTGACCATTTCTAATTATGATTGTGTGTTCTAGGCAAATGATAAGAGAATATTTAGATCTTTTAGAGAAAGTACTGAATGCCACTTTCATCGGATTGAAAAATACTTACCAAACACCAAGGTGAGAAAAAGCATTTACTTCATAGCTTGAATGACTTCTTATTAACATTTTGTAACCACATGTAAACATCACTTTCTCCCTAAAGCTCTGGGTTTATTTCCTGAAATATGTAGAGTAGACCTAAACATTTATATGTTTGTTTCACCAGTCTTTTTGGAAGGTAACTATCCACCCCGAAAGTTATTTTGGAAAGATCTGGGAGATTTTCTTTTTCTTCTGCATGAATATTTCTGTTTTTGTGGTGACCTGGATGATGTTTTTCACCAACACTGAAGAGACTAGGGGTATGTATCTGCTTAATCAACAGTTTTTAAATTCATTAGTTATTAAATTAATCAATTTAAAGGTTTTAATTATTTTTATATTAGATAGAAACATGGTAGAACCATTTTCAGTTTAAATTATGAATCAAAGGAAGCACATTACTGTAAGATCAATAGCATTTGAATAATTTGATATAGTTTTTTCCACATTGTTTAACCAGGGCTCTACAGTGAAAGCTGGAGTGCGTTTTACTTCACAATTGGTATGTTGGACATACTTATAACTCTTCGGACTGAAATTCCGACTGAAGATGGTAATGTTATATACTTGGGATTGATAGAGGCCTAGCTAAGACATTTATAGAGTTTTAAAATCAACAGCATCACACAGGAAAATGAAATCTAATAGAATGAACTGCACTTTATGGTGCTTCAAAGTTATGCTATAGTATACGCTTTTTTGTCTGAAGAACCTTTCTGTTTTACAAAAGGTAAAAAAAGGTTCTTCTGATTATCAACATGCAAGAAAGAAAAGAACTTTTGAATAAACGCGGACATATTGAGCATCTTTATTTTGTATATTTAATTGGTCTTGTATATTTAATTGGACTTTTTGTGTTTCTCTAGGATATGTGGGCAGTACAGCAGTGATATTAAAAACGTATAAAAAATCTTGGAACTTGTATTACGATGTCCTTGCTGTTTTACCCCTGGATTTCATTTTTGTGGTCTACCCCGGTGCTACACATTGGAGAATGTTAAGCCTATTAAGAGCAAATAGACTTATTTGGCTTCGTAGGGTATGTTCAAATTTTTTTTGACAAAGTTTTTGACAGTTCTGTTTTTGTTTGGAGAGGTGGTAGAATCGGTTGATTTAAAACACTTTTGTTAAAAGGCTCACCACATCTGCTCTCTTATGGTTTCAGATTTATTTGCATTTCTGCAAAAAGGAATGTGACATATATAGCAACCTACTTGTACAAAGGACTGCAAAATGCCTCTTTTTCCTCATTTTCACTGTGCACTTTTGTGCTGGCGTGTTGTACATCTCAGCATGCTCCGAAGAAAAGTGAGTTTCGTAACATTTTAGACCAAATATTAGAAAAGAAAAATTATATCAATAATCAAAGAATTGAAAATATGTTTGTATATCAAGTTGCACAGTTTGATTCAATTTGTTATAATTGTAATATTGTAATATTGTTAAGATGTCTTGAGGATTCATGGGCATACAATATTGGACTTAATTCGGTTCCGAGCAACTTCTATCATTATGTAAATGCAGCTTATTGGACATTGACAATTATGACAGGCGTTGGTGAGTTCGTGAGTTCTTGATTGAGCTATTAAAGTGATCTCACTAGCTGTCTGTCTAGCATATGAACTTGTCAGTGTGAAGGTAAAAGTAAAAGTTCCTTTAAACGACAAGTGAAAAATTGTTTTTAAAAAAATGATCACATTTTTGCTTTTCTTTTTAGGATATGGTGACATTTTGCCTGGTTCTCCATTAGAACAAATTCTTGCTGTATTTGTTGGCATAACTGGCATTCTGAGCTTTAACTACTTCATTACCCAGATTATTGCCACAATATCTTGTGAAAATGCTAAAAGGTGAATTTGGGTAATTTTCACAATCTGAAAATGTACCTGTAGCATAGCAATGTGTAATTCTTTCTCTTGTACTCACTATCAACTGTTTGATTTATTTGTTCAAGAAATTATTTCAGTAATTCACAAACATTGCTTTTCTCAGGGCAAGGTTCCAGAATCTTCTTTTGGCAATGCGCCACTTTATGGATCGTCACAAACTCATTAAATCTCAACAAAAGCGAGTGATGGAATATATGAATCACCTTTGGTCTATATACAAGTATGTTTAACTTTTGGCAAATAGACATGAGTCATGACCAACATTTTGTCATTTTGTCTTTTGACAAGTTTTAAATAGTTGAATATAAACTAACCTTGACAGAACACTTAGAGTGGTTTCTGAACAAAAACGGATAATAGATATGAAAGCAGCTAATGTTTGTATTCACATTTCCTTCAAGTGAGATTTGAGTGACGTTTATTTGACTTCATACAAACTACAATCAATACACTCACTTATTTTACTATGACACCCTTAAAAACCTTGACTTGATTTGTTTCAGAGGTGAAGCACACCCAAGAGGGCCCTATATTTTGCAGGACCTGCCATTTGATCTTAAGAACACTGTGCTTATGAAAGAAAGAGGGGAATATCTATCAAAGGTTAGTATCATATTTATCTCGTTAAATGTAAGTATTGTTTTTATTTGAAGTGAGCCATCAATATTTGTTTGTTTTTACAGATTCCTTACTTTGCAGAAGCCGGAGAGTCCTTCACACTGGACCTTTCTTTAGTCTCAACCTTGCACTTTTTTCCTATAGGAGAAATAATCCAGTACTCTAACACTTTCACGATAGAGCTCTTTTGTATTCGAAGAGGAACATGTCAGGTCAGCGGAAAAGTTCACACACTGTATAATATCCAGTCCAGTAGTATTTCAGAATTATAAGTATTAATATATACAATATACAATACCACTGTGACAGTCAATCATTAGATTAATTACTGTTCATAAACAAATTTATGAACAGTAGAAAAAAGCCCTCGAAAGAAGATCATTTTAATGCATAACACACATACATAAAATGTAAAAAAAACATGACTCAATTGTTTCTAAGAATTTAATTTATAATTTAATATACTAAACATAAGCATTCATTTTATGTCTTGATTTTTACCATTGTCCGAGATGTGAAAGTAATGTGTCAATTGTTTTGTAGATTTTGAGTGATGATTTTTCAGAGATTGTTGGTTGCTTTGAGACTGGGATGTATTTTGGAGAGGTAATGCTCAAATACTTGGCAATGTATTGATTATTTGTAGTTCATTTGTTTTACTTTAATCAACCTTTTGTCTGTTTTCGTTTCTGCAGGAAGGTTTTTTGTTTGAAAAACCAGCCATGTTGACCGTACGAGCAATGACATGCTGTGAAATTATATCTGTTGATTTTAAAAAGGTTGAAATAATTCTTGAGAAGCATCCTGTGCTAAAAAGGTAAATTTCATTAGACAAGCAGAAGTGAATTATACAGCAAGAAAGAATAAAATGTGTGTCAAATATTAAAATTAAAAAACTTTATTTACAAAATAAAACTGTCCCACTTCTAGGCAAATTGAAAATCTACAAACAGATACAGAATACTTAATGACCTTGGAAAAGACTGTGGAGAGCAAAATGAGGAGGCAAAGCAGAATTCCGAAACAAGCTGATGCTGTACACAAACAAAATAAAGCCAAGTTTCAAGGCCGTAGATATTGCACAAAAACAAAGTGCTGTGAGTTCTTTTCAAAGCATTTCTATTTCATTAAAAGGTCTATTGAAAGATTTAATTCTGACGACCTTACCAGTTTACTGGAGTTTGTTTTATAACAATATCACCAAATTTGTCTATATCATGTTCAGTATAGCTCAGATTTTAGGGTCATTGTTTTAAAGAAATAAATCAAATCAAATATATTCAGATGTTGAGGACTTTGAAAACATTCCAATCTATGCTGGATCAGAAGAAGGAACAGGTGCTGAAAAATACAGGGAACTTCAGCGAAGACCAAAGAGACCAAGGTAAGCAAATAGGTTTCTTGAAAGAGATGAAAATGAACGCTGTTTTGACTTCTGACATCAACACGGAGGAAATGTACAGTCAGCTTCGCTGAAATCGTGACACAATTAAGGTATTAAAATAAAAAAAATGTCTTTGTGCTGTGCACTGTCAGAATGGAGGAGGGTAAGAATAGTTTGTTTAGTATGTATTGACTGTTTAATAGAGTGTATATGTGCATTTGTGTTTCCACAGAACTTTAATGGAACACATTGCTCATTTTTTCTTATGGTCTTGGCTACCAGTTTTCTTAATGAAGTAAGTAAGCTGATACTTTTTACATTTCATATCGTAGATCAGGAGAGTAGAAAGTGGTTCAATCAGTTCTATTCCTAAAAGTAGAACTTTCCTATAAAATTAGAAGTATCATTCTTCCAACTAATTGATTCAAACACTGACACAACCCCGTAGAAAAATATTTGTCTTTCTTATTCTGTTTTAGGAATGCCATTATGCCCAGCCATTCACTTTATGTAAGATGGGTGATTTTTCGAACTGTTTTAGCCATTGCAGTCAGCGTCATGTCCTCGTTGCTTTTTGCATTTCTACACTACAACACAGAGCTGTGGATCACTTGTTACGTACTCGAATTGCTTTGCTGGATAGACATGTATATCCACATGCATGTCGCTTTCTACCAAGATGACGATCTTCAAGTCAACACGCTGGAGACGGCACGCCATTATATCAAAACCGTTTTCATCGTGGATTTCATAACCTGCTTTCCCTGGGAAATTCTGGGTTGGGCGGTGGTTTCACCATTAAGTGAAAATGGCCTCTACTCAAACAATGAAGCATTGCATTTTTATGCATACCTAAGGATCCCTCATGTTTTCCAGTTATACCGCGTGCCTATTACTTTTTCATTTCTGCAGAAGGACATTACAACAGAAAAAAACATCCTCACTTTCATTAAGTTGCTGTTGTACTGTATTCTTTTTCTACACTTCAGCGCTTGCATTTGTTTTGCAAGTGTTTGCCCTGCAGGTGATCTTTTCAGTGATGTACACAGTTATTTTTTACCAGAGATAAAGCACAACTGCACACGGTTGTCTTGGGTGACACACTTGGACAGCTCATTTGATATCGACCATGGTATGTGGTTCTCTTTTAAACTAGTGGAACAAAGTTATTGATTCGAATGCCTGTCTTTTTGCATCCCAATAATACAGTTAAACCTATATGTAGTGATGTAGGATATAATATGATTGTTCACATAGCGATTAAACAACTGATCTGATGTTTTTGTTATTCAAGGCACTGTTACTTTCCCAGAGTTGTATTTGGTGAGCTTTTACTTCGCCACCACAACAATAGCCACGGTTGGATTTGGAGACATCCATCCTTATCAAACCTCAACGGTAAGGTTCGCAGTTAGCAGAGTACTCAACTTATTTATATAAAATTTTATCAATATAAGATCAATTGCCAACCTTGGACTTGCGTTATACATTTACAATCATGCTTTTTTAACTGACCCCTCCACATGCACCTCTCAGAAAACCATCGCTATTATGATAATGATTACAGCAGTTATGTTTTGGGGCTGGATATCTGGCACTGTTACCTCCATAATGGTCAACACAGGTGCTTTAAGATCTGCTTATACAGAAAAAATTAGGTGCATGAAAATGCACTTGAAGGTACAGATTTTTATTGTATAATCTGATGATGTTTTATTTATTTATTTATATTTGACAAAACTTTGTTAACTTGAATTTTCCTCTGTTTGTTAAGAGAAAGAACATCACTGGGGCCTTTTATAAAAGCATAATTAAATTTTACCAATTTTATTGGACACGCACAAAAGGAGTCCATCAGGACATGCTGTTTGACTGTTTGCCCTCTGCACTAGTTGGTGACATATCAATATTCATCTATGCTGGCTTTATAACAAATGTAAACTTTGTGTTCTTGATTTTTACTTGTATAAGACCTACTGCAATGTTGGCTTTGTTCTGTCATTTCAACATATCTTTACCTGCTCTAGTTGTTTGGCATAAATGTGCAGAGTGAGGAAAGACACAATTTTAAGACCCCTCCCCGATGGATCAGAGCAGCAGGAAACTCAATGTAATATGACCTTTTAATTGACATCTTCACTAATTCTTGTACTTTTTATCAGTAAAATATAATAGACCTGATCTCGCTTCATCATCTTATCTATTCTCTGGATGAGATGAAATTAACGACGTATTAGATGAATGATGACATGGTTTTACTTGCAGAAGCCGTTTTATAACATGTTGACACAGGATTGCAGGAATCAGCTAGAAAGTGATAGAGGCTTCATTCGGCTGTTAGCCAGAAAAATTGATCCATGCCTTTACAGAGCCAGTGATTACGTATACAAGAAGAACGACTCTGGAGCTGAGGTGATTTTTATTGTTTTCCGAGTGCTTATTAAGAATTATGTAGATGCTAGATATATATCCATCATTTAAAGCAAAAGACATCTGAAGGAAGACATTTTTGAAATATATATTTTCTGTAGATTTACTACATCGAAAAGGGAGAAGTGCAAGTGTTGTCAAGGGATGAATCAAAAGTAATTGTAACGTTAAAAGCTGGACAGTATTTTGGGGAAAGAAATTTGTTGCTGGAAGAACGCAGAATTGCCTCTGTAAGGTTTGTATTGCTGTACTTTACTGTGTAGGTATACTAGATATAATATCGTGATTCTCTTAAACCATAAAGCATTGGGAAAATCAATTCTTGGTGAAATTTGCATTTCTTAAAATGTTTGTAATTTTGTTGTACATTACAAACTCGGGAGACTTCTCACTTAATGCATGCAGACATGTTTTTATTGTGTATTTAATCTCTAACTGACATTTAAAGAAGCAACATTTATAAAAACAGGATCAGAATAATTTCATGTCAACTTGCTGTTTAGACTTATTTAACATTGATTTAAAAAACACATTAACCTAAGCCTTGATGGTATCAAGTGGTCATTGGTCATCTGCTTTTTTACAGAGCTGTTACTGACTGTGATATATATGTTTTGTCAAAGAAAAGTCTTGATGAAACATTTCAGTACTACCCTGCCGTTTATGAGCAAATAAAAATAGCAAGTGACGTGATGAAAGCCCAGTTACATCAGGAAACCCTGTTAAGAATCCAAACATCCAGAGACGCCCAAACTGTAGCAGAGTTCTTCCGGAGAGAGACGCACTGTAAGTGATCTGGAGCTTTTCTTACGATTTAAAGTCAAGTAAGACACACTGTGTGGCATCTGTCCAGAATGTTCTGCTCACTATAGCCATGACCAACAGCGAAACAATTCAAGAGATTTTAAATACATATGTCATGTTCATGCACTGTGACACTTGTCTTTCTGACAGATGTGAAACCCCAGAGAAAGCTTATGAGAAATCACAGAGCTATACTTCTTAGACGTCGTTTTCAATTTCTATGGGCAACAGTTAGACAAAAATGTATGATACCTTTCATGCACATTAGAAGAATACACAATAAAACCATTGATCCAGACAACACTGTACGATGGCTCTATCAGTATATATCATGTCTTCTGATCACCTTCCTTGTCTGGGCATCGACATACATGGTGTGTACAGTATCTTTGCTGCATATAAGGAATCCCCTTAGATAGCAAAAAATGGAAATCTCCACTGTGTTTCTCTCTACAGCATTTTGTATCTGGTGTCAACTGGTTTATTTTCCTGCTAACATCAATCGTTGAGTTCATCATGACGATGGAGGTAGGTTCCACTGTTTTACATTCAGATCTAGAATATTCTTATGAAAAGGGATACATTACTCATATTTTATGGCATCTTTCTTTCAGATGATCCTGAAGTTTCACATTGGTTATAATGATGAAAGCGGAGTATACATTTCAGACATAAAATCCACATCCCAGAACTACTTGAAGAGAAAAGTGGGATTCATCTTTGATCTGCTTTGCTCGCTTCCCTACGGTTGGCTGGTTTTGCACCCAACGTACACCAAAGATCCGACTACATTTCTCTCCATGATTGTTTACATTCGGATGGCTCATTTACCACGGATAATTGCACTGTTAGTGACTTTGCAGAGAGAGGCGAAAACCATTATGTCCAAGTATGTCTTTTTAATTTGAACTTGCAATGACCTTAAACCATAATCCTATAGTAAATCCACACATTTAGGAAACTTAACAAGGTGTCACTTAGAATTCTTCACCTCGGTAATAGACTCTTTACAAAAACTACATTGTTGGATGGTTGTAAAGTGCAGAAAAGTATTTGAATGTTTTTTCTTTTTGAATTTTCCCTTATTTAGTCTTCTGTGGATAAGGATCATCAAGGCCTCTGTATGCGCAATTCTCTTTGTGCATTGCGGGGCATTGTTATGCATTTTATTTGTTCGGATATATGGCGTATTGTCATGGGTGGGTGCAACAGGTAAAGTTTTTAAAAAATCTTCAAGTATTTAGAAAGAGACAACACCATTGCAGTAATTGTGTATACCCCGATTTCAAATTTACTATGTTTAAAGTGTATTTTCTTTTACAGAGATATCCAACTTTCCTCAGATGTACACCTATGCCTGCTACTGGGTGATACAGATCTGCACAACAACAGGTTATGGCGACATAACTCCAACAACCCTAGGAGAAGTCATGATGTGCATTGTTTTAATGATCGTGTCTAAAACGCTGGTAATTATTATGGTGGGACATATCAACTCTGCCCAAACCAACAAGAAGTGTTTCCAGGAAGCCTTTGAGGAAAAGTTAGAGGTAATTGTAAACTAATGAAACAAGTAATTGTATCATATCAAGCAAAGTGGCTTAGCTTAACATATTGAGATAAGTCATGCAGTGATTGTAATTATTTTGAGTTTTGAGAGGGGAAAACTGGATGATTTACCCTGCAGCTTCTTCATTTGTTCTGTAGTCTGTATGTTATCTGTTTTAGGCGATGAAGACCTTCATGAAACGGGAGAGAGTCCCAGTCACCATTCAAGAACGTGTTGTGCAGTACTACACTGCATGGTGGCATTGCACAGGGGGGATAGACCCTGAAGACATATACAGTGACATCAACCCCTGCCTTCTGAGGGATATTTTGTCATCTTAAATGTTAAATAGTGTCTTTTCTGATTCTTGGTGTTTTTCTATGTAGATTTGTTTGTGTAATCTATTATATCAAAATAATTTTTTTAATTGACATAACAACACCATCCTTAGGCTTAATAAAGAGTGTTCAAGTGTACAGTGACAATAACATTTGGCTACAATTTAAATGTTTATAATCACCATTTAAAGGGATAGTTTAAAAACAATTTATAATTATTTCATAATTTACCTACCTTTGAGTTCTTCCAAACCTGAATTTCTTTGTTCTGATGAAAGATATTGAATGAATGATTGTAACCAAACAGTTCTAGTACCCCATTGACTGCCATAGAAGAAAAGAATATCTTTTAATACCGTTGAATACAAAGCAAGATACATTGAACCGTGTTGGACAGCAAAAACCTCCTGGGGTTACTCGGTAAGATTTGTTTGGTTAAAATCATTTGTTCAAATATCTTTCACTGTTTGTAAATCACTTTGATTTCATGTACAGTTTGTTTGATAGCCTACCTTAAAAAGGTAAATGTGTAGAGAAGGCAGTAGAAATAAATCTTCATCATTAAACTTTTGATCTTAAACTCTGTTTGTCTTTTTCGTCATGCTTCCATGAATAAAAACCCTTTTGACACACAGCTTTGGGAATGCTTCAAAAGCAGAACGATTATGAGCTATAATCCCTGTGATTTAATGGTGTAATTCTTAAAATCATTCTTTCCCTAAAGGAAGATTCCAGGAAAAACCCAGACTCGGTCAAATACCACAGCTACAAAACTATTCTTTTGCATTACGCACACACACAAACATGCATGTAATGCATATTAATAGTTTACATTACAATTCAATGACGTATGTCTGCAAAGGGCACTAAAGGATCCGGTAACTGCTGTTGTTACACAATTACATGTAGAGCTACAATTATAAATTAAAAAAATACAATATAATATTTTAGTTAATAAATTTCTAGTTTGGCCCCTTTAGTGTTTTTTCATTATTTTATTTTATTTTTTCTGTCCTTTGATTTATTTTTATATATAAATAGTTCTGTGTGCCAGAAAACTTTGATCTGTCAGAACAATGTCAAAGTGTTTTGATAACTTGATAAAATAGATTTTAGGCTTTTGAAGCCGCTTAAATTACTAGACAAACGTACGTATAATTCATATTATATAACATTTATGATTATTATTTGTTTTGGTTTTATTACAAAAATGTTTAGCACAATATCACCCCTCCCTTAAGCGTTGCATTTTAACAGGCCTAAACTTGTTGTTATGGTAACAACATTGACCAAACTGTCCTGAAGCTCCGAATATTAAGAGCAAAAGGAAATTAAAAGAAGGAGTTTTCTTTTACAATTTAGATTTCGACACAAATCATTGCCTTTTCTCGGGAAGAGAGGCTAGATTAATATATGGATATTTCTGTCTTCTGGACGTTCATGAAACGAAGACTTTAAATTGTAACAATCTGCAGCACAGATTCCTCTGCCATATAATTGGATCATTTAACAGAAACATCGACGTTTAGTATGGCAAGTTGTCTTACAATGTATTTCATTTTTAAACATTTAAACTGAGACCACATTTGTAGATTGAATGAAAGCTTTATTATTTCTTATATATTTTGTACATTTATTATCGCTGCTGTTATTCATAGGGAACATAACACCAATGACAATTAACATGAAAATTTCATTTTACTGCTAGGTATCAAACATCACGTTCTCGATCATGGTATGTTCACAACATTAAATAGTTTTATTCCATTTGCAATCTGTTTTTTTTTAATTCCCTAAGGAATAAAGTAGATAACATCAGAGATGTCAGTTTAAAGTTTTATATGAAATCATGAGATAAATGAGAAAAAAAGTGATCATTTAAAATCTTTGTTATGGTCTTTCATAGATCTTCAGGATATAGGAAAGAAAAAAGTAATTTGATCAATGTTAGCTTTTTAAAAGACTTTGGTGAAACAATAACACCACATGCTTTCAATATGAGGCCAGATGTGTTCCTCCTCCTCACCTGTGTCTGCATTGCCGATGTTTGATTGCGACATTTGTGTTTTTTTATAAATGTTAAGCTAACCCGTCCCGCCGCTGAGATTGAGTGTGGCCACGTGACGAGACGGCACAACTACCTATGATTGGTGGAACTCACGGTCACGTGGTAGATCCATTAGCGGAAGTCTCACTCTGTCAAAATGACGCGTAAAATATTAAAGAAAAGTAACGAGCTCATTGTTGCCTAATGTAGCGGAGTAAGAGTACAGCTTCTTCTTCACAAATCTACTCTAGTAAAAGTAAAAAGTACAGTGATTTAAAACTACTCCTTGAAGTATTATTTTTTCAATAACTTACTCAAGTACATGTAACGGAGTAAATGTAACTCGTTACTACCCACCTCTGTTCAAATGATATAAAATATCAATATAGTTTTGTTAATCATATGTTCACTCATAATGTACGGGCAGAATGACACAATACTAAAACGAACATTATATATATATATACATTTAAATATTTTATTGTTTTTATGATTTTATTACACATTTGAAACCTTCCAGGGCGCCGTAAAGTGTTTTACCCACAAGATGGCGCCAGATGTTCATTTTTTACGACAGTCACGCCCACTGAGTGGCACAAAGACACAAAGTGTGTGTGTGTTTACTAATGTGTGTACTTTATTTCAAACTTGACAGAAAACTTGTTTACTTTATACTCTTATAATCTATGAAATCATATCAATACATATCACATTATTTAAGAGATGGTATAAAATAGTACAAAAGAATGAAAGGTTTGCTTTTGTCTAATATGTCTTTATATAATAAGAACTAGTTTTAACAGACCGACAGTGAGTACAAGTTTTATTCACTTGCACATGACACACTTTACACACATTATACACACATTAGTGTAAGAGCTATCAGTTGTGTTTTAATGGAACTATAAACATGTTATACTTGTGTAGTATTTAATGGCTTATTAGTATAGTATGTGAACTGTAGTATTTTTCCTCAAGTGAAGTCAGCAGGTGATGATCAGAAAGTTTCTCCAAATAGAAAAATAAAATGTTTGCCCAAACTTCTGATGGCGAGCAGAAAAGTGACTTTGGAACTTTGTCACATAATCTGCTGATGGTGGTCACGTCATGACAACGTAATGGATTAAAAGTGTTGTGTTGCTATCCGGATATATTAATACAATTATTTTATTTCATATTCTTTGGGCAGAACAACTAATTGAACTTTAATTTGCCCAATTTGTACAAGAGACGTTTTAAAGAGCAAATCAATGAGAAAAGACTCAGTGTTGAAATCCTTTTTTATTGACTGACATTGCTGAAATTGAGTTTATAACAGTGGTCTGTTAAAATATAATATTATTTAATGTGATTGTTGCTGTTTTATACTGCACAAACAGACTTATTTCTTCTCTTGTGATGCTGTGTTGCTCCCGTTACCCTGGTTACCATTAACCCCCACCACTGCTGAATATACCTGAAATATAACCAAATATAACCTAAAGCAGCGTTTTTCGCATTTTCTCGCCTTATTTTTGTCAAATATGTTTATTTTATTATTATATTGAGCAGTAACGAGTCTTACCTGATAAAACCAAATTTCCTGTCAGAAAACTTCACTTCCTGTCAGTCCAGAAGCCCTTTAAAAAGCGTTCTTTAAACACAAAAGCAATGTTGATATTTAAATCATTCGTGGTAGCCAAATATTTATTGCTTATGAAATGACGTGTTCATTATATAACACTTACGTTCTCCTTAAGTCCTGTTATTAGCAAAATAGTAGGAATATAGGACATAACTGGGCCATATTTGCTTATCTTGTAACCTTTGTACAGGTGACGTCATGAATTCATCATTTAATGCTCATAGAATTATGTGCCAGGGATTTGCCAGCTATGTTGCCAGCTTATAAATCAGGAAATTAGCAAAAAAACAACAACAAATACATGAAGTTCCCAATACATCATGTGTTAGCTGGGACAGATATCAATTCTGTGAAAAGATGAAGTTTTTACCGATGGTTTTTCCTATAATTATAGCACAAATCTCAAGATTTCTTTCAGATACACATTGTGAGGTCTCTCTTTAATATTTTACAGAATTATTCTGATTTTACTGCATGATATTTCATAGGAAAGTTAGGCCTATGACTTTACATTTCACAAAGAAATGAAAACATGAAAATAAAATAAAGTCATTATTTTATATTCTATTAAGAGCTATTCCTTAGTCATGTGTTGGATATAATTGCTTCTGGTTTGTATATTTTATTGCACATAAATCTTAAGAAGTTTGTCATCTTCCAACTGTGTCTTTTTTATCACATCCATAACGCAGGTTTATTTATCTTTATTGAAATAGAAAACTTGTGCATAAACTGAAACAAGATTTTTGTAGAATAGAAACAGTTTGGTTCAGCTTACTGGTCATAATTATATTCTAAGAGTGTTTTTATATCATGTTCATAACGCTGGAATCGTCCATATGTGTAAAAATAAAGAGAAACTGGAATGCAAGAAGAACACAAAGTGAAACACAAGTAATGAAGATATTTTATTTTTTGTATTTTTGTAGACAGGACAATTTCACAGACCATTTTCAGTTGTTCTTAATATACTATTTTACATGTATGTGCTTAAGTAAAATTTGTTTGTTTTTTTCGTATTATGTGCACACGTGTTTATGCTTTTAATCAATATATTATTTGTACATGTTTCAGGAAAAGTTGCAAAATAAAACTCATCAGACACTGACCTGAAATGGCCACAAAACAAATCCAGTCTACAAATGCACTATTCAAAATGCTGTATATTACAGGACATGTTCATGTATTTCTTAATTCATTTTAAAGAAAAAATGAAAAAAATTTGTCCTTTTATTTAAAATAATGTGATTATAATGTTCCTTCAGATAAACACCACCAAGATGTACACCTCCAAGTTAAAAGACGAAACATTTTAGAGAAAGAGGATGAAAATATACAAACAAATAATATAAATAAATGAATAACATTTCATAAAGTTTGTTTAATCAGTATTAATTGGGTTACCAGTAAAAAAACAATACTTCTTATCTGTTAAATGTGACAAAGTAATATTACCTATTTCAATTGTTTTCAGTTTAATAAATTATTGTGCAATAAAAATCAACAAATAATTTATTAAATGCAATTATTATATAATATAATATTTATATAATTTAAATAATATATAAGAGTTATATTATTAGTCACTTACCCGACCGATCAACAAATACAAATAACAAGTTCCCTTTGAGCAAAGCGTTTGCTTTCGATTAGTCCACCTATTTAAAACATTTCAGTTTTTAATATTGATAACAGTGATATAAATTCTGAATCTGATAACAGAGATATAAATTCTGAATCAAACCTCCTTTCAAATGATCCAGGATGGTAAAGACATTCTGATCTGCAGTGGCCTTCATGAATACCTGGTAGACTGGGAGTGGTATGGACCAAAAGAAAATGACATTGGACCCCACACTTCTCACAACCTTCCACGAGCCCCCTTGCAAGGCCCTCCATGGCGTGGGAGAGGCAACCCATACGACACCCCAATGTCGGGATGTTTTTTCGAATCCCAGGACACTCCATAACTATCTGGTCTCATTTTGAATTCGACTGCTTACCCGATCTCCCCGTTCCAGCGATGTATTTTAAAATATTATGCAAAGTTTTGTGTTTGTGTGTCTAACTTACCTTAACTCTTTGTCAATGTCTTGAGATGTGTGCATTTACTCCATTACTCAAGTCCAAAATCTTTACAACGCCTGCAAAGACAGTAATGTAAGATGGGACATAAAAAAACATTTTCTTACCATTGAAGTACCACAAACCATCCTCTTCACTATCATATCAATATGTTCTGCCCATGACAGCTGACTGTCCATTGTCATGCCAGTAGTTTAACTTTATCTACCTTTTCTTTAGGTTCTCCAGACACATTTAATCTAATTTTTGGTGTGAATGACAATGCATGATTTGATCTCAAGATAATTGATTTGGTTTTTGTGCAGATTATGATCTATGACATCGAATGAAACACTAAAATCATGAAATACTGCACCAGTCGTCTTTGAATTATAAATTCCCATTAACCGGTTGTCTGTCATAACTTTAAGGGCGTTACAAGTAGAATGATTCTGTCTGTAAGCATGTTGAAATGCTGTGTTCAAACCATCTGTCATGATTCTGCCTCTCTTGGTCATGTTTTTCCTGATTTTGGCAGAATCATGGCAGACCTGTGTTTTTTGTGAGTGTCACATGGCATTGTTTGTTATGGCATGCCATGTGCTCTCTTGTCTCGTCTCCTGACCCCGCCCCCTTGTTATCCTGTCTATCTTCCATCATTGTTTCATTCCCCACACCTGACCCGTGTGGTTATCCATTATTATGTTTCCCCTATTTAAAGCTCTTGTATTTTCTGTCCTGTGTCGTTGCATTGTATATGATTAGTCCATGTATCCTTGTTACCCGTATACTTGTCCTGATGTGACCTGTCTCTGTCTCTGTCTCTGTCTTGATATTTCTAGTTTTAGTTTTTTTGTAAAAACCACCTTATTTTGTGCCCCCTCGTGGGAAGGATTTTGTTTGACCGATTGTAGTGTTTAGTTACTGTTTCACCATTGTGGGTTTTGTGTTATTAAAGTCTTGTTGTTCCCCTGAATTGTGCCTATATTTGGGTTCTCCTTCCATGCCTCCCTGTTTTATATTTATTATATTTTCATAAACAGAAAATGTTTTTTTTATTACATGTTGTGACACAAACATACTGTTCCATTATTATTATTTTTGGTTAAACAGTCCCTTGTTTAGTGTTAAAACTATTATGAATTGTGTTATTTGAGTCCTCAATTATACATAAATGCATTTAAAACTTTAAGGCCCACCTCCCAGTGTACTCTGAATGGTCAAACGGTCTAGTACACTGTTATCGGTCAACTCTTCTGTCAGTTACTGCATCACCAACAGTGCTGAGACAACATCATGTGAATCCGGTTACTTCCATAACGGATGTCTGAAGACACGTCATGGAATTAACTAGATGATTACAATCCTGTTGTTTGCTGTAGTCCAAGATATCTGATTTCCGTTAAAGATGATAACTTGCTTTATCATGAACTGTTTTTGTAGCTTCACAGATCATTTAGAGGTACTAACATATACAATAAAAGAAATGTAAAATTAGTTTTAAGATCCGAGGGACACTTTGAAACCAACAATAGACTGAACATAGTTTTATTGGTCATCCTGTCAATAAGGATTGCTGCGATAGACGGTGTTGGCGGTGATAATGGAGTTGAGTTACAACACTGTTTAGTCACTTGCCACTGAATTCACTGAAATATTTTGAAATATTTCCCTCGATCAATAGGCTAGAATCAAATCTTCAAAACCCACTTAAGATACTTAATTTGAGTTGGTGGAATAGCTAAAACGATTACTAGGACAATGCTGTCGAAAAAAAAGATAAAGATTAACGGGAGATTGGAAACGGAATCATAAATAACACCATCCGAATCTGTAAGCCTGAGCGAACGCGAAGAGACTTTTTGCAAGAGACACACATGACTAAGAAGGAAGTGATCAAAATTCGAAGAAGGTGGCAAGGACAGGTATTCTCGGCATGGTTTACTACACAAGCCAGAGGGGAAATTACATGAATACATAAAGCTGTGCCATTTCAAGTAAATAATGTTATTAAGGACTAAGCTGGCAGATTTTTGATTATTCAGGGTAGAATAGGAACAGAGATAATATATTTAGTGAATATCTATGGCCCTTATAAGGAAGACTCTAAATCAGGGGTGTCCAAACTACAGCCCGCGGGTCAGTTTTTATTGGCCCGCAGCAAATTGGGAAAAATAATTGAATATGGCCCGCACATGGCACTTGAGCTCAACTCTGTTGCACTTCTCAGTTTCAACACAAGATAAGGCCAGTCACACCTGTATGCGCACATGAAAGCCTTCTGTGTAAAGCTCCGCCTGTTTGAGACACAACTACGAAGCTTTATTGCTGCACGCTTGCTGACCTTTCTGCTAAAAAGGAGAAATATGGTTCTGCAATTAAATCTCTCGTGACAGAATTCAACCAGCCTTTTCAAGATTTTTTTCTGTCATTGAAAAACAAATCAAGCTGTTCTTGAACTCCTTCCTGGCATAGACATAATATACGTAGACGCCTCATAAACTGATGCTGCCTATTGGAGCTGGCGTACCAGTGCGGCGCCATCTTGGATGGGTCTCCAATGCGCCGCCCCCTCCGCATTTATTTCTACTGAGGAAGGTTTATTCCCGACTTCAATAATCATAACTCCCCGAATTTCACGAGGTTTGGTTTGTTACAAACGGCAGAGATTTAGTTATGATACAGGACGCTGTCACACATTAAAGAATACTGCTTTCATGCTAAAAGACTTTGTATTATGCTCTTTAACAAAGACATATGGTAGGCTATGGCATATTGATAAATGTATAAATAATTAGTTTTATATTTTAATAAAGAAACAAGTTTGATGGTGAGCTCCTGTGACATTACTTCAAATATTCCGTCAAACATATATTTTCCCTCTGTGAAATCATTGTACTTGGTTAAGTTTAATTGTGCCATGTGTTTAGATCAATATTTTTTTTAAGTATCTGACAGAATGCCGAAAGCCAAGAATACTGTGTCAAAAAGTTCTATCATCAGCGCCGTCGAGCAGGATGTTAATATGAACGACGAGAACGTTGATAGTCTTGAGGAGGAAAGCTCCAACTCCAACTTTGCACAAGCTTTGGACGAATTAATGGAGAACATTACGAAGGTAATAGATGAGAAAGTGAATACTGTCCTGTCCGCTATAAACGATCAGACAGTTCAGTTCCAGGCCTTGGTGGAGCGAGAGGGCGAGGCGGAGGAGCAGATCGAAAGTGTGGAAAATTCCACCGAATGCGTCCAAGCTGCTGTAGCTGACCTTCAAAAGAAAGTGAGCGAGATGTCAGCGCATATCGTCGATCTGGAGAATCGCGGGCGCAGATGTAATTTGCGTCTACTCGGGTTACCCGAGAAAACCCAGGGCAGCGAACCGGTGCGTTTATTTGAAAAGTGGCTGCCTGATTACTTGAAGATTACAACGGAAGCAGGGCGGATCAAGCTGGATCGAGCTCATCGCTCATTGCTCCTTGGCGCCTTTTCCGGGACCCACACAACGACCCATACCTGTCATCACAAAGTTCCACAACTTAACAGATAAGCAGCGAGTGTTCAACGCAGCTCGTCATGTTGGCGCGGATCCCGAGAGGAGCATTAATGAGGGACCGATGATCTCATTCTTCAACGATTTTTCTGCGATGGTGATAAAGAAACGCAAAGCTTTCGACGATGTCAAGAAACGATTACAGAGGATGTAGATCGAAATATGCTTTGCTGTATCCTGCAACTCTGAGGCTGAACATCAACGGAACGATGAAGCGATTCTCCTTAGCAGCTGATGTGACTGCGTTAATTGATAGCCTGGGTTAATGGTCAAACTTTGGCGGGAAATTATGTGGTACATGAACAAATAATTCACAGAGTGAAGAAGTTTTATAATGTTGCTGAGAGCTTGTATTGTGTTTACCCAATGTTAAAGGAGGTGAGGGCTGTTTGTGGGGTTAGGCTGTGGTCTACAGAAGAAAAGAGTAAGAATAGTGCTTCCTGCATGTTTGGCAGGTTTGTTCCTTTGATAGTTTTCTGTTTTGTTGGTATGTTTTTTTTATTTTTGTTTAAAGCTCAGATTTTTGAAGGATACACTTACTGGAGTATATTTTGTGATTATGTGTATTATGGATCCACTGATTGTCCGTACAGCTTTTAATGTCTAGAATGCTCAGGATTTGTACTTGGAATATTCGAGGTATCCATAACTTTTTTGAAAAAAGGAAATATCAAAATTGCTCTTTTACAAGACTCACTAACTCACTACTTTTCTAACCTACTCACTCTATCAAAAAAAAAATATATACTTTTTGTAACTTCGCTCTCTGTGTAACTCTTGTAGCACTTGTTGACCTATTGTTGTATCGGCTATTTACCGCTTCATTGTCTCCTCGACTATTGTAAGTCACTTTGGATAAAAGCGTCCGCTAAATGACTAAATGTAAAATGTAAATGTACAAGAGACTCATTTGAGTGACGAGAACATTCAAAATTACAACAAGGAATATTCAAAACAAATACGATACTCAAAACAAACATTTTATGAGCATGGAGAAAAGCCTGGGACATTTCTAGCATATATTGCCAAACAACGTGCATCATCTCGGTATATTGCAACAATTGTTGATTCATATGGTAATATATTCCATGATAATAAGAATATTAATAATTCATTTTGGGATTTTTATATAAACCTATATTCTTCTGGGAAAACAGGTGATCATCTCGAACAAATGGTTGACTTTTTTTTCTGGGATTAATCTCCCAACGATTTCAGTTACACAAAAAGAAGTTCTCAATGGCCCTATTACTAGACAGGAGATTATTAATGCTATTAATACTCTAAAGAATGGTAAATCGCCAGGGCCAGATGGCTTTTGTGGAGAGTTCTTTAAGGAGTTTCAAGAGTTGCTAGTAGACCCATTGAGTAATATGCTTAATTATTCGTTTGCGGTTAAAGAACTACTCAAGACTCTTGGAGAAGCTTATATCTCGCTCAAATTAAAGAAAGGTAAAAGTCCTGACTTATGCTCTTCTTACAGGCCAATTTCATTACTGAATGTCGACCGGAAATTGCGGAGAAGGCGTTTGATCAGATTGAATGGTCCTATCTTTTTTTTGTTTTGGATAAGTTTGGCCTCTGTGAAAATTTTGTGCGGTGGATCAGAGTGCTGTATACAGACCCATGTTCTGCTGTAGTGACAAATGGCTTTAGATCAGATTATTTTCCTATGCATAGAGGCACCAGGCAGGGTTGCCCCTTGTCGCCACTTTTATTTACACTGGCTAAAGAGCCTTTCAGTAAGATCTGAAACAGCTATTTCAGGTTTACAGATAGGTCATTTACATCATAAGATTACATAATTTACATCATAAGACATAGAAGTATGCTGATGATGTTTTGCTGTTTTTTTCTGAGCCAGAGAACTCTATTCCTGCCGTAATTGAGCTGATTAACTGGTACAGTTCCTTTACTGGTTATAAGGTAAATGTAACTAAATCTGAAGCTTTGCCTTTAGGTTCTCTTATTTCTAAACCTAACATTGTGCCCTGTTTTCCTTTAAGTGGTCACATCTAGGTTTTGTCTATTTGAGTATTTCTATCTCTTCATCTTTGAAGCTGATGTATGAATCTAACTTTGTTCCCTTGTTTGAGAAAATACGTAAAGATTTGGAATGTTGGGCTTCTTTGCCAATATCTTTGCTGGGCCAGAAAGCACTTGTAAAGGGCTTGAATAGCTGGATTACTTCTTTTATATGGAGTAAACTCAAACCTAGATTAAAATTGTCAGTACTTTATCTGCCAAGTTCTATGGGGGGGCTGGATTTTCCAAATATTAAGATGTATCAGTTCCCACCTGAGATATATTGCAGAGTGGGTTAGAAATGACTCTTCCTCTACCTGGTTAGATATTGAATCCTCCGTTTCCCAATTTCCTTTAAGAGCTCTTCTTTTTGTTAAAAACTTTCAAAACCTAAAAGAGATTTATCGTAATCCAATTATAGTAAATAATCTGAAAGCATGGAGATCTGTGAGTAGGCTTGAGGGTAGATCTAAACTGACCCCTTTTTTTTACCCCAATATTAAACAATCCTGAATTCACCCCAGGAATTTTGGATGATGGTTTTAAACGTTGGTATGATTTGGGACTTTGAAGCTTGGGGACATGTTCTCAAACAATAAATTAATGTCATTTGTGGATTTAACCCAGAAGTACCAGTTGTCCAAACAAAATTTTTTTGATTTCTCCAATTGAGATATTATATCACTACTAACACAACACTTGTTAGAAATTGTGAGGTATCTTCCGTTGAGAATAATTTTTTATCATCGGGAAAGATGTCTTTGGGTAGAATTTATGGTGCTGTGTGTTCAATTTCTTCGGTTGATACACAAAGAATTAAAACTAAATGGGAGGAAGAGTTAGCTACTAATATTGATGAGGAAACATGGACATTTGGTCTTGTGCTAAGAGAATATCGATTTGTGCACGTACAAGAGAAATACAATATAAATCATACATAGACTCCATATTTCTCCTAACCGCAGGAAATTTTAAACCCCTCTCTATCGCCTGTGTTTAAAATGTAAAACTGAAGTAGGTACTTTAACACATTGTTTGTGGTCATGTAACAGACTGCGAAGGTATTGGATTTTGGTGCTAGGGGAAATTTTTTTTTATATGCAGTTGGATTTTGACCCAGTCTCATTGGTATTAGGTATACCTAATAAATATATAGTTTCGTCTGCCAATAAGAAATTGTATAATATTCTCTCCTTTGCTGCCAGAAAAAATATTGCTTCAGGGTTCAGTCTTGCTGTCACAACTCTGGTATACTGGGGAAGACAGTTTGTAGAAGACCCATGTGCAGAAGCCAAAAGCAAACCAGGAGGCTCAAATAACTCGAAAGCAGGCAGTCTTTACTTGATGTCAAATCTCAAATACAATTTGTATTTGTACAAATTGCTGCAATAGACGGTGTTGGCGTTGATACTGGTGTTAAGTCACAACACCGTTACGTCACTTGCCCACCATGGCACCGTCTAGCATCATGTTTTTTTATTTAACTTTTTCATAAATATTCAGTGAAATATTTATAAATATTTCTGTGATAAAAACAAACATTTAGTTTGGAAGAGAACAGTCACTACAATTAAAAACTAAAAGCAGCTGCGCAATGTGCAATGCAGCAAGCCTAGCGACAGTCACATCGAAGATCGGATTTATCACGTGAGGAGAGTGAGTCGAACTGACTTAAAAGAAAGAGAATGGCGGAAGATTCCATCTTAAGCCAGCCAGAGATGGTCAACATGTTGGGTTTTCTGACAAAGAACATGTTAACTACAAACAAGCCAATTTGTGCTTTATTTTGGTTTGTTTTGAAAAGACTGCTGACTTAACATTATGTAAGGGGATTTTGGAAGGTGTTTTCTTTTTTTTAACATTCGTTTCTTATTTAAATTTGGTTTTACCTTATGTAAACTTTGTGTTATTTTATTTAGACCTATTTTGTTTTCTTATTCGTTTATAAAACATTCTAATATACGTGATAATCATTCTTTGCTTCTTATATATTTTGTTTCACACCACAGTTTGCTGATTTTCTATTTTTTTCTCTTCAGAAGCATGGTGTAATTTTATTCATTATGTTAATAAAAGTTCTATGTTTAATATAAGTGAGTTTGTATTTTTTCCCCTGCATTGTAGTTTATTCAAGCATTGACGTCCAATAGCCAATTTCCGCTAATTCCAAAGTGAAAGTTAAATGCGCCCATGGATTTATAAGATTAAAAGCCCCCCCCCCCCCCCCATAAATTGTTACCACATATCGATTAACCGGTGGGAAAGGTCCTCACCGTCACAAGTCAACTGTCAATTATTTAATATGAGTTCAGCAGCCACTTACCTTCTCTCTGGTAAGCAGTTTTGGCATAACTTCACTACTCCACTCACTGTAGACTAGTTGACACAGGTATGAGCTGTGGTCATCATGAGGATGAACATTCAGTTCAGCCGGAGCTGGCTCTGTCAGACTCAATCCCGAGGATGAGACAAGAGAACAAAACAAAGTCATTAGTTAAGAGGCCTCTGACATTTTTTGTTTAAATGACACAATATGACAAATGTTTGGTTTCATCCAAAGATGTAAATTCAATTTATGCACAAAACCTCAATATCACATGAAACATTTGCGAATAAAGCAATGTTTCCTTCCAAAAAGAGAGAAAAATACATCACTTCCGCATAAACTGGCGCCAAACATAAAAAAGAAAAATGGAAGTTGCTTGCTGGAGAAGGACTTGCTATATAATAACTTACTTGCGTCTCAGTACGCGTAGATGAATTGCAGTGTGCACAGTCATGTCATGACTTGAAAAAGTTACATTTTTCTTACTGAACAAAAAGATTATCCTACTCAGTTTTGTGTATTACTTCTTTAATGCACATTTTCACAATTGATGCGCACCTTGGCGTTTCCATTCAGGGATTTTATGCAATAGTCTAAAATGCACATTAAAACAGGAGGATCCCTTTTGTTCAAAAGATTTGGTTTGCGCACAAAAAAATCAATACTCGACCCGTGTTACAGAGTGCTGTTGTCTCTTTTCAGGTCATTCCCAACCTTTTGAAGTTCTAGTTCATCCTAAAATAACAATCATGTCATCATTTTCTTGTCAGTTCATACCTGTTGCACTTATTTACTTCTTCTGCATGCAAACAAAATCAATGCAAGTGTATGACTGCCATGTATGAAACGACAAGGAGATATGTGAATAATATCAGATTTTTTATTTTGTGATGAATGATCCCTTTTTAAACCATGCAACAGGACCTTAGACGGAAGAAATTTGCTCTTAATACAGATAAATAAGTAAATAATAAGTATTAAATAAGAAAAGTCCTTTTAGTCTGGGTCTAATGGCTCCGGTTTACAACATTCGGGTTCATAGATATTATTCCGCTGATAAAACAATATTTTGTGACAAGTAATGAACTCAAGACACAAGATAAACAACCAATTAGATTTATTTATTTGTCATTTAATCATTTTTATCATCATTTTTATTATAATTAAGGTGATTTTTTCATTTAATGACCATATTTGAAGTCAAAATGTTTAAAAATGTACTATGTCAAATAACTACCAAGTAATAATCACTAAGTTTCTAAGTTTCTATATAAGTCTATATAAATCAATAATGTTTTGACTCTAATTAAAATATAGGATTCTATGTTTTTGTATTTTAGTCATGCAGATCTAATCTGCAGACCCGATCTGTTTTTTTTTATACCCTACATGCCTGGATCCTACACTGTGTGGACTATTCGAGGTGAGATCAAATGGCTGATTTTAGAAGCAGGCTTTATAGCTGCCTTTTCTAACTTCAGTCATTTGATCCTATACTTGCTGCATTTATGATGTGGACTTTCAGCTGCAAAAACAATAAATAATGATTAAGTACATTCATAATAAACATCGTAGAAATTTATAAATTTTCAGAGGTCTCATTTCAAGGTACCTGAGTTCCAGACTTTAGAAACACAATCCTTAACAACAGGAGGCTACGATGTGTCCTCCTGGTTAAATGAAGGATATTTTCTAAAAATACAAAGGAAAAGTACTTCAAGTATCATTTCTGCAATCATTTAAACATTTATATATTGAGAGAAGCTGTTTAACTTACTCAGGCACAGGAGCTGCTTTGTGTTCCACACAGGTCCGTTTGGTTAGATGCAGTCTCTTCTTCCTCTGTAGACGTCGGCTATTCCATGCTCATGTAAAGCTGTTGAGAACAACTCCAAGTCAATAACTGACACATTTGTTCCTCCAAATACAGATTTCATAAATTACAGTTATTACAAATCTGTTAATTCGTAATTTAAGTTTTTTAAATCAGTTTTGAAGTTGACTCATAATTAGTGGACCTGTTGGGATCTTCTAGCGTGTCCATGTTTTCCTCAACTGTAGGTTGCCAAAATATTTGGAGAACATTTTTTCTCAGCCATTCAAGCATTATGATTTTGTATAAATCCAGAGGATTTTCACAACTTACTCAGATGGATGGACTGTGTCCGCTGTGACAGGAGGCTCCGTAGATTCCTCCTGTCCGACTACCTCCTACTTTTCTTGATAAACTGTTGAAAACAAATTAGAGTAGATCAATGTTACAACTGTTCATCTAATGACTGTTAAATCTATAAAATATGCTAATATTTATCCAACATGCTACCTGATTCTTAAAACAGTTTTACAAAATACAAAAAAACACCATTGAAAGTTTTGAAACAGAATGTCAAAACATACGATGTCTGTTCTTCGTGCTCTTCTTCTTCCTGGAAGGCATGGAGACTTCAGGAAGTGTATCAGATGTCACGGAATAAACAGGCATGTCCAAGTTTTCCTCCATCTTTTGGGAATCCTTATCTGTAGGTTCCCTAAGAGTCAATGTATTGAAAGATCAGTTTTCGCAGTCATTCAAGCATTCAGATTCTGTATAAATCCAGAGAACTTTCACAACTGACTCAGATGGAGGGACTGGGTCCGCGGCGACAGGAGTCTCTGTAGATTTCTCCTGGTCGACCAGCTCCAGCTTTTCTTGATAAACTGTTGAGAACAAATTAGAGTAGATCAATGTTACAACTGTTCATATAGCAGTTGTTAAATCCATTATAGATGCAAATATATCCTACTTGCTACCTGATTATTAAAACGTTTTTACAATATGAAACAGAATGTCAAAACATACGATGTCTGTTCTTCCTGCTCTTCTTTTTCCTGGCAGGCATAGAGACATCAGGAAGTGTAGTGGACATTTTGGGATCCAAGGCGATGTCCACGTTTTCCTCCATCTTTTGGGAATCCTTTACTGTAGGTTCCCTAACAGTCAAAGTATTTAAAGATCAGTTTTCGCAGCCATTCAAGCATTTAGATTCTGTTTAAATCCAGAACATTTTCACAACTCACCCAGATGGAGGGACTGGGTCGGCTGGGACAGGAGGCTCCGTAGTTTCCTTCTGGTTGACCAGCTCCAGCTTTTCTTGATAAACTGTTGAGAACAAATAAGAGTAGATTACAATTACGCAACTGTTCATGATAACTGATTCTCGAAATTACATCATGAAACAACATTGATAGGGTTTAAACAGAATGTCATAACTTACGATCTTTGTTCTTCCTGCTGTTTTTCCCTGGTTTAGGTGGTTCAGGATCCACAGGCTGGACTATCTTCTCCTCCACAGTTTGTGGATTCTTGATAGTAGTGGCAGGATCCTTATGTCTAATAATTTAAGGAAGAATCATTTGTAAGCATCATTTGTGCAAACACTGATGTGATTATAAATAGAGAGAATTTGTTTAACTCACTGAAGAACAGGAGCAGGTGGAGGTGCCGCCAGGGTCTCAGTGGGCTGGGTTTTCCTCTTCACCAGTAACCCCAGATTAGTGCTCCTGATCTCAAACTTCTCTGGACATTCTGATGAGAACAAATCATAGTTAATTGATTAAATACTTGTTCATACGAATATAGGAGAAGTTTTGAAATAAAGAACGCTGATACTGTACTCTGTGCATAAATTTGTTGGCGCCTGATCCATAGGCTCACCCTCTTCACGGGATGTCTAAATACAAAGAGAAAAATAATCTAAGCATTATCTGTGGAAACATTAAAACACTTCTACATTGACAGATTTGTTTAACTCACTGAGCCCATGGAGAGATGACAGGGGGCTTGGTCACCAGCATGCACAGTTTTGTGCTCTTCACCTCATTCTCCTTTGGATAGCCTGTTGAGATCAAATCAAAGGTAAGTGACATATCTGTTCATCCAATGAGTGATATTAAAAATTTGTTTTATAAAACGACAAATTAAAGAGCACCGATAGTGTTGACTGGAATATTAAAACTTACACAATTTATTCCTGCCTTTCCGATTCCTCTGCATCTGGGCAGGATCCTCAGACATGTTTTTGACAGAGGACTTCATGGACGTCTTCTGTTTCTGAGCAAAAGCTGTTGAGAATCATTAAGTGAAGATAAACGTCAACACTGAGAAACATCCAATAATAGAGAAATATTGTGGTGTAATCACTTACGAATCTTGTTCTTCATCCTTTTCATCTTCTCCTCGGATGCAAAAGAAGACGTCTTGTAGACCTCCAGAGATGGAAACTCCTTCTCATCTTGTGGGACCACAGTGAATTTTGCAATTAAATAAGAATAGATAAATGACAATAAATAAACTGTGAATTTAGGGGATTGTGTGGTTTAACATTGATTTATGATAAACTGTAACGTATAGTAACGAATCATACATTTTTCTTGCAATAAAACTATTTTTAAGCATATTTCATATGGAAAGTGTAACTTTATGTGCGACTATAAGAGAGATTTCATTTAGTTATTTTAATAAATTCATAAATAAATGAATAAAGGTTTATCAACATGTAAACAGAAGGATTTTATGTAAAAAACAGTTCATAAAAAGTGTTTTTTCCCAGGCAGGGTCACATATCATAAAGCATTTCTCTTGTTTGTTGTAAATATGAATAAGAAAAACATGAAACTCACCAATGTTAAGAGAAGTCTCCATAACTTTGGATCTTTGAGAAATAAGTTGTGAACTCATCTCGTGATCCTAAAGGAAAGTCAAATCTGACGCTGTTTCAATGTCGATAAAGTCGCACGATCAGGTCGAGTCAACGATAAGTTTCCTTTCGGTCTCAGTCCTTCACGTCAAATCAACAAATGAACAGAAAAACGCTTGAAATCACAAGGCTAAAAAAACGCGTAGTGCTCGCACAAAAGCTAAAACACGACTAAAGTTACAACCGACACGAAGCGCATTGCCTACATATAGAGCGCGCGTTCTATATTGCGTCATACAGGGTCGGCATGACAACCGGTTACATAATATACTACAACAATAAAACAATGAAATACTATTCAATTTTCATTCAAATGATATAAAATATCAATAAAGTTTTGTTAATCATATGTTCACTCATAATGTACGGGCAGAATGACACAATACTAAAACGAACATTATATATATATATATATATACATTTAAATATTTTATTATATTTATGATTTTATTACACATTTGAAACCTTCCAGGGCGCCGTAAAGTGTTTTACCCACAAGATGGCGCCAGATGTTCATTTTTTACGACAGTCACGCCCACTGAGTGGCACAAAGACACAACGTGTGTGTGTGTGTGTGTGTTTACTAATGTGTGTACTTTATTTCAAACTTGACAGAAAACTTGTTTACTTTATACTCTTATAATCTATGAAATCATATCAATACATATCACATTATTTAAGAGATGGTATAAAATAGTACAAAAGAATGAAAGGTTTGCTTTTGTCTAATATGTCTTTATATAATAAGAACTAGTTTTAACAGACCGACAGTGAGTACAAGTTTTATTCACTTGCACATGACACACTTTACACACATTATACACACATTAGTGTAAGAGCTATCAGTTGTGTTTTAATGGAACTATAAACATGTTATACTTGTGTAGTATTTAATGGCTTATTAGTATAGTATGTGAACTGTAGTATTTTTCCTCAAGTGAAGTCAGCAGGTGATGATCAGAAAGTTTCTCCAAATAGAAAAATAAAATGTTTGCCCAAACTTCTGATGGCGAGCAGAAAAGTGACTTTGGAACTTTGTCACATAATCTGCTGATGGTGGTCACGTCATGACAACGTAATGGATTAAAAGTGTTGTGTTGCTATCTGGATATATTAATACAATTATTTTATTTCATATTCTTTGGGCAGAACAACTAATTGAACTTTAATTTGCCCAATTTGTACAAGAGACGTTTTAAAGAGCAAATCAATGAGAAAAGACTCAGAGTTGAAATCCTTTTTTATTGACTGACATTGCTGAAATTGAGTTTATAACAGTGGTCTGTTAAAATATAATATTATTTAATGTGATTGTTGCTGTTTTATACTGCACAAACAGACTTATTTCTTCTCTTGTGATGCTGTGTTGCTCCCGTTACCCTGGTTACCATTAACCCCCACCACTGCTGAATATACCTGAAATATAACCAAATATAACCTAAAGCAGCGTTTTTCGCATTTTCTCGCCTTATTTTTGTCAAATATGTTTATTTTATTATTATATTGAGCAGTAACGAGTCTTACCTGATAAAACCAAATTTCCTGTCAGAAAACTTCACTTCCTGTCAGTCCAGAAGCCCTTTAAAAAGCGTTCTTTAAACACAAAAGCAATGTTGATATTTAAATCATTCGTGGTAGCCAAATATTTATTGCTTATGAAATGACGTGTTCATTATATAACACTTACGTTCCCCTTAAGTCCTGTTATTAGCAAAATAGTAGGAATATAGGACATAACTGGGCCATATTTGCTTATCTTGTAACCTTTGTACAGGTGACGTCATGAATTCATCATTTAATGCTCATAGAATTATGTGCCAGGGATTTGCCAGCTATGTTGCCAGCTTATAAATCAGGAAATTAGCAAAAAAACAACAACAAATACATGAAGTTCCCAATACATCATGTGTTAGCTGGGACAGATATCAATTCTGTGAAAAGATGAAGTTTTTACCGATGGTTTTTCCTATAATTATAGCACAAATCTCAAGATTTGATCTTTCAGATACACATTGTGAGGTCTCTCTTTAATATTTTACAGAATTATTCTGATTTTACTGCATGATATTTCATAGGAAAGTTAGGCCTATAACTTTACATTTCACAAAGAAATGAAAACATGAAAATAAAAAAATAGTCATTATTTTATATTCTATTAAGAGCTATTCCTTAGTCATGTGTTGGATATAATTGCTTCTGGTTTGTATATTTTATTGCACATAAATCTTAAGAAGTTTGTCATCTTCCAACTGTGTCTTTTTTATCACATCCATAACGCAGGTTTATTTATCTTTATTAAAATAGAAAACTTGTGCATAAACTGTTACTGTGACAATTTCACAGACCATTTTCAGTTGCTCTTAATGTACTATTTTACATGTATGTGCTTAAGTAAAATTTGTTTTTGTTTTTTACTATGTGAACATGTTTATATTTTTAAGCAATATATTATTTGTACATGTTTTAGGAAAAGTTGCAAAATAAAACTCATCAGACACTGACCTGAAATGGCAACAAAACAAATCCAGTCTACAAATGCACTATTCAAACTGCTGTATATTACAGGACATGTTCATGTATTTCTTAATTCATTTTAAAGAAAAAATGAAAAAAATTAGTCCTTTTATTTCAAATAATATGACTATAATGTTCCTTCAGGTAAAATATGTAAACCAACAAGATAAAAGACGATACATTTAGACAAAGAGGATGAAAATATAAAAACAAGCAATAGAAATAAATAAATAACATTTCATAAAGTTTGTTTAATCAGTATTAATTCAGGTTACCAGTAAAAAAAACAATACTTCTCATCTGTTAAATGTGACAAAGTAACATTATCTATTTAAATTTTTTTCAGTTTAATAAATTATTGTGCAATAAAATTCAACGAATAATTAATTAAATGCAATTATTATATAATATAATATTTATATAATTTAATTAATATATAAGAGTTCTATTATTAGTCACTTACCCGACCGATCAACAAATACAAATAACAAGTTCCCTTTGAGCAAAGCGTGTGCTTTCGATTAGTCCACCTATTTAAAACATTTCAGTTTTTAATGTTTAAAACAAAGATATCAATTCTGAATCTGATAACAAAGATATAAATTCTGAATCATACCTCCTTTCAAATGATCCAGGATGGTAAAGACATTCTGATCTGCAGTGGCCTTCATGAATACCTGGTAGACTGGGAGTGGTATGGACCAAAAGAAAATGACATTAGACCCCACACTTCTCACAACCTTCCACGAGCCCCCTTGCAAGGCCCTCCATGGCGTGGGAGAGGCAACCCATATGTTTTTCGAATCCCAGGACACCCCATAACTATCTGGTCTTATTTTGAATTCGACTGCTCACCCCATAACTATCATGCCCAGTAGTTTAATTTTATCTACCTGTTCTATAGGTTCTCCAGACACATTTAATCTCATTTTTGGTGTGAATTACAATGCATGATTTGATCCCGAGATAATTGATTTGGTTTTTGTGCAGATTATGATCTATGACATCAAATGAAACACTAAAATCATGAAATACTTCACCAGTCGTCTTTGAATTATAAATTCCCATTAACCGGTTGTCTGTCATAACTTTAAGGGCGGCACAAGTAGAATGGTTCTGTCTGTAAGCATGTTGAAATCCTGTGTTCAAACCGTTACAGTCAAAATATTCCTGTATTTGTGAATGAACTATTCTCTCCATCAGTTTACTGAGAACTGGAAGAATGGTAATTGGGGAAAGGTTATTCCCAGTGAGCGCTAGTCTGTTATCTCTAGGTAAGGGAATAACCTTACCCTCTTTCCAGATTGTGTGTTAAACACCCTTCATTAAGCATGCATTCAAGATGACATATTGGACTGTTAATTTAATCAGCTGCCAGACGAAGTAATCTGCTGTCCAGCATATCAGTGCCCACTGAGCCATGGTCAGGCAGAGACTTCATAAATATCAATTCTTTCTTTTTATATATTAAATACGCTTCAAATAATCAGAATCATTATTTTTCATAGACTGCATCAGTGTATTAACCACAAAATAATTTAATCTTTACAAAATAATCATTAAAATAATTTTCAATATCAGATGGTTTGGTCTGAAACATACCTTTAGATTTCACAAAGTTGTTCTTCTCTGTCATGATTCTGCCTCTCTTGGTCATGTTTTTTCTGATTTTGGCAGAATCATGGCATTCCTGTGTTTTTGCGAGTGTTACATGGCATTGTTTGTTGTTTCGTCTCCTGACCCCGCCCCCTTGTTAGCCTGTCTATCTTCCATCATTGTTTCATTCCACACACCAGCCCCGTCTGGTAAGCCCTTGTTATGTTTCCCCTATTTAAAGCCCTTGTTTTTTCTGTCCTGTGTCTTGGCATTACATGTAGTTCTTGTGTTCGTGTTCGTGTTCAGGTCTTGATGGTGTTTCCAGTTTAATGTTCTTGTCTGAATTGTTCCTGGTCCATGTTTTGCCTTGTTTAAGTTCATTGATATTACCTTGTTTTGTGCCCCCTCGTGTGAAGTCTTTTGTTTGCCCTTTTTATAGTGTTTACTGTCACTGTTTTCCCCATTGTGGGTTTTCGTTTTTATTTTTGTATTAAAGTCTTGTTTACTTCCCCAATCGTGCCTGCATTTTGGTTCTCCATTCCTTCACCTCCATCATTCCTGACATGTTACCCGTATACTTGTCCTGATGTACCTGATGTTACCTGTCTCTGTCTTGTTGTTTCTAGTTTTTGTTTTTTGGTAAAAAACACCTTATTTTGCCCCCCTTGACTGTTTGTAGGTTTAGTTACTGTTTTCCCCATCGTGGGTTTTGGTTTTTGGGTTATTAAAGTCTTGTTGTTCCCCTGAATTGTGCCTGCATTTGGGTTCTCCTTCCAAGCCTCCCTGCCCATCGCGATCCTGGCATTCTCCCCCTAATTTCATTAAGGGTTTTCCAGAGCGCTTTACCATCTCTCTTTACAGCATTCTTTGTATGTAGTATTCTGTTTTCATATATCTATTCAATTTTGTTACCTGGGCTTTCAGTTTACAATACTTGATTTGTTCTTCACTATCCAGACTTTAATAATGCTAATTTGGCTTCATCTCTTTCCTTCATAAGGCACTTTAGAGTCTCATTCAACCTTGAAGCTGCCTCCCCTTTATAATACACTTTCTCATTGGGGCATGTTTATCAATTATCTTTATGAAATTTTCCATAAAAATATTTAAGGAGGCCTCAGGCTCCTCAGCAGTGTACAGATCCGTCCAATCAATATTACAAACATCTGCCCAAAAAATTTCATGAATACATTTCTTAAACATCCTTCTATATATTGGAGTAACTCTTCCTTTCGGAATTTTATAATGGTCACTAAAACCCACAGACTGAGAAACTAATTTAGTGCAGAATTCAGGAATATTCGTGTAGATATGATTTATACATTATTATATTTTCATAAACAGAAAATGTTTTTGTTTTTTATAACATGTTGTGACACAAACATACTGTTCCATTATTATTATTTTTGGTTAAACAGTCCCTTGTTTAGTGTTAAAACTATTATTAATTGTGTTATTTGAGTCCTCAACTATGCATAAATGCATTTAAAACTTTAAGGCCCACCTCCCAGTGTACTCTGAATGGTGAAACTGTCTAGTCCACTGTTATTGGTCAACTCTTCTGTCAGTTACTGCATCACCAACAGTGCTGAGACAACATCATGTGAATCCGGTTACTTCCGTAACGGATGTCTGAAGACACGTCATGGAAGTAACTAGATGACTACAATCCTGTTGTTTGCTGTAGTCCAAGATACACATAGTTTTGAACATAGTTTTATTGGTCATCCTGTTAATAAGGATTGCTGCGATATACGGTGTTGGCGGTGATACTGGGGTTGAGTTATAACACCGTTACGTCACTCGCCCACCGTGGCACCGTCTCCCATCGTGTGTTTTTTATTTTATTCTTTTATAAATATTCACTGAAATATTTATAAATATTTCCCTCGTTCAATAGGCTAGAATCAATACTTCAAAATCCGCTTAAGATACTTAATTTGAGTTGGTGGAATAGCTAAAACAATTACTAAGACAATGCCGTCGAAAAAAAAGATACAAAATAACGGGAGATTGAAAACGGAATCATAAATAACACCATCCGAAACCTGAAAGCCTGAGCAAACGCGAAGAGACGGAGGATGAAGGAGGCGAGGACTCAAACGAGACTCCTAGTAACGCAGAGATAATGAAGGCATTTAATGCGATGGAAAGACAAGTAAGCGGCAAGGTGGACAAAATTCTGTCGGCGGTCGTGGAAGTGAGATTGGCTAAACAGATTAAACAGGTGATGACTAGAATCAAACAGATACATGCAAATGTTGAATTTTTGCAAGAGACCCACATGACTAAGAGGAACTGATCAAAATGGAAAGAAGGTGACAAGGCCAGGTATTCTCGGCATGTTTTACTACAAAAGCCAGAGGGGAAATTACATGAATACATAAAGCTGTGCCATTTAAAGTAAATAATGTTATTAAGGACTAAGCTGTCAGATTTTTGATTATTAAGGGTAGAATAGGAACAGGGATAATACATTTAGTGAATATCTATGGCCCTTATAAGGAAGACTCTAAATCCGGGGTGTCCAAACTACGGCCCGCGGGTCAGTTTTTATTGGCCCGCAGCAAATTCTGAAAATTTAATTGAATATTATATGTGCCCGCACATGGCACTTGAGCTCAACTCTGTTGCACTTCTCAGTTTCAACACAAGATGAAGCCAGTCACACCTGTATGCGCACATGAAAGCCTTCTGTGTAAAACTCCGCCTGTTTGAGACACAGTTACAAGCTTTAATGCTGCACACTTCCCTGCGCTGTCTGAAATCAAGTCTGCTTTTCCAAAGGTAGACCTTTCTGCTAAAAAGGAGAAATTTGCTTCTGTAATTACATCTCTCTTGACAGAATACAACCAGCGTTTTCAAGATTTTTCTGTCATTGAAAAACAAATCAAGCTGTTCTCGACCCCCTTCTTGGCATAGACATAATATACGTAGACGCCTCATAGACTGACGCTGCCTATTGGAACTGGCGTACCAGCGTGGCGCCATCTTGGATGGGTCTCCAATGCGTCACCCCCTCCGCATTTATTTCTACTGAGGAAGGTGAATTCCCAACTACAATAATCATAACTCCCCGAATTTTTACCGGATTATCACACGGTTTGGTTTGTTACAAACGGCAGAGATTTAGTTATGAATCAGGACGCTGTCACACATTAAAGAATACTGCTTTCATGCTAAAAGACATATGGTAGGCTATGGCATATTGATAAATGTATAAATTAATTAGGTTTATATTCTAATAAAGAAACAAGTTTTATTGTGCATTTGAATTTATTTTCTCTCTCTCTCTCTCTCTCTCTCTCTCTCTCTCTCTCTCTCTCTCTCTCTCTCTCTCTCTCTCTCTCTCTCTCTCTCTCTCTCTCTCTCTCTCTCTCTCTCTCTCTCTCTCTCTCTCTCTCTCTCTCTCTCTCTCTCTCTCTCTCTCTCTCTCTCTCTGTCTGTCTCTCTCTCTCTTTCTCTCTCTGTCTCTCTCTCTCCTTCTACATAAAGCTGTACCAGCTCAGAACACTTTTTTTTAAAGGCCTGGAAAAGTAACTGCGATAATTCCAGGTCATTCCAGCATCTTACACTACCCTGTCAGGCTTGCAGCTGGGGCTGGGGAGCTAAAATCCTTGAAAAATAACTTTTATTATAAATAATATTTTAAATGGTAAAATAACCAAAATTATTGTTCAATATTACTTGTGAAAGGTAATTCCATGCGATATGGTTTTTATACTGCGCCGGTTATTGCAACCGTAAGCTGCACAAAATACGGGCATAGTTGCTCGCTCTCCGTTTACTCCGATTGACTCTGGTGCTAGCGTATATTGAGGAGACCTAACCTATATGGCGGCGACACTGGGTTACGCTCCAGCACATCATGAGGCGTCTACGTATATTATGTCTATGCTCCCTGGTAGATACAGAAGAAGTGGAGGAGAGTCTGCAGTTAGAACTGATTGAAATGCAATGTGATGATTCTCTGAAGAGTCAACATCAGCTTCTCTCCCTCCCTGACTTCTATCAGAGTTTGGATCGTGCCAAGTTTCCACTGATGAGACGCCACGCAAAAAGAATGATGAGCCTGTTCGGCTCAACATACATATGTGAACAAACATTTTCTCTGTTAAATCAGAACATAAGCAGACTGAGATCCAGAATGACTGATAGCTATCTCTGTGAAGACCACACCAAAAAAACTTTGGACATCACTGCTCTAAATTGTATAGCAACATATTTCTGATGGTGGCTTCATTACCAGGTCAGGTTATAATGGCGGGGGATTTGAATTTTACACTTGATCCAGGAAAAGATATATCTACAGGAGTTCATACCACACATGTGAATTCTAGAAAACAGATTCTAATTTTATAAGAGAGCTTAAACTAATGAATATATGGAGGCATCGTAACCAAAAGCAGACTGCATGTTCATGCTATTCAGCGACACACCAAACGTAGTCTAAAATAGACTACTTTCTTGTGTCAGCCCAATTGCTTTCAAAATGTATAGACTATCAATACCTTAGTATTGTCATATCCGATCATGCACCAGTGTTTTTGGCTTATGTCAATTCAAAATTAGTTAAAGATCCCCTGGAATGGTGATTGGAAGCAAAGTTGGCTTAAAGATGCTTCATTTGTAGAATTCTTGGGCAGTCAAATAGACATTTTTTTTAAATAAATCAATGGAAACTTCAACAGGAATTAGGTGGGAAGCATTTAAATGTTTTATTCTGTGACAAATTATTAGTTTTTGTAGTTCTTAAGGTAAAAAATATTGACAGGAGTTACAAGATTTGGAAAAAGAGATTAAAGAGCTTGAAAATTAAGTATATCATTGTGATTCGATCTGCGCAGATAAACATAAACAGCTATTCTAAATATAATTTAGTTGACCCACAAGAAATGAATAATTCATTAAGATCATATTATATTTAACTGTATAGCTCTGAATGTACTTCGGGTTCAGAAATACAAACATTTTTTTTGCATGATTTGGAGCTACCTAGAATACCAGAGGAACATAGAGATGAATTTTGAAAAGACATTAGTTTACAAGAGGGGACAGAGGCGATCGATTTGATGAAGGCAGGGAAGGCGGCAGGACCTAATGGTCTCCCCATAGATTTATATGGGTCAGTTTTTATTCGCTCACAGCAAATTCTGAAAATATAATTGAATATGGCCTGCACATGGCGCTTGAGCTCAACTCTGTTGCAATTCTCAGTTTCAACACAAGATGTAGCAGATAACAGAAAAGGTGCTTCTCCACTAAACACAATTAAGCAAAGAAAAATATTTACCACGAGTCACTAGAAATGGTAGCACCGAAGAAACGCAAGATAGCAAGTGAATGTAGAAGATTTCAAACACGGTGGGAAAATAAATATTTCTTTTAAGAAATCAACGGAAAGTGTGTCTGTTTAATTTGCAATGAAGATGTTGCTGTGATGAAAGAGTATAATGTCCGTCGGCACCATGAGACCAAGCATCAGAGCTACGCATTGTACACAGGTGCGGAACGAGCACAGAAATTCAAGCAAATGGCAGCTAGCCTGGAAGCTCAACAAAAGTTTTTTTTTTCGTGCTAACAAAATACAGGAAAACGCCACAGCTTCAAGCTATGAAGTCGCACAACTTATTGCCCAGCATGGCAAACCGTTCTCAGACGGTGATTTCATAAAACAGTACCTTATCAAAGTCACAGAAGTAATGTGCCCGGAAAAAGTGCAGGATTTCAACATCGTGAGCTTATCCAGAAATAGAGTGGTGCGGAGAAATGAGGATTTGTCAGCTAACCTAAAACTTCAGCTGAGAGAGAAAGCTTGTGATTTTGATTTTTACTCGATAGCTTGCGATGAGAGCACAGACGCCACAGACACCGCACAGCTTTTAATTTTTTTGCGGGGAGTCGATGATAATTTTTGCTGTACGGAGGAGCTGCTTGATATGATGAGCCTAAAAGGCACAACGACGGGTGGAAATATTTTTGACGCTGTGTCCGAGGCAGTTAAAAAGATGGGGCTTAAATGGGACATGCTCTGTGGAGTAACAACGGATGGAGCTCCGGCGATGACGGGTGGGCCCAAAGGAATGGCATCCATAGTGTGCATCAAGGTAAAAGAGAGCGGAGGTGAGGCTGTTAGGATGCACTGTATAATCCACCAAGAAGCACTGTGTACCAAGACTGTCCAGCTGGGCGATGTTATGGACACTGTTGAAAAACTGTCAACATAATTTGAGCTAGAGGACTGTACCACAGGGAATTTCAAGCTTTCTTATTTGATGTGGATGCTGAATAGGGGGATGTACTCTACCACTCTGATGTACGCTGGCTCAGCCGCGACTCTTTGCTGCAGCGGTTTTATTTGCTGAGATCAGAAATCGACAAGTTTTTGAAAGAGAAGGGCCGACCTCTTCATAAACCGAGTGACCCTCTGTGGCTGGCAGACCTGGCCTTTTAGTTGATCACACACATCATCTGAATACTCTGAACAAGAAACTACATGGCAAAGAACAGCTGGTGTCCCACCTGTATGCGCACATGAAAGCCTTCCGTGTAAAGCTCCGCCTGTTTGAGACACAACTACGAAGCTTTAATGCTGCACACTTCCCTGCGCTGACTGAAATCGAGTCTGCTTTTCCAAAGGTAGACCTTTCTGCTAAAAAGGAGAAATATGCTTCTGTAATTACATCTCTCATGACAGAATACAACCAGCGTTTTCAAGATTTTTCTGTCATTGAAAAACAAATCAAGCTGTTCTCGACCCCCTTCCTGGTGGATGCAGAAGAAGTGGAGGAGAGTCTTCAGTTAGAACTGATTGAAATGCAATGTGATGAATCTCTGAGGGTCAACATCAGCTTCTATCCTCCCTGACTTCTATCAGAGTTTGGATCGTGCCAAGTTTCCTCTGATGAGACGCCACGCAAAAAGAATGATGAGCCTGTTCGGCTCAACATATATATGTGAACAAACATTTTCTCTGTTAACTCAGAACATAAGCAGACTGAGATCCAGAATGACCGATAGCCATCTCTGTGAAGTCCTTCGTGTCTCAACCACCAAACTTTCTCCTGACATCCCAGCAATCTTTCAATCCAAAGGACAGCATCACTGCTCCCACTGAGAGCAATGTTCTTCACATTATAGGTGACGTAGAAATACACAGTAATCATGTGTCCATATGGCACCTCTTGTGTGTGGCCCAGGCCTTTGCTTATTTTCTGTATTTGGCCCACTCCAAAAAAACTTTGGACACCCCTGCTCTAAATTGTATAGCAACATATTTCTGATGGTGGCTTCATTACCAGGTCAGGTTATAATGATGGGGGATTTGTATTGTACACTTAATCCAGGAAAAGATATATCTACAGGAGTTCATACCACACATGTGAATTCTAGAAAACAGATTCTAATTTTATAAGGGAGCTTGAACTTATAATGAATATATGGAGGCATCATAACCCAAAGCAGACTGCATGTTCATGCTATTCAGCAACACACCAAACTTATTCTAAAATAGACTACTTTCTTGTGTCAGCCCAACTGCTTTTAAAATGTAAAGACTGTCAATACCTTAGTATTGTCATATCCGATCATGCACCAGTTTTTTTTTTGAGGTATGTCAACTTAAAATTAGTTAAAGATCCCCTAAATGGCGATTCCAGCAAAGTTGGCTTAAAGATGCTTCATTTGTAGAATTCTTGGGCAATCAAATAGACATTTTTTTTTTAAAACAAATCAATTGGAAACTTCAGCAGGAATTAGGTGGGAAGCATTTAAATGTTTTATTCGAGGACAAATTGTTAATTTTTGTAGTTCTTAAAGTAAAAAATCTCGACAGGAGTTACAAGATTTGGAAAAAGAGATTAAAGAGCTTGAAAATTAAGTATATCATTGTGATTAGATCTGCGCAGATAAACATAAATGGCCTTTCTAAATATAAAACATTTTCTGCAAATAAAACTATAACTAAGCTATTAAAGCTGTAACAAACATTTTATGATCAAGGCGAAATGACAGGTAAAGTGTTGGCGTGGCAGATAAAAAAAGCAAATAGAGAGGGCTGTAGATTCAATTGAAGAGTCAGATGGGAATATCATCGTTGACCAACAAGAAATTAATAATTCATTAAGATCATATTATATGAAACTGTATAGCTCTGAATGTACTTGGGTTCAGAAATACAAAAAAATTTTTGGGATCATTTGGAGCTACCTAGAATACCAGAGGAACATAGAGATGAATTTTGAAAAGACATTAGTTTACAAGAGGTGACAGAGGCGATCGATTTGATGAAGGCAGGGAAGGCGGCAGGACCTAATGGTCTCCCCATAGATGTATATAAAGGATTTAAAGATAAATTAGTAAGACATATTTTAGACATGCTGATAGAAGCCTTTGCAGTGAATAAACTTCCTAGGTCCTTGAATGAAGCTATAATTACCTTATTGCCTAAAATAGGAAAACCTAACAATAAATGTGAAAATTTTCTACCTATAAGTTAACTCAACTCAGACACAAAAATCCGAAGCTAAATATTGGCAAGAAGATTAGAAACTGTAGCCTCTTATGTCATAGGGATGGATCAGAATGGTTTTATGAAAAAAAGACAAGGATGTCATAATGTAAGAAGATTGCTAAATATTCTGCTTCAACAAATGGCGAGAAAAGATACTGCATTACTAGCACTAGATGCAGAAAAGGCATTTGACAGGGTGGAATGGGATTTTCTGTTTGATGTTTTAATTCAAATTTGGATTCGGAGAAAAATACTCTAAATGGGTTAATTGTTGTATCAGAATTCTTCGACAGAGGACTTAACTAATAATTTGATATCAAAGTCATTTGATATTTCAAGGGGATGTAGACAGAGATCGCCTCTTTCCCCTCTTCTTTTCCTGATGGCTATTGAACCGTTGGCGGTTGCTTTCAGAAAGGAAAGTGATATAAAAAGTATAGAAATGTTTGGCAGCGAACATAAAATAGCACTATTTGCTGAAGACGTTACATTATTTCTAAAAAAATTAGACTCAACCATCCTGGCTTTAATTCAAATTATAGAGGCATTTGGGAAAATCTCAGGGTATCGAGTCAACAATTCAAAATCTTCAATTATGTTGCTGAATTAAGAATACAAGGAAAAGTCCTATCAGTAAGGTAAATATGTTTAATAAGGTGGACATTTTCACATATTTGGGAATTCAAATCATACCAAAACTGGAAGACATAGTAACAAAAACTATAATCCAATTTTTGAGAACACAGTGACGTTGGTTGAAAGATGGGCTTCTTAATTTCAGAAAAGTAGTGGAAATATACCATTATTATCAGTTTTGGAAAGAGTAGTCACCAAAGATTGTTACGATAAAGGTCAGATTTCACTTCTGTATAATATGGTGGTAGAGGGCTCCACAGAGTCTTCTTGTCATGACAGACACGGAGACTCAAGTGCGGGTAACGGTTTTAATGGAACAAAACAAAAATAGGACAGGGCTGGGGCACAAAATTATGTAAAAAAATGTCCAAAAGAAATCCCAAGAGGCCTTCTTCCTGGAGGCTGCGGGAAAAAGACAACGAAAATCCTGCGCTGCTCCACCGATCCCGGGGTAATGCCAGCCCTGGGGAATTCCCGGCGCGCAGAGCGTCCTCAGCCCGGGATGATCAGTACCACTCGGGGAGAGTCCTCGACCCGTAACAAATGGAAAACAGAAGATGGGTGGATGCTGCAGGTTCCTCGATCTAGGACAGGAAGATCGCAAAAAACTAAGGGCAAAAAATGAACAAAAACAAAAGCAAGAAACAAAACCACCAGAACTCGGAAATCAAGACTAGGACAAGAACAGGAACAAGACACGACGAGACAAGGCAAGACAAGGCAAGGACTTAACATCAGGGGCACCAAGAGGCAACGGACTGACACAAGACAACAGAACAAGAGGGTTTAAATAAGGGAGAAAATAAGTGACAGGATGTGAAACAGGTGAGACGGTGATGACGTAAGCGGCCAGATATTGGGGATGCCGCGAGGGAGACACGGGGGCGGGGTGAGTGACGCAGACAGAACACATGACGACACCAACACACGCCCACCGAAAACCCCCGACCGAGCCAGGATATGACAGTACCCCCCTCTCCAGCGGCGCCACCCGGCGCTTAGGGAAGGGGCCTACCTCGTCTCCGAAGGAATTCCTCGATCAGTGACCGGTCCAAGATGTCACGAGCCGGTACCCAACACCTCTCCTCTGTGCCATACCCCTCCCAGTCCACAAGGTATTGAAAGCCCCGGCCACGGCGGCGGGAGTCTAGCAGTCTCTTGACGGTGTAGACCGGAGACCCATCCACAAGACGTGGGGGCGGGGGGGCGGGTAACCGACCGCTGGGATTGAGCGGGGAGGAAACAACAGGCTTAACCCTGGAAACATGAAAAACAGGGTGAACTCGACCAAGAGCTGGGGGCAATTTGAGCCGGACGACCACCGGATTAACCACCTTGGTGATACGGTAAGGGCCAATGAACCTGGGTGCCAGTTTGCGGGAGGGCACCCGGAGAGGCAGGTCCTTGGTGGAGAGCCATACCCGTTCACCACACAAGAAGGTAGGAGCGGGAATCCGACGGCGATCGGCCGCTGCTTTGGTCCGCTGCGAGGAATGAGCGAACAGCTTTCTAGCCCTCGTCCAGGTGCGACGGCAACGTTGGACGAAAGCCAGCGCAGAAGGGACCGCAGCATCGAGTTCCTGAGAAGGGAATAAGGGGGGCAGGTAACCCATAGAGCACTCAAATGGGGACATACCAGAGGACGAAACCGGGAGAGAGTTGTGGGCGTATTCGATCCAAGAGAGCTGCTGGCTCCAGGAACCGGGAGAATGAGATGCCAGACAGCGGAGTCTCCGCTCGAGATCCTGGTTGGCTCGTTCGCACTGGCCGTTGGTCTGAGGGTGGAAGCCAGAAGACAGGCTAGCGGTGGCACCGATCTGTCTGCAAAATTCCTTCCAAAACCGAGAAGTGAACTGGGGACCCCTGTCGGAAACAACGTCAGTCGGCAAACCATGGAGACGAAAGACGTGATCCGTCACCAGTTGAGCGGTCTCTCGGGCCGAGGGGAGTTTAGGGAGGGGAATGAAATGGACCGCCTTGGAGAAGCGATCCACCACCGTGAGGATGACGGTGTTACCACCCGAGGGAGGGAGACCCGTGACAAAATCAAGGGCGATATGTGACCATGGACGAGAGGGGGTGGGCAAGGGACGAAGAAGACCAGCCAGTGGGCGATTGGATGACTTGTTTTGAGCGCATACCGAACAAGCCAACACGAACTGTCTGACATCAGCGCCTATGGAAGGCCACCAGAAACGTCGGCGGGCGGAAGCCAACGTACCCCGGATGCCCGGATGGCCGAAAAGCTTGGACGAGTGACACCACTGGAGAACATCAGGACGCAGCGCAACCGGCACGAACAGCCGACCCGCCGGGCACTCCTTCGGCACTTGCACCCCTCGTCCGGCCTCCTCCACTCGCCGTTCCACGTCCCAGGTGCACGCCCCGACCACCATCTCGCTTGGGAGGATGGAATCGGCCGTGAGCGTCACTTCGGGGGCGCCGAACTGGCGAGAGAGGGCATCAGGTTTGGTATTCTTGGACCCAGGCCGGTACGAGAGGGTGAAGTTGAACCGGTCGAAGAACAGTGCCCAACGAGCCTGGCGAGAGCTCAGCCTCTTGGCCGAACGGATGTACTCAAGATTTTTGTGATCCGTCCAGACCAAGAAGGGCTGCGCTGACCCCTCCAGCCAGTGACGCCACTCACCCAGAGCCAGACGGACCGCCAAAAGCTCTCTGTTACCGATATCGTAATTGCGTTCGGCAGGGCTCAGACGGTGAGAGTAGAAGGCACACGGATGTATCTTGCCATCTATCTTCGAGCGCTGAGACAAAACCGCGCCTATCCCGACATCGGAAGCATCGACCTCAACGATGAACTGCAAGCTGGGGTCTGGAAAGCAAAGCACAGGGGCAGATACAAAACGGGACTTAAGATCATCAAAGGCTACCTGTGCTTGAGCATTCCACATAAACGCCACCTTTGTGGACGTCAAGGCGGTGAGCGGGGCGGCTATCTGGCCAAAGCCCCGGATGAAGCGCCGGTAGAAGTTAGCGAACCCCAGGAACTGTTGCAGAGCTTTGCGAGAGTCGGGAACTGGCCACTCGGCGACGGCTTTGATCTTGGCGCGATCCGCCTCGATTCCCTGAGGGGAAACAACAAAGCCAAGGAACGAAACTGAGTCGACGTGGAATTCGCACTTCTCTGCCTTAACATAAAGCTGATTCTCAAGCAAGCGCTGAAGAACCCGTCGAACATGCTGGGTGTGAGCCTGGAGAGAGGGGGAGAAGATCAGAATGTCATCCAGGTACACAAAGACAAAGCGATTAAGCATGTCTCCCAACACATCGTTGACTAGATTCTGAAAAACGGCAGGAGCGTTGGTCAGACCAAAAGGAAGCACCAAATACTCGTAATGTCCCGAGGGTGTGTTAAATGCCGTCTTCCATTCATCCCCCTCACGTATACGGACCAGGTGATAGGCATTGCGTAGGTCTAATTTGGTAAAGACCCGGGCTCCCTGCAATAAATCGAAGGCAGAAGACATGAGAGGAAGGGGGTATTTATTTTTAACAGTGATCTCATTCAAGCCTCGATAATCGATACAAGGGCGCAGAGAGCCATCCTTCTTCTGAACGAAGAAGAAACCTGCACCTGCGGGCGAGGAGGAAGGGCGAATAAGCCCCGCTTGCAGAGACTCGTTAATATACTTATCCATCGCCTCTCTTTCAGGACTGGACAGGGAAAATAAGCGACCCCTGGGCGGAGAAGTGCCTGGGCGAAGTTCTATGGCACAGTCGTAGCGGCGATGCGGAGGGAGCGAGGTGGCCCGCGACTTACTGAACACGGCACGAAGATCCAGGTACTCCTTCGGGACCCCGACAAGATCGGCGGCTTCAGCCTGCAACACAGGAGACACAGAGACAGGAGAGGGAGCAGGACCCAAACAAGACACATGACAAGACGAACTCCAAGATAAAACAGAACCTTTAACCCAATCCACTTGAGGATTGTGCTGTGACAACCAGGGATGCCCTAATATTATAGGTGTATTGGGGGAATCGAGGATGTACAGCTCAATACACTCAGTGTGGTTACCAGAAAGTGTTAACGTGACTTGTGGGGTGACATGAGTGATGTGTGAGAAAGGGGGTCCTGCTAGTGGCAAGACGGAGATGGATCTGTCCAGAGGAATAGCAGGAATGCCCCAGCGAAGAGCCGTAGCAGAGTCAATGAAGTTTCCTTCAGCACCAGAGTCCACAAGAGCCTTGCCCTTAAAGGACCTCTCATTAAAGCGGAGGTGAAACTGAAGGAGCGTGCGGGGCGCCGGAGAGGAGACAGAGATAGCGCCCACCCGGACTCTCCGATCTACGGGTGGGCGTGTGCTTTTAGCGGACAGTGTACCGCTTGATGACCGGGCTTGCCGCAATAGAAGCAGAGGCCCTCTAGGAGTCGATGCTGTTTCTGGTCCGGGGTTAACCGGGATCGCCCAAGCTGCATGGGTTCTTCCGTCGAGGAAGAATGAGGTGTGGCGGCAGGTGGGGAGCGCCAGCCTAAGGGTGACAAACGGCGGCGGCGGCGACGAGCACTGAGACGGGTCTCCACCCGCAGGCATAGGTCGACGAGATCCTCCAGTTCTCGCGGCAGATCGAGTACAGCCGTCTCATCCTTAATGGCAGAACTGAGCCCATCAAGAAAACGAGCCCTCAGGGCCCCCGGATTCCACTCGCAGGCGGCCGCCAGCGTCTTGAACCTGATGGAGTAGTCGGTGATGGAGCTCCGCCCCTGTGAGAGTTCAGATAGTTGGGCGGCCGCCTCATCTCCCCGAGCTGACCTGTCAAACAGAACGGTCATCTCCTCCCGAAAAGTCCTGAAGGATTGGCAACATGGGGCCTGGTTCTCCCAGACCGCAACACCCCATTCCCGTGCTCGCCCCATTAGGAGTGTGAGGACAAACGCAATCTTTGTTTCTTCAGATGCGTAGCGACGAGCTTGGAGGGAAAACACGAGCGCACATTGCGTTAAAAACGCTCGGCAGGAGTTGGGATCTCCATCGTAGAGGGGTGGGCTGTTGGCGTGTGGTTCAGGTGCGCCGGGGAGCCAAGGAGGAGAACAGACCTGACCACTGGCTGCCACGCGCAGCTCGGAGACTTGGAGCATGAGATCCGCCAATCGCGCGTTGAGCGCCTCTATCTCGCGTCTGATGGCGTTAAGCTGGGACGCCTGGTGTCCCAGCAGAGCTCCCTGCCGCTGGAGGGCTGCTCGTAGGGGATCCGTCCCCGCTGAGTCGGTGGGATGGTCAGTCCGTTCTGTCATGACAGACACGGAGACTCAAGTGCGGGTAACGGTTTTAATGGAACAAAACAAAAATAGGACAGGGCTGGGGCACAAAATTATGTAAAAAAATGTCCAAAAGAAATCCCAAGAGGCCTTCTTCCTGGAGGCTGCGGGAAAAAGACAACGAAAATCCTGCGCTGCTCCACCGATCCCGGGGTAATGCCAGCCCTGGGGAATTCCCGGCGCGCAGAGCGTCCTCAGCCCGGGATGATCAGTACCACTCGGGGAGAGTCCTCGACCCGTAACAAATGGAAAACAGAAGATGGGTGGATGCTGCAGGTTCCTCGATCTAGGACAGGAAGATCGCAAAAAACTAAGGGCAAAAAATGAACAAAAACAAAAGCAAGAAACAAAACCACCAGAACTCGGAAATCAAGACTAGGACAAGAACAGGAACAAGACACGACGAGACAAGGCAAGACAAGGCAAGGACTTAACATCAGGGGCACCAAGAGGCAACGGACTGACACAAGACAACAGAACAAGAGGGTTTAAATAAGGGAGAAAATAAGTGACAGGATGTGAAACAGGTGAGACGGTGATGACGTAAGCGGCCAGATATTGGGGATGCCGCGAGGGAGACACGGGGGCGGGGTGAGTGACGCAGACAGAACACATGACGACACCAACACACGCCCACCGAGCCAGGATATGACACTTCTAGGTCTTGTTTAGGAGCATTGAGTAAGGATCTTAACGAGGAGATTACACCAGATGAATGGAGTGAGATTGGTCAAGATGCTCAAGTACAAAAAGTTATTACAAGATTAAAGTTAATTGCAATATAATTGGCTTATGTGTGTATATATAACTCCAGTATTTTTAAACGAATTTAATGAAAATATACCAGATACATGTCAATGGAAGAATATAGAACCAGCCAACATAAAAAGGTGGCTCAGGGAGATGGTACTGAATATGTCAATGGAGAAAATAACATATATTATTAAAGGAAAGGGTAAGATTTTTGAAGGTGTTTGGAACTCCTTTAGATCTTTCATAGAGAAGGAGGACAGTGTCATGTTTAAGGACACAATTGAAGATATGTGAGAATATAGGATGTATGTGTAGTAGAAGTTTTTTTTGTGTGTGTGAATGTTTTAATTCATTTGTTTTGTTGATGTGAGTCCTGTACAAATTGAGATATGCTATGTTGTAATGATGCGAAGACAACAATATGTGTCTATACTTTATTTTGTATTTTGTTCTTGGTGTGTGTGTGTTGTTAAAAAGTTAATAAATATATAGTTCTATGAAAAAAAATAGTTCTTTGTTTAATATAAGTGAGTTTGTATTTTTTCCCCTGCATTGTTGTTTATTCAAGCATTGACGTCAAACTGCCAATTGCCGCTAATTCCAAAGTGAAAGTTAAATGCACATGAGCATTTATAAGCTATTTAAAAGACCCCCCCACACACACATTGTTACCAGTATTACCGGTGTTATCACATATGGATTAACCGGCGGGAAAATGTCCTCACTCTCACAAGTCTACTGTCAATCATTTAATATGGTGAAGTTCAGCAGCCACTTACCTTTCTCTCTGGTAAGCAGTTTTGGCATAACTTCACTACTCCACTAACTGTAGACTAGTTGACACAGGTATGAGCTGTGGTCATCATGAGGATGAACATTCAGATCAGCCGGAGCTGGCTCTGTCAGACTCAATCCCAAGGATGAGACAAGAGAACAAAACAAAGTCATTAGTTTAGAGGACTCTGACATTTTTTGTTTAAATGACACAATATGACAAATGTTTGGTTTCATCCAAAGATGTAAATTCAATTTATGTACAATATCCTCAATATCATGTAAAACATTTGCGAATAAAGCAAAGTTTCCTTCCAAAGAGAGCAAAATACATCACTTCTGCATAAACTGGCGCCAAACATTAAAAAGAAAAATGGAAGTTGTTTGCTAGAGAGGGACTTGCTATATAATAACTTACTTGCGTCTCAGAACACGTGGATGAATTGCAGTGTGCACAGTCATGTCATGTCTTGAAAAAGACAAATTTTTTCTTATTGAAAAAAAAGATTATCCTACTCGGTTTTGTGTATTACTTTTTTAATGCACATTTTCACAATTGATGCGCACCTTGGCGTTTCCTTTAAGGGATTTTATGCAATAGTCTAAAATGCACATTAAAACAGGAGGATCCCTTTTGTTCGAAAGATTTGGTTTGCACACAAAAAAATCAATACTCGACCCGTGTTACAGAGTGCTGTTGTCTCTTTTCAGGTCATTCCCAACCTTTTGAAGTTATAGTTCATCCTAAAATAACAATCATGTCATCATTTTCTTGTCAGTTCATACCTGTTGCACTTATTTACTTCTTCTGCATGCAAACAAAATCAATGCAAGTGTATGACTGCCATGTATGAAACGACAAGGAGATATGTGAATAATATCAGATTTTTTATTTTGTGATGAATGATCCCTTTTTAAACCATGCAACAGGACCTTAGACGGAAGAAATTTGCTCTTAATACAGATAAATAAGTAAATAATAAGTATTAAATAAGAAAAGTCCTTTTAGTCAGGGTCTAATGGCTCCGGTTTACAACATTCGGGTTCATAGATATTATTCCGCTGATAAAACAATATTTTGTGACAAGTAATGAACTCAAGACACAAGATAAACAACCAATTAGATTTATTTATTTGTCATTTAATCATTTTTATCATCATTTTTATTATAATTAAGGTGATTTTTTCATTTAATGACCAAATTTGAAGTCAAAATGTTTAAAAATGTACTATTTAATGCTATGTCAAATAACTACCAAGTAATAATCACTAAGTTTCTAAGTTTCTATATAAGTCTATATAAGTAAATAATGTTTTGACTCTAATTAAAATATAGGATTCTATGTTTTTGTATTTTAGTCATGCAGATCTAATCTGCAGACCCGATCTGTTTTTTTTTATACCCTACATGCCTGGATCCTACACTGTGTGGACTATTCGAGGTGAGATCAAATGGCTGATTTTAGAAGCAGGCTTTATAGCTGCCTTTTCTAACTTCAGTCATTTGATCCTATACTTGCTGCATTTATGATGTGGACTTTCAGCTGCAAAAACAATAAATAATGATTAAGTACATTCATAATAAACATCGTATAAATTAATACATTTTCAGAGGTCTCATTTCAAGGTACCTGAGTTCCAGACTTTAGAAACACAATCCTTAACAACAGGAGGCTACGATGTGTCCTCCTGGTTAAATGAAGGATATTTTCTAAAAATACAAAGGAAAAGTACTTCAAGTATCATTTCTGCAATCATTTAAACATTTATATATTGAGAGAAGCTGTTTAACTTACTCAGGCACAGGAGCTGCTTTGTGTTCCACACAGGTCCGTTTGGTTAGATGCAGTCTCTTCTTCCTCTGTAGACGTCGGCTATTCCATGCTCATGTAAAGCTGTTGAGAACAACTCCAAGTCAATAACTGACACATTTGTTCCTCCAAATACAGATTTCATAAATTACAGTTATTACAAATCTGTTAATTCGTAATTTAGGTTTTTCAAATCAGTTTTGAAGTTGACTCACAATTAGTGGACCTGTTGGGATCTTCTAGCGTGTCCATGTTTTCCTCAACTGTAGGTTGCCAAAATATTTGGAGTACATTTTTTCTCAGCCATTCAAGCATTATGATTTTGTATAAATCCAGAGTATTTTCACAACTTACTCCGATGGATGGACTGTGTCCGCTGTGACAGGAGGCTCCGTAGATTCCTCCTGTCCGACTACCTCCTACTTTTCTTGATAAACTGTTGAAAACAAATTAGAGTAGATCAATGTTACAACTGTTCATCTAATGACTGTTAAATCTATAAAATATGCTAATATTTATCCTACATGCTACCTGATTCTTAAAACAGTTTTACAAAATACAAAAAAACACCATTGAAAGTTTTGAAACAGAATGTCAAAACATACGATGTCTGTTCTTTGTGCTCTTCTTCTTCCTGGAAGGCATGGAGACTTCAGGAAGTGTATCAGATGTCACGGAATAAACAGGCATGTCCAAGTTTTCCTCCATCTTTTGGGAATCCTTATCTGTAGGTTCCCTAAGAGTCAATGTATTGAAAGATCAGTTTTCGCAGTCATTCAAGCATTCAGATTCTGTATAAATCCAGAGAACTTTCACAACTCACTCAGATGGAGTGACTGGGTCCGCGGCGACAGGAGTCTCTGTAGATTTCTCCTGGTCGACCAGCTCCAGCTTTTCTTGATAAACTGTTGAGAACAAATTAGAGTAGATCAATGTTACAACTGTTCATATAGCAGTTGTTAAATCCATTATAGATGCAAATATATCCTACTTGCTACCTGATTATTAAAACGTTTTTACAATATGAAACAGAATGTCAAAACCTACGATGTCTGTTCTTCCTGCTCTTCTTTTTCCTGGCAGGCATAGAGACATCAGGAAGTGTAGTGGACATTTTGGAGGGACTGGGTTGGCTGGGACAGGAGGCTCCGTAGTTTTCTCCTGGTCAACCAGCTCCAGCTTTTCTTGATAAACTGTTGAGAACAAATAAGAGTAGATTACAATTACACAACTGTTCATGTTAACTGATTCTCGAAATTACATTGTGAAACAACATTGATATGGTTTAAACAGAATGTCATAACTTACGATCTTTGTTCTTCCTGCTGTTTTTCAGGTGGTTCAGGATCCACAGGCTGGACTATCTTCTCCTCCACTGTTTGTGAATTCTTGATAGTAGTGGCAGGATCCTTATGTCTAATAATTCAAGGAATAATCATTTGTAAGCATCATTTGTGCAAACACTGATGTGATTATAAATAGAGAGAATTTGTTTAACTCACTGAAGAACAGGAGCAGGTGGAGGTGGAGGTGCCGCCAGGGTCTCAGTGGGCTGGGTTTTACTCTTCACCAGTAACCCCAGATTAGTGCTCCTGATCTCAAACTTCTCTGGACATTCTGATGAGATCAAATCATAGTTAATTGATTAAATACTTGTTCATCCAAAAATAGGAGCAGTTTTGAAATAAAAGAACACTGATACAGTACTTTGTGCATAAATTTGTTGGCGCCTGATCCAAAGGCTCACCCTCTTCACGGGATGTCTAAATACAAAGAGAAAAATAATCTAAGCATTATCTGTGGAAACATTAAAACACTTCTACATTGACAGATTTTATAAACTCACTGAGCCCATGGAGGGATGACAGGGGGCTTGGTCACCAGCATGTACAGTTTTGTGCTCTTCACCTCATTCTCCTTTGGATAGCCTGTTGAGATCAAATCAGAGGTAAATGACATATCTGTTCATCCAACGAGTGATAATAAAATGTGGTTTGTTAAACAACCAATTAAAGAGCACTGATAGTGTTGACTGGAATATAAAAACTTACACAATTTATTCCTGCCTTTCCGATTCCTCTGCATCTGGGCAGGATCCTGAGACATGTTTTTGACAGAGGACTTCATGGACGTCTTCTGTTTCTGAGCAAAAGCTGTTGAGAATCATTTAGTGAAGATAAATGTCAACACTGAGAAACATCCAAAAATAGAGAAATATTGCGGTGTAATCACTTACGAATCTTGTTCTTCATCCTTTTCATCTTCTCCTCGGATGCAAAAGAAGACGTCTTGTAGACCTCCAGAGATGGAAACTCCTTCTCCAGTGCCGATCCTGACCTCCCTGGGGCCCTAAGCAAAATTCTGCTAAGGGGCTCTCTTACTGAACCCGTGACGCCGTGAGCTATGTAAACCATTTGCCATTGCCACACAGTCACACCTGACACTTCAGTGATCCCAACACAATCCTCCCTCCTTTAAACAAAACAGTCGACAATATAGAACAACAATATAGAACAGAATGAGGTTCAAACAAACAATATTTATTGAATAGAGTATTTCTTATAGAATATTAACATAACAAGTGAATAGTATTAAGTAAGTGAATATTAACGTAAACATAAATAAGAAGAAAATAATAAATTATAACTCTGAGCTTTGGCTTTTGGGATTAACTTAGGTTCTCTTTACAGCCTAGGCATTTTCGGCATCAGTATGGGCAACACCAGTCTATTTTGACCGTCTAGAAGAAACTGAGAAGAATATCACATAGTTAGTTAAACAGTCATTTACACAATCTTACATGTTACTCGTTACATGTTTCAAATGCGTAAACATTTGAATGTTTGAATTAAAATCCTAATCAATGATATCAAGAATGAACTTTTGTACAAGTTAACATGTAATTCCTGATATCAAAAATAGACATTGATAGATAAAAATGTAACTAAGTATTACTATTAGCTAGTAGTATTAATATTATTAGTATTAGCTATTATTGACTAACTATTAGTAAAAATAATCAAGAATTCACATTGCAAATAGTAAAAAAAATTAATGCTTGATATCAAAAATGCATAAACTGTGAATGAATAAAAGCTAAAATGGCTTGCCATAGCATGTTAAAGGTTTTTTTTATTTTTGTAATATATATGGTGAAGCGATTCTTGATTTATGGTTATTATTAACTGAGGGATGTGCATCCACATATTGACCAGTATGTCCAGCTAATCAACATTTTAAATGCAATATAGCCTATAAATCAAGTCAATCACAGTCAAATTATCAATACATTGATGTCCATTTTGCCTAATTAGTTGAGTGCAGTTGTAGGCCTATAGAGTTTTGACCTACACATTGACTGACACTAGATAATCAGTGTCTTGTTTTAAAAGTATAATGTATAATGTGCACTTTTGATGAGGAGTGCCATGATTCACGCCCATATATTGTACAGTCTGTCATTTCGTGCACGCGCATATGAGCGCATGATAACACACGTGACGCGGTTATCTTCTCCGAGCTGCAGTAAACAAACACCGTTGCACTTTGTCGTTTATCAAAAACAAACGTAATAAATATTTGTATTTTACTCTCACTTTTGTCAGGCACAAAGTGACGCGTGAGATGCACTGCCTGCCTGCCCAGCTAGGTTAGCAAGACGGAAAAAACACCACAGAAATGCACATAAACTTTACTTTGCTGACCTCAAACTTAGAGAGGAGAGAAGACAAGTTTACCTGATTGTTGTTCCCGCAGTTCACTTTCATGGGTTTTTTCCTCTTTTCGTGACCAGAAGGAGTTTCGCTTCATTTTGTCATGGATGTTGTAAACATTAATTGACGGTGACGTGACGCGCAATGACACGAGGAGGAGGCGGGGCCTTGAGTCATTTGCGGGGCCCTACGCAGCTTGCGTAGTGAGCGTATAGGGCTGATCGGCTCTGTGTTTGAATCAGGAAGCTCGTGCACAGATCGGTTGGTTGACATGGCAACAGATTTAACGGTCGCTTCACAACAACGATGTTTATAAAAGCTTTAAGTTGAGGTAAAAAATATACATCTGTGAAATATTTGTGCTTTTATTCCAATTAGGTTGTAAGAGACTGTAAAGTATTATGGGCTGGACTCATATATTCTCATGTATTGTCTCTCTTTCTCTTTCTGACTGAGAAAGTGTGTAACATGTATTTGTGTGTGTGTGTTTGTGTGTGTTAGAGATCTTTGTTGGTGTGCAGTGTGTAGAAAAGTGAAATGGACGACACAACTGACCGAGAGGAACGGGATTATAAAGGGTTTTTATATTCTCCAAAGCAGAATGTCGTCCGAGCGTGGAATGTTGGCCTTTCTTTCACATGTCTGTTAGCTGTGACACTCTGTCTCTATGAGGTAACAGTCTAGACGTCTCAGACATTCTGGATCCAATCTTAGGATAGATAAAGATTTCTTTCTTTAAGTCTAATTTTCACATTTAAACACGGAACGCCATTGAGAGAGCTCTGATGTCTTTGGGTCATTCGCTCGCACTGACAGCGTTTAGCATGTTCAATCAAATTTACACATTAAAATCGATTTATTTATACAGCAAAGATGTCTGAAAGATACATATACATGTATTTCCATTAGTGCAATCTCTTGGTTCCGGTACCAGATTGGAAGTCCCAATTCGAGTTAGTGGAGTTAGTGGCGTGCCATCTGTGCTTGAAACCCTCCCCCCGCACAGCAAGTTTCACAAAGAAACTTTCAGAAGTTTCATCATTCTCAGATGTCCATTCTCCCATAAAATCCCACCCAGACATCAATCGGAGAGTGCATAACAGCACACGAATCAAACGATTACATTCCAGGACTACCCCTCGTGAGGAGATTCCACCAACGTAGCTCTTGGCCTGCTTGTGTGGAAACAGTCGTACAGCTGCATATACACTATCATGCCAAAAGTATTCGCTCACCCATACAAATAATGAAGATCAGATGTTTCCATCACTCTCTCTCTGAATGCTTCAGCATATCAAGACATCTTGGATAATTCCATGCTCCAGACTTTAGGAAGAGTTGGATCTGACCCCTTCCTCTTCCGACATGACATCAGTGAATAAAGTAAGGTCCATAAAGACATGGATGACAGAGTCTGGTGTGGATGAACTTTGAGGTCCTGACCTCAACCCCGAAAGAAAACCTTTCGGATGTATTAGAGCTGAGACTGAGAGTCAGGCCTTCTCATCCAACATCAGTGTGTGACCTCACAAATGCTCTTCTGGAAGAATGGTCAAAAATTCCCATAAACACACTCCTAAACCTTGTGGACAGCCGACACAGAAGAGTTGAAGCTGTTATAAGGGTGGACAGACATCATATTAAAGCCTATAGATCTATGAATTAAGAATAGGACGTCACTTAAGTTCATATGCGAGTCAATGCAGGTGAGCGAATCCTTTTGGCAATATAGTGTACCTTCTGTTAGTGTGTGTAAACTTTTTCGGAGATGTAAACAAGATCAACACAAGATTGACAGAAGCTGCCTCTGACACGCCACCTTTATAATGGTCGTTTTCATTGTCACTTGCACTTTGAGCTGACTTGTTTGCTCACTTATTTAATGTATTTATTTTTTACAGCTGTTCTTTAACTCCACTGTCCAAGGGATCATCGTAGTGAGATATTGTCTTGATGTGATCTTCGTCTTCCACATCATCTCACGCTTATTCATTGGATTTGAAAACCATGGGGTGGTCAGATCAGACACAAAGAGTATGAGGATAAAATATCTTAAGACCTGGTTCTTGTTGGACCTCTTGTCTGTTTTACCCCTTGAAACAATAACATTGGCATTCCCTGATCTGACGTTTATGCATGCTAATAGATGTCTGAGAGTGTTCAGATTGTTTGATATAATATGTAAGTCTTTCTTGTTTATGAGGAATCTTCTTATATTTTGATAAAAATGCATGTTCAGTTTTATCTATCTGTATGTTGTGTTGTTTGTAGCCTCATTCGATAAGGAGCCAGACATCAACAAAGTTCACGTCACAGCTCTTCGATGTCTTTCCATCGCAATCCTGTCTATTCAGACCTCTGCGTGCATTTGGTGAGTCTGATAAATTATACATTTTAGTCTCTTGAACGAGTTCTCTTTGTTGCCACGTGTGCTCTATGAAATGATTGTCTTGTTTTTGGCTTATCAACATACAATATTTGTTACAGACCCGAGAATATGCTACAACATATTTCAGATCTGTAAAGTAATAGATTCTTGTGATTTGTCAGGTTTCGCCAAGCATGTGTTGGAAAATCTAAAGGTCATGCAAGGCATTGCTTCAAAATGACTTGGTTGGAGCTAATACCAGACTGTAAGTTATGTAAAAACATATCAAATTTTATTTGGAACAGAGACTGAAAGGCAACATTTATTACCACGATACAATACCACATTACAGCTACACAACTAACAGTAGTACTAAATTTCTGTCATTTTATGTAGCTGAGATTATTGTGCACTCTGCACTACTGTTCAAAACATTTATGGGCATTCTTAATGTTTTATAAAACTGGGAATTAAAAATTATATTTTTTTGGATTTCTTATGCTCATTCTTCTTTCCAGTTATATGCTTCACATGTTTTACTTACAGTTTCTACCAATACGACAAGGGTCTTAGATATGGAGTTCTATAGTACATCATTGTACTGGTCGGCAATCACACTTTGCGGCATAGGGTAAGTGAAATAGAAGCATTTCGCTTTTGTTAAGGAGTGTGGAAGTTGTTGCCATTTCAGCAAAGCAATTATTTACATTTTGTAAAACGACTACTTACATCCTCAAATCTGATTGGTCAGCAGCTGTGTCGTATTCATGATTGTGCACTGCTATGATCACTTCACGCAACAGTACTGTGTATCATTAAGCCCTCTTAGCAACAGACTAGGAGGTTATGGATTTTAAATAAATGTATTAAATGATTTAAAATTGCAAACAACATTTAGTGGACATGAAAACCAAACAAATTTATGAAATCACAATTCCTCACAATAGTATCCCCATACATTACCGCTTCATCACCACTTATCATAACTATAATTCCGTTACTTATACATGAGCAAATTGGAAATGACAAACATGCAAATACTGTAGTATCCAAATAAGTTTAAAAACATAACAAAAAGCAGTGGTTTTAAATAAAACACTTTCAGTATTCCTGATATCAATACATAGTGAATCATATCTTGCACTAACTAACAAAAAGCACATAGCTAATAAAACAAAGCAATAAAGTGCAATTAAACCAAAGCAAAGTTTAATGTTGTCAAAAAACAAATCACAAGTGCTACAAGTATAACTGTGATCTTTTCTATATGAAACATTACTGTGAAAGCATTCCGTCAGTTTTAGGATGTCAGCACGTACCTTGATTATCCATGTTTGTCATATAAATGCATTTTTCTCATTGTTAAACAGTTTCGGTGAGTTACATGCCACAAATTTGGAAGAGGTCATCGTTGCGTCATTTGTCATGGTGCTTGGATTCGTCTCTTTTGCAGTCATCATGACCAATTTCAGCTCATTAATAAGCAATACGGTTGTACAAAGAGAAAAATTCTACCACAGAATGAAAACTGTTCATCATTACGTGGTTTGTAAAATAAAGTTTTTGGTGATTTATTTTCAACATTGTTGTTTTCCGCTAATAGTTGTCCTCCCATGTCATTAAAGAAACATATGGGATTCCCAGACGACATCAAGATGTTGGTGCACATGCATTTTTACAATCTGTGGAAGCATGGGAAGGTCAAAGTCACAACAGGACTGCATGATCTCCCTGTTGAGCTGCAGTTGGATGTTCTAAATTGTGTATACAAATCTCTGATTGAAAAAGTTAGTCATAAAAAAATAAAAAATAACTTTTTTAGAATTAAATAACACTTTAGCATAGAAGTTGAGTTAAAAGACTGGTTGTTATTTGTCTGTCTAGGTGGAATTATTCAGAGGAACTGAAGCCGGCTTTAAGAAAGCATTGTCCATGAAATTTAACACTTACACCTACTGCCCTGGACAAACTCTGCTTAGAAATGGAGAAGTTTATCCACATCTGTATTATATCAAACATGGAATCATGCAGGCATGCCTAACATAACTGATGAACATAACAGATAACACATTCATGTGTTGCTTTGTATAAGACTAGCACTTCTTTATTCTGTTTTGATGACAATTCAATTGTCTTTTTGTAGGTTATTGGTGAAGATCCTGGTGATGAGATTGCCATACTTATGAATGGGTTTTTGTTCGGAGAGGTACAGTATGACCTTTTGAACTATAATACAAGACAGTAAAAAAAAGTCTGTTCTGAAATATTCACCAGGAAAAGTGTTGCTACTGTTTATGTTGTAGGCCTTAGTATGTTATAGGCCTTGGTTTCGATATGGAAAGTTTAAAGGCGTTATTTGGTTGTTCTAGGCTCACTTGCTGTACGACATTCCTAGGAATGTTACAGTATGTGCATTGACAATGTGTGAAATCTGCGTATTAAAACGAAAAGATCTGATCTCACTCTTTGCTGACTACCCTGAAGGTATTAACATTTTCACATGCTATTTGGTGTCAGTAAGATGTTTGTTTTGTTATTTCGAATAATTATGAACCATCAATAAAGCGCACATTATTATAACTTCACATCTTGTTTTTAAGCTGGTGTTAAGATTAGAAAAGCTTTAAGGAGGCGTATTGAAAATTTCCAATATCCTCTACAAGACGCACTTGATCTTGATCTTGGTTCACTTCCACAAAATGTTGTTTTTCAAAAAGACTTGAGTGACAACCTTCCGGTAGGTTGCAAATGTCATGAGACAATTGTGTGCCACGAGCAAATCTGTTAAAAAAAAACTTATTGAGCCTTTCCATTAAAAGCATGTAGAAACAGGAGAGCTCAGTTCAATTTTAAGGTCAAACCTGACCATTTCTAATTATGATTGTGTGTTCTAGGCAAATGATAAGAGAATATTTAGATCTTTTAGAGAAAGTACTGAATGCCACTTTCATCGGATTGAAAAATACTTACCAAACACCAAGGTGAGAAAAAGCATTTACTTCATAGCTTGAATGACTTCTTATTAACATTTTGTAACCACATGTAAACATCACTTTCTCCCTAAAGCTCTGGGTTTATTTCCTGAAATATGTAGAGTAGACCTAAACATTTATATGTTTGTTTCACCAGTCTTTTTGGAAGGTAACTATCCACCCCGAAAGTTATTTTGGAAAGATCTGGGAGATTTTCTTTTTCTTCTGCATGAATATTTCTGTTTTTGTGGTGACCTGGATGATGTTTTTCACCAACACTGAAGAGACTAGGGGTATGTATCTGCTTAATCAACAGTTTTTAAATTCATTAGTTATTAAATTAATCAATTTAAAGGTTTTAATTATTTTTATATTAGATAGAAACATGGTAGAACCATTTTCAGTTTAAATTATGAATCAAAGGAAGCACATTACTGTAAGATCAATAGCATTTGAATAATTTGATATAGTTTTTTCCACATTGTTTAACCAGGGCTCTACAGTGAAAGCTGGAGTGCGTTTTACTTCACAATTGGTATGTTGGACATACTTATAACTCTTCGGACTGAAATTCCGACTGAAGATGGTAATGTTATATACTTGGGATTGATAGAGGCCTAGCTAAGACATTTATAGAGTTTTAAAATCAACAGCATCACACAGGAAAATGAAATCTAATAGAATGAACTGCACTTTATGGTGCTTCAAAGTTATGCTATAGTATACGCTTTTTTGTCTGAAGAACCTTTCTGTTTTACAAAAGGTAAAAAAAGGTTCTTCTGATTATCAACATGCAAGAAAGAAAAGAACTTTTGAATAAACGCGGACATATTGAGCATCTTTATTTTGTATATTTAATTGGTCTTGTATATTTAATTGGACTTTTTGTGTTTCTCTAGGATATGTGGGCAGTACAGCAGTGATATTAAAAACGTATAAAAAATCTTGGAACTTGTATTACGATGTCCTTGCTGTTTTACCCCTGGATTTCATTTTTGTGGTCTACCCCGGTGCTACACATTGGAGAATGTTAAGCCTATTAAGAGCAAATAGACTTATTTGGCTTCGTAGGGTATGTTCAAATTTTTTTTGACAAAGTTTTTGACAGTTCTGTTTTTGTTTGGAGAGGTGGTAGAATCGGTTGATTTAAAACACTTTTGTTAAAAGGCTCACCACATCTGCTCTCTTATGGTTTCAGATTTATTTGCATTTCTGCAAAAAGGAATGTGACATATATAGCAACCTACTTGTACAAAGGACTGCAAAATGCCTCTTTTTCCTCATTTTCACTGTGCACTTTTGTGCTGGCGTGTTGTACATCTCAGCATGCTCCGAAGAAAAGTGAGTTTCGTAACATTTTAGACCAAATATTAGAAAAGAAAAATTATATCAATAATCAAAGAATTGAAAATATGTTTGTATATCAAGTTGCACAGTTTGATTCAATTTGTTATTTCTGGGTTTAAATTATTGTTAAGATGTCTTGAGGATTCATGGGCATACAATATTGGACTTAATTCGGTTCCGAGCAACTTCTATCATTATGTAAATGCAGCTTATTGGACATTGACAATTATGACAGGCGTTGGTGAGTTCGTGAGTTCTTGATTGAGCTATTAAAGTGATCTCACTAGCTGTCTGTCTAGCATATGAACTTGTCAGTGTGAAGGTAAAAGTAAAAGTTCCTTTAAACGACAAGTGAAAAATTATTTTTAAAAAAATGATCACATTTTTGCTTTTCTTTTTAGGATATGGTGACATTTTGCCTGGTTCTCCATTAGAACAAATTCTTGCTGTATTTGTTGGCATAACTGGCATTCTGAGCTTTAACTACTTCATTACCCAGATTATTGCCACAATATCTTGTGAAAATGCTAAAAGGTGAATTTGGGTAATTTTCACAATCTGAAAATGTACCTGTAGCATAGCAATGTGTAATTCTTTCTCTTGTACTCACTATCAACTGTTTGATTTATTTGTTCAAGAAATTATTTCAGTAATTCACAAACATTGCTTTTCTCAGGGCAAGGTTCCAGAATCTTCTTTTGGCAATGCGCCACTTTATGGATCGTCACAAACTCATTAAATCTCAACAAAAGCGAGTGATGGAATATATGAATCACCTTTGGTCTATATACAAGTATGTTTAACTTTTGGCAAATAGACATGAGTCATGACCAACATTTTGTCATTTTGTCTTTTGACAAGTTTTAAATAGTTGAATATAAACTAACCTTGACAGAACACTTAGAGTGGTTTCTGAACAAAAACGGATAATAGATATGAAAGCAGCTAATGTTTGTATTCACATTTCCTTCAAGTGAGATTTGAGTGACGTTTATTTGACTTCATACAAACTACAATCAATACACTCACTTATTTTACTATGACACCCTTAAAAACCTTGACTTGATTTGTTTCAGAGGTGAAGCACACCCAAGAGGGCCCTATATTTTGCAGGACCTGCCATTTGATCTTAAGAACACTGTGCTTATGAAAGAAAGAGGGGAATATCTATCAAAGGTTAGTATCATATTTATCTCGTTAAATGTAAGTATTGTTTTTATTTGAAGTGAGCCATCAATATTTGTTTGTTTTTACAGATTCCTTACTTTGCAGAAGCCGGAGAGTCCTTCACACTGGACCTTTCTTTAGTCTCAACCTTGCACTTTTTTCCTATAGGAGAAATAATCCAGTACTCTAACACTTTCACGAGAGAGCTCTTTTGTATTCGAAGAGGAACATGTCAGGTCAGCGGAAAAGTTCACACACTGTATAATATCCAGTCCAGTAGTATTTCAGAATTATAAGTATTAATATATACAATATACAATACCACTGTGACAGTCAATCATTAGATTAATTACTGTTCATAAACAAATTTATGAACAGTAGAAAAAAGCCCTCGAAAGAAGATCATTTTAATGCATAACACACATACATAAAATGTAAAAAAAACATGACTCAATTGTTTCTAAGAATTTAATTTATAATTTAATATACTAAACATAAGCATTCATTTTATGTCTTGATTTTTACCATTGTCCGAGATGTGAAAGTAATGTGTCAATTGTTTTGTAGATTTTGAGTGATGATTTTTCAGAGATTGTTGGTTGCTTTGAGACTGGGATGTATTTTGGAGAGGTAATGCTCAAATACTTGGCAATGTATTGATTATTTGTAGTTCATTTGTTTTACTTTAATCAACCTTTTGTCTGTTTTCGTTTCTGCAGGAAGGTTTTTTGTTTGAAAAACCAGCCATGTTGACCGTACGAGCAATGACATGCTGTGAAATTATATCTGTTGATTTTAAAAAGGTTGAAATAATTCTTGAGAAGCATCCTGTGCTAAAAAGGTAAATTTCATTAGACAAGCAGAAGTGAATTATACAGCAAGAAAGAATAAAATGTGTGTCAAATATTAAAATTAAAAAACTTTATTTACAAAATAAAACTGTCCCACTTCTAGGCAAATTGAAAATCTACAAACAGATACAGAATACTTCATGACCTTGGAAAAGACTGTGGAGAGCAAAATGAGGAGGCAAAGCAGAATTCCGAAACAAGCTGATGCTGTACACAAACAAAATAAAGCCAAGTTTCAAGGCCGTAGATATTGCACAAAAACAAAGTGCTGTGAGTTCTTTTCAAAGCATTTCTATTTCATTAAAAGGTCTATTGAAAGATTTAATTCTGACGACCTTACCAGTTTACTGGAGTTTGTTTTATGACAATATCACCAAATTTGTCTATATCATGTTCAGTATAGCTCAGATTTTAGGGTCATTGTTTTAAAGAAATAAATCAAATCAAATATATTCAGATGTTGAGGACTTTGAAAACATTCCAATCTATGCTGGATCAGAAGAAGGAACAGGTGCTGAAAAATACAGGGAACTTCAGCGAAGACCAAAGAGACCAAGGTAAGCAAATAGGTTTCTTGAAAGAGATGAAAATGAACGCTGTTTTGACTTCTGACATCAACACGGAGGAAATGTACAGTCAGCTTCGCTGAAATCGTGACACAATTAAGGTATTAAAATAAAAAAAATGTCTTTGTGCTGTGCACTGTCAGAATGGAGGAGGGTAAGAATAGTTTGTTTAGTATGTATTGACTGTTTAATAGAGTGTATATGTGCATTTGTGTTTCCACAGAACTTTAATGGAACACATTGCTCATTTTTTCTTATGGTCTTGGCTACCAGTTTTCTTAATGAAGTAAGTAAACTGATACTTTTTACATTTCATATCGTAGATCAAAATTAGAAAAATATTTGTCTTCCTTATTCTGTTTTAGGAATGCCATTATGCCCAGCCATTCACTTTATGTAAGATGGGTGATTTTTCGAACTGTTTTAGCCATTGCAGTCAGCGTCATGTCCTCGTTGCTTTTTGCATTTCTACACTACAACACAGAGCTGTGGATCACTTGTTACGTACTCGAATTGCTTTGCTGGATAGACATGTATATCCACATGCATGTCGCTTTCTACCAAGATGACGATCTTCAAGTCAACACGCTGGAGACGGCACGCCATTATATCAAAACCGTTTTCATCGTGGATTTCATAACCTGCTTTCCCTGGGAAATTCTGGGTTGGGCGGTGGTTTCACCATTAAGTGAAAATGGCCTCTACTCAAACAATGAAGCATTGCATTTTTATGCATACCTAAGGATCCCTCATGTTTTCCAGTTATACCGCGTGCCTATTACTTTTTCATTTCTGCAGAAGGACATTACAACAGAAAAAAACATCCTCACTTTCATTAAGTTGCTGTTGTACTGTATTCTTTTTCTACACTTCAGCGCTTGCATTTGTTTTGCAAGTGTTTGCCCAGCAGGTGATCTTTTCAGTGATGTACACAGTTATTTTTTACCAGAGATAAAGCACAACTGCACATGGTTGTCTTGGGTGACACACTTGGACAGCTCATTTGATATCGACCATGGTATGTGGTTCTCTTTTAAACTAGTGGAACAAAGTTATTGATTCGAATGCCTGTCTTTTTGCATCCCAATAATACAGTTAAACCTATATGTAGTGATGTAGGATATAATATGATTGTTCACATAGCGATTAAACAACTGATCTGATGTTTTTGTTATTCAAGGCACTGTTACTTTCCCAGAGTTGTATTTGGTGAGCTTTTACTTCGCCACCACAACAATAGCCACGGTTGGATTTGGAGACATCCATCCTTATCAAACCTCAACGGTAAGGTTCGCAGTTAGCAGAGTACTCAACTTATTTATATAAAATTTTATCAATATAAGATCAATTGCCAACCTTGGACTTGCGTTATACATTTACAATCATGCTTTTTTAACTGACCCTTCCACATGCACCTCTCAGAAAACCATCGCTATTATGATAATGATTACAGCAGTTATGTTTTGGGGCTGGATATCTGGCACTGTTACCTCCATAATGGTCAACACAGGTGCTTTAAGATCTGCTTATACAGAAAAAATTAGGTGCATGAAAATGCACTTGAAGGTACAGATTTTTATTGTATAATCTGATGATGTTTTATTTATTTATTTATATTTGACAAAACTTTGTTAACTTGAATTTTCCTCTGTTTGTTAAGAGAAAGAACATCACTGGGGCCTTTTATAAAAGCATAATTAAATTTTACCAATTTTATTGGACACGCACAAAAGGAGTCCATCATGACATGCTGTTTGACTGTTTGCCCTCTGCACTAGTTGGTGACATATCAATATTCATCTATGCTGGCTTTATAACAAATGTAAACTTTGTGTTCTTGATTTTTACTTGTATAAGACCTACTGCAATGTTGGCTTTGTTCTGTCATTTCAACATATCTTTACCTGCTCTAGTTGTTTGGCATAAATGTGCAGAGTGAGGAAAGACACAATTTTAAGACCCCTCCCCGATGGATCAGAGCAGCAGGAAAACTCAATGTAATATGACCTTTTAATTGACATCTTCACTAATTCTTGTACTTTTTATCAGTAAAATATAATAGACCTGATCTCGCTTCATCATCTTATCTATTCTCTGGATGAGATGAAATTAACGACGTATTAGATGAATGATGACATGGTTTTACTTGCAGAAGCCGTTTTATAACATGTTGACACAGGATTGCAGGAATCAGCTAGAAAGTGATAGAGGCTTCATTCGGCTGTTAGCCAGAAAAATTGATCCATGCCTTTACAGAGCCAGTGATTACGTATACAAGAAGAACGACTCTGGAGCTGAGGTGATTTTTATTGTTTTCCGAGTGCTTATTAAGAATTATGTAGATGCTAGATATATATCCATCATTTAAAGCAAAAGACATCTGAAGGAAGACATTTTTGAAATATATATTTTCTGTAGATTTACTACATCGAAAAGGGAGAAGTGCAAGTGTTGTCAAGGGATGAATCAAAAGTAATTGTAACGTTAAAAGCTGGACAGTATTTTGGGGAAAGAAATTTGTTGCTGGAAGAACGCAGAATTGCCTCTGTAAGGTTTGTATTGCTGTACTTTACTGTGTAGGTATACTAGATATAATATCGTGATTCTCTTAAACCATAAAGCATTGGGAAAATCAATTCTTGGTGAAATTTGCATTTCTTAAAATGTTTGTAATTTTGTTGTACATTACAAACTCGGGAGACTTCTCACTTAATGCATGCAGACATGTTTTTATTGTGTATTTAATCTCTAACTGACATTTAAAGAAGCAACATTTATAAAAACAGGATCAGAATAATTTCATGTCAACTTGCTGTTTAGACTTATTTAACATTGATTTAAAAAACACATTAACCTAAGCCTTGATGGTATCAAGTGGTCATTGGTCATCTGCTTTTTTACAGAGCTGTTACTGACTGTGATATATATGTTTTGTCAAAGAAAAGTCTTGATGAAACATTTCAGTACTACCCTGCCGTTTATGAGCAAATAAAAATAGCAAGTGACGTGATGAAAGCCCAGTTACATCAGGAAACCCTGTTAAGAATCCAAACATCCAGAGACGCCCAAACTGTAGCAGAGTTCTTCCGGAGAGAGACGCACTGTAAGTGATCTGGAGCTTTTCTTACGATTTAAAGTCAAGTAAGACACACTGTGTGGCATCTGTCCAGAATGTTCTGCTCACTATAGCCATGACCAACAGCGAAACAATTCAAGAGATTTTAAATACATATGTCATGTTCATGCACTGTGACACTTGTCTTTCTGACAGATGTGAAACCCCAGAGAAAGCTTATGAGAAATCACAGAGCTATACTTCTTAGACGTCGTTTTCAATTTCTATGGGCAACAGTTAGACAAAAATGTATGATACCTTTCATGCACATTAGAAGAATACACAATAAAACCATTGATCCAGACAACACTGTACGATGGCTCTATCAGTATATATCATGTCTTCTGATCACCTTCCTTGTCTGGGCATCGACATACATGGTGTGTACAGTATCTTTGCTGCATATAAGGAATCCCCTTAGATAGCAAAAAATGGAAATCTCCACTGTGTTTCTCTCTACAGCATTTTGTATCTGGTGTCAACTGGTTTATTTTCCTGCTAACATCAATCGTTGAGTTCATCATGACGATGGAGGTAGGTTCCACTGTTTTACATTCAGATCTAGAATATTCTTATGAAAAGGGATACATTACTCATATTTTATGGCATCTTTCTTTCAGATGATCCTGAAGTTTCACATTGGTTATAATGATGAAAGCGGAGTATACATTTCAGACATAAAATCCACATCCCAGAACTACTTGAAGAGAAAAGTGGGATTCATCTTTGATCTGCTTTGCTCGCTTCCCTACGGTTGGCTGGTTTTGCACCCAACGTACACCAAAGATCCGACTACATTTCTCTCCATGATTGTTTACATTCGGATGGCTCATTTACCACGGATAATTGCACTGTTAGTGACTTTGCAGAGAGAGGCGAAAACCATTATGTCCAAGTATGTCTTTTTAATTTGAACTTGCAATGACCTTAAACCAAAATCCAATAGTAAATCCACACATTTAGGAAACTTAACAAGGTGTCACTTAGAATTCTTCACCTCGGTAATAGACTCTTTACAAAAACTACATTGTTGGATGGTTGTAAAGTGCAGAAAAGTATTTGAATGTTTTTTCTTTTTGAATTTTCCCTTATTTAGTCTTCTGTGGATAAGGATCATCAAGGCCTCTGTATGCGCAATTCTCTTTGTGCATTGCGGGGCATTGTTATGCATTTTATTTGTTCGGATATATGGCGTATTGTCATGGGTGGGTGCAACAGGTAGGTTTTTAAAAAATCTTCAAGTATTTAGAAATAGACAACACCATTGCAGTAATTGTGTATACCCCGATTTCAAATTTACTATGTTTAAAGTGTATTTTCTTTTACAGAGATATCCAACTTTCCTCAGATGTACACCTATGCCTGCTACTGGGTGATACAGATCTGCACAACAACAGGTTATGGCGACATAACTCCAACAACCCTAGGAGAAGTCATGATGTGCATTGTTTTAATGATCGTGTCTAAAACGCTGGTAATTATTATGGTGGGACATATCAACTCTGCCCAAACCAACAAGAAGTGTTTCCAGGAAGCCTTTGAGGAAAAGTTAGAGGTAATTGTAAACTAATGAAACAAGTAATTGTATCATATCAAGCAAAGTGGCTTAGCTTAACATATTGAGATAAGTCATGCAGTGATTGTAATTATTTTGAGTTTTGAGAGGGGAAAACTGGATGATTTACCCTGCAGCTTCTTCATTTGTTCTGTAGTCTGTATGTTATCTGTTTTAGGCGATGAAGACCTTCATGAAACGGGAGAGAGTCCCAGTCACCATTCAAGAACGTGTTGTGCAGTACTACACTGCATGGTGGCATTGCACAGGGGGGATAGACCCTGAAGACATATACAGTGACATCAACCCCTGCCTTCTGAGGGATATTTTGTCATCTTAAATGTTAAATAGTGTCTTTTCTGATTCTTGGTGTTTTTCTATGTAGATTTGTTTGTGTAATCTATTATATCAAAATAATTTTGTTAATTGACATAACAACACCATCCTTAGGCTTAATAAAGAGTGTTCAAGTGTCCAAGTGTACAGTGACAATAACATTTGGCTACAATTTAAATGTTTATAATCACCATTTAAAGGGATAGTTTAAAAACAATTTATAATTATTTCATAATTTACCTACCTTTGAGTTCTTCCAAACCTGAATTTCTTTGTTCTGATGAAAGATATTGAATGAATGATTGTAACCAAACAGTTCTAGTACCCCATTGACTGCCATAGAAGAAAAGAATATCTTTTAATACCGTTGAATACAAAGCAAGATACATTGAACCGTGTTGGACAGCAAAAACCTCCTGGGGTTACTCGGTAAGATTTGTTTGGTTAAAATCATTTGTTCAAATATCTTTCACTGTTTGTAAATCACTTTGATTTCATGTACAGTTTGTTTGATAGCCTACCTTAAAAAGGTAAATGTGTAGAGAAGGCAGTAGAAATAAATCTTCATCATTAAACTTTTGATCTTAAACTCTGTTTGTCTTTTTCGTCATGCTTCCATGAATAAAAACCCTTTTGACACACAGCTTTGGGAATGCTTCAAAAGCAGAACGATTATGAGCTATAATCCCTGTGATTTAATGGTGTAATTCTTAAAATCATTCTTTCCCTAAAGGAAGATTCCAGGAAAAACCCAGACTCGGTCAAATACCACAGCTACAAAACTATTCTTTTGCATTACGCACACACACAAACATGCATGTAATGCATATTAATAGTTTACATTACAATTCAATGACGTATGTCTGCAAAGGGCACTAAAGGATCCGGTAACTGCTGTTGTTACACAATTACATGTAGAGCTACAATTATAAATTAAAAAAATACAATATAATATTTTAGTTAATACATTTCTAGTTTGGCCCCTTTAGTGTTTTTTCATTATTTTATTTTATTTTTTCTGTCCTTTGATTTATTTTTATATATAAATAGTTCTGTGTGCCAGAAAACTTTGATCTGTCAGAACAATGTCAAAGTGTTTTGATAACTTGATAAAATAGATTTTAGGCTTTTGAAGCCGCTTAAATTACTAGACAAACGTACGTATAATTCATATTATATAACATTTATGATTATTATTTGTTTTGGTTTTATTACAAAAATGTTTAGCACAATATCACCCCTCCCTTAAGCGTTGCATTTTAACAGGCCTAAACTTGTTGTTATGGTAACAACATTGACCAAACTGTCCTGAAGCTCCGAATATTAAGAGCAAAATGAAATTAAAAGAAGGAGTTTTCTTTTACAATTTAGATTTCGACACAAATCATTGCCTTTTCTCGGGAAGAGAGGCTAGATTAATATATGGATATTTCTGTCTTCTGGACGTTCATGAAACGAAGACTTTAAATTGTAACAATCTGCAGCACAGATTCCTCTGCCATATAATTGGATCATTTAACAGAAACATCGACGTTTAGTATGGCAAGTTGTCTTACAATGTATTTCATTTTTAAACATTTAAACTGAGACCACATTTGAATGAAAGCTTTATTATTTCTTATATATTTTGTACATTTATTATCGCTGCTGTTATTCATAGTGAACATAACACCAATGACAATTAACATGAAAATTTCATTTTACTGCTAGGTATCAAACATCACGTTCTCGATCATGGTATGTTCACAACATTAAATAGTTTTATTCCATTTGCAATCTGTTTTTTTTTAATTCCCTAAGGAATAAAGTAGATAACATCAGAGAAGTCAGTTTAAAGTTTTTTATGAAATCATGAGATAAATGAGAAAAAAGTGATCATTTAAAATCTTTGTTATGGTCTTTCATAGATCTTCAGGATATAGGAAAGAAAAAAGTAATTTGATCAATGTTAGCTTTTTAAAAGACTTTGGTGAAACAATAACACCACATGCTTTCAATATGAGGCCAGATGTGTTCCTCCTCCTCACCTGTGTCTGCATTGCCGATGTTTGATTGCGACATTTGTGTTTTTTTATAAATGTTAAGCTAACCCGTCCCGCCGCTGAGATTGAGTGTGGCCACGTGACGAGACGGCACAACTACCTATGATTGGTGGAACTCACGGTCACGTGGTAGAGCCATTAGCGGAAGTCTCACTCTGTCAAAATGACGCGTAAAATATTAAAGAAAAGTAACGAGCTCATTGTTGCCTAATGTAGCGGAGTAAGAGTACAGCTTCTTCTTCACAAATCTACTCTAGTAAAAGTAAAAAGTACAGTGATTTAAAACTACTCCTTGAAGTATTATTTTTTCAATAACTTACTCAAGTACATGTAACGGAGTAAATGTAACTCGTTACTACCCACCTCTGTTCAAATGATATAAAATATCAATATAGTTTTGTTAATCATATGTTCACTCATAATGTACGGGCAGAATGACACAATACTAAAACGAACATTATATATATATATATATACATTTAAATATTTTATTGTTTTTATGATTTTATTACACATTTGAAACCTTCCAGGGCGCCGTAAAGTGTTTTACCCACAAGATGGCGCCAGATGTTCATTTTTTACGACAGTCACGCCCACTGAGTGGCACAAAGACACAAAGTGTGTGTGTGTTTACTAATGTGTGTACTTTATTTCAAACTTGACAGAAAACTTGTTTACTTTATACTCTTATAATCTATGAAATCATATCAATACATATCACATTATTTAAGAGATGGTATAAAATAGTACAAAAGAATGAAAGGTTTGCTTTTGTCTAATATGTCTTTATATAATAAGAACTAGTTTTAACAGACCGACAGTGAGTACAAGTTTTATTCACTTGCACATGACACACTTTACACACATTATACACACATTAGTGTAAGAGCTATCAGTTGTGTTTTAATGGAACTATAAACATGTTATACTTGTGTAGTATTTAATGGCTTATTAGTATAGTATGTGAACTGTAGTATTTTTCCTCAAGTGAAGTCAGCAGGTGATGATCAGAAAGTTTCTCCAAATAGAAAAATAAAATGTTTGCCCAAACTTCTGATGGCGAGCAGAAAAGTGACTTTGGAACTTTGTCACATAATCTGCTGATGGTGGTCACGTCATGACAATGTAATGGATTAAAAGTGTTGTGTTGCTATCTGGATATATTAATACAATTATTTTATTTCATATTCTTTGGGCAGAACAACTAATTGAACTTTAATTTGCCCAATTTGTACAAGAGACGTTTTAAAGAGCAAATCAATGAGAAAAGACTCCTTTTTTATTGACTGACATTGCTGAAATTGAGTTTATAACAGTGGTCTGTTAAAATATAATATTATTTAATGTGATTGTTGCTGTTTTATACTGCACAAACAGACTTATTTCTTCTCTTGTGATGCTGTTGCTCCCGTTACCCTGGTTACCATTAACCCCCACCACTGCTGAATACACCTGAAATATAACCAAATATAACCTAAAGCAGCGTTTTTCGCATTTTCTCGCCTTATTTTTGTCAAATATGTTTATTTTATTATTATATTGAGCAGTAACGAGTCTTACCTGATAAAACCAAATTTCCTGTCAGAAAACTTCACTTCCTGTCAGTCCAGAAGCCCTTTAAAAAGCGTTCTTTAAACACAAAAGCAATGTTGATATTTAAATTATTCGTGGTAGCCAAATATTTATTGCTTATGAAATGACGTGTTCATTATATAACACTTACGTTCCCCTTAAGTCCTGTTACTAGCAAAATAGTAGGAATATAGGACATAACTGGGCCATATTTGCTTATCTTGTAACCTTTGTACAGGTGACGTCATGAATTCATCATTTAATGCTCATAGAATTATGTGCCAGGGATTTGCCAGCTATGTTGCCAGCTTATAAATCAGGAAATTAGCAAAAAAACAACAACAAATACATGAAGTTCCCAATACATCATGTGTTAGCTGGGACAGATATCAATTCTGTGAAAAGATGAAGTTTTTACCGATGGTTTTTCCTATAATTATAGCACAAATCTCAAGATTTCTTTCAGATACACATTGTGAGGTCTCTCTTTAATATTTTACAGAATTATTCTGATTTTACTGCATGATATTTCATAGGAAAGTTAGGCCTATGACTTTACATTTCACAAAGAAATGAAAACATGAAAATAAAATAAAGTCATTATTTTATATTCTATTAAGAGCTATTCCTTAGTCATGTGTTGGATATAATTGCTTCTGGTTTGTATATTTTATTGCACATAAATCTTAAGAAGTTTGTCATCTTCCAACTGTGTCTTTTTTATCACATCCATAACGCAGGTTTATTTATCTTTATTAAAATAGAAAACTTGTGCATAAACTGAAACAAGATTTTTGTAGAATAGAAACAGTTTGGTTCAGCTTACTGGTCATAATTATATTCTAAGAGTGTTTTTATATCATGTTCATAACGCTGGAATCGTCCATATGTGTAAAAATAAAGAGAAACTGGAATGCAAGAAGAACACAAAGTGAAACACAAGTAATGAAGATATTTTATTTTTTGTATTTTTGTAGACAGGACAATTTCACAGACCATTTTCAGTTGTTCTTAATGTACTATTTTACATGTATGTGCTTAAGTAAAATTTGTTTGTTTTTTTCGTATTATGTGCACACGTGTTTATGCTTTTAATCAATATATTATTTGTACATGTTTCAGGAAAAGTTGCAAAATAAAACTCATCAGACACTGACCTGAAATGGCCACAAAACAAATCCAGTCTACAAATGCACTATTCAAAATGCTGTATATTACAGGACATGTTCATGTATTTCTTAATTCATTTTAAAGAAAAAATGAAAAAAATTAGTCCTTTTATTTCAAATAATATGATTATAATGTTCCTTCAGATAAACACCACCAAGATGTACACCTCCAAGTTAAAAGACGAAACATTTTAGACAAAGAGGATGAAAATATAAAAACAAATAATATAAATAAATGAATAACATTTCATAAAGTTTGTTTAATCAGTATTAATTGGGTTACCAGTAAAAAAACAATACTTCTTATCTGTTAAATGTGACAAAGTAATATTACCTATTTCAATTGTTTTCAGTTTAATAAATTATTGTGCAATAAAAATCAACAAATAATTTATTAAATGCAATTATTATATAATATAATATTTATATAATTTAAATAATATATAAGAGTTATATTATTAGTCACTTACCCGACCGATCAACAAATACAAATAACAAGTTCCCTTTGAGCAAAGCGTTTGCTTTCGATTAGTCCACCTATTTAAAACATTTCAGTTTTTAATATTGATAACAGTGATATAAATTCTGAATCTGATAACAGAGATATAAATTCTGAATCAAACCTCCTTTCAAATGATCCAGGATGGTAAAGACATTCTGATCTGCAGTGGCCTTCATGAATACCTGGTAGACTGGGAGTGGTATGGACCAAAAGAAAATGACATTGGACCCCACACTTCTCACAACCTTCCACGAGCCCCCTTGCAAGGCCCTCCATGGCGTGGGAGAGGCAACCCATACGACACCCCAATGTCGGGATGTTTTTTCGAATCCCAGGACACTCCATAACTATCTGGTCTCATTTTGAATTCGACTGCTTACCCGATCTCCCCGTTCCAGCGATGTATTTTAAAATATTATGCAAAGTTTTGTGTTTGTGTGTCTAACTTACCTTAACTCTTTGTCAATGTCTTGAGATGTGTGCATTTACTCCATTACTCAAGTCCAAAATCTTTACAACGCCTGCAAAGACAGTAATGTAAGATGGGACATAAAAAAACATTTTCTTACCATTGAAGTACCACAAACCATCCTCTTCACTATCATATCAATATGTTCTGCCCATGACAGCTGACTGTCCATTGTCATGCCAGTAGTTTAACTTTATCTACCTTTTCTTTAGGTTCTCCAGACACATTTAATCTAATTTTTGGTGTGAATGACAATGCATGATTTGATCTCAAGATAATTGATTTGGTTTTTGTGCAGATTATGATCTATGACATCGAATGAAACACTAAAATCATGAAATACTGCACCAGTCGTCTTTGAATTATAAATTCCCATTAACCAGTTGTCTGTCATAACTTTAAGGGCGTTACAAGTAGAATGATTCTGTCTGTAAGCATGTTGAAATCCTGTGTTCAAACCATCTGTCATGATTCTGCCTCTCTTGGTCATGTTTTTCCTGATTTTGGCAGAATCATGGCAGACCTGTGTTTTTTGTGAGTGTCACATGGCATTGTTTGTTATGGCATGCCATGTGCTCTCTTGTCTCGTCTCCTGACCCCGCCCCCTTGTTATCCTGTCTATCTTCCATCATTGTTTCATTCCCCACACCTGACCCGTGTGGTTATCCATTATTATGTTTCCCCTATTTAAAGCTCTTGTATTTTCTGTCCTGTGTCGTTGCATTGTATATGATTAGTCCATGTATCCTTGTTACCCGTATACTTGTCCTGATGTGACCTGTCTCTGTCTTGATATTTCTAGTTTTAGTTTTTTTGTAAAAACCACCTTATTTTGTGCCCCCTCGTGGGAAGGATTTTGTTTGACCGATTGTAGTGTTTAGTTACTGTTTCACCATCGTGGGTTTTGTGTTATTAAAGTCTTGTTGTTCCCCTGAATTGTGCCTATATTTGGGTTCTCCTTCCATGCCTCCCTGTTTTATATTTATTATATTTTCATAAACAGAAAATGTTTTTTTTATTACATGTTGTGACACAAACATACTGTTCCATTATTATTATTTTTGGTTAAACAGTCCCTTGTTTAGTGTTAAAACTATTATGAATTGTGTTATTTGAGTCCTCAATTATACATAAATGCATTTAAAACTTTAAGGCCCACCTCCCAGTGTACTCTGAATGGTCAAACGGTCTAGTACACTGTTATCGGTCAACTCTTCTGTCAGTTACTGCATCACCAACAGTGCTGAGACAACATCATGTGAATCCGGTTACTTCCATAACGGATGTCTGAAGACACGTCATGGAATTAACTAGATGATTACAATCCTGTTGTTTGCTGTAGTCCAAGATATCTGATTTCCGTTAAAGATGATAACTTGCTTTATCATGAACTGTTTTTGTAGCTTCACAGATCATTTAGAGGTACTAACATATACAATAAAAGAAATGTAAAATTAGTTTTAAGATCCGAGGGACACTTTGAAACCAACAATAGACTGAACATAGTTTTATTGGTCATCCTGTCAATAAGGATTGCTGCGATAGACGGTGTTGGCGGTGATAATGGAGTTGAGTTACAACACTGTCACTTGCCACTGAATTCACTGAAATATTTTGAAATATTTCCCTCGATCAATAGGCTAGAATCAAATCTTCAAAACCCACTTAAGATACTTAATTTGAGTTGGTGGAATAGCTAAAACGATTACTAGGACAATGCTGTCGGAAAAAAAAGATAAAGATTAACGGGAGATTGGAAACGGAATCATAAATAACACCATCCGAATCTGAAAGCCTGAGCGAACGCGAAGAGACTTTTTGCAAGAGACACACATGACTAAGAAGGAAGTGATCAAAATTCGAAGAAGGTGGCAAGGACAGGTATTCTCGGCATGGTTTACTACACAAGCCAGAGGGGAAATTACATGAATACATAAAGCTGTGCCATTTCAAGTAAATAATGTTATTAAGGACTAAGCTGGCAGATTTTTGATTATTCAGGGTAGAATAGGAACAGAGATAATATATTTAGTGAATATCTATGGCCCTTATAAGGAAGACTCTAAATCAGGGGTGTCCAAACTACAGTCAGTTTTTATTGGCCCGCAGCAAATTGGGAAAAATAATTGAATATGGCCCGCACATGGCACTTGAGCTCAACTCTGTTGCACTTCTCAGTTTCAACACAAGATAAGCCAGTCACACCTGTATGCGCACATGAAAGCCTTCTGTGTAAAGCTCCGCCTGTTTGAGACACAACTACGAAGCTTTATTGCTGCACGCTTGCTGACCTTTCTGCTAAAAAGGAGAAATATGGTTCTGCAATTAAATCTCTCGTGACAGAATTCAACCAGCCTTTTCAAGATTTTTTTCTGTCATTGAAAAACAAATCAAGCTGTTCTTGAACTCCTTCCTGGCATAGACATAATATACGTAGACGCCTCATAAACTGATGCTGCCTATTGGAGCTGGCGTACCAGTGCGGCGCCATCTTGGATGGGTCTCCAATGCGCCGCCCCCTCCGCATTTATTTCTACTGAGGAAGGTTTATTCCCGACTTCAATAATCATAACTCCCCGAATTTCACGAGGTTTGGTTTGTTACAAACGGCAGAGATTTAGTTATGATACAGGACGCTGTCACACATTAAAGAATACTGCTTTCATGCTAAAAGACTTTGTATTATGCTCTTTAACAAAGACATATGGTAGGCTATGGCATATTGATAAATGTATAAATAATTAGTTTTATATTTTAATAAAGAAACAAGTTTGATGGTGAGCTCCTGTGACATTACTTCAAATATTCCGTCAAACATATATTTTCCCTCTGTGAAATCATTGTACTTGGTTAAGTTTAATTGTGCCATGTGTTTAGATCAATATTTTTTTTAAGTATCTGACAGAATGCCGAAAGCCAAGAATACTGTGTCAAAAAGTTCTATCATCAGCGCCGTCGAGCAGGATGTTAATATGAACGACGAGAACGTTGATAGTCTTGAGGAGGAAAGCTCCAACTCCAACTTTGCACAAGCTTTGGACGAATTAATGGAGAACATTACGAAGGTAATAGATGAGAAAGTGAATACTGTCCTGTCCGCTATAAACGATCAGACAGTTCAGTTCCAGGCCTTGGTGGAGCGAGAGGGCGAGGCGGAGGAGCAGATCGAAAGTGTGGAAAATTCCACCGAATGCGTCCAAGCTGCTGTAGCTGACCTTCAAAAGAAAGTGAGCGAGATGTCAGCGCATATCGTCGATCTGGAGAATCGCGGGCGCAGATGTAATTTGCGTCTACTCGGGTTACCCGAGAAAACCCAGGGCAGCGAACCGGTGCGTTTCTTTGAAAAGTGGCTGCCTGATTACTTGAAGATTACAACGGAAGCAGGGCGGATCAAGCTGGATCGAGCTCATCGCTCATTGCTCCTTGGCGCCTTTTCCGGGACCCACACAACGACCCATACCTGTCATCACAAAGTTCCACAACTTAACAGATAAGCAGCGAGTGTTCAACGCAGCTCGTCATGTTGGCGCGGATCCCGAGAGGAGCATTAATGAGGGACCGATGATCTCATTCTTCAACGATTTTTCTGCGATGGTGATAAAGAAACGCAAAGCTTTCGACGATGTCAAGAAACGATTACAGAGGATGTAGATCGAAATATGCTTTGCTGTATCCTGCAACTCTGAGGCTGAACATCAACGGAACGATGAAGCGATTCTCCTTAGCAGCTGATGTGACTGCGTTAATTGATAGCCTGGGTTAATGGTCAAACTTTGGCGGGAAATTATGTGGTACATGAACAAATAATTCACAGAGTGAAGAAGTTATATAATGTTGCTGAGAGCTTGTTTTGTGTTTACCCAATGTTAAAGGAGGTGCGGGCTGTTTGTGGGGTTAGGCTGTGGTCTACAGAAGAAAAGAGTAAGAATAGTGCTTCCTGCATGTTTGGCAGGTTTGTTCCTTTGATAGTTTTCTGTTTTGTTGGTATGTTTTTTTTATTTTTGTTTAAAGCTCAGATTTTTGAAGGATACACTTACTGGAGTATATTTTGTGATTATGTGTATTATGGATCCACTGATTGTCCGTACAGCTTTTAATGTCTAGAATGCTCAGGATTTGTACTTGGAATATTCGAGGTATCCATAACTTTTTTGAAAAAAGGAAATATCAAAATTGCTCTTTTACAAGACTCACTAACTCACTACTTTTCTAACCTACTCACTCTATCAAAAAAAAAATATATACTTTTTGTAACTTCGCTCTCTGTGTAACTCTTGTAGCACTTGTTGACCTATTGTTGTATCGGCTATTTACCGCTTCATTGTCTCCTCGACTATTGTAAGTCACTTTGGATAAAAGCGTCCGCTAAATGACTAAATGTAAAATGTAAATGTACAAGAGACTCATTTGAGTGACGAGAACATTCAAAATTACAACAAGGAATATTCAAAACAAATACGATACTCAAAACAAACATTTTATGAGCATGGAGAAAAGACTGGGACATTTCTAGCATATATTGCCAAACAACGTGCATCATCTCGGTATATTGCAACAATTGTTGATTCATATGGTAATATATTCCATGATAATAAGAATATTAATAATTCATTTTGGGATTTTTATATAAACCTATATTCTTCTGGGAAAACAGGTGATCATCTCGAACAAATGGTTGACTTTTTTTTCTGGGATTAATCTCCCAACGATTTCAGTTACACAAAAAGAAGTTCTCAATGGCCCTATTACTAGACAGGAGATTATTAATGCTATTAATACTCTAAAGAATGGTAAATCGCCAGGGCCAGATGGCTTTTGTGGAGAGTTCTTTAAGGAGTTTCAAGAGTTGCTAGTAGACCCATTGAGTAATATGCTTAATTATTCGTTTGCGGTTAAAGAACTACTCAAGACTCTTGGAGAAGCTTATATCTCGCTCAAATTAAAGAAAGGTAAAAGTCCTGACTTATGCTCTTCTTACAGGCCAATTTCATTACTGAATGTCGACCGGAAATTGCGGAGAAGGCGTTTGATCAGATTGAATGGTCCTATCTTTTTTTTGTTTTGGATAAGTTTGGCCTCTGTGAAAATTTTGTGCGGTGGATCAGAGTGCTGTATACAGACCCATGTTCTGCTGTAGTGACAAATGGCTTTAGATCAGATTATTTTCCTATGCATAGAGGCACCAGGCAGGGTTGCCCCTTGTCGCCACTTTTATTTGCACTGGCTAAAGAGCCTTTCAGTAATATCTGAAACAGCTATTTCAGGTTTACAGATAGGTCATTTACATCATAAGATTACATAATTTACATCATAAGACATAGAAGTATGCTGATGATGTTTTGCTGTTTTTATCTGAGCCAGAGAACTCTATTCCTGCCGTAATTGAGCTGATTAACTGGTACAGTTCCTTTACTGGTTATAAGGTAAATGTAACTAAATCTGAAGCTATGCCTTTAGGTTCTCTTATTTCTAAACCTAACATTGTGCCCTGTTTTCCTTTAAGTGGTCACATCTAGGTTTTGTCTATTTGAGTATTTCTATCTCTTCATCTTTGAAGCTGATGTATGAATCTAACTTTGTTCCCTTGTTTGAAAAAATACGTAAAGATTTGGAATGTTGGACTTCTTTGCCAATATCTTTGCTGGGCCAGAAAGCACTTGTAAAGGGCTTGAATAGCTGGATGACTTCTTTTATATGGAGTAAACGCAAACCTAGATTAAAATTGTCAGTACTTTATCTGCCAAGTTCTATGGGGGGGCTGGATTTTCCAAATATTAAGATGTATCAGTTCCCACCTGAGATATATTGCAGAGTGGGTTAGAAATGACTCTTCCTCTACCTACAATTCCCTTTAAGAGCTCTTCTTTTTGTTAAAAACTTTCAAAACCTAAAAGAGATTTATCGTAATCCAATTATAGTAAATAATCTGAAAGCATGGAGATCTGTGAATAGGCTTGAGGGTAGATCTAAACTGACCCCTTTTTTTACCCCAATATTAAACAATCCTGAATTCACCCCAGGAATTTTGGATGATGGTTTTAAACGTTGGTATGATTTGGGACTTATGAAGCTTGGGGACATGTTCTCAAACAATAAATTAATGTCATTTGTGGATTTAACCCAGAAGTACCAGTTGTCCAAACAAAATTTTTTTGATTTCTCCAATTGAGATATTATATCACTACTAACACAACACTTGTTAGAAATTGTGAGGTGTCCTTTGTTGAGAATTATTTTTTATCATCGGGAAAGATGTCTTTGGGTAGAATTTATAGTGCTGTGTGTTCAATTTCTTCGGTTGATACACAAAGAATTAAAACTAAATGGGAGGAAGAGTAAGCTACTAATATTGATGAGGAAACATGGACATTTGGTCTTGTGCTAAGAGAATATCGATTTGTGCACGTACAAGAGAAATACAATATAAATCATACATAGACTCCATATTTCTCCTAACCGCAGGAAATTTTTAACCCCTCTCTATCGCCTATGTGTTTAAAATGTAAAACTGAAGTAGGTACTTTAACACATTGTTTGTGGTCATGTAACAGACTGCGAAGGTATTGGATTTTGGTGCTAGGGGAAATTTTTTTTATATGCAGTTGGATTTTGACCCAGTCTAATTGGTATTAGGTATACCTAATAAATATATAGTTTCGTCTGCCAATAAGAAATTGTATAATATTCTCTCCTTTGCTGCCAGAAAAAATATTGCTTCAGGGTTCAGTCTTGCTGTCACAACTCTGGTATACTGGGGAAGACAGTTTGTAGAAGACCCATGTGCAGAAGCCAAAAGCAAACCAGGAGGCTCAAATAACTCGAAAGCAGGCAGTCTTTACTTGATGTCAAATCTCAAATACAATTTGTATTTGTATTTGTACAAATTGCTGCAATAGACGGTGTTGGCGTTGATACTGGTGTTAAGTCACAACACCGTTACGTCACTTGCCCACCGTGGCACTGTCTCCCATCATGTTTTTTTATTTTATTTTTTTATAAATATTCAGTGAAATATTTATAAATATTTCTGTGATAAAAACAAACATTTAGTTTGGAAGAGAATAGTCACTACAATTAAAAACTAAAAGCAGCTGCGCAATGTGCAATGCAGCAAGCCTAGCGACAGTCACATCGAAGATCGGATTTATCACGTGAGGAGAGTGAGTCGAACTGACTTAAAAGAAAGAGAATGGCGGAAGATTCCATCTTTAGCCAGCCAGAGATGGTCAACATGTTGGGTTTCCTGACAAAGAACATGTTAACTACAAACAAGCCAATTTGTGCTTTATTTTGGTTTATTTTGAAAAGACTGCTGATTTAACATTACGTAAGGGGATTTTGGAAGGTTTTTTCTTTTTTTTAACATTCGTTTCTTATGAAAATTTGGTTTTACCTTATTTAAACTTTGTGTTATTTTATTTAGACCTATTTTGTTTTCTTATTCGTTTATAAACGTGATAATCATTCTTTGCTTCTTATATATTTTGTTTCACACCACAGTTTGCTGATTTTCTATTTTTTTCTCTTCAGAAGCATGGTGTAATTTTATTCATTATGTTAATAAAAGTTCTATGTTTAATATAAGTGAGTTTGTATTTTTCCCCCTGCATTGTAGTTTATTCAAGCATTGACGTCCAATAGCCAATTTCCGCTAATTCCAAAGTGAAAGTTAAATGCGCCCATGGATTTATAAGATTAAAAGCCCCCCCCATAAATTGTTACCACATATCGATTAACCGGCGGGAAAGGTCCTCACCGTCACAAGTCAACTGTCAATTATTTAATATGAGTTCAGCAGCCACTTACCTTCTCTCTGGTAAGCAGTTTTGGCATAACTTCACTACTCCACTCACTGTAGACTAGTTGACACAGGTATGAGCTGTGGTCATCATGAGGATGAACATTCAGTTCAGCCGGAGCTGGCTCTGTCAGACTCAATCCCGAGGATGAGACCAAAGAACAAAACAAAGACATTAGTTTAGAGGCCTCTGACATTTTTTGTTTAAATGACACAATATGACAAATGTTTGGTTTCATCCAAAGATGTAAATTCAATTTATGTACAATATCCTCAATATCACATAAAACGTTTGCGAATAAAGCACTGTTTCCTTCCAAAGAGAGCAAAATACATCACTTCCGCATAAACTGGCGCCAAACATAAAAAAGAAAAATGGAAGTTGCTTGCTGGAGATGGACTTGCTATATAATAACTTACTTGCGTCTCAGTACGCGTAGATGAATTGCAGTGTGCACAGTCATGTCATGACTTGAAAAAGTTACATTTTTCTTACCGAACAAAAAGATTATCCTACTCAGTTTTGTGTATTACTTCTTTAATGCACATTTTCACAATTGATGCGCACCTTTGGCGTTTCCATTCAGGGATTTTATGCAATAGTCTAAAATGCACATTAAAACAGGAGGATCCCTTTTGTTCGAAAGATTTGGTTTGCACACAAAAAAATCAATACTCGACCCGTGTTACAGAGTGCTGTTGTCTCTTTTCAGGTCATTCCCAACCTTTTGAAGTTATAGTTCATCCTAAAATAACAAACATGTCATCATTTTCTTGTCAGTTCATACCTGTTGCACTTATTTACTTCTTCTGCATGCAAACAAAATCAATGCAAGTGTATGACTGCCATGTATGAAACGACAAGGAGATATGTGAATAATATCAGATTTTTTATTTTGTGATGAATGATCCCTTTTTAAACCATGCAACAGGACCTTAGACGGAAGAAATTTGCTCTTAATACAGATAAATAAGTAAATAATAAGTATTATATAAGAAAAGTCCTTTTAGTCTGGGTCTAATGGCTCCGGTTTACAACATTCGGGTTCATAGATATTATTCCGCTGATAAAACAATATTTTGTGACAAGTAATGAACTCAAGACACAAGATAAACAACCAATTATATTTATTTATTTGTCCTTTAATAATTTTTATCATCATTTTTATTATAATTAAGGTGATTTTTTCATTTAATGACCAAATTTGAAGTCAAAATGTTTAAAAATGTATTATTATGCTATGTCAAATAACTACCAAGTAATAATCACTAAGTTTCTAAGTTTCTATATAAGTCTATATAAGTAAATAATGTTTTGACTCTAATTAAAATATAGGATTCTATGTTTTTGTATTTTAGTCATGCAGGTCTAATCTGCAGACCCGATCTGTTTTTTTTTATACCCTACATGCCTGGATCCTACACTGTGTGGACTATTCGAGGTGAGATCAAATGGCTGATTTTAGAAGCAGGCTTTATAGCTGCCTTTTCTAACTTCAGTCATTTGATCCTATACTTGCTGCATTTATGATGTGGACTTTCAGCTGCAAAAACAATAAATAATGATTAAGTACATTCATAATAAACATCGTATAAATTAATACATTTTCAGAGGTCTCATTTCAAGGTACCTGAGTTCCAGACTTTAGAAACAATCCTTAACAACAGGAGGCTACGATGTGTCCTCCTGGTTAAATGAAGGATATTTTCTAAAAATACAAAGGAAAAGTACTTCAAGTATCATTTCCTGCTATCATTTAAACATTTATATATTGAGAGAAGCTGTTTAACTTACTCAGGCACAGGAGCTGCTTTGTGTTCCACACAGGTCCGTTTGGTTAGATGCAGTCTCTTCTTCCTCTGTAGACGTCGGCTATTCCATGCTCATGTAAAGCTGTTGAGAACAACTCCAAGTCAATAACTGACACATTTGTTCCTCCAAATACAGATTTCATAAATTACTGTTATTATAAATCTGTTAATTCGTAATTTAGGTTTTTCAAATCAGTTTTGAAGTTGACTCACAATTAGTGGACCTGTTGGGATCTTCTAGCGTGTCCATGTTTTCCTCAACTGTAGGTTGCCAAAATATTTGGAGAACATTTTTTCTCAGCCATTCAAGCATTATGATTTTGTATAAATCCAGAGGATTTTCACAACTTACTCAGATGGATGGACTGTGTCCGCTGTGACAGGAGGCTCCGTAGATTCCTCCTGTCCGACTACCTCCTACTTTTCTTGATAAACTGTTGAAAACAAATTAGAGTAGATCAATGTTACAACTGTTCATCTAATGACTGTTAAATCTATAAAATATGCTAATATTTATCCTACATGCTACCTGATTCTTAAAACAGTTTTACAAAATACAAAAAAACACCATTGAAAGTTTTGAAACAGAATGTCAAAACATACGATGTCTGTTCTTCGTGCTCTTCTTCTTCCTGGAAGGCATGGAGACTTCAGGAAGTGTATCAGATGTCACGGAATAAACAGGAATGTCCAAGTTTTCCTCCATCTTTTGGGAATCCTTATCTGTAGGTTCCCTAAGAGTCAATGTATTGAAAGATCAGTTTTCGCAGTCATTCAAGCATTCAGATTCTGTAAAAATCCAGAGAACTTTCACAACTCACTCAGATGGAGTGACTGGGTCTGCGGCGACAGGAGTCTCTGTAGATTTCTCCTGGTCGACCGGCTCCAGCTTTTCTTGATAAACTGTTGAGAACAAATTAGAGTAGATCAATGTTACAACTGTTCATATAGCAGTTGTTAAATCCATTATAGATGCAAATATATCCTACTTGCTACCTGATTATTAAAACGTTTTTACAATATGAAACAGAATGTCAAAACATACGATGTCTGTTCTTCCTGCTCTTCTTTTTCCTGGCAGGCATAGAGACATCAGGAAGTGTAGTGGACATTTTGGGATCCAAGGCGATGTCCACGTTTTCCTCCATCTTTTGGGAATCCTTTACTGTAGGTTCCCTAACAGTCAAAGTATTTAAAGATCAGTTTTCGCAGCCATTCAAGCATTTAGATTCTGTTTAAATCCAGAACATTTTCACAACTCACTCAGATGGAGGGACTGGGTCGGCTGGGACAGGAGGCTCCGTAGTTTCCTTCTGGTTGACCAGCTCCAGCTTTTCTTGATAAACTGTTGAGAACAAATAAGAGTAGATTACAATTACGCAACTGTTCATGATAACTGATTCTCGAAATTACATCATGAAACAACATTGATAGGGTTTAAACAGAATGTCATAACTTACGATCTTTGTTCTTCCTGCTGTTTTTACCTGGTTTAGGTGGTTCAGGATCCACAGGCTGGACTATCTTCTCCTCCACAGTTTGAGGATTCTTGATAGTAGTGGCAGGATCCTTATGTCTAATAATTTAAGGAAGAATCATTTGTAAGCATCATTTGTGCAAACACTGATGTGATTATAAATAGAGAGAATTTGTTTCACTCACTGAAGAACAGGAGCAGGTGGAGGTGCCGCCAGGGTCTCAGTGGGCTGGGTTTTCCTCTTCACCAGTAACCCCAGATTAGTGCTCCTGATCTCAAACTTCTCTGGACATTCTGATGAGAACAAATCATAGTTAATTGATTAAATACTTGTTCATACGAATATAGGAGAAGTTTTGAAATAAAGAACGCTGATACTGTACTCTGTGCATAAATTTGTTGGCGCCTGATCCATAGGCTCACCCTCTTCACGGGATGTCTAAATACAAAGAGAAAAATAATCTAAGCATTATCTGTGGAAACATTAAAACACTTCTACATTGACAGATTTGTTTAACTCACTGAGCCCATGGAGGGATGACAGGGGGCTTGGTCACCAGCATGCACAGTTTTGTGCTCTTCACCTCATTCTCCTTTGGATAGCCTGTTGAGATCAAATCAAAGGTAAGTGACATATCTGTTCATCCAATGAGTGATATTAAAAATTTGGTTTATAAAACAACAAATTAAAGAGCACCGATAGTGTTGACTGGAATATTAAAACTTACACAATTTATTCCTGCCTTTCCGATTCCTCTGCATCTGGGCAGGATCCTCAGACATGTTTTTGACAGAGGACTTCATGGACGTCTTCTGTTTCTGAGCAAAAGCTGTTGAGAATCATTAAGTGAAGATAAACGTCAACACTGAGAAACATCCAATAATAGAGAAATATTGTGGTGTAATCACTTACGAATCTTGTTCTTCATCCTTTTCATCTTCTCCTCGGATGCAAAAGAAGACGTCTTGTAGACCTCCAGAGATGGAAACTCCTTCTCATCTTGTGGGACCACAGTGAATTTTGCAATTAAATAAGAATAGATAAATGACAATAAATAAACTGTGAATTTAGGGGATTGTGTGGTTTAACATTGATTTATGATAAACTGTAACGTATAGTAACGAATCATACATTTTTCTTGCAATAAAACTATTTTTAAGTGGACTTTATGTGTGACTATAAGAGAGATTTAATTTAGTTATTTTAATAAATTTAAATGAAGTTTTATCAACATGTAAACAGAAGGATTTTATGTAAAAAACAGTTCATAAAAAGTCTTTTTTCACAGGCAGGGTCACATATTATAGAGCATTTCTCTTGTTTGTTGTAAATATGAATAAGAAAAACATGAAACTCACCAATGTTAAGAGAAGTCTCCATAACTTTGGATCTTTGAGAAATAAGTTGTGAACTCATCTCGTGATCCTAAAGGAAAGTCAAATCTGACGCTGTTTCAATGTCGATAAAGTCGCACGATCAGGTCGAGTCAACGATAAGTTTCCTTTCGGTCTCAGTCCTTCACGTCAAATCAACAAATGAACAGAAAAACGCTTGAAATCACAAGGCTAAAAAAACGCGTAGTGCTCGCACAAAAGCTAAAACACGACTAAAGTTACAACCGACACGAAGCGCATTGCCTACATATAGAGCACGCGTTCTATATTGCGTCATACAGGGTCGGCATGACAACCGGTTACATAATATACTACAACAATAAAACAATGAAATACTATTCAATTTTCATTCAAATGATATAAAATATCAATATAGTTTTGTTAATCATATGTTCACTCATAATGTACGGGAAGAATGACACAATACTAAAACGAACATTATATATATATATACATTTAAATATTTTATTATATTTATGATTTTATTACACATTTGAAACCTTCCAGGGCGCCGTAAAGTGTTTTACCCACAAGATGGCGCCAGATGTTCATTTTTTTACGACAGTCACGCCCACTGAAAAAAGACACAAAGTGTGTGTGTGTTTACTAATGTGTGTACTTTATTTCAAACTTGACAGAAAACTTGTTTACTTTATACTCTTATAATCTATGAAATCATATCAATACATATCACATTATTTAAGAGATGGTATAAAATAGTACAAAAGAATGAAAGGTTTGCTTTTGTCTAATATGTCTTTATATAACAAGAACTAGTTTTAACAGACCGACAGTGAGTACAAGTTTTATTCACTTGCACATGACACACTTTACACACATTATACACACATTAGTGTAAGAGCTATCAGTTGTGTTTTAATGGAACTATAAACATGTTATACTTGTGTAGTATTTAATGGCTTATTAGTATAGTATGTGAACTGTAGTATTTTTCCTCAAGTGAAGTCAGCAGGTGATGATCAGAAAGTTTCTCCAAATAGAAAAATAAAATGTTTGCCCAAACTTCTGATGGCGAGCAGAAAAGTGACTTTGGAACTTTGTCACATAATCTGCTGATGGTGGTCACGTCATGAAAACGTAATGGATTAAAAGTGTTGTGTTGCTATCCGGATATATTAATACAATTATTTTATTTCATATTCTTTGGGCAGAACAACTAATTGAACTTTAATTTGCCCAATTTGTACAAGAGACGTTTTAAAGAGCAAATCAATGAGAAAAGACTCAGTGTTGAAATCCTTTTTATTGACTGACATTGCTGAAATTGAGTTTATAACAGTGGTCTGTTAAAATATAATATTATTTAATGTGATTGTTGCTGTTTTATACTGCACAAACAGACTTATTTCTTCTCTTGTGATGCTGTTGCTCCCGTTACCCTGGTTACCATTAACCCCCACCACTGCTGAATATACCTGAAATATAACCAAATATAACCTAAAGCAGCGTTTTTCGCATTTTCTCGCCTTATTTTTGTCAAATATGTTTATTTTATTATTATATTGAGCAGTAACGAGTTTTACCTGATAAAACCGAATTTCCTGTCAGAAAACTTCACTTCCTGTCAGTCCAGAAGCCCTTTAAAAAGCGTTCTTTAAACACAAAAGCAATGTTGATATTTAAATCATTCGTGGTAGCCAAATATTTATTGCTTATGAAATGACGTGTTCATTATATAACACTTACGTTCCCCTTAAGTCCTGTTATTAGCAAAATAGTAGGAATATAGGACATAACTGGGCCATATTTGCTTATCTTGTAACCTTTGTACAGGTGACGTCATGAATTCATCATTTAATGCTCATAGAATTATGTGCCAGGGATTTGCCAGCTATGTTGCCAGCTTATAAATCAGGAAATTAGCAAAAAAACAACAACAAATACATGAAGTTCCCAATACATCATGTGTTAGCTGGGACAGATATCAATTCTGTGAAAAGATGAAGTTTTTACCGATGGTTTTTCCTATAATTATAGCACAAATCTCAAGATTTGATCTTTCAGATACACATTGTGAGGTCTCTCTTTAATATTTTACAGAATTATTCTGATTTTACTGCATGATATTTCATAGGAAAGTTAGGCCTATAACTTTACATTTCACAAAGAAATGAAAACATGAAAATAAAAAAATAGTCATTATTTTATATTCTATTAAGAGCTATTCCTTAGTCATGTGTTGGATATAATTGCTTCTGGTTTGTATATTTTATTGCTCATAAATCTTAAGAAGTTTGTCATCTTCCAACTGTGTCTTTTTTATCACATCCATAACGCAGGTTTATTTATCTTTATTAAAATAGAAAACTTGTGCATAAACTGAAACAAGATTTTTGTAGAATAGAAACAGTTTGGTTCAACTTACTGGTCATAATTATATTCTAAGAGTGTTTTTATATCATGTTCATAACGCTGGAATCGTCCATATGTGTAAAAATAAAGAGAAACTGGAATGCAAGAAGAACACAAAGTGAAACACAAGTAATGAAGATATTTTATTTTTTGTATTTTTGTAGACAGGACAATTTCACAGACCTTTTTCAGTTGTTCTTAATGTACTATTTTACATGTATGTGCTTAAGTAAAATTTGTTTGTTTTTTTCGTATTATGTGCACACGTGTTTATGCTTTTAATCAATATATAATTTGTACATGTTTCAGGAAAAGTTGCAAAATAAAACTCATCAGACACTGACCTGAAATGGCCACAAAACAAATCCAGTCTACAAATGCACTATTCAAAATGCTGTATATTACAGGACATGTTCATGTATTTCTTAATTCATTTTAAAGAAAAAATGAAAAAAATTAGTCCTTTTATTTCAAATAATATGATTATAATGTTCCTTCAGATAAAATCTGTACACCACCAAGTTAAAAGACGATACATTTTAGACAAAGAGGATGAAAATATAAAAACAAATAATATAAATAAATGAATAACATTTCATAAAGTTTGTTTAATCAGTATTAATTGGGTTACCAGTAAAAAAACAATACTTCTTATCTGTTAAATGTGACAAAGTAATATTACCTATTTCAATTGTTTTCAGTTTAATAAATTATTGTGCAATAAAAATCAACAAATAATTTATTAAATGCAATTATTATATAATATAATATTTATATAATTTAAATAATATATAAGAGTTATATTATTAGTCACTTACCCGACGATCAACAAATACAAATAACAAGTTCCCTTTGAAAAAAGCGTTTGCTTTCGATTAGTCCACCTATTTAAAACATTTCAGTTTTTAATGTTGATAACAGTGATATAAATTCTGAATCTGATAACAGAGATATAAATTCTGAATCAAACCTCCTTTCAAATGATCCAGGATGGTAAAGACATTCTGATCTGCAGTGGCCTTCATGAATACCTGGTAGACTGGGAGTGGTATGGACCAAAAGAACATGACATTAGACCCCACACTTCTCACAACCTTCCACGAGCCCCCTTGCAAGGCCCTCCATGGCGTGGGAAAGGCAACCCATACGACACCCCAATGTCGGGATGTCTTTTCGAATCCCAGGACACTCCATAACTATCTGGTCTCATTTTGAATTCGACTGCTTACCCGATCTCCCTGTTCCAGCGATGTATTTTAAAATATTATGCAAAGTTTTGTGTTTGTGTGTCTAACTTACCTTAACTCTTTGTCAATGTCTTGAGATGTGTGCATTTACTCCATTACTCAAGTCCAAAATCTTTACAACGCCTGCAAAGACAGTAATGTAAGATGGGACATAAAAAAACATTTTCTTACCATTGAAGTACCACAAACCATCCTCTTCACTATCATATCAATATGTTCTGCCCATGACAGCTGACTATCCATTGTCATGCCAGTAGTTTAACTTTATCTACCTTTTCTTTAGGTTCTCCAGACACATTTAATCAAATTTTTGGTGTGAATGACAATGCATGATTTGATCTCAAGATAATTGATTTGGTTTTTGTGCAGATTATGATCTATGACATCGAATGAAACACTAAAATCATGAAATACTGCACCAGTCGTCTTTGAATTATAAATTCCCATTAACCGGTTGTCTGTCATAACTTTAAGGGCGTTACAAGTAGAATGATTCTGTCTGTAAGCATGTTGAAATCCTGTGTTCAAACCATCTGTCATGATTCTGCCTCTCTTGGTCATGTTTTTCCTGATTTTGGCAGAATCATGGCAGACCTGTGTTTTTTGTGAGTGTCACATGGCATTGTTTGTTATGGCATGCCATGTGCTCTCTTGTCTCGTCTCCTGACCCCGCCCCCTTGTTATCCTGTCTATCTTCCATCATTGTTTCATTCCCCACACCTGACCCGTGTGGTTATCCATTATTATGTTTCCCCTATTTAAAGCTCTTGTATTTTCTGTCCTGTGTCGTTGCATTGTATGTGATTAGTCCATGTATCCTTGTTACCCGTATACTTGTCCTGATGTGACCTGTCTCTGTCTTGATATTTCTAGTTTTAGTTTTTTTGTAAAAACCACCTTATTTTGTGCCCCCTCGTGGGAAGGATTTTGTTTGACCGATTGTAGTGTTTAGTTACTGTTTCACCATCGTGGGTTTTGTGTTATTAAAGTCTTGTTGTTCCCCTGAATTGTGCCTATATTTGGGTTCTCCTTCCATGCCTCCCTGTTTTATATTTATTATATTTTCATAAACAGAAAATGTTTTTTTTATTACATGTTGTGACACAAACATACTGTTCCATTATTATTATTTTTGGTTAAACAGTCCCTTGTTTAGTGTTAAAACTATTATGAATTGTGTTATTTGAGTCCTCAATTATACATAAATGCATTTAAAACTTTAAGGCCCACCTCCCAGTGTACTCTGAATGGTCAAACGGTCTAGTACACTGTTATCGGTCAACTCTTCTGTCAGTTACTGCATCACCAACAGTGCTGAGACAACATCATGTGAATCCGGTTACTTCCATAACGGATGTCTGAAGACACGTCATGGAATTAACTAGATGATTACAATCCTGTTGTTTGCTGTAGTCCAAGATATCTCATTTCCGTTAAAGATGATAACTTGCTTTATCATGAACTGTTTTTGTAGCTTCACAGATCATTTAGAGGTACTAACATATACAATAAAAGAAATGTAAAATTAGTTTTAAGATCCGAGGGACACTTTGAAACCAACAATAGACTGAACATAGTTTTATTGGTCATCCTGTCAATAAGGATTGCTGCGATAGACCGTGTTGGCGGTGATAATGGAGTTGAGTTACAACACTGTTTAGTCACTTGCCACTGAATTCACTGAAATATTTTGAAATATTTCCCTCGATCAATAGGCTAGAATCAAATCTTCAAAACCCACTTAAGATACTTCATTTGAGTTGGTGGAATAGCTAAAACGATTACTAGGACAATGCTGTCGAAAAAAAAGATAAAGATTAACGGGAGATTGGAAACGGAATCATAAATAACACCATCCGAATCTGAAAGCCTGAGCGAACACGAAGAGACTTTTTGCAAGAGACACACATGACTAAGGAGGAAGTGATCAAAATTGAAAGAAGGTGGCAAGGACAGGTATTCTCGGCATGTTTTACTACACAAGCCAGAGGGGAAATTACATGAATACATAAAGCTGTGCCATTTCAAGTAAATAATGTTATTAAGGACTAAGCTGGCAGATTTTTGATTATTCAGGGTAGAATAGGAACAGAGATAATATATTTAGTGAATATCTATGGCCCTTATAAGGAAAACTCTAAATCAGGGGTGTCCAAACTACGGCCCGCGGGTCAGTTTTTATTGGCCCGCAGCAAATTGGGAAAATATAATTGAATATGGCCCGCACATGGCACTTGAGCTCAACTCTGTTGCACTTCTCAGTTTCAACACAAGATAAGGCCAGTCACACCTGTATGCGCACATGAAAGCCTTCTGTGTAAAGCTCCGCCTGTTTGAGACACAACTACGAAGCTTTATTGCTGCACGCTTGCTGACCTTTCTGCTAAAAAGGAGAAATATGGTTCTGCAATTAAATCTCTCGTGACAGAATTCAACCAGCCTTTTCAAGATTTTTTTCTGTCATTGAAAAACAAATCAAGCTGTTCTTGAACTCCTTCCTGGCATAGACATAAGTTACGTAGACGCCTCATAAACTGATGCTGCCTATTGGAGCTGGCGTACCAGTGCGGCGCCATCTTGGATGGGTCTCCAATGCGCCGCCCCCTCCGCATTTATTTCTACTGAGGAAGGTTTATTCCCGACTTCAATAATCATAACTCCCCGAATTTCACACGGTTTGGTTTGTTACAAACGGCAGAGATTTAGTTATGATACAGGACGCTGTCACACATTAAAGAATACTGCTTTCATGCTAAAAGACTTTGTATTATGCTCTTAAACAAAGACATATGGTAGGCTATGGCATATTGATAATTAGTATAAATAATTAGTTTTATATTTTAATAAAGAAACAAGTTTGATGGTGAGCTCCTGTGACATTACTTCAAATATTCCGTCAAACATATATTTTCCCTCTGTGAAATCATTGTACTCGGTTAAGTTTAATTGTGCCATGTGTTTAGATCAATATTTTTTTAAAGTATCTGACAGAATGCCGAAAGCCAAGAATACTGTGTCAAAAAGTTCTATCATCAGCGCCGTCGAGCAGGATGTTAATATGAACGACGAGAACGTTGATAGTCTTGAGGAGGAAAGCTCCAACTCCAACTTTGCACAAGCTTTGGACGAATTAATGGAGAACATTACGAAGGTAATAGATGAGAAAGTGAATACTGTCCTGTCCGCTATAAACGATCAGACAGTTCAGTTCCAGGCCTTGGTGGAGCGAGAGGGCGAGGCGGAGGAGCAGATCGAAAGTGTGGAAAATTCCACCGAATGCGTCCAAGCTGCTGTAGCTGACCTTCAAAAGAAAGTGAGCGAGATGTCAGCGCATATCGTCGATCTGGAGAATCGCGGGCGCAGATGTAATTTGCGTCTACTCGGGTTACCCGAGAAAACCCAGGGCAGCGAACCGGTGCGTTTCTTTGAAAAGTGGCTGCCTGATTACTTGAAGATTACAACGGAAGCAGGGCGGATCAAGCTGGATCGAGCTCATCGCTCATTGCTCCTTGGCGCCTTTTCCGGGACCCACACAACGACCCATACCTGTCATCATAAAGTTCCACAACTTAACAGATAAGCAGCGAGTGTTCAACGCAGCTCGTCATGTTGGCGCGGATCCCGAGAGGAGCATTAATGAGGGACCGATGATCTCATTCTTCAACGATTTTTCTGCGATGGTGATAAAGAAACGCAAAGCTTTCGACGATGTCAAGAAACGATTACAGAGGATGAAGATCGAAATATGCTTTGCTGTATCCTGCAACTCTGAGGCTGAACATCAACGGAACGATGAAGCGATTCTCCTTAGCAGCTGATGTGACTGCGTTAATTGATAGCCTGGGTTAATGGTCAAACTTTGGCGGGAAATTATGTGGTACATGAACAAATAATTCACAGAGTGAAGAAGTTTTATAATGTTGCTGAGAGCTTGTTTTGTGTTTACCCAATGTTAAAGGAGGTGAGGGCTGTTTGTGGGGTTAGGCTGTGGTCTACAGAAGAAAAGAGTAAGAATAGTGCTTCCTGCATGTTTGGCAGGTTTGTTCCTTTGATAGTTTTCTGTTTTGTTGGTATGTTTTTTTTATTTTTGTTTAAAGCTCAGATTTTTGAAGGATACACTTACTGGAGTATATTTTGTGATTATGTGTATTATGGATCCACTGATTGTCCGTACAGCTTTTAATGTCTAGAATGCTATCCATAACTTTTTTGAAAAAAGGAAATATCAAAATTGCTCTTTTACAAGACTCACTAACTCACTACTTTTCTAACCTACTCACTCTATCAAAAAAAAAAAAAAAATATTTTATATATATACTTTTTGTAACTTCGCTCTCTGTGTAACTCGGTAGCATTGTTGTAGCACTTGTTGACCTATAGTTGTATCGGCTATTTACCGCTTCATTGTCTCCTCGACTATTGTAAGTCGCTTTGGATAAAAGCGTCTGCTAAATGACTAAATGTAAAATATAAATGTACAAGAGACTCATTTGAGTGACGAGAACATTCAAAATTACAACAAGGAATATTCAAAACAAATACGATACTCAAAACAAACATTTTATGAGCATGGAGAAAAGCCTGGGACATTTCTAGCATATATTGCCAAACAACGTGCATCATCTCAGTATATTGCAACAATTGTTGATTCATATGGTAATATATTCCATGATAATAAGAATATTAATAATTCATTTTGGGATTTTTATATAAACCTATATTCTTCTGGGAAAACAGGTGATCATCTCGAACAAATGGTTGACTTTTTTTCTGGGATTAATCTCCCAACGATTTCAGTTACACAAAAAGAAATTCTCAATGGCCCTATTACTAGACAGGAGATTATTAATGCTATTAATACTCTAAAGAATGGTAAATCGCCAGGGCCAGATGGCTTTTGTGGAGAGTTCTTTAAGGAGTTTCAAGAGTTGCTAGTAGACCCATTGAGTAATATGCTTAATTATTCGTTTGCGGTTAAAGAACTACTCAAGACTCTTGGAGAAGCTTATATCTCGCTCAAGTTAAAGAAAGGTAAAAGTCATGACATATGCTCTTCTTACAAGCCAATTTCATTACTGAATGTCGACCAGAAATTGCGGAGAAGGCGTTTGATCAGATTGAATGGTCCTATCTTTTTTTTGTTTTGGATAAGTTTGGCCTCTGTGAAAATTTTGTGCAGTGGATCAGAGTGCTGTATACAGACCCATGTTCTGCTGTAGTGACAAATGGCTTTAGATCAGATTATTTTCCTATGCATAGAGGCACCAGGCAGGGTTGCCCCTTGTCGCCACTTTTATTTGCACTGGCTAAAGAGCCTTTCAGTAAGATCTGAAACAGCTATTTCAGGTTTACAGATAGGCCATTTACATCATAAGATTACATAATTTACATCATAAGACATAGAAGTATGCTGATGATGTTTTGCTGTTTTTATCTGAGCCAGAGAACTCTATTCCTGCCGTAATTGAGCTGATTAACTGGTACAGTTCCTTTACTGGTTATAAGGTAAATGTAACTAAATCTGAAGCTATGCCTTTAGGTTCTCTTATTTCTAAACCTAACATTGTGCCCTGTTTTCCTTTAAGTGGTCACATCTAGGTTTTGTCTATTTGAGTATTTCTATCTCTTCATCTTTGAAGCTGATGTATGAATCTAACTTTGTTCCCTTGTTTGAGAAAATACGTAAAGATTTGGAATGTTGGACTTCTTTGCCAATATCTTTGCTGGGCCAGAAAGCACTTGTAAAGGGCTTGAATAGCTGGATGACTTCTTTTATATGGAGTAAACGCAAACCTAGATTAAAATTGTCAGTACTTTATCTGCCAAGTTCTATGGGGGGGCTGGATTTTCCAAATATTAAGATGTATCAGTTCCCACCTGAGATATATTGCAGAGTGGGTTAGAAATGGCTCTTCCTCTACCTGGTTAGATATTGAATCCTCCGTTTCCCAATTTCCTTTAAGAGCTCTTCTTTTTGTTAAAAACTTTCAAAACCTAAAAGAGATTTATCGTAATCCAATTATAGTAAATAATCTGAAAGCATGGAGATCTGTGAATAGGCTTGAGGGTAGATCTAAACTGACCCCTTTTTTTACCCCAATATTAAACAATCCTGAATTCACCCCAGGAATTTTGGATGATGGTTTTAAACGTTGGTATGATTTGGGACTTATGAAGCTTGGGGACATGTTCTCAAACAATAAATTAATGTCATTTGTGGATTTAACCCAGAAGTACCAGTTGTCCAAACAAAATTTTTTTGATTTCTCCAATTGAGATATTATATCACTACTAACACAACACTTGTTAGAAATTGTGAGGTATCTTCCGTTGAGAATTATTTTTTATCATCGGGAAAGATGTCTTTGGGTAGAATTTATGGTGCTGTGTGTTCAATTTCTTCTGTTGATACACAGAGAATTAAAACTAAATGGGAGGAAGAGTTAGCTACTAATATTGATGAGGAAACATGGACATTTGGTCTTGTGCTAAGAGAATATCGATTTGTGCACGTACAAGAGAAATACAATATAAATCATACATAGATTCCATATTTCTCCTAACCGCAGGAAATTTTTAACCCCTCTCTATCGCCTATGTGTTTAAAATGTAAAACTGAAGTAGGTACTTTAACACATTGTTTGTGGTCATGTAACAGACTGCGAAGGTATTGGATTTTGGTGCTTTATATGCAGTTGGATTTTGACCCAGTCTCATTGGTATTAGGTATACCTAATAAATATATAGTTTCGTCTGCCAATAAGAAATTGTATAATATTCTCTCCTTTGCTGCCAGAAAAAATATTGCTTCAGGGTTCAGTCTTGCTGTCACAACTCTGGTATACTGGGGAAGACAGTTTGTAGAAGACCCATGTGCAGAAGCCAAAAGCAAACCAGGAGGCTCAAATAACTCGAAAGCAGGCAGTCTTTACTTGATGTCAAATCTCAAATACAATTTGTATTTGTATTTGTACAAATTGCTGGAATAGACGGTGTTGGCGTTGATACTGGTGTTAAGTCACAACACCGTTACATCACTTGCCCACCGTGGCACCGTCTCCCATCATGTTTTTATATTTTATTTTTTTATAAATATTCAGTGAAATATTTATAAATATTTCTGTGATAAAAACAAACATTTAGTTTGGAAGAGAATAGTCACTACAATTAAAAACTAAAAGCAGCTGCGCAATGTGCAATGCAGCAAGCCTAGCGACAGTCACATCGAAGATCGGATTTATCACGTGAGGAGAGTGAGTCGAACTGACTTAAAAGAAAGAGAATGGCGGAAGATTCCATCTTTAGCCAGCCAGAGATGGTCAACATGTTGGGTTTCCTGACAAAGAACATGTTAACTACAAACAAGCCATTTTGTGCTTTATTTTGGTTTATTTTGAAAAGACTGCTGATTTAACATTACGTAAGGGGATTTTGGAAGGTTTTTTCTTTTTTTTAACATTCGTTTCTTATGAAAATTTGGTTTTACCTTATTTAAACTTTGTGTTATTTTATTTAGACCTATTTTGTTTTCTTATTCGTTTATAAACGTGATAATCATTCTTTGCTTCTTATATATTTTGTTTCACACCACAGTTTGCTGATTTTCTATTTTTTTCTCTTCAGAAGCATGGTGTAATTTTATTCATTATGTTAATAAAAGTTCTATGTTTAATATAAGTGAGTTTGTATTTTTTCCCCTGCATTGTAGTTTATTCAAGCATTGACGTCCAATAGCCAATTTCCGCTAATTCCAAAGTGAAAGTTAAATGCGCCCATGGATTTATAAGATTAAAAGCCCCCCCCAGCCCCCCCATAAATTGTTACCACATAACGATTAACCGGCGGGAAAGGTCCTCACCGTCACAAGTCAACTGTCAATTATTTAATATGAGTTCAGCAGCCACTTACCTTCTCTCTGGTAAGCAATTTTGGCATAACTTCACTACTCCACTCACTGTAGACTAGTTGACACAGGTATGAGCTGTGGTCATCATGAGGATGAACATTCAGTTCAGCCGGAGCTGGCTCTGTCAGACTCAATCCCGAGGATGAGACAAAAGAACAAAACAAAGACATTAGTTTAGAGGCCTCTGACATTTTTTGTTTAAATGACACAATATGACAAATGTTTGGTTTCATCCAAAGATGTAAATTCAATTTATGTACAATATCCTCAATATCACATAAAACGTTTGCGAATAAAGCACTGTTTCCTTCCAAAGAGAGCAAAATACATCACTTCCGCATAAACTGGCGCCAAACATAAAAAAGAAAAATGGAAGTTGCTTGCTGGAGAAGGACTTGCTATATAATAACTTACTTGCGTCTCAGTACGCGTAGATGAATTGCAGTGTGCACAGTCATGTCATGACTTGAAAAAGTTAAATTTTTCTTACTGAACAAAAAGATTATCCTACTCAGTTTTGTGTATTACTTCTTTAATGCACATTTTCACAATTGATGCGCACCTTGGCGTTTCCATTCAGGGATTTTATGCAATAGTCTAAAATGCACATTAAAACAGGAGGATCCCTTTTGTTCGAAAGATTTGGTTTGCACACAAAAAAAACAATACTCGACCCGTGTTACAGAGTGCTGTTGTCTCTTTTCAGGTCATTCCCAACCTTTTGAAGTTATAGTTCATCCTAAAATAACAATCATGTCATCATTTTCTTGTCAGTTCATACCTGTTGCACTTATTTACTTCTTCTGCATGCAAACAAAATCAATGCAAGTGTATGACTGCCATGTATGAAACGACAAGGACATATGTGAATAATATCAGATTTTTTATTTTGTGATGAATGATCCCTTTTTAAACCATGCAACAGGACCTTAGACGGAAGAAATTTGCTCTTAATACAGATAAATAAGTAAATAATAAGTATTAAATAAGAAAAGTCCTTTTAGTCTGGGTCTAATGGCTCCGGTTTACAACATTCGGGTTCATAGATATTATTCCGCTGATAAAACAATATTTTGTGACAAGTAATGAACTCAAGACACAAGATAAACAACCAATTAGATTTATTTATTTGTCATTTAATCATTTTTATCATCATTTTTATTATAATTAAGGTGATTTTTTCATTTAATGACCAAATTTGAAGTCAAAATGTTTAAAAATGTACTATTTAATGCTATGTCAAATAACTACCAAGTAATAATCACTAAGTTTCTAAGTTTCTATATAAGTCTATATAAGTCAATAATGTTTTGACTCTAATTAAAATATAGGATTCTATGTTTTTGTATTTTAGTCATGCAGATCTAATCTGCAGACCCGATCTGTTTTTTTTTATACCCTACATGCCTGGATCCTACACTGTGTGGACTACTCGAGGTGAGATCAAATGGCTGATTTTAGAAGCAGGCTTTACAGCTGCCTTTTCTAACTTCAGTCATTTGATCCTATACTTGCTGCATTTATGATGTGGACTTTCAGCTGCAAAAACAATAAATAATGATTAAGTACATTCATAATAAACATCGTATAAATTAATACATTTTCAGAGGTCTCATTTCAAGGTACCTGAGTTCCAGACTTTAGAAACACAATCCTTAACAACAGGAGGCTACGATGTGTCCTCCTGGTTAAATGAAGGATATTTTCTAAAAATACAAAGGAAAAGTACTTCAAGTATCATTTCCTGCTATCATTTAAACACTTATATATTGAGAGAAGCTGTTTAACTTACTCAGGCACAGGAGCTGCTTTGTGTTCCACACAGGTCCGTTTGGTTAGATGCAGTCTCTTCTTCCTCTGTAGACGTCGGCTATTCCATGCTCATGTAAAGCTGTTGAGAACAACTCCAAGTCAATAACTGACACATTTGTTCCTCCAAATACAGATTTCATAAATTACTGTTATTACAAATCTGTTAATTCGTAATTTAGGTTTTTCAAATCAGTTTTGAAGTTGACTCACAATTAGTGGACCTGTTGGGATCTTCTAGCGTGTCCATGTTTTCCTCAACTGTAGGTTGCCAAAATATTTGGAGAACATTTTTTCTCAGCCATTCAAGCATTATGATTTTGTATAAATCCAGAGGATTTTCACAACTTACTCAGATGGATGGACTGTGTCCGCTGTGACAGGAGGCTCCGTAGATTCCTCCTGTCCGACTACCTCCTACTTTTCTTGATAAACTGTTGAAAACAAATTAGAGTAGATCAATGTTACAACTGTTCATCTAATGACTGTTAAATCTATAAAATATGCTAATATTTATCCTACATGCTACCTGATTCTTAAAACAGTTTTACAAAATACAAAAAAACACCATTGAAAGTTTTGAAACAGAATGTCAAAACATACGATGTCTGTTCTTCGTGCTCTTCTTCTTCCTGGAAGGCATGGAGACTTCAGGAATGGTATCAGATGTCACGGAATAAACAGGCATGTCCAAGTTTTCCTCCATCTTTTGGGAATCCTTATCTGTAGGTTCCCTAAGAGTCAATGTATTGAAAGATCAGTTTTCGCAGTCATTCAAGCATTCAGATTCTGTATAAATCCAGAGAACTTTCACAACTCACTCAGATGGAGTGACTGGGTCCGCGGCGACAGGAGTCTCTGTAGATTTCTCCTGGTCGACCGGCTCCAGCTTTTCTTGATAAACTGTTGAGAACAAATTAGAGTAGATCAATGTTACAACTGTTCATATAGCAGTTGTTAAATCCATTATAGATGCAAATATATCCTACTTGCTACCTGATTATTAAAACGTTTTTACAATATGAAACAGAATGTCAAAACATACGATGTCTGTTCTTCCTGCTCTTCTTTTTCCTGGCAGGCATAGAGACATCAGGAAGTGTAGTGGACATTTTGGGATCCAAGGCGATGTCCACGTTTTCCTCCATCTTTTGGGAATCCTTTACTGTAGGTTCCCTAACAGTCAAAGTATTTAAAGATCAGTTTTCGCAGCCATTCAAGCATTTAGATTCTGTTTAAATCCAGAACATTTTCACAACTCACCCAGATGGAGGGACTGGGTCGGCTGGGACAGGAGGCTCCGTAGTTTCCTTCTGGTTGACCAGCTCCAGCTTTTCTTGATAAACTGTTGAGAACAAATAAGAGTAGATTACAATTACTCAACTGTTCATGATAACTGATTCTCGAAATTACATCATGAAACAACATTGATAGGGTTTAAACAGAATGTCATAACTTACGATCTTTGTTCTTCCTGCTGTTTTTCCCTGGTTTAGGTGGTTCAGGATCCACAGGCTGGACTATCTTCTCCTCCACAGTTTGTGGATTCTTGATAGTAGTGGCAGGATCCTTATGTCTAATAATTTAAGGAAGAATCATTTGTAAGCATCATTTGTGCAAACACTGATGTGATTATAAATAGAGAGAATTTGTTTAACTCACTGAAGAACAGGAGCAGGTGGAGGTGCCGCCAGGGTCTCAGTGGGCTGGGTTTTCCTCTTCACCAGTAACCCCAGATTAGTGCTCCTGATCTCAAACTTCTCTGGACATTCTGATGAGAACAAATCATAGTTAATTGTGTAGTTAATACTTGTTCATACGAATATAGGAGAAGTTTTGAAATAAAGAACGCTGATACTGTACTCTGTGCATAAATTTGTTGGCGCCTGATCCATAGGCTCACCCTCTTCACGGGATGTCTAAATACAAAGAGAAAAATAATGTAAGCATTATCTGTGGAAACATTAAAACACTTCTACATTGACAGATTTGTTTAACTCACTGAGCCCATGGAGGGATGACAGGGGGCTTGGTCACCAGCATGCACAGTTTTGTGCTCTTCACCTCATTCTCCTTTGGATAGCCTGTTGAGATCAAATCAAAGGTAAGTGACATATCTGTTCATCCAATGAGTGATATTAAAAATTTGGTTTATAAAACAACAAATTAAAGAGCACCGATAGTGTTGACTGGAATATTAAAACTTACACAATTTATTCCTGCCTTTCCGATTCCTCTGCATCTGGGCAGGATCCTCAGACATGTTTTTGACAGAGGACTTCATGGACGTCTTCTGTTTCTGAGCAAAAGCTGTTGAGAATCATTTAGTGAAGATAAACGTCAACACTGAGAAACATCCAATAATAGAGAAATATTGTGGTGTAATCACTTACGAATCTTGTTCTTCATCCTTTTCATCTTCTCCTCGGATGCAAAAGAAGACGTCTTGTAGACCTCCAGAGATGGAAACTCCTTCTCATCTTGTGGGACCACAGTGAATTTTGCAATTAAATAAGAATAGATAAATGACAATAAATAAACTGTGAATTTAGGGGGATTGTGTGGTTTAACCAGTGCCGATCCTGACCTCCCTGGGGCCCTAAGCAAAATTCTGCTAAGGGGCTCTCTTACTGAACCCGTGACGCCGTGAGCTATGTAAACCATTTGCCATTGCCACACAGTCACACCTGACACTTCAGTGATCCCAACACAATCCTCCCTCCTTTAAACAAAACAGTCGACAATATAGAACAACAATATAGAACAGAATGAGGTTCAAACAAACAATATTTATTGAATAGAGTATTTCTTATAGAATATTAAGATAACAAGTGAATAGTATTAAGTAAGTGAATATTAACGTAAACATAAATAAGAAGAAAATAATAAATTATAACTCTGAGCTTTGGCTTTTGGGATTAACTTAGGTTCTCTTTACAGCCTGGGCATTTTCGGCATCAGTAAGGGCAACACCAGTCTATTTTGACCGTCTAGAAGAAACTGAGAAGAATATCACATAGTTAGTTAAACAGTCATTTACACAATCTTACATGTTACTCGTTACATGTTTCAAATGCGTAAACATTTGAATGTTTGAATTAAAATCCTAATCAATGATATCAAGAATGAACTTTTGTACAAGTTAACATGTAATTCCTGATATCAAAAATAGACATTGATAGATAAAAATGTAACTAAGTATTACTATTAGCTATTAGTATTAATATTATTAGTATTAGCTATTATTGACTAACTATTAGTAAAAATAATCAAGAATTCACATTGCAAATAGTAAAAAAAAATTAATGCTTGATATCAAAAATGCATAAACTGTGAATGAATAAAAGCTAAAATGGCTTGCCATAGCATGTTAAAGGTTTTTTTTATTTTTGTAATATATATGGTGAAGCGATTCTTGATTTATGGTTATTATTAACTGAGGGATGTGCATCCACATATTGACCAGTATGTCCAGCTAATCAACATTTTAAATGCAATATAGCCTATAAATCAAGTCAATCACAGTCAAATTATCAATACATTGATTTCCATTTTGCCTAATTAGTGGAGTGCAGTTGTAGGCCTATAGAGTTTTGACCTACACATTGACTGACACTAGATAATCAGTGTCTTGTTTTAAAAGTATAATGTGCACTTTTGATGAGGAGTGCCATGATTCACGCCCATATATTGTACAGTCTGTCATTTCGTGCACGCGCATATGAGCGCATGATAACACACGTGACGCGGTTATCTTCTCCGAGCTGCAGTAAACAAACACCGTTGCACTTTGTCGTTTATCAAAAACAAACGTAATAAATATTTGTATTTTACTCTCACTTTTGTCAGGCACAAAGTGACGCGTGAGATGCACTGCCTGCCTGCCCAGCTAGGTTAGCAAGACGGAAAAAACACCACAGAAATGCACATAAACTTTACTTTGCTGACCTCAAACTTAGAGAGGAGAGAAGACAAGTTTACCTGATTGTTGTTCCCGCAGTTCACTTTCATGGGTTTTTTCCTCTTTTCGTGACCAGAAGGAGTTTCGCTTCATTTTGTCATGGATGTTGTAAACATTAATTGACGGTGACGTGACGCGCAATGACACGAGGAGGAGGCGGGGCCTTGAGTCATTTGCGGGGCCCTACGCAGCTTGCGTAGTGAGCGTATAGGGCTGATAGGCTCTGTGTTTGAATCAGGAAGCTCGTGCACAGATCGGTTGGTTGACATGGCAACAGATTTAACGGTCGCTTCACAACAACGATGTTTATAAAAGCTTTAAGTTGAGGTAAAAAATATACATCTGTGAAATATTTGTGCTTTTATTCCAATTAGGTTGTAAGAGACTGTAAAGTATTATGGGCTGGACTCATATATTCTCATGTATTGTCTCTCTTTCTCTTTCTGACTGAGAAAGTGTGTAACATGTATTTGTGTGTGTGTGTTTGTGTGTGTTAGAGATCTTTGTTGGTGTGCAGTGTGTAGAAAAGTGAAATGGACGACACAACTGACCGAGAGGAACGGGATTATAAAGGGTTTTTATATTCTCCAAAGCAGAATGTCGTCCGAGCGTGGAATGTTGGCCTTTCTTTCACATGTCTGTTAGCTGTGACACTCTGTCTCTATGAGGTAACAGTCTAGACGTCTCAGACATTCTAGATCCAATCTTAGGATAGATAAAGATTTCTTTCTTTAAGTCTAATTTTCACATTTAAACACGGAACGCCATTGAGAGAGCTCTGATGTCTTTGGGTCATTCGCTCGCACTGACAGCGTTTAGCATGTTCAATCAAATTTACACATTAAAATCGATTTATTTATACAGCAAAGATGTCTGAAAGATACATATACATGTATTTCCATTAGTGCAATCTCTTGGTTCCGGTACCAGATTGGAAGTCCCAATTCGAGTTAGTGGAGTTAGTGGCGTGCCATCTGTGCTTGAAACCCTCCCCCCGCACAGCAAGTTTCACAAAGAAACTTTCAGAAGTTTCATCATTCTCAGATGTCCATTCTCCCATAAAATCCCACCCAGACATCAATCGGAGAGTGCATAACAGCACACGAATCAAACGATTACATTCCAGGACTACCCCTCGTGAGGAGATTCCACCAACGTTGCTCTTGGCCTGCTTGTGTGGAAACAGTCGTACAGCTGCATATACACTATCATGCCAAAAGTATTCGCTCACCCATACAAATAATGAAGATCAGATGTTTCCATCACTCTCTCTCTGAATGCTTCAGCATATCAAGACATCTTGGATAATTCCATGCTCCAGACTTTAGGAAGAGTTGGATCTGACCCCTTCCTCTTCCGACATGACATCAGTGAATAAAGTAAGGTCCATAAAGACATGGATGACAGAGTCTGGTGTGGATGAACTTTGAGGTCCTGACCTCAACCCCGAAAGAAAACCTTTCGGATGTATTAGAGCTGAGACTGAGAGTCAGGCCTTCTCATCCAACATCAGTGTGTGACCTCACAAATGCTCTTCTGGAAGAATGGTCAAAAATTCCCATAAACACACTCCTAAACCTTGTGGACAGCCGACACAGAAGAGTTGAAGCTGTTATAAGGGTGGACAGACATCATATTAAAGCCTATAGATCTATGAATTAAGAATAGGACGTCACTTAAGTTCATATGCGAGTCAATGCAGGTGAGCGAATCCTTTTGGCAATATAGTGTACCTTCTGTTAGTGTGTGTAAACTTTTTCGGAGATGTAAACAAGATCAACACAAGATTGACAGAAGCTGCCTCTGACACGCCACCTTTATAATGGTCGTTTTCATTGTCACTTGCACTTTGAGCTGACTTGTTTGCTCACTTATTTAATGTATTTATTTTTTACAGCTGTTCTTTAACTCCACTGTCCAAGGGATCATCGTAGTGAGATATTGTCTTGATGTGATCTTCGTCTTCCACATCATCTCACGCTTATTCATTGGATTTGAAAACCATGGGGTGGTCAGATCAGACACAAAGAGTATGAGGATAAAATATCTTAAGACATGGTTCTTGTTGGACCTCTTGTCTGTTTTACCCCTTGAAACAATAACATTGGCATTCCCTGATCTGACGTTTATGCTTGCTAATAGATGTCTGAGAGTGTTCAGATTGTTTGATATAATATGTAAGTCTTTCTTGTTTATGAGGAATCTTCTTATATTTTGATAAAAATGCATGTTCAGTTTTATCTATCTGTATGTTGTGTTGTTTGTAGCCTCATTCGATAAGGAGCCAGACATCAACAAAGTTCACGTCACAGCTCTTCGATGTCTTTCCATCGCAATCCTGTCTATTCAGACCTCTGCGTGCATTTGGTGAGTCTGATAAATTATACATTTTAGTCTCTTGAACGAGTTCTCTTTGTTGCCACGTGTGCTCTATGAAATGATTGTCTTGTTTTTGGCTTATCAACATACAATATTTGTTACAGACCCGAGAATATGCTACAACATATTTCAGATCTGTAAAGTAATAGATTCTTGTGATTTGTCAGGTTTCGCCAAGCATGTGTTGGAAAATCTAAAGGTCATGCAAGGCATTGCTTCAAAATGACTTGGTTGGAGCTAATACCAGACTGTAAGTTATGTAAAAACATATCAAATTTTATTTGGAACAGAGACTGAAAGGCAACATTTATTACCACGATACAATACCACATTACAGCTACACAACTAACAGTAGTACTAAATTTCTGTCATTTTATGTAGCTGAGATTATTGTGCACTCTGCACTACTGTTCAAAACATTTATGGGCATTCTTAATGTTTTATAAAACTGGGAATTAAAAATTATATTTTTTGGATTTCTTATGCTCATTCTTCTTTCCAGTTATATGCTTCACATGTTTTACTTACAGTTTCTACCAATACGACAAGGGTCTTAGATATGGAGTTCTATAGTACATCATTGTACTGGTCGGCAATCACACTTTGCGGCATAGGGTAAGTGAAACAGAAGCATTTCGCTTTTGTTAAGGAGTGTGGAAGTTGTTGCCGTTTCAGCAAAGCAATTATTTACATTTTGTAAAACGACTACTTACATCCTCAAATCTGATTGGTCAGCAGCTGTGTCGTATTCATGATTGTGCACTGCTATGATCACTTCACGCAACAGTACTGTGTATCATTAAGCCCTCTTAGCAACAGACTAGGAGGTTATGGATTTTAAATAAATGTATTAAATGATTTAAAATTGCAAACAACATTTAGTGGATATGAAAACCAAACAAATTTATGAAATCACAATTCCTCACAATAGTATCCCCATACATTACCGCTTCATCACCACTTATCATAACTATAATTCCGTTACTTATACATGAGCAAATTGGAAATGACAAACATGCAAATACTGTAGTATCCAAATAAGTTTAAAAACATAACAAAAAGCAGTGGTTTTAAATAAAACACTTTCAGTATTCCTGATATCAATACATAGTGAATCATATCTTGCACTAACTAACAAAAAGCACATAGCTAATAAAACAAAGCAATAAAGTGCAATTAAACCAAAGCAAAGTTTAATGTTGTCAAAAAACAAATCACAAGTGCTACAAGTATAACTGTGATCTTTTCTATATGAAACATTACTGTGAAAGCATTCCGTGAGTTTTAGGATGTCAGCACGTACCTTGATTATCCATGTTTGTCATATAAATGCATTTTTCTCATTGTTAAACAGTTTCGGTGAGTTACATGCCACAAATTTGGAAGAGGTCATCGTTGCGTCATTTGTCATGGTGCTTGGATTCGTCTCTTTTGCAGTCATCATGACCAATTTCAGCTCATTAATAAGCAATACGGTTGTACAAAGAGAAAAATTCTACCACAGAATGAAAACTGTTCATCATTACGTGGTTTGTAAAATAAAGTTTTTGGTGATTTATTTTCACCATTGTTGTTTTCCGCTAATAGTTGTCCTCCCATGTCATTAAAGAAACATATGGGATTCCCAGACGACATCAAGATGTTGGTGCACATGCATTTTTACAATCTGTGGAAGCATGGGAAGGTCAAAGTCACAACAGGACTGCATGATCTCCCTGTTGAGCTGCAGTTGGATGTTCTAAATTGTGTATACAAATCTCTGATTGAAAAAGTTAGTCATAAAAAAATAAAAAAATAACTTTTTTAGAATTAAATAACACTTTAGCATAGAAGTTGAGTTAAAAGACTGGTTGTTATTTGTCTGTCTAGGTGGAATTATTCAGAGGAACTGAAGCCGGCTTTAAGAAAGCATTGTCCATGAAATTTAACACTTACACCTACTGCCCTGGACAAACTCTGCTTAGAAATGGAGAAGTTTATCCACATCTGTATTATATCAAACATGGAATCATGCAGGCATGCCTAACATAACTGATGAACATAACAGATAACACATTCATGTGTTGCTTTGTATAAGACTAGCACTTCTTTATTCTGTTTTGATGACAATTCAATTGTCTTTTTGTAGGTTATTGGTGAAGATCCTGGTGATGAGATTGCCATACTTATGAATGGGTTTTTGTTCGGAGAGGTACAGTAGGACCTTTTGAACTATAATACAAGACAGTAAAAAAAAGTCTGTTCTGAAATATTCACCAGGAAAAGTGTTGCTACTGTTTATGTTGTAGGCCTTAGTATGTTATAGGCCTTGGTTTCGATATGGAAAGTTTAAAGGCGTTATTTGGTTGTTCTAGGCTCACTTGCTGTACGACATTCCTAGGAATGTTACAGTATGTGCATTGACAATGTGTGAAATCTGCGTATTAAAACGAAAAGATCTGATCTCACTCTTTGCTGACTACCCTGAAGGTATTAACATTTTCACATGCTATTTGGTGTCAGTAAGATGTTTGTTTTGTTATTTCGAATAATTATGAACCATCAATAAAGCGCACATTATTATAACTTCACATCTTGTTTTTAAGCTGGTGTTAAGATTAGAAAAGCTTTAAGGAGGCGTATTGAAAATTTCCAATATCCTCTACAAGACGCACTTGATCTTGATCTTGGTTCACTTCCACAAAATGTTGTTTTTCAAAAAGACTTGAGTGACAACCTTCCGGTAGGTTGCAAATGTCATGAGACAATTGTGTGCCACGAGCAAATCTGTTAAAAAAAAACTTATTGAGCCTTTCCATTAAAAGCATGTAGAAACAGAGGAGAGCTCAGTTCAATTTTAAGGTCAAACCTGACCATTTCTAATTATGATTGTGTGTTCTAGGCAAATGATAAGAGAATATTTAGATCTTTTAGAGAAAGTACTGAATGCCACTTTCATCGGATTGAAAAATACTTACCAAACACCAAGGTGAGAAAAAGCATTTACTTCATAGCTTGAATGACTTCTTATTAACATTTTGTAACCACATGTAAACATCACTTTCTCCCTAAAGCTCTGGGTTTATTTCCTGAAATATGTAGAGTAGACCTAAACATTTATATGTTTGTTTCACCAGTCTTTTTGGAAGGTAACTATCCACCCCGAAAGTTATTTTGGAAAGACCTGGGAGATTTTCTTTTTCTTCTGCATGAATATTTCTGTTTTTGTGGTGACCTGGATGATGTTTTTCACCAACACTGAAGAGACTAGGGGTATGTATCTGCTTAATCAACAGTTTTTAAATTCATTAGTTATTAAATTAATCAATTTAAAGGTTTTAATTATTTTTATATTAGATAGAAACATGGTAGAACCATTTTCAGTTTAAATTATGAATCAAAGGAAGCACATTACTGTAAGATCAATAGCATTTGAATAATTTGATATAGTTTTTTCCACATTGTTTAACCAGGGCTCTACAGTGAAAGCTGGAGTGCGTTTTACTTCACAATTGGTATGTTGGACATACTTATAACTCTTCGGACTGAAATTCCGACTGAAGATGGTAATGTTATATACTTGGGATTGATAGAGGCCTAGCTAAGACATTTATAGAGTTTTAAAATCAACAGCATCACACAGGAAAATGAAATCTAATAGAATGAACTGCACTTTATGGTGCTTCAAAGTTATGCTATAGTATACGCTTTTTTGTCTGAAGAACCTTTCTGTTTTACAAAAGGTAAAAAAAGGTTCTTCTGATTATCAACATGCAAGAAAGAAAAGAACTTTTGAATAAACGCGGACATATTGAGCATCTTTATTTTGTATATTTAATTGGTCTTGTATATTTAATTGGACTTTTTGTGTTTCTCTAGGATATGTGGGCAGTACAGCAGTGATATTAAAAACGTATAAAAAATCTTGGAACTTGTATTACGATGTCCTTGCTGTTTTACCCCTGGATTTCATTTTTGTGGTCTACCCCGGTGCTACACATTGGAGAATGTTAAGCCTATTAAGAGCAAATAGACTTATTTGGCTTCGTAGGGTATGTTCAAATTTTTTTTGACAAAGTTTTTGACAGTTCTGTTTTTGTTTGGAGAGGTGGTAGAATCGGTTGATTTAAAACACTTTTGTTAAAAGGCTCACCACATCTGCTCTCTTATGGTTTCAGATTTATTTGCATTTCTGCAAAAAGGAATGTGACATATATAGCAACCTACTTGTACAAAGGACTGCAAAATGCCTCTTTTTCCTCATTTTCACTGTGCACTTTTGTGCTGGCGTGTTGTACATCTCAGCATGCTCCGAAGAAAAGTGAGTTTCGTAACATTTTAGACCAAATATTAGAAAAGAAAAATTATATCAATAATCAAAGAATTGAAAATATGTTTGTATATCAAGTTGCACAGTTTGATTCAATTTGTTATTTCTGGGTTTAAATTATTGTTAAGATGTCTTGAGGATTCATGGGCATACAATATTGGACTTAATTCGGTTCCGAGCAACTTCTATCATTATGTAAATGCAGCTTATTGGACATTGACAATTATGACAGGCGTTGGTGAGTTCGTGAGTTCTTGATTGAGCTATTAAAGTGATCTCACTAGCTGTCTGTCTAGCATATGAACTTGTCAGTGTGAAGGTAAAAGTAAAAGTTCCTTTAAACGACAAGTGAAAAATTGTTTTTAAAAAAATGATCACATTTTTGCTTTTCTTTTTAGGATATGGTGACATTTTGCCTGGTTCTCCATTAGAACAAATTCTTGCTGTATTTGTTGGCATAACTGGCATTCTGAGCTTTAACTACTTCATTACCCAGATTATTGCCACAATATCTTGTGAAAATGCTAAAAGGTGAATTTGGGTAATTTTCACAATCTGAAAATGTACCTGTAACATAGCAATGTGTAATTCTTTCGCTTGTACTCACTATCAACTGTTTGATTTATTTGTTCAAGAAATTATTTCAGTAATTCACAAACATTGCTTTTCTCAGGGCAAGGTTCCAGAATCTTCTTTTGGCAATGCGCCACTTTATGGATCGTCACAAACTCATTAAATCTCAACAAAAGCGAGTGATGGAATATATGAATCACCTTTGGTCTATATACAAGTATGTTTAACTTTTGGCAAATAGACATGAGTCATGACCAACATTTTGTCATTTTGTCTTTTGACAAGTTTTAAATAGTTGAATATAAACTAACCTTGACAGAACACTTAGAGTGGTTTCTGAACAAAAACGGATAATAGATATGAAAGCAGCTAATGTTTGTATTCACATTTCCTTCAAGTGAGATTTGAGTGACGTTTATTTGACTTCATACAAACTACAATCAATACACTCACTTATTTTACTATGACACCCTTAAAAACCTTGACTTGATTTGTTTCAGAGGTGAAGCACACCCAAGAGGGCCCTATATTTTGCAGGACCTGCCATTTGATCTTAAGAACACTGTGCTTATGAAAGAAAGAGGGGAATATCTATCAAAGGTTAGTATCATATTTATCTCGTTAAATGTAAGTATTGTTTTTATTTGAAGTGAGCCATCAATATTTGTTTGTTTTTACAGATTCCTTACTTTGCAGAAGCCGGAGAGTCCTTCACACTGGACCTTTCTTTAGTCTCAACCTTGCACTTTTTTCCTATAGGAGAAATAATCCAGTACTCTAACACTTTCACGAGAGAGCTCTTTTGTATTCGAAGAGGAACATGTCAGGTCAGCGGAAAAGTTCACACACTGTATAATATCCAGTCCAGTAGTATTTCAGAATTATAAGTATTAATATATACAATATACAATACCACTGTGACAGTCAATCATTAGATTAATTACTGTTCATAAACAAATTTATGAACAGTAGAAAAAAGCCCTCGAAAGAAGATCATTTTAATGCATAACACGCATACATAAAATGTAAAAAAAACATGACTCAATTGTTTCTAAGAATTTAATTTATAATTTAATATACTAAACATAAGCATTCATTTTATGTCTTGATTTTTACCATTGTCCGAGATGTGAAAGTAATGTGTCAATTGTTTTGTAGATTTTGAGTGATGATTTTTCAGAGATTGTTGGTTGCTTTGAGACTGGGATGTATTTTGGAGAGGTAATGCTCAAATACTTGGCAATGTATTGATTATTTGTAGTTCATTTGTTTTACTTTAATCAACCTTTTGTCTGTTTTCGTTTCTGCAGGAAGGTTTTTTGTTTGAAAAACCAGCCATGTTGACCGTACGAGCAATGACATGCTGTGAAATTATATCTGTTGATTTTAAAAAGGTTGAAATAATTCTTGAGAAGCATCCTGTGCTAAAAAGGTAAATTTCATTAGACAAGCAGAAGTGAATTATACAGCAAGAAAGAATAAAATGTGTGTCAAATATCAAAATAAAACTGTCCCACTTCTAGGCAAATTGAAAATCTACAAACAGATACAGAATACTTCATGACCTTGGAAAAGACTGTGGAGAGCAAAATGAGGAGGCAAAGCAGAATTCCGAAACAAGCTGATGCTGTACACAAACAAAATAAAGCCAAGTTTCAAGGCCGTAGATATTGCACAAAAACAAAGTGCTGTGAGTTCTTTTCAAAGCATTTCTATTTCATTAAAAGGTCTATTGAAAGATTTAATTCTGACGACCTTACCAGTTTACTGGAGTTTGTTTTATGACAATATCACCAAATTTGTCTATATCATGTTCAGTATAGCTCAGATTTTAGGGTCATTGTTTTAAAGAAATAAATCAAATCAAATATATTCAGATGTTGAGGACTTTGAAAACATTCCAATCTATGCTGGATCAGAAGAAGGAACAGGTGCTGAAAAATACAGGGAACTTCAGCGAAGACCAAAGAGACCAAGGTAAGCAAATAGGTTTCTTGAAAGAGATGAAAATGAACGCTGTTTTGACTTCTGACATCAACACGGAGGAAATGTACAGTCAGCTTCGCTGAAATCGTGACACAATTAAGGTATTAAAATAAAAAAAATGTCTTTGTGCTGTGCACTGTCAGAATGGAGGAGGGTAAGAATAGTTTGTTTAGTATGTATTGACTGTTTAATAGAGTGTATATGTGCATTTGTGTTTCCACAGAACTTTAATGGAACACATTGCTCATTTTTTCTTATGGTCTTGGCTACCAGTTTTCTTAATGAAGTAAGTAAACTGATACTTTTTACATTTCATATCGTAGATCAAAATTAGAAAAATATTTGTCTTCCTTATTCTGTTTTAGGAATGCCATTATGCCCAGCCATTCACTTTATGTAAGATGGGTGATTTTTCGAACTGTTTTAGCCATTGCAGTCAGCGTCATGTCCTCGTTGCTTTTTGCATTTCTACACTACAACACAGAGCTGTGGATCACTTGTTACGTACTCGAATTGCTTTGCTGGATAGACATGTATATCCACATGCATGTCGCTTTCTACCAAGATGACGATCTTCAAGTCAACACGCTGGAGACGGCACGCCATTATATCAAAACCGTTTTCATCGTGGATTTCATAACCTGCTTTCCCTGGGAAATTCTGGGTTGGGCGGTGGTTTCACCATTAAGTGAAAATGGCCTCTACTCAAACAATGAAGCATTGCATTTTTATGCATACCTAAGGATCCCTCATGTTTTCCAGTTATACCGCGTGCCTATTACTTTTTCATTTCTGCAGAAGGACATTACAACAGAAAAAAACATCCTCACTTTCATTAAGTTGCTGTTGTACTGTATTCTTTTTCTACACTTCAGCGCTTGCATTTGTTTTGCAAGTGTTTGCCCAGCAGGTGATCTTTTCAGTGATGTACACAGTTATTTTTTACCAGAGATAAAGCACAACTGCACACGGTTGTCTTGGGTGACACACTTGGACAGCTCATTTGATATCGACCATGGTATGTGGTTCTCTTTTAAACTAGTGGAACAAAGTTATTGATTCGAATGCCTGTCTTTTTGCATCCCAATAATACAGTTAAACCTATATGTAGTGATGTAGGATATAATATGATTGTTCACATAGCGATTAAACAACTGATCTGATGTTTTTGTTATTCAAGGCACTGTTACTTTCCCAGAGTTGTATTTGGTGAGCTTTTACTTCGCCACCACAACAATAGCCACGGTTGGATTTGGAGACATCCATCCTTATCAAACCTCAACGGTAAGGTTCGCAGTTAGCAGAGTACTCAACTTATTTATATAAAATTTTATCAATATAAGATCAATTGCCAACCTTGGACTTGCGTTATACATTTACAATCATGCTTTTTTAACTGACCCTTCCACATGCACCTCTCAGAAAACCATCGCTATTATGATAATGATTACAGCAGTTATGTTTTGGGGCTGGATATCTGGCACTGTTACCTCCATAATGGTCAACACAGGTGCTTTAAGATCTGCTTATACAGAAAAAATTAGGTGCATGAAAATGCACTTGAAGGTACAGATTTTTATTGTATAATCTGATGATGTTTTATTTATTTATTTATATTTGACAAAACTTTGTTAACTTGAATTTTCCTCTGTTTGTTAAGAGAAAGAACATCACTGGGGCCTTTTATAAAAGCATAATTAAATTTTACCAATTTTATTGGACACGCACAAAAGGAGTCCATCAGGACATGCTGTTTGACTGTTTGCCCTCTGCACTAGTTGGTGACATATCAATATTCATCTATGCTGGCTTTATAACAAATGTAAACTTTGTGTTCTTGATTTTTACTTGTATAAGACCTACTGCAATGTTGGCTTTGTTCTGTCATTTCAACATATCTTTACCTGCTCTAGTTGTTTGGCATAAATGTGCAGAGTGAGGAAAGACACAATTTTAAGACCCCTCCCCGATGGATCAGAGCAGCAGGAAAACTCAATGTAATATGACCTTTTAATTGACATCTTCACTAATTCTTGTACTTTTTATCAGTAAAATATAATAGACCTGATCTCGCTTCATCATCTTATCTATTCTCTGGATGAGATGAAATTAACGACGTATTAGATGAATGATGACATGGTTTTACTTGCAGAAGCCGTTTTATAACATGTTGACACAGGATTGCAGGAATCAGCTAGAAAGTGATAGAGGCTTCATTCGGCTGTTAGCCAGAAAAATTGATCCATGCCTTTACAGAGCCAGTGATTACGTATACAAGAAGAACGACTCTGGAGCTGAGGTGATTTTTATTGTTTTCCGAGTGCTTATTAAGAATTATGTAGATGCTAGATATATATCCATCATTTAAACCAAAAGACATCTGAAGGAAGACATTTTTGAAATATATATTTTCTGTAGATTTACTACATCGAAAAGGGAGAAGTGCAAGTGTTGTCAAGGGATGAATCAAAAGTAATTGTAACGTTAAAAGCTGGACAGTATTTTGGGGAAAGAAATTTGTTGCTGGAAGAACGCAGAATTGCCTCTGTAAGGTTTGTATTGCTGTACTTTACTGTGTAGGTATACTAGATATAATATCGTGATTCTCTTAAACCATAAAGCATTGGGAAAATCAATTCTTGGTGAAATTTGCATTTCTTAAAATGTTTGTAATTTTGTTGTACATTACAAACTCGGGAGACTTCTCACTTAATGCATGCAGACATGTTTTTATTGTGTATTTAATCTCTAACTGACATTTAAAGAAGCAACATTTATAAAAACAGGATCAGAATAATTTCATGTCAACTTGCTGTTTAGACTTATTTAACATTGATTTAAAAAACACATTAACCTAAGCCTTGATGGTATCAAGTGGTCATTGGTCATCTGCTTTTTTACAGAGCTGTTACTGACTGTGATATATATGTTTTGTCAAAGAAAAGTCTTGATGAAACATTTCAGTACTACCCTGCCGTTTATGAGCAAATAAAAATAGCAAGTGACGTGATGAAAGCCCAGTTACATCAGGAAACCCTGTTAAGAATCCAAACATCCAGAGACGCCCAAACTGTAGCAGAGTTCTTCCGGAGAGAGACGCACTGTAAGTGATCTGGAGCTTTTCTTACGATTTAAAGTCAAGTAAGACACACTGTGTGGCATCTGTCCAGAATGTTCTGCTCACTATAGCCATGACCAACAGCGAAACAATTCAAGAGATTTTAAATACATATGTCATGTTCATGCACTGTGACACTTGTCTTTCTGACAGATGTGAAACCCCAGAGAAAGCTTATGAGAAATCACAGAGCTATACTTCTTAGACGTCGTTTTCAATTTCTATGGGCAACAGTTAGACAAAAATGTATGATACCTTTCATGCACATTAGAAGAATACACAATAAAACCATTGATCCAGACAACACTGTACGATGGCTCTATCAGTATATATCATGTCTTCTGATCACCTTCCTTGTCTGGGCATCGACATACATGGTGTGTACAGTATCTTTGCTGCATATAAGGAATCCCCTTAGATAGCAAAAAATGGAAATCTCCACTGTGTTTCTCTCTACAGCATTTTGTATCTGGTGTCAACTGGTTTATTTTCCTGCTAACATCAATCGTTGAGTTCATCATGACGATGGAGGTAGGTTCCACTGTTTTACATTCAGATCTAGAATATTCTTATGAAAAGGGATACATTACTCATATTTTATGGCATCTTTCTTTCAGATGATCCTGAAGTTTCACATTGGTTATAATGATGAAAGCGGAGTATACATTTCAGACATAAAATCCACATCCCAGAACTACTTGAAGAGAAAAGTGGGATTCATCTTTGATCTGCTTTGCTCGCTTCCCTACGGTTGGCTGGTTTTGCACCCAACGTACACCAAAGATCCGACTACATTTCTCTCCATGATTGTTTACATTCGGATGGCTCATTTACCACGGATAATTGCACTGTTAGTGACTTTGCAGAGAGAGGCGAAAACCATTATGTCCAAGTATGTCTTTTTAATTTGAACTTGCAATGACCTTAAACCAAAATCCAATAGTAAATCCACACATTTAGGAAACTTAACAAGGTGTCACTTAGAATTCTTCACCTCGGTAATAGACTCTTTACAAAAACTACATTGTTGGATGGTTGTAAAGTGCAGAAAAGTATTTGAATGTTTTTTCTTTTTGAATTTTCCCTTATTTAGTCTTCTGTGGATAAGGATCATCAAGGCCTCTGTATGCGCAATTCTCTTTGTGCATTGCGGGGCATTGTTATGCATTTTATTTGTTCGGATATATGGCGTATTGTCATGGGTGGGTGCAACAGGTAAAGTTTTTAAAAAATCTTCAAGTATTTAGAAAGAGACAACACCATTGCAGTAATTGTGTATACCCCGATTTCAAATTTACTATGTTTAAAGTGTATTTTCTTTTACAGAGATATCCAACTTTCCTCAGATGTACACCTATGCCTGCTACTGGGTGATACAGATCTGCACAACAACAGGTTATGGCGACATAACTCCAACAACCCTAGGAGAAGTCATGATGTGCATTGTTTTAATGATCGTGTCTAAAACGCTGGTAATTATTATGGTGGGACATATCAACTCTGCCCAAACCAACAAGAAGTGTTTCCAGGAAGCCTTTGAGGAAAAGTTAGAGGTAATTGTAAACTAATGAAACAAGTAATTGTATCATATCAAGCAAAGTGGCTTAGATTAACATATTGAGATAAGTCATGCAGTGATTGTAATTATTTTGAGTTTTGAGAGGGGAAAACTGGATGATTTACCCTGCAGCTTCTTCATTTGTTCTGTAGTCTGTATGTTATCTGTTTTAGGCGATGAAGACCTTCATGAAACGGGAGAGAGTCCCAGTCACCATTCAAGAACGTGTTGTGCAGTACTACACTGCATGGTGGCATTGCACAGGGGGGATAGACCCTGAAGACATATACAGTGACATCAACCCCTGCCTTCTGAGGGATATTTTGTCATCTTAAATGTTAAATAGTGTCTTTTCTGATTCTTGGTGTTTTTCTATGTAGATTTGTTTGTGTAATCTATTATATCAAAATAATTTTGTTAATTGACATAACAACACCATCCTTAGGCTTAATAAAGAGTGTTCAAGTGTCCAAGTGTACAGTGACAATAACATTTGGCTACAATTTAAATGTTTATAATCACCATTTAAAGGGATAGTTTAAAAACAATTTATAATTATTTCATAATTTACCTACCTTTGAGTTCTTCCAAACCTGAATTTCTTTGTTCTGATGAAAGATATTGAATGAATGATTGTAACCAAACAGTTCTAGTACCCCATTGACTGCCATAGAAGAAAAGAATATCTTTTAATACCGTTGAATACAAAGCAAGATACATTGAACCGTGTTGGACAGCAAAAACCTCCTGGGGTTACTCGGTAAGATTTGTTTGGTTAAAATCATTTGTTCAAATATCTTTCACTGTTTGTAAATCACTTTGATTTCATGTACAGTTTGTTTGATAGCCTACCTTAAAAAGGTAAATGTGTAGAGAAGGCAGTAGAAATAAATCTTCATCATTAAACTTTTGATCTTAAACTCTGTTTGTCTTTTTCGTCATGCTTCCATGAATAAAAACCCTTTTGACACACAGCTTTGGGAATGCTTCAAAAGCAGAACGATTATGAGCTATAATCCCTGTGATTTAATGGTGTAATTCTTAAAATCATTCTTTCCCTAAAGGAAGATTCCAGGAAAAACCCAGACTCGGTCAAATACCACAGCTACAAAACTATTCTTTTGCATTACGCACACACACAAACATGCATGTAATGCATATTAATAGTTTACATTACAATTCAATGACGTATGTCTGCAAAGGGCACTAAAGGATCCGGTAACTGCTGTTGTTACACAATTACATGTAGAGCTACAATTATAAATTAAAAAAATACAATATAATATTTTAGTTAATAAATTTCTAGTTTGGCCCCTTTAGTGTTTTTTCATTATTTTATTTTTTCTGTCCTTTGATTTATTTTTATATATAAATAGTTCTGTGTGCCAGAAAACTTTGATCTGTCAGAACAATGTCAAAGTGTTTTGATAACTTGATAAAATAGATTTTAGGCTTTTGAAGCCGCTTAAATTACTAGACAAACGTACGTATAATTCATATTATATAACATTTATGATTATTATTTGTTTTGGTTTTATTACAAAAATGTTTAGCACAATATCACCCCTCCCTTAAGCGTTGCATTTTAACAGGCCTAAACTTGTTGTTATGGTAACAACATTGACCAAACTGTCCTGAAGCTCCGAATATTAAGAGCAAAATGAAATTAAAAGAAGGAGTTTTCTTTTACAATTTAGATTTCGACACAAATCATTGCCTTTTCTCGGGAAGAGAGGCTAGATTAATATATGGATATTTCTGTCTTCTGGACGTTCATGAAACGAAGACTTTAAATTGTAACAATCTGCAGCACAGATTCCTCTGCCATATAATTGGATCATTTAACAGAAACATCGACGTTTAGTATGGCAAGTTGTCTTACAATGTATTTCATTTTTAAACATTTAAACTGAGACCACATTTGTAGATTGAATGAAAGCTTTATTATTTCTTATATATTTTGTACATTTATTATCGCTGCTGTTATTCATAGGGAACATAACACCAATGACAATTAACATGAAAATTTCATTTTACTGCTAGGTATCAAACATCACGTTCTCGATCATGGTATGTTCACAACATTAAATAGTTTTATTCCATTTGCAATCTGTTTTTTTTTAATTCCCTAAGGAATAAAGTAGATAACATCAGAGAAGTCAGTTTAAAGTTTTTTATGAAATCATGAGATAAATGAGAAAAAAAGTGATCATTTAAAATCTCTGTTATGGTCTTTCATAGATCTTCAGGATATAGGAAAGAAAAAAGTAATTTGATCAATGTTAGCTTTTTAAAAGACTTTGGTGAAACAATAACACCACATGCTTTCAATATGAGGCCAGATGTGTTCCTCCTCCTCACCTGTGTCTGCATTGCCGATGTTTGATTGCGACATTTGTGTTTTTTTATAAATGTTAAGCTAACCCGTCCCGCCGCTGAGATTGAGTGTGGCCACGTGACGAGACGGCACAACTACCTATGATTGGTGGAACTCACAGTCACGTGGTAGATCCATTAGCGGAAGTCTCACTCTGTCAAAATGACGCGTAAAATATTAAAGAAAAGTAACGAGCTCATTGTTGCCTAATGTAGCGGAGTAAGAGTACAGCTTCTTCTTCACAAATCTACTCTAGTAAAAGTAAAAAGTACAGTGATTTAAAACTACTCCTTGAAGTATTATTTTTTCAATAACTTACTCAAGTACATGTAACGGAGTAAATGTAACTCGTTACTACCCACCTCTGTTCAAATGATATAAAATATCAATATAGTTTTGTTAATCATATGTTCACTCATAATGTACGGGCAGAATGACACAATACTAAAACGAACATTATATATATATATATATACATTTAAATATTTTATTGTTTTTATGATTTTATTACACATTTGAAACCTTCCAGGGCGCCGTAAAGTGTTTTACCCACAAGATGGCGCCAGATGTTCATTTTTTACGACAGTCACGCCCACTGAGTGGCACAAAGACACAAAGTGTGTGTGTGTTTACTAATGTGTGTACTTTATTTCAAACTTGACAGAAAACTTGTTTACTTTATACTCTTATAATCTATGAAATCATATCAATACATATCACATTATTTAAGAGATGGTATAAAATAGTACAAAAGAATGAAAGGTTTGCTTTTGTCTAATATGTCTTTATATAACAAGAACTAGTTTTAACAGACCGACAGTGAGTACAAGTTTTATTCACTTGCACATGACACACTTTACACACATTATACACACATTAGTGTAAGAGCTATCAGTTGTGTTTTAATGGAACTATAAACATGTTATACTTGTGTAGTATTTAATGGCTTATTAGTATAGTATGTGAACTGTAGTATTTTTCCTCAAGTGAAGTCAGCAGGTGATGATCAGAAAGTTTCTCCAAATAGAAAAATAAAATGTTTGCCCAAACTTCTGATGGCGAGCAGAAAAGTGACTTTGGAACTTTGTCACATAATCTGCTGATGGTGGTCACGTCATGACAACGTAATGGATTAAAAGTGTTGTGTTGCTATCCGGATATATTAATACAATTATTTTATTTCATATTCTTTGGGCAGAACAACTAATTGAACTTTAATTTGCCCAATTTGTACAAGAGACGTTTTAAAGAGCAAATCAATGAGAAAAGACTCCTTTTTTATTGACTGACATTGCTGAAATTGAGTTTATAACAGTGGTCTGTTAAAATATAATATTATTTAATGTGATTGTTGCTGTTTTATACTGCACAAACAGACTTATTTCTTCTCTTGTGATGCTGTTGCTCCCGTTACCCTGGTTACCATTAACCCCCACCACTGCTGAATATACCTGAAATATAACCAAATATAACCTAAAGCAGCGTTTTTCGCATTTTCTCGCCTTATTTTTGTCAAATATGTTTATTTTATTATTATATTGAGCAGTAACGAGTCTTACCTGATAAAACCAAATTTCCTGTCAGAAAACTTCACTTCCTGTCAGTCCAGAAGCCCTTTAAAAAGCGTTCTTTAAACACAAAAGCAATGTTGATATTTAAATTATTCGTGGTAGCCAAATATTTATTGCTTATGAAATGACGTGTTCATTATATAACACTTACGTTCCCCTTAAGTCCTGTTACTAGCAAAATAGTAGGAATATAGGACATAACTGGGCCATATTTGCTTATCTTGTAACCTTTGTACAGGTGACGTCATGAATTCATCATTTAATGCTCATAGAATTATGTGCCAGGGATTTGCCAGCTATGTTGCCAGCTTATAAATCAGGAAATTAGCAAAAAAACAACAACAAATACATGAAGTTCCCAATACATCATGTGTTAGCTGGGACAGATATCAATTCTGTGAAAAGATGACGTTTTTACCGATGGTTTTTCCTATAATTATAGCACAAATCTCAAGATTTCTTTCAGATACACATTGTGAGGTCTCTCTTTAATATTTTACAGAATTATTCTGATTTTACTGCATGATATTTCATAGGAAAGTTAGGCCTATGACTTTACATTTCACAAAGAAATGAAAACATGAAAATAAAATAAAGTCATTATTTTATATTCTATTAAGAGCTATTCCTTAGTCATGTGTTGGATATAATTGCTTCTGGTTTGTATATTTTATTGCACATAAATCTTAAGAAGTTTGTCATCTTCCAACTGTGTCTTTTTTATCACATCCATAACGCAGGTTTATTTATCTTTATTAAAATAGAAAACTTGTGCATAAACTGAAACAAGATTTTTGTAGAATAGAAACAGTTTGGTTCAGCTTACTGGTCATAATTATATTCTAAGAGTGTTTTTATATCATGTTCATAACGCTGGAATCGTCCATATGTGTAAAAATAAAGAGAAACTGGAATGCAAGAAGAACACAAAGTGAAACACAAGTAATGAAGATATTTTATTTTTTGTATTTTTGTAGACAGGACAATTTCACAGACCATTTTCAGTTGTTCTTAATGTACTATTTTACATGTATGTGCTTAAGTAAAATTTGTTTGTTTTTTTCGTATTATGTGCACACGTGTTTATGCTTTTAATCAATATATTATTTGTACATGTTTCAGGAAAAGTTGCAAAATAAAACTCATCAGACACTGACCTGAAATGGCCACAAAACAAATCCAGTCTACAAATGCACTATTCAAAATGCTGTATATTACAGGACATGTTCATGTATTTCTTAATTCATTTTAAAGAAAAAATGAAAAAAATTAGTCCTTTTATTTCAAATAATATGATTATAATGTTCCTTCAGATAAACACCACCAAGATGTACACCTCCAAGTTAAAAGACGAAACATTTTAGACAAAGAGGATGAAAATATAAAAACAAATAATATAAATAAATGAATAACATTTCATAAAGTTTGTTTAATCAGTATTAATTGGGTTACCAGTAAAAAAACAATACTTCTTATCTGTTAAATGTGACAAAGTAATATTACCTATTTCAATTGTTTTCAGTTTAATAAATTATTGTGCAATAAAAATCAACAAATAATTTATTAAATGCAATTATTATATAATATAATATTTATATAATTTAAATAATATATAAGAGTTATATTATTAGTCACTTACCCGACCGATCAACAAATACAAATAACAAGTTCCCTTTGAGCAAAGCGTTTGCTTTCGATTAGTCCACCTATTTAAAACATTTCAGTTTTTAATATTGATAACAGTGATATAAATTCTGAATCTGATAACAGAGATATAAATTCTGAATCAAACCTCCTTTCAAATGATCCAGGATGGTAAAGACATTCTGATCTGCAGTGGCCTTCATGAATACCTGGTAGACTGGGAGTGGTATGGACCAAAAGAAAATGACATTGGACCCCACACTTCTCACAACCTTCCACGAGCCCCCTTGCAAGGCCCTCCATGGCGTGGGAGAGGCAACCCATACGACACCCTAATGTCGGGATGTTTTTTCGAATCCCAGGACACTCCATAACTATCTGGTCTCATTTTGAATTCGACTGCTTACCCGATCTCCCCGTTCCAGCGATGTATTTTAAAATATTATGCAAAGTTTTGTGTTTGTGTGTCTAACTTACCTTAACTCTTTGTCAATGTCTTGAGATGTGTGCATTTACTCCATTACTCAAGTCCAAAATCTTTACAACGCCTGCAAAGACAGTAATGTAAGATGGGACATAAAAAAACATTTTCTTACCATTGAAGTACCACAAACCATCCTCTTCACTATCATATCAATATGTTCTGCCCATGACAGCTGACTGTCCATTGTCATGCCAGTAGTTTAACTTTATCTACCTTTTCTTTAGGTTCTCCAGACACATTTAATCAAATTTTTGGTGTGAATGACAATGCATGATTTGATCTCAAGATAATTGATTTGGTTTTTGTGCAGATTATGATCTATGACATCGAATGAAACACTAAAATCATGAAATACTGCACCAGTCGTCTTTGAATTATAAATTCCCATTAACCAGTTGTCTGTCATAACTTTAAGGGCGTTACAAGTAGAATGATTCTGTCTGTAAGCATGTTGAAATCCTGTGTTCAAACCATCTGTCATGATTCTGCCTCTCTTGGTCATGTTTTTCCTGATTTTGGCAGAATCATGGCAGACCTGTGTTTTTTGTGAGTGTCACATGGCATTGTTTGTTATGGCATGCCATGTGCTCTCTTGTCTCGTCTCCTGACCCCGCCCCCTTGTTATCCTGTCTATCTTCCATCATTGTTTCATTCCCCACACCTGACCCGTGTGGTTATCCATTATTATGTTTCCCCTATTTAAAGCTCTTGTATTTTCTGTCCTGTGTCGTTGCATTGTATATGATTAGTCCATGTATCCTTGTTACCCGTATACTTGTCCTGATGTGACCTGTCTCTGTCTTGATATTTCTAGTTTTAGTTTTTTTGTAAAAACCACCTTATTTTGTGCCCCCTCGTGGGAAGGATTTTGTTTGACCGATTGTAGTGTTTAGTTACTGTTTCACCATCGTGGGTTTTGTGTTATTAAAGTCTTGTTGTTCCCCTGAATTGTGCCTATATTTGGGTTCTCCTTCCATGCCTCCCTGTTTTATATTTATTATATTTTCATAAACAGAAAATGTTTTTTTTATTACATGTTGTGACACAAACATACTGTTCCATTATTATTATTTTTGGTTAAACAGTCCCTTGTTTAGTGTTAAAACTATTATGAATTGTGTTATTTGAGTCCTCAATTATACATAAATGCATTTAAAACTTTAAGGCCCACCTCCCAGTGTACTCTGAATGGTCAAACGGTCTAGTACACTGTTATCGGTCAACTCTTCTGTCAGTTACTGCATCACCAACAGTGCTGAGACAACATCATGTGAATCCGGTTACTTCCATAACGGATGTCTGAAGACACGTCATGGAATTAACTAGATGATTACAATCCTGTTGTTTGCTGTAGTCCAAGATATCTCATTTCCGTTAAAGATGATAACTTGCTTTATCATGAACTGTTTTTGTAGCTTCACAGATCATTTAGAGGTACTAACATATACAATAAAAGAAATGTAAAATTAGTTTTAAGATCCGAGGGACACTTTGAAACCAACAATAGACTGAACATAGTTTTATTGGTCATCCTGTCAATAAGGATTGCTGCGATAGACGGTGTTGGCGGTGATAATGGAGTTGAGTTACAACACTGTTTAGTCACTTGCCACTGAATTCACTGAAATATTTTGAAATATTTCCCTCGATCAATAGGCTAGAATCAAATCTTCAAAACCCACTTAAGATACTTAATTTGAGTTGGTGGAATAGCTAAAACGATTACTAGGACAATGCTGTCGAAAAAAAAGATAAAGATTAACGGGAGATTGGAAACGGAATCATAAATAACACCATCCGAATCTGAAAGCCTGAGCGAACGCGAAGAGACTTTTTGCAAGAGACACACATGACTAAGAAGGAAGTGATCAAAATTGAAAGAAGGTGGCAAGGACAGGTATTCTCGGCATGGTTTACTACACAAGCCAGAGGGGAAATTACATGAATACATAAAGCTGTGCCATTTCAAGTAAATAATGTTATTAAGGACTAAGCTGGCAGATTTTTGATTATTCAGGGTAGAATAGGAACAGAGATAATATATTTAGTGAATATCTATGGCCCTTATAAGGAAGACTCTAAATCAGGGGTGTCCAAACTACAGTCCGCGGGTCAGTTTTTATTGGCCCGCAGCAAATTGGGAAAAATAATTGAATATGGCCCGCACATGGCACTTGAGCTCAACTCTGTTGCACTTCTCAGTTTCAACACAAGATAAGCCAGTCACACCTGTATGCGCACATGAAAGCCTTCTGTGTAAAGCTCCGCCTGTTTGAGACACAACTACGAAGCTTTATTGCTGCACGCTTGCTGACCTTTCTGCTAAAAAGGAGAAATATGGTTCTGCAATTAAATCTCTCGTGACAGAATTCAACCAGCCTTTTCAAGATTTTTTTCTGTCATTGAAAAACAAATCAAGCTGTTCTTGAACTCCTTCCTGGCATAGACATAATATACGTAGACGCCTCATAAACTGATGCTGCCTATTGGAGCTGGCGTACCAGTGCGGCGCCATCTTGGATGGGTCTCCAATGCGCCGCCCCCTCCGCATTTATTTCTACTGAGGAAGGTTTATTCCCGACTTCAATAATCATAACTCCCCGAATTTCACGAGGTTTGGTTTGTTACAAACGGCAGAGATTTAGTTATGATACAGGACGCTGTCACACATTAAAGAATACTGCTTTCATGCTAAAAGACTTTGTATTATGCTCTTTAACAAAGACATATGGTAGGCTATGGCATATTGATAAATGTATAAATAATTAGTTTTATATTTTAATAAAGAAACAAGTTTGATGGTGAGCTCCTGTGACATTACTTCAAATATTCCGTCAAACATATATTTTCCCTCTGTGAAATCATTGTACTTGGTTAAGTTTAATTGTGCCATGTGTTTAGATCAATATTTTTTTTAAGTATCTGACAGAATGCCGAAAGCCAAGAATACTGTGTCAAAAAGTTCTATCATCAGCGCCGTCGAGCAGGATGTTAATATGAACGACGAGAACGTTGATAGTCTTGAGGAGGAAAGCTCCAACTCCAACTTTGCACAAGCTTTGGACGAATTAATGGAGAACATTACGAAGGTAATAGATGAGAAAGTGAATACTGTCCTGTCCGCTATAAACGATCAGACAGTTCAGTTTCAGGCCTTGGTGGAGCGAGAGGGCGAGGCGGAGGAGCAGATCGAAAGTGTGGAAAATTCCACCGAATGCGTCCAAGCTGCTGTAGCTGACCTTCAAAAGAAAGTGAGCGAGATGTCAGCGCATATCGTCGATCTGGAGAATCGCGGGCGCAGATGTAATTTGCGTCTACTCGGGTTACCCGAGAAAACCCAGGGCAGCGAACCGGTGCGTTTCTTTGAAAAGTGGCTGCCTGATTACTTGAAGATTACAACGGAAGCAGGGCGGATCAAGCTGGATCGAGCTCATCGCTCATTGCTCCTTGGCGCCTTTTCCGGGACCCACACAACGACCCATACCTGTCATCATAAAGTTCCACAACTTAACAGATAAGCAGCGAGTGTTCAACGCAGCTCGTCATGTTGGCGCGGATCCCGAGAGGAGCATTAATGAGGGACCGATGATCTCATTCTTCAACGATTTTTCTGCGATGGTGATAAAGAAACGCAAAGCTTTCGACGATGTCAAGAAACGATTACAGAGGATGTAGATCGAAATATGCTTTGCTGTATCCTGCAACTCTGAGGCTGAACATCAACGGAACGATGAAGCGATTCTCCTTAGCAGCTGATGTGACTGCGTTAATTGATAGCCTGGGTTAATGGTCAAACTTTGGCGGGAAATTATGTGGTACATGAACAAATAATTCACAGAGTGAAGAAGTTATATAATGTTGCTGAGAGCTTGTTTTGTGTTTACCCAATGTTAAAGGAGGTGCGGGCTGTTTGTGGGGTTAGGCTGTGGTCTACAGAAGAAAAGAGTAAGAATAGTGCTTCCTGCATGTTTGGCAGGTTTGTTCCTTTGATAGTTTTCTGTTTTGTTGGTATGTTTTTTTTATTTTTGTTTAAAGCTCAGATTTTTGAAGGATACACTTACTGGAGTATATTTTGTGATTATGTGTATTATGGATCCACTGATTGTCCGTACAGCTTTTAATGTCTAGAATGCTCAGGATTTGTACTTGGAATATTCGAGGTATCCATAACTTTTTTGAAAAAAGGAAATATCAAAATTGCTCTTTTACAAGACTCACTAACTCACTACTTTTCTAACCTACTCACTCTATCAAAAAAAAAATATATACTTTTTGTAACTTCGCTCTCTGTGTAACTCTTGTAGCACTTGTTGACCTATTGTTGTATCGGCTATTTACCGCTTCATTGTCTCCTCGACTATTGTAAGTCACTTTGGATAAAAGCGTCCGCTAAATGACTAAATGTAAAATGTAAATGTACAAGAGACTCATTTGAGTGACGAGAACATTCAAAATTACAACAAGGAATATTCAAAACAAATACGATACTCAAAACAAACATTTTATGAGCATGGAGAAAAGAATGGGACATTTCTAGCATATATTGCCAAACAACGTGCATCATCTCGGTATATTGCAACAATTGTTGATTCATATGGTAATATATTCCATGATAATAAGAATATTAATAATTCATTTTGGGATTTTTATATAAACCTATATTCTTCTGGAAAAACAGGTGATCATCTCGAACAAATGGTTGACTTTTTTTTCTGGGATTAATCTCCCAACGATTTCAGTTACACAAAAAGAAGTTCTCAATGGCCCTATTACTAGACAGGAGATTATTAATGCTATTAATACTCTAAAGAATGGTAAATCGCCAGGGCCAGATGGCTTTTGTGGAGAGTTCTTTAAGGAGTTTCAAGAGTTGCTAGTAGACCCATTGAGTAATATGCTTAATTATTCGTTTGCGGTTAAAGAACTACTCAAGACTCTTGGAGAAGCTTATATCTCGCTCAAATTAAAGAAAGGTAAAAGTCCTGACTTATGCTCTTCTTACAGGCCAATTTCATTACTGAATGTCGACCGGAAATTGCGGAGAAGGCGTTTGATCAGATTGAATGGTCCTATCTTTTTTTTGTTTTGGATAAGTTTGGCCTCTGTGAAAATTTTGTGCGGTGGATCAGAGTGCTGTATACAGACCCATGTTCTGCTGTAGTGACAAATGGCTTTAGATCAGATTATTTTCCTATGCATAGAGGCACCAGGCAGGGTTGCCCCTTGTCGCCACTTTTATTTGCACTGGCTAAAGAGCCTTTCAGTAAGATCTGAAACAGCTATTTCAGGTTTACAGATAGGTCATTTACATCATAAGATTACATAATTTACATCATAAGACATAGAAGTATGCTGATGATGTTTTGCTGTTTTTATCTGAGCCAGAGAACTCTATTCCTGCCGTAATTGAGCTGATTAACTGGTACAGTTCCTTTACTGGTTATAAGGTAAATGTAACTAAATCTGAAGCTATGCCTTTAGGTTCTCTTATTTCTAAACCTAACATTGTGCCCTGTTTTCCTTTAAGTGGTCACATCTAGGTTTTGTCTATTTGAGTATTTCTATCTCTTCATCTTTGAAGCTGATGTATGAATCTAACTTTGTTCCCTTGTTTGAAAAAATACGTAAAGATTTGGAATGTTGGACTTCTTTGCCAATATCTTTGCTGGGCCAGAAAGCACTTGTAAAGGGCTTGAATAGCTGGATGACTTCTTTTATATGGAGTAAACGCAAACCTAGATTAAAATTGTCAGTACTTTATCTGCCAAGTTCTATGGGGGGGCTGGATTTTCCAAATATTAAGATGTATCAGTTCCCACCTGAGATATATTGCAGAGTGGGTTAGAAATGACTCTTCCTCTACCTACAATTCCCTTTAAGAGCTCTTCTTTTTGTTAAAAACTTTCAAAACCTAAAAGAGATTTATCGTAATCCAATTATAGTAAATAATCTGAAAGCATGGAGATCTGTGAGTAGGCTTGAGGGTAGATCTAAACTGACCCCTTTTTTTACCCCAATATTAAACAATCCTGAATTCACCCCAGGAATTTTGGATGATGGTTTTAAACGTTGGTATGATTCGGGACTTATGAAGCTTGGGGACATGTTCTCAAACAATAAATTAATGTCATTTGTGGATTTAACCCAGAAGTACCAGTTGTCCAAACAAAATTTTTTTGATTTCTCCAATTGAGATATTATATCACTACTAACACAACACTTGTTAGAAATTGTGAGGTGTCCTTTGTTGAGAATTATTTTTTATCATCGGGAAAGATGTCTTTGGGTAGAATTTATAGTGCTGTGTTTTCAATTTCTTCGGTTGATACACAAAGAATTAAAACTAAATGGGAGGAAGAGTTAGCTACTAATATTGATGAGGAAACATGGACATTTGGTCTTGTGCTAAGAGAATATCGATTTGTGCACGTACAAGAGAAATACAATATAAATCATACATAGACTCCATATTTCTCCTAACCGCAGGAAATTTACCCCTCTCTATCGCCTATGTGTTTAAAATGTAAAACTGAAGTAGGTACTTTAACACATTGTTTGTGGTCATGTAACAGACTGCGAAGGTATTGGATTTTGGTGCTAGGGGAAATTTTTTTTTATATGCAGTTGGATTTTGACCCAGTCTCATTGGTATTAGGTATACCTAATAAATATATAGTTTCGTCTGCCAATAAGAAATTGTATAATATTCTCTCCTTTGCTGCCAGAAAAAATATTGCTTCAGGGTTCAGTCTTGCTGTCACAACTCTGGTATACTGGGGAAGACAGTTTGTAGAAGACCCATGTGCAGAAGCCAAAAGCAAACCAGGAGGCTCAAATAACTCGAAAGCAGGCAGTCTTTACTTGATGTCAAATCTCAAATACAATTTGTATTTGTATTTGTACAAATTGCTGGAATAGACGGTGTTGGCGTTGATAATGGTGTTAAGTCACAACACCGTTACGTCACTTGCCCACCGTGGCACCGTCTCCCATCATGTTTTTATATTTTATTTTTTTATAAATATTCAGTGAAATATTTATAAATATTTCTGTGATAAAAACAAACATTTAGTTTGGAAGAGAATAGTCACTACAATTAAAAACTAAAAGCAGCTGCGCAATGTGCAATGCAGCAAGCCTAGCGACAGTCACATCGAAGATCGGATTTATCACGTGAGGAGAGTGAGTCGAACTGACTTAAAAGAAAGAGAATGGCGGAAGATTCCATCTTTAGCCAGCCAGAGATGGTCAACATGTTGGGTTTCCTGACAAAGAACATGTTAACTACAAACAAGCCAATTTGTGCTTTATTTTGGTTTATTTTGAAAAGACTGCTGATTTAACATTACGTAAGGGGATTTTGGAAGGTTTTTTCTTTTTTTTTAACATTCGTTTCTTATGAAAATTTGGTTTTACCTTATTTAAACTTTGTGTTATTTTATTTAGACCTATTTTGTTTTCTTATTCGTTTATAAACGTGATAATCATTCTTTGCTTCTTATATATTTTGTTTCACACCACAGTTTGCTGATTTTCTATTTTTTCTCTTCAGAAGCATGGTGTAATTTTATTCATTATGTTAATAAAAGTTATATGTTTAATATAAGTGAGTTTGTATTTTTTCCCCTGCAGTGTTGTTTATTCAAGCATTGACGTCCAATAGCCAATTTCCGCTAATTCCAAAGTGAAAGTTAAATGCGTCCATGGATTTATAAGATTAAAAGCCCCCCCCATAAATTGTTACCACATATCGATTAACCGGCGGGAAAGGTCCTCACCGTCACAAGTCAACTGTCAATTATTTAATATGAGTTCAGCAGCCACTTACCTTCTCTCTGGTAAGCAGTTTTGGCATAACTTCACTACTCCACTCACTGTAGACTAGTTGACACAGGTATGAGCTGTGGTCATCATGAGGATGAACATTCAGTTCAGCCGGAGCTGGCTCTGTCAGACTCAATCCCGAGGATGAGACAAAAGAACAAAACAAAGTCATTAGTTTAGAGGCCTCTGACATTTTTTGTTTAAATGACACAATATGACAAATGTTTGGTTTCATCCAAAGATGTAAATTCAATTTATGTACAATATCCTCAATATCGCGAATAAAGCACTGTTTCTTTCCAAAGCGAGCAAAATACATCACTTCCGCATAAACTGGCGCCAAACATAAAAAAGAAAAATGGAAGTTGCTTGCTGGAGAAGGACTTGCTATATAATAACTTACTTGCGTCTCAGTACGCGTAGATGAATTGCAGTGTGCACAGTCATGTCATGACTTGAAAAAGTTACATTTTTCTTACTGAACAAAAAGATTATCCTACTCAGTTTTGTGTATTACTTCTTTAATGCACATTTTCACAATTGATGCGCACCTTGGCGTTTCCATTCAGGGATTTTATGCAATAGTCTAAAATGCACATTAAAACAGGAGGATCCCTTTTGTTCGAAAGATTTGGTTTGCACACAAAAAAAACAATACTCGACCCGTGTTACAGAGTGCTGTTGTCTCTTTTCAGGTCATTCCCAACCTTTTGAAGTTATAGTTCATCCTAAAATAACAATCATGTCATCATTTTCTTGTCAGTTCATACCTGTTGCACTTATTTACTTCTTCTGCATGCAAACAAAATCAATGCAAGTGTATGACTGCCATGTATGAAACGACAAGGACATATGTGAATAATATCAGATTTTTTATTTTGTGATGAATGATCCCTTTTTAAACCATGCAACAGGACCTTAGACGGAAGAAATTTGCTCTTAATACAGATAAATAAGTAAATAATAAGTATTAAATAAGAAAAGTCCTTTTAGTCTGGGTCTAATGGCTCCGGTTTACAACATTCGGGTTCATAGATATTATTCCGCTGATAAAACAATATTTTGTGACAAGTAATGAACTCAAGACACAAGATAAACAACCAATTACATTTATTTATTTGTCATTTAATCATTTTTATCATCATTTTTATTATAATTAAGGTGATTTTTTCATTTAATGACCAAATTTGAAGTCAAAATGTTTAAAAATGTACTATTTAATGCTATGTCAAATAACTACCAAGTAATAATCACTAAGTTTCTAAGTTTCTATATAAGTCTATATAAGTCAATAATGTTTTGACTCTAATTAAAATATAGGATTCTATGTTTTTGTATTTTAGTCATGCAGATCTAATCTGCAGACCCGATCTGTTTTTTTTTATACCCTACATGCCTGGATCCTACACTGTGTGGACTACTCGAGGTGAGATCAAATGGCTGATTTTAGAAGCAGGCTTTACAGCTTCCTTTTCTAACTTCAGTCATTTGATCCTATACTTGCTGCATTTATGATGTGGACTTTCAGCTGCAAAAACAATAAATAATGATTAAGTACATTCATAATAAACATCGTATAAATTAATACATTTTCAGAGGTCTCATTTCAAGGTACCTGAGTTCCAGACTTTAGAAACACAATCCTTAACAACAGGAGGCTACGATGTGTCCTCCTGGTTAAATGAAGGATATTTTCTAAAAATACAAAGGAAAAGTACTTCAAGTATCATTTCCTGCTATCATTTAAACATTTATATATTGAGAGAAGCTGTTTAACTTACTCAGGCACAGGAGCTGCTTTGTGTTCCACACAGGTCCGTTTGGTTAGATGCAGTCTCTTCTTCCTCTGTAGACGTCGGCTATTCCATGCTCATGTAAAGCTGTTGAGAACAACTCCAAGTCAATAACTGACACATTTGTTCCTCCAAATACAGATTTCATAAATTACTGTTATTACAAATCTGTTAATTCGTAATTTAGGTTTTTCAAATCAGTTTTGAAGTTGACTCACAATTAGTGGACCTGTTGGGATCTTCTAGCGTGTCCATGTTTTCCTCAACTGTAGGTTGCCAAAATATTTGGAGAACATTTTTTCTCAGCCATTCAAGCATTATGATTTTATATAAATCCAGAGGATTTTCACAACTTACTCAGATGGATGGACTGTGTCCGCTGTGACAGGAGGCTCCGTAGATTCCTCCTGTCCGACTACCTCCTACTTTTCTTGATAAACTGTTGAAAACAAATTAGAGTAGATCAATGTTACAACTGTTCATCTAATGACTGTTAAATCTATAAAATATGCTAATATTTATCCTACATGCTACCTGATTCTTAAAACAGTTTTACAAAATACAAAAAAACACCATTGAAAGTTTTGAAACAGAATGTCAAAACATACGATGTCTGTTCTTCGTGCTCTTCTTCTTCCTGGAAGGCATGGAGACTTCAGGAATGGTATCAGATGTCACGGAATAAACAGGCATGTCCAAGTTTTCCTCCATCTTTTGGGAATCCTTATCTGTAGGTTCCCTAAGAGTCAATGTATTGAAAGATCAGTTTTCGCAGTCATTCAAGCATTCAGATTCTGTATAAATCCAGAGAACTTTCACAACTCACTCAGATGGAGTGACTGGGTCCGCGGCGACAGGAGTCTCTGTAGATTTCTCCTGGTCGACCGGCTCCAGCTTTTCTTGATAAACTGTTGAGAACAAATTAGAGTAGATCAATGTTACAACTGTTCATATAGCAGTTGTTAAATCCATTATAGATGCAAATATATCCTACTTGCTACCTGATTATTAAAACGTTTTTACAATATGAAACAGAATGTCAAAACATACGATGTCTGTTCTTCCTGCTCTTCTTTTTCCTGGCAGGCATAGAGACATCAGGAAGTGTAGTGGACATTTTGGGATCCAAGGCGATGTCCACGTTTTCCTCCATCTTTTGGGAATCCGTTACTGTAGGTTCCCTAACAGTCAAAGTATTTAAAGATCAGTTTTCGCAGCCATTCAAGCATTTAGATTCTGTTTAAATCCAGAACATTTTCACAACTCACTCAGATGGAGGGACTGGGTCGGCTGGGACAGGAGGCTCCGTAGTTTCCTTCTGGTCGACCAGCTCCAGCTTTTCTTGATAAACTGTTGAGAACAAATAAGAGTAGATTACAATTACGCAACTGTTCATGATAACTGATTCTCGAAATTACATCATGAAACAACATTGATAGGGTTTAAACAGAATGTCATAACTTACGATCTTTGTTCTTCCTGCTGTTTTTACCTGGTTTAGGTGGTTCAGGATCCACAGGCTGGACTATCTTCTCCTCCACAGTTTGTGGATTCTTGATAGTAGTGGCAGGATCCTTATGTCTAATAATTTAAGGAAGAATCATTTGTAAGCATCATTTGTGCAAACACTGATGTGATTATAAATAGAGAGAATTTGTTTAACTCACTGAAGAACAGGAGCAGGTGGAGGTGCCGCCAGGGTCTCAGTGGGCTGGGTTTTCCTCTTCACCAGTAACCCCAGATTAGTGCTCCTGATCTCAAACTTCTCTGGACATTCTGATGAGAACAAATCATAGTTAATTGTGTAGTTAATACTTGTTCATACGAATATAGGAGAAGTTTTGAAATAAAGAACGCTGATACTGTACTCTGTGCATAAATTTGTTGGCGCCTGATCCATAGGCTCACCCTCTTCACGGGATGTCTAAATACAAAGAGAAAAATAATGTAAGCATTATCTGTGGAAACATTAAAACACTTCTACATTGACAGATTTGTTTAACTCACTGAGCCCATGGAGGGATGACAGGGGGCTTGGTCACCAGCATGCACAGTTTTGTGCTCTTCACCTCATTCTCCTTTGGATAGCCTGTTGAGATCAAATCAAAGGTAAGTGACATATCTGTTCATCCAATGAGTGATATTAAAAATTTGGTTTATAAAACAACAAATTAAAGAGCACCGATAGTGTTGACTGGAATATTAAAACTTACACAATTTATTCCTGCCTTTCCGATTCCTCTGCATCTGGGCAGGATCCTCAGACATGTTTTTGACAGAGGACTTCATGGACGTCTTCTGTTTCTGAGCAAAAGCTGTTGAGAATCATTTAGTGAAGATAAACGTCAACACTGAGAAACATCCAATAATAGAGAAATATTGTGGTGTAATCACTTACGAATCTTGTTCTTCATCCTTTTCATCTTCTCCTCGGATGCAAAAGAAGACGTCTTGTAGACCTCCAGAGATGGAAACTCCTTCTCATCTTGTGGGACCACAGTGAATTTTGCAATTAAATAAGAATAGATAAATGACAATAAATAAACTGTGAATTTAGGGGGATTGTGTGGTTTAACCAGTGCCGATCCTGACCTCCCTGGGGCCCTAAGCAAAATTCTGCTAAGGGGCTCTCTTACTGAACCCGTGACGCCGTGAGCTATGTAAACCATTTGCCATTGCCACACAGTCACACCTGACACTTCAGTGATCCCAACACAATCCTCCCTCCTTTAAACAAAACAGTCGACAATATAGAACAACAATATAGAACAGAATGAGGTTCAAACAAACAATATTTATTGAATAGAGTATTTCTTATAGAATATTAAGATAACAAGTGAATAGTATTAAGTAAGTGAATATTAACGTAAACATAAATAAGAAGAAAATAATAAATTATAACTCTGAGCTTTGGCTTTTGGGATTAACTTAGGTTCTCTTTACAGCCTGGGCATTTTCGGCATCAGTATGGGCAACACCAGTCTATTTTGACCGTCTAGAAGAAACTGAGAAGAATATCACATAGTTAGTTAAACAGTCATTTACACAATCTTACATGTTACTCGTTACATGTTACAAATGCGTAAACATTTGAATGTTTGAATTAAAATCCTAATCAATGATATCAAGAATGAACTTTTGTACAAGTTAACATGTAATTCCTGATATCAAAAATAGACATTGATAGATAAAAATGTAACTAAGTATTACTATTAGCTATTAGTATTAATATTATTAGTATTAGCTATTATTGACTAACTATTAGTAAAAATAATCAAGAATTCACATTGCAAATAGTAAAAAAAGTAATGCTTGATATCAAAAATGCATAAACTGTGAATGAATAAAAGCTAAAATGGCTTGCCATAGCATGTTAAAGGTTTTTTTTATTTTTGTAATATATATGGTGAAGCGATTCTTGATTTATGGTTATTATTAACTGAGGGATGTGCATCCACATATTGACCAGTATGTCCAGCTAATCAACATTTTAAATGCAATATAGCCTATAAATCAAGTCAATCACTGTCAAATTATCAATACATTGATTTCCATTTTGCCTAATTAGTGGAGTGCAGTTGTAGGCCTATAGAGTTTTGACCTACACATTGACTGACACTAGATAATCAGTGTCTTGTTTTAAAAGTATAATGTGCACTTTTGATGAGGAGTGCCATGATTCACGCCCATATATTGTACAGTCTGTCATTTCGTGCACGCGCATATGAGCGCATGATAACACACGTGACGCGGTTATCTTCTCCGAGCTGCAGTAAACAAACACCGTTGCACTTTGTCGTTTATCAAAAACAAACGTAATAAATATTTGTATTTTACTCTCACTTTTGTCAGGCACAAAGTGACGCGTGAGATGCACTGCCTGCCTGCCCAGCTAGGTTAGCAAGACGGAAAAAACATCACAGAAATGCACATAAACTTTACTTTGCTGACCTCAAACTTAGAGAGGAGAGAAGACAAGTTTACCTGATTGTTGTTCCCGCAGTTCACTTTCATGGGTTTTTTCCTCTTTTCGTGACCAGAAGGAGTTTCGCTTCATTTTGTCATGGATGTTGTAAACATTAATTGACGGTGACGTGACGCGCAATGACACGAGGAGGAGGCGGGGCCTTGAGTCATTTGCGGGGCCCTACGCAGCTTGCGTAGTGAGCGTATAGGGCTGATCGGCTCTACCTTGAGGAAACATGTAGCGGTAAGTTTAGGCGAATGTTTGTCTTTTAGGTTACATATATTTTAAACATTTCCAATATATATATATTAGGGGTGGAACGGTACATGTATTTGTATTGAACCGAAATGGTGTGTGTGCGTGCGTGCGTACGTTTGTGCGTGTGTTTGTGCGTGCGTGCGTGCGTACATTTGTGCGTGCGTACATTTGTGCGTGCGTACATTTGTGCGTGCGTACATTTGTGCGTGCGTGCGTGCGTGCGTGCGTGCGTGCGTGTTTGTGCGTGCGTGCGTGCGTGTGTGTGGCTGTGTGTGTGGCGCACAGTGGAAACATAAAAACACACTCCGTCATTTTGTTTATGGACATCATTCAAAGTTTTTAAGTTACTGTTAATCGAAATTTTAAGGAAAACAAATATATTAATCTGAAATGTAGCAAATTTTCAAATTAATTTTAATTATCAATCCATTCAGGGACCAAACAGAAATCGAGATATGGATTGAACCGTGATTTCTGTGTACCGTTCCAGCCCTAATATATATATATTTATGTCCAAATTATATGTGATAAGTCTCTTTTAATGTCTTGATCTCAATGTAGCCTCACAGATTTGTTTTATGCACAGAGGGTTCACCCCAACAAACTGTCTAAATACACCGACCTTATAGAGAACCACAGAAAGCGCAAGAACCTTGAGAGCCGACTACTGTTGAAGCTTAATAGTGACGTCACTGAGTAATTCTTTTGTGAAGTTGTTTGTTTCTGCATGTTTTCTCTCTCTCTCTCTCTCTCTCTCTCTCTCTCTCTCTCTCTCTATGGTCTCTCTCTCTATGGTCTCTCTCTCTCTGTCTCTATGGTCTCTCTCTCTCTCTCTCTCTCTCTCTCTCTCTCTCTCTCTCTATGGTCTCTCTCTCTCTGTCTCTATGGTCTCTCTCTCTCTCTCTCTCTCTCTCTCTCTCTCTCTCTCTCTCTCTCTCTCTCTCTCTCTCTCTCTATGGTCTCTCTCTCTCTGTCTCTATGGTCTCTCTCTCTCTCTCTCTCTCTCTCTCTCTCTCTCTCTCTCTCTCTATGGTCTCTCTCTCTATGGTCTCTCTCTCTCTGGTCTCTCTCTCTCTCTGATCTCTCTCTCTCTCTCTCTCTGGTCTCTGTCTCTCTCTCTCTGGTCTCTCTCTGGTCTCTCTCTGTCCTCTGTCTGTCTCAGTCTCAGTCTCTCTCTCTCTCTTTCTCTATCTCTCTCTCTCACACACACACACACACACACACACACACACACACACACACACACACACACACACACACACACACACACACACACACACACACACACACACACACAGAGTTTATGGGCTGCATTGTTCTAGTTCTGTCTTCAAAGCCTGGTAAAAAATTATAAAGGTTTGGAAATTTGTGTTACTTGTGCTTATTTATTTTTTATTATTTTATTTTTTAAGTACTTGAATTTATCTGTATTATTTTAATTCAAGCTATTTTGTAATTAATTAGTTAATTTTTATTTGTTTTATTGATTTGAGGAACTATAATTTGCTTAAACATAATTATTTAGTATTGTCTGTCTTATTGAATGCTTGTTGAAAAAATAAATCAGACGTTACTCAGTTACTCAGTACTTGAGTAGTTTTTTCACCGAGTACTCTTTTACTTAAGTAAATGGATGACTACTTTTTACTTTTACTTGAGTCATATTATTCTGAAGTAACAGTACTTTTACTTGAGTTAAATATTTGGCTACTCTACCCACCTCTGAGTATATATTGGATGATTCGCCACAAATATTTGTAGACAAATGTATTCTACCCGTGCAATTTACACCTGAGAACACACTTTTAAATTACTAGTTCTTCCTGTTATCTATAACCCATTTTGCTTCTATTTAAAAACATTCCAATTTATTTACTTATTGTTTCCAGTGTTACGTGTCACTTGTCTTGTCACCTTATATTTTGTGCTGGAAGCTTATGTAACCAAAACAAATTCATTATGAGTGTAAGCACACCTGGCAATAAAGTTTGTTTTATTCTGATATAATTTATAAATATAATTAAATAATATCCTAGTATATGAATGGCCCAAAAGTTTACACCGCTTTATTTCCTTAAACTAATTTACTGTTGCAATTAATAGAAATTTAATTTACAAATTATTAGAAAACATATAAAGGTTATTTTATATATAAACAGATCCTTTATTCCTAATTGTTTCTTCCTACTCTCTTAATGAGTGGGTACTCATAGATCAAAAACAAGTCTGTTATTCTTTCCAAAAAATACAAATATGGCATTTACACATTTAAAAGGTCATACGGATGGTTTAACATATTCATTTCAACATAACCAAGGTTAGGTAAACAGATCACAAAACAGACTATGCACTGTCACATACTAAGCTGACAGTAGCTTGAGAATACTTATCTTTAAAGTTAATTAACTTTAAAACACCCAATTTAAAGGCCTTCTTCACTGAAGGACTGGCCAATGCTGACACTTGTATTTCTTCCTCTGGCCAACAGGGGGAAACTGAGCGCATGCGCATCTCACAGTGATGAGGAGCAGAAGAAGAAGACACTACGTCATCACCCGATGGTTTAAATAGCACAAGGCGGATGGAAAAGTTCTTTCCGCTGTGTGAGGCGGTGATGCAAGAATGTGTGCGACACAAATACGGAAGAAGAATAAAACTCGTGTAAACAGACCAATGCGGACACTTGTATTTCTTCCTCTGGCCAACAGGGGGAAACTGAGCGCATGCGCATCTCACAGTGATGAGGAGCAGAAGAAGAAGACACTACGTCATCACCCGATGGTTTAAATAGCACAAGGCGGATGGAAAAGTTCTTTCCGCTGTGTGAGGCGGTGATGCAAGAATGTGTGCGACACAAATACGGAAGAAGAATAAAACTCGTGTAAACAGAACATGCTGTTACCGGCCCACTGTTACTTATGATCAGTGTCTGAAAAACAGTGTGTTATTTGTAACTTGAAGTGGTGAAATGTTACCACGTGCTTAATAAGCTGCATCATGGTAAGCAACCTGCATACACATCAAGATGTCATCATTGAATCAAATGTGTAACTAGAGATGATAGATGTTTATTTATTTTAAGAAGTCATTCTGATGTGATCTGCCTGTGTGTCTTGAGTAAGGTATGTCCTTTCAATCATCTGTTATTCTATATAAACTGACCCACATCTTATACTAGAATCAATGAAGTTGGTCACAATGATCACAAAACTCATTTGTGTGCTTTGCAGAATCCACATGGTTGATGTTGTTGAGCAGATGCAGTGATGTATCTGGTAAGACTGGATGATGGTTTTGTTTGGTGTGCTTTGATGAAACCCAAACTGATTATAGCTGGAATTACCATCAGATTGTTCAGTGGTGATCATTGGTTTTCTGAGCACACACCTTACAAAACAGCAGGACTTGATAAACAAATCATAAAACCAATACTGAGTTAAAAATGGCAACATGCTTATCAAATACATCATTGTAATTTATCATGTTGTTGTTGTTTTTTCTAGGTCTCAAAGACCTACATTGAATGAAGTGAGTATTTCAGTCATGGTTTTTATTAAAAATATTTCCCCAGTTTGTTGCTATGATGAAAAATAAACTGAAAATAGCTGGAATTACCGTCAGATTGTTCAGTGGTGATCATCGGTTTTCTGAGTACAAACCTTAAAATTATCCTATACATACATACGTACATTACCTGTGGTTTAAACATTTTGTCTATCTAGGTTTCATATGGGAGGAGTCTGAAATCTGAGGTATGTAGTAAAACACTGGATTTGAAACACTTTTCTAGTCCATCTATGATCATATAGCAGCATGCTTATCACATACATTTATTTACCAGGTTGTTGTTGTTTTTTTTTCTAGGTCTCAAAGACCTACGTTGTATGAAGTGAGTATATCAGATACACTTTTATTAGAAATATTTCACCAATTTATTACTATGATGAAAAACAAACTGAAAATAGCTGGAATTACCGTCAGATTGTTCAGTGGTGATCATCGGTTTTCTGAGTACCAACCTCATTGTTATCCTATACATACATACGTACATTACCTGTGGTTTTGACATAATTTTGTCTTTCTAGATTTCATATGGGAGGAGTCTGAAATCTGAGGTATGTAGTAAAACACTGGATTTGAAATACTTTTCTAGTCCATCTATGATGAAGCCTAAACTGATTATAGCTGGAATTACCGTCAGATTGTTCAGTGGTGATCATCGGTTTTCTGAGAACAAACCTTAAAATTATCTTATACATGCATACATTACCTGTGGTTTTGACATAATTTTTCTTTCTAGGTTTCATATGGGAGGAGTCTGAAATCTGAGGTATGTAGTAAAACACTGGATTTGAAATACTTTTCTAGTCCATCTATGATGAAGCCTAAACTGATTATAGCTGGAATTACCGTCAGATTGTTCAGTGGTGATCATCGGTTTTCTGAGAACAAACCTTAAAATTATCTTATACATGCATACATTACCTGTGGTTTAAACATAATTTGTCTGTCTATCTAGGTTTCATATGGGAGGAGTCTGAAATCTGAGGTATGTAGTAAAACACTGGATTTGAAATACTTTTCTAGTCCATCTATGATGAAACCTAAACTGATTATAGCTGGAATTACCGTCAGATTGTTCAGTGGTGATCATCGGTTTTCTGAGAACAATCCTTATAGTTATCTTATACATGCATACATTACCTGTGGTTTAAAAATCATTTGTCTGTCTCTTTAGGTTTCATATGGGAGGAGTCTGAAATCTGAGGTATGTAGTAAAACACTGGATTTGAAATGCTTTTCTAGTCCATCTATGATGAAGCCTAAACTGATTATAGCTGGAATTACCGTCAGATTGTTCAGTGGTGATCATCGGTTTTCTGAGAGCAAGCAGTACTTTTTCATATAGCAACACGGTTATCACAGATTTATTTACCAGGTTGTTTAATTTTTTTCTAGGTCTCAAAGGCCTACGTTGTATAAAGTGAGTATAACAGATACACTTTTAATAGAAATATTTCCCCATTTTATTACTATGATAAAAAAAACTGATTATAGCTGGAATTACCGGCAGATTGATAAGTGGTGATGCACAGTTTTCTGTATTCTACCAGAACATTTATAAGCTTCTGTTTACTATAACCTGCAAATGATTCACTCCAATGTTTTTTGATTCCAGATCATTATGTAGGACGCAAACTGTAAATTCCTTTTGGATGTTTAACATGTGCCATACTGGAGTTTGAAATCCATTTAAACACACCTGATCCAGTTCATCAGACACTGTCGGATTCTATGAGTTGGTTGGAGTTTAACTGGAGCTAAAGAACAAAGACCCCTGTATTCTTGTAAATTTTTCAAAATCCAATAAACATAAGTTGTCCTAACTTTTTGTCTTTATTATGAGGGTACCATACTGCATGTACATACAATTTAAAACATCAAAAAATCTCCATATTATGCTTATTAACAAATTCACACAAAAACTTAGGTTTTCCAAAACATTTCTGTATTTTCAATAACCAAACTTAAGTTAACTCTGAAATTGATCCAATCTACAAAGTATTCCCACAAACCATTTGCTAGTCTTCCTCCTTTTCAACATAAGATCTTGCTGCTGATCGGGCAAGTTGGCGAGCGAGATATCTGTCTCTAGCTGAAGTAACCGTCTGTTCACTGCTGCGTTTAGCAAACTTACTAACTTCCGGCTGTACATCACTTTTATCTTCAGTCTCTGTCTTTTCTTTTTTATTGCTGTCAGTCTTGCTCTCCTCGATTTTATCTTCATCTGTGTTTTTCTTTTTGCTGTCTGTCTTATGGCTTTCTCTGTCTTTGTGGCTCTCTCGCTCTTGTTCTCCTTTCCGGTCCCTTTCTCTGTCTCTCGGGCTGCTGTCTCTTCTGTCCTGTCTGGCATGTTTGTCATCTGTATCTCTTTCTCTTCGACTATGCCTGTCATCAGCATCTCTGTCCCTGCCTCTATCCCGTTCTCTGTCTCTATGGCGATCTCTGTCTTCCCTTCGAGAACTGTGCCTATCTTCCCTCTCTCTTTCCCTTATCCTCTGTCTTTCTTTATCTTCCCCCCTACCTCTGTCTCTTTCTTTGTGGCTTCTTTCTCTGGATTCCTTTCTCTCCTTTTCTTGCTCATCCTCACTGTCTGAAAGAGACTTTTGTCTGTATTGTCGCTTTGAGTGGTTGCTCTTAAGTAATTCATTTTTGTTGTTGCTCTGGTCTTCATCACTGTGGGATTCTGCTTTGCTTTCCCTTTGCTTTGATGGGGGTTCAGGGGTCGGAGACCTCTCCGTAGCTTTCTCCTGTCTGTATGCAAACAATAATTTTATATATTGCTAATTAAACATTTATTTTAAAAAAAAACTGGTTAAGTCCTACTTTTGGGCACTTCGATCAGGAATGGCCTCCTCTCCAACTGTCTGGTTGAGAAAATGTCTGTAAAATCCACTGAGATCCTTCTGCTTCTTTACATCCAATGCAGCTGAAAAAAATGTCTTTATAAAGAATGTCCTATGTATTAACCATAACAACAGTATAATGCATTCCAAACCCTCACCTTCCAGTTCGGCTTCTCTTTTCTCTCTCTCCAACTCCTCCTGTCTCTCTTTAAGCTTCTGTCGATAAGCTGAGGTGACAAAAGCCTCTTTATCAGCAAACTCCTCGCCCTCGGCTTCTCTCTCTTTTTGGATCTTCCGCTCATCACGTCGCTCTTGTTCCTTTTTTCTCTCCTCTACTGCGCGGATCAGCTGGTTTATATACTTCGGCTGAAAACATATTGCAAAGCATTGCTCAAATAAATCAGTTATAATTCTGATTCAGATAGGAGTATAGTATGGAGGTATACCTTTCTGTCTTTGGCACCAAGCATTTTTTTACTACTTTCAACTTTCTGTTTCTGTAGATCATCATACACGCTGTCATACTCATACACAGTGCTGTCCTCTTGAAGAGCTTTTTGCATCTCAAGACGTGTCTGCTTCATAGTCTTCTTTTTGAGGGCTTCTTTCTGCAAACTCTGTCCAACAGTGGTCTGCAATAAAAGACATTGTTTTGCTTTAGCATGCACAGATTTCATGGGAAATAAAGATCATGTGCAGATTTATAGTGGCTGTCACCTCTTCATCAGAATCATCTCCAAACACTGAGAGTCTGGGGAGGGGGGCAGATTTTGAAGCTCTCTTCTGTGGCAAAATGAGCCCATACCTAAAATGAACATCAAACTGTAATACATGGTTTATTATTCATAATATATTCTATGATATTTCCTATTAGTAGTGCAAAGAATCAACAAACTTTAAAATGCTCTCAAAAGATGCATGATTTTTATACAAGTCACGAGCTACGTATTCAATGTGTTTGTATTCACGTGTTTGGGTTAAAACATTAGCTCCACAGGCAATTTTACTAGCTGGTTTAAAAACAAGATCAAATTTAACAATATGCATACATAAACATCACCACATATAAGCCTTTTTAATCAAAACATACCAAAAATAAAGCAACATCTTGGCTTAAGTCCACAAAATTACAAAAGTTAGCGATCAATCACTTACTGTTTACCAGGGGTCGCCATCTTGCGCAGAACGATGTCTAACCTCAGGCAGATTCGCCAAATTAAAGCAAAACAAAGTTAAATGAATAGAGTTGAAAAACAAATATAAACATTTTAGATAAAACAAATGCATTTAATAAACAAATAATTCGCTTATATAAATGTATATTACCATAAAGAACGTGTTTACTGTATTGTGAAAGTGTCTTGAGTGAATCAAACGTACAATCTCTCTGGGAGTAAAGGCAAGTTTCTGTGAACAAAATGTGTTGTTGCAATTATTTATGAACATTGGGTTAACGTGATTAATATTAAGTTGTTTTAACACAATTTACCTTAAAATAAAAATTAAAATAGCTTTATTTAAGCATGTGGATTAAATTCCCATAAAATATTAAGTGTGGCAAATAACCAATTTTTTCAGTGTGTAATCTTAAAATCTTTCGTCTATATGTTTATTTTTATTTTTAAAAAAAGGTGTTTAAATAAAACGAAACATTGGTCAACAATTATTTAAAAGCATGTAATTAATAATTATTGTTAAAACAAAACGTATCACATGGTGACGCTTTTACTGAAATCTTAAATAAAATAAAATTTACTTTTAAAGCAAAAAACACGAAAGAAACAAAGTATCTGACACAACATCACAGCTGCCAGCAGATGGAGACAGGACTTTTAATTTGTCATAAATCTCTAGTTTTGCCTTCCACACCACACCTTTCATTATTTAGCAATATTTATTATTTTTAATATGCTTGTTTTTGTGTTATATTATTTACAATCTCCACATTTCTACCACGTTTAAAACTACCTATTTAAAAAATATATACATATTTAAAAAAGTGACACAAAGACAATTAAGAGAGAATCTATGGATGTGACAAAACGGTCAGAAAATAAAACAAATTTGAAAAAGAAGTGAAAAAATAAATGAAATAATTGTCTATTTCCTGTCTGGAGATCTGAGACACCCTGGAAGTCTTTCGTAAAAACAGACAAAAATTTAAAAAATATATATTTAAAATTTTTGTGATGACAAGATAAAAAGTGTTAGTATGGTAAAGTGCACTCTCAGTTTAACATTGCTCGAGGCCACTGCGTGTTGACAGCCGGCGGTTTGTGCGCATGCGCAGAAGGTTCTCAGAGAGGAAGCGCGAGAGCAACGGCCGAGCAGCGCTTCATCTCCTCTGACACAATGATGTCCGTCTCGTCCCCGCCGGGTTCTGTCCGGTATCCGTTCACCGGAGCCTGAATGGCGTTAGTAACCGTGCAGCGGTCGCCTACTCCAAGCGCAACATCCAGCCCGTGCGTTTCGGTGAGTGACTCGCATGTTTTCTCAGCGGTTGTTTTGGGTTCATTTCCGCTGTTTCCTACAGTGCGTTTGTGCTCTGACGCGTTCGAAACACGCATGCGTGACATGTAACGTTCATATGGCTCAAACGTTATGGGACTGTACGACGTTTATGACTGTTGTACTCATCCAGACGTTCAAATTACTATACCGGTGATGTCATACGACTGACGGGAAGTGTCGCTTCCGTTTTACGTTCTATTAAATAGTTTAAATTCATTAGCACATTTTTTCAATGGGTGTGTTAGGAGTGAAAATGAGAGTTGGTTTGGGACAGGAAGTAAACACAGGTGTCCCCTTAAAAACTGAGAGTGGGAAATAATTTTGTTTTGTTTTGTTTTGTTTGTTTTTTGTTTTGTTTGTTTTTTGTTTTGTTTGTTTGTTTTGTTTGTTTTTTATTTATTTTTTTGTTTTTTGTTTGTTTTGTTTATTTTTATCCATCCCACAAACAATACTGGAAGACACTACAGGAAGGGACAATGTTGGCATTTACAGGACATATTACAAATAATTAGAAACATCTATGTGCCAATGGTGTTCAATCTGGGGTCAGGACTGAGGTCACAGGTTCTGTTTCAGGTGGGAACCAGAATCCACTTTCCCTCCTGGTTCTTAACAGGATTCATGTTAAACTTGAAATCTTTGCAAGCATCATTTGAAGCATTTAAGTGTACAAGTCTTATCTTCTAAAAGACAGTTGCTTGTATCATGTGTACAAAAGTCTGAGCCGAGTCTATACATTATACGGTTCAATATCATAGGTTCAACACCTACTTAGTATTTCGGCTAGTAAATCATACATTTCTTTTCCGTACTGATTATCTTTTGTGAGCAATAATCATTTTAAAGAAAATTGATTTAGCATAGGATAGTCAAATATTCTGGACTTGTGCATTGCCGTTGACCTGCTGGGCGAAACCAAATGATTGAAACACTGATTTCATGGAGTTATATATTTCCATAATGCAAAATGTTTTGCTTGCGTTTGTGTTTATGCAAAACGCACCTATCTTTGGTCATCACTGTCATGAGATGCCTTCATGAGAAGTGCACAATACCAACAGTTGCAGTGTTGGCATTGTCCTGTTATAATAAACACATTTCCAGATTATTTTGCTTTCGGTCCTTATAAGAACAGTGAACACTAATATCTTTTTAAGGTTTTGTTTCCAGGAATAAAATGTATGAACTGAATTGCTTCTTAATACAATGTTTCGCTCTGAGTAAAATGTTGTCATGTTGTGTATCTCAAGCATATAAAATGTTTTGTGAGCCATCCAGAGGAATGAATACATTTTGCTCAATTCTCTGTTTGATCAATAAAAAGGCAACCCATACAAAGTGTTAGAACTAGTTAAAGTGATAGATCACCCCACAATGAAATTGTGTCATAATTTTCAAACCATCTTGTCATTTCAAACCTGTGTGACTTGCTTTCCGTGCAAAACAAAAAAGAAGATATTTTGAATATAGTTGGTAACCATACAGCAGTTACACTATTTTACTTATTTGTATGGAACAAATATCTAAATTCTTCAAAATATCTTTTGTTTCGTGCAAGAGGAAAATAAGTTATAGTTATAGGTGAACTATCACTTAAATATAGAAAAGATTTTTCTTGTTGTAAAGTCCATTGACAAAAACGTGACTGGGCTGTCTCACAGTACCTTTGAGGCATCTTTCATTTCTTTACATGCAAAAGTATTTACATGTTCAAATACAAGGAATTCCATTTGATAACACTAAGGGGTGTAGTATTACAATATTAATAGATCAATGTTTAAATTTAAAGATTTTATGCTACTCCTTTTTCTTGTGTTGAATATTTATAAGTGTATGCTACTGGAGGTAATATTTTATACCACAGATCAATAAAATAATAAATCTTTCATGTTTGCTTTTGTCTAAAGGAGTCTGGCAGTGGGGAAGATGATCGTAGATCTCAGCCTAGAAGGTAAGAAAATTTTACTCTGGACTATTATGTTCTTTGCCTTAAAAACATTTTACCCCTCCCTCATCATTTAAGTCCTCAGGTTTGATATCTTCAAATGTGATCGGTTCATAAGATCGGCGAAACTTAGCGTGGACCAATCGAATTTATCTATGACTTGGCCGATACCGATCTCTGGCCGATCGATCGGAGCATCCCTAAAGCCAATGTTGCAAGATGTGTAATCTCTGATTTAAACCACTCAATGTAGTGCATGTACAGTATGTCATGTATAAAATCAATACATCACTAGCATATGACCACATTAGCCTTTGGCTTATGCTCATATCATATAGTCTTCCGGTTGCAAAGCTTTGAGATTTGAAACATACTTTTTAAACTGAGGATTAGTAACAGTATATGTCCATTGTTTGTAATAAACGTGGGAAGTTCTTGTTTTTCAAAGCCATTGAATATGCTATTAAATATCAGATCTCTGAATGACCCAGCCTGAGCTGTGGATTAATATGGCATTGAGATGGCGGAGCTCTGATTTCTATATGTTCATTTCCATAAAACAAGTGAAATCATGAAAGGTTTGCAGTGAGAGGTAGGGATGTATGATGTAGAGTTGGCAGTAATTTTGTAACCGCACGATTTCATGCTTCTTTCAGTGTTGGCTTACTGAAACACACAGAACAAGCAAGTTCAACCAGTTTCCATCATGCTCAAGTTTCCATGAACGTTTGTTGATTTTGAATTTCTGTTCCCTGCAGTATTGCACATTTTTTAAATAGTCAACAGCAGTAACACTAGTTATCTTGATGAATATAAAATTTTTACCAAGTATCCATCTAATACTTTATAAATAAATTGGTATTAGGCTGAAACTGGCATTAAAAACTCATGCTTCTGGGTTAATTTTCTTTATGCTGCTTTATGTTGACAGTTTTTATTGATTCATTGACCTAATAATTCAAGTCAAAATTTCTCTCTGGCTATATTTAAATGGATCAGTATGTTCAGATTCATAAGAATAAAGGGCCACAAGCAGTGCATGTGTTTCCACAGGAGTGGTTTTGTTAGTCATTGCCGTAAGGCACGAAAGAGTGAGCAGAGCTGCCTTTAAAGCAAGTTAAAACAGGGATTGGAAAGGCTGTGAGTGAGAGCATTGACTGGGAGGAGGGATGAGAACGCAGTAGATTAAACATTGCAAAGATTATAAAATAAGCTCATTCATGACTGATATGCAGATGGACACGTCAGCATATAGTGATTGGCTTTTTGTCATTTGATTTACTTTATTTTATACATGTACTTTATTTTATACAAGGCAAACGTTATTTTGTTTTTGTAAAACAAGGCTTTTTTGCTGTGACATCATGTAAGTGATTTCCAAAAGAGGATTTTTCCTCAAGGATTTACTAAATAAATTAATCTGGCATTGAAGGATTGCGTGTTTGATTTTAGATCAAGGCTTGATTCAGGCTAAAATAGATCCTTTTCTAGGGGATCCATGTCTGCTAGCAGCATGTGGCCATGTTCACATGACCACTTTTAGAGACTGCAGTGCAGTAAATATTTGTTTCTCCTTTACATTAAAATTAAAACTATGTAACTGTCACTTGTTATGGATAACATTTAAAGTTAAGTCAATTCACATTATAGTTTGCATCGCCCAGTTATCACACAGATCATTTATAAATTCCTGTTTTAAAGTGATAGTTTTCCCTACAATTGAAAATCGTTAATTTACCCATGCCCTTGATATTTAAAAGCTAGTAAATGGGAAACAACAGTTTTGTTCAATATATCTTCTTTCGTGTTTCCAGAGAAAGTCAAAAGAGAGAAAGTCCTACAGGTATAAATGAGTGTGTGGGTAACAAGAGTGTGAGTAAATGATGACAGAATTCAAAGGAAACTATGCCTACGAAATTAAAAATTAGTCTTATGGACACTCTACATTATTATTATTATTATTATTATTAATAATTAATTGTGTATGTGAAATCCTGCTTTAGATGGTCTGCAGGTGCTGTGGTCCTTTCAATCCAAAAAACACCATTGAATTCATGAATTCAGATCATATTTACAGGTGGGGTTCTATCAAAATAGAAGGTTCTATTAAACCTGTTTCTGTTTTCTCTTCGACAAAGCCCTTTTAAATCACAACCATTTCTAAATAGAAGAGGAGACCTTGACTGACTTACTCCTATTGATCACACTGTCTAGATGTTAAGAGATTAATCCTGCTGTCGATATCAGTTTACCTAGATTTGTTTTATGTATGTATACAGACAGTACCAAGCCATGCATTAAAATATGAAAATATTATTATAAAAAATTAAATGTAAGTACAGGATGTGTTGTCAACATATAAACAGATAATGATCAGAACAAAACAAGTATGATAATGCAAAGTGTGTTCCTGCACTTGACTGTATTGACAGACAGTGCTGTATTAACAATCATAGTATCACCATCTGCTGTTTGTTTCATTAATAGGACCTCTTTGTGTTTTGATAGATTCACAATCACAATGTAACCTCAGCAACCTGTACTGATTTAAATACACTACTATTGCCATAGCATGCGGTCATGTGACAGGCAACCAAAATGTTTACAACGGCCTTGTGTTTCACCTCTGGTTTTTGGTTTCAGTAGCTCAATCACAACAGGAGAAGCTGGACCGGTCAAAGGGCAAATGTGACCCAGGGGAAAGCCCTATTCTGTCCGCTTCTTATAAGGTCCTGATAAGGTCTGGGATATTTGCAAGCCAAAGGAAGTGTTGTTATTCTGTATCGTCCTTCTTTTACCTGAAGATAGGAAGGTCTCAATTGAGTGCTGCTCTTGCACGCTTGGACACGCCTGATCGTTTCGTGTTTACTTGTTTACAAGAATTTATTGCAATTTCCTTTCTTTGTTAGCTTCCTCCCATTGTGCAGCTGTGTTTAGTAGATGGCTTTTTGGAGGAAAGTTATTATCAGTAAATGTTTACATCACACGGAGATCAAACATACACTGTGAACTTATTTCAGTTGGATTAGTTCATATAGCAAAAATTAAAAAGTTGATATTAACTTAATAAAATCTTTTAAAAACATTAAATAGATTTTTTTCAATTAAAATATTGTTATAATTAGTTAAATCAAATAAAAATATTAATTATTTAATGAATACACATTTTAATATATACAAAATATTTTGGGAGAATTGCTCAATATTTTGAAGATTTTCATATGTTTTTCCTTGCCTAAATAAAACATTCAAACCGTATATTAACTTAATTTTAAAGATTCTAGACAAATTTTGTTTAAATTGTTTTATGTTAAAACACCTAAAATCGTTCCCTAAGTGTGGTTTGAGATAATTATATTTAAACAATGTATTTGGAACATCTTTTTTATTGTTTGAGTTATTTCATACCAGAAACACTGATGACACTTGACATCTGTATTGAGTACTCTCATTATTCTATGTTTTTCTAATTATTTCTATATTTGTTTTCCCATTAAAGTAATCTTGAACATTCCCAAATCCCTATCATTTTCATAGAAACATGATCAAATCTGTCCATAATATATTTTATAATAAAATATATTATAATTCTGCTATAACACCACACTATTGTGTGTTTTATCTTGTAATGTGTTTGATTTGTTTACACTCGGTTGATAAGGAGTCTACTGTACACAAGAACACGTGTGTCTTGACTCCGCCCACCGTCTCAGTCTCAGCTGCTTTGTTTACTTGCGTTACAGATAAAGACGCCTTGTTTCTGAAGTGTGTCAGACAGAAAACCACACCTCTCTGTATTAACTTGTTTTATTGATAACTGTCCATTAATTTTGCTGTAAAGTTCTACGTTCAGTCGCTATGTTGCTCTGATAAACGCGTTTCATCACCCGTTTGATGATTTAGCAAGGTTTTAAACATCACTGTCCGGTGTCAGGATGACTTTGGGCGGCATGTCCATCTCTGTTGTCCCGTCCGCAGACACAATGTGTGCATATGATGGGATACAGACTTTACTGGAGAACAGCATCATCTCTCACGACAGCATCAACCGGCTGTAAGTTTATTTTTACAGATTAACTCACGTTGTTATGATTCATACAACTGTGCTTGAGGAATTGCGTCATAAGGATACAAATGTTCAAATGACACGAACGCCTGTGACGTCACACCCTTGCAGCAACGCACTTGGCAGGCGCTTTAATACAAAGGTCATGTGTGTTTTCATGGGTTTAAACCTATGACCTGTGCGTTGCTAACACTGTGTTGTTCTAATTAATCTACACATTGCATTTAAAAAAATACTTTTTAATATTTTACCAAATTTCAGATGAGGATTGTCTGTCTAAGCTCCAAAGTTCAATGATGTTATGACTGCTGTTTCTTTCCATGGAGGCTGTATAGTTGGAGTAAGTTTAGATTATTGAGGAAGTAAACAGATTTAATTCAAATGCCTTGAAACACAAAAGGTCGACTGAATGCGTCAGTGTCACATTGAGGCTGTGGAAGTCAAAACAAATGAAGTGTAGTGTTACACCTTACATCACTCTTACAGTCTTCCTCTCTTTAGTAAACAGGATGTCCCCGCCACAAGTTTTTGTCATTACGCATGAAGCAACCCATTTGAACTCAAATGGAACAGTGTGATATGTTGTGCATGAATGAGGATGGATTGCAAACATTAAAGTGTGTTATTGTTCAAGTTTTTTTAAGGAAAGTTTACTGTAGAAAGTCTCATAATTGTGAATTGATTCTGAAATGTGCTGAAGCCATGATGCTGATTTCTGTATTGACTGGTTGCTATCAGTGGTCAAATTGATGAAGTGTTCGGTTCGGCATTACATGTCTGTCATCTCATCTTTCTTTGTCCTCCCTTTTCCTGTTCTTACACACAAGCCCTCTACTTAAATGAAAACATCTGTGTTGGTATTGCATTGTACAGTGCAGGAGGACTGAGATACCAGTACATTTAAGTGTGGTCGGTCAGTTCTTCACCCATGTTGTGGCATTCACCATTGGTTTATTATATTGGGCCGCAGCTCAAGAGTTTGTTGCTGAGGTGGGCATTCTGGGAACGGTTTACACAAAATAAAATATCCCAGAATTACAAGGTTTGAAGGAATTAGGGAACACGGAGAATAATGAGCTAATGAGTTTCACCTTTCATACACAAATTAAGTTGTTTTTGTCTAAAGCCAGAAACAGAGTAAATGGAATATAGGGATTTATGTGTGCAGGCGACCTGTTGAGAGGTTCAGATTTTTGAAGGACACACATATAAGTGTTAAGAACTTCACAGGTATAAAGTTAAAGTGAATATGTACTGTTTTCTTGACATGTCACAGATATTTTGAAAGTAACTTAAGCACATCAACATGTGGTCATGTCTGGCTTGTACAGTGTGGCGGAACACAGAAAAACCACAGATTTACAAGTTGCAGACCTTATGTTGTATGATTATGTTAGTGGGAAATCAGACGGCACTACCATCCGACAGAAAAGTGCATAAAGATAATTAATATGTCAAGAGTTTATAAACCAATTATAGACACTGAACGTAGCTACTTTAGATGCTATTGGACCATTAGATGTCAATAAAGGTAGTGTCAACTCTTGTAAGTAGGGAGAAAAAGGTTTGCTGCTGATCCTCAAAGAAATGAAGGAGTTACACACACCATATGCAAACACTCTCACAATACTGCATTCTAAAGCTTTTAAATCTGCCAACAATAACACTTTCATAAAAACACATATGGTTATGCACATGACTCAGAACACAAGGCACATACACACAATAAATGAATCTGTGCCCATATAAAACTTAACGTAGTTTAAATGTCACTGATTTCAGAGAGATGTGTTGCATGGGATTACTGAAAAACCACAGATTCCCCAGCTGTCACAGAGATGGGGAACAGAGTGTTCTTGTTTGCGTCCTGCACAGAGAATTTGTGTGTGAGCTAATGCCCTCAAACAGGCAGTCCTCCCATATTCCCCTTTTGAGTACAGTGTGTCACGTTCCACGCTGGTTGCAGAACACATCGGAATGGGATGTAAAGAAATAGAACAGTGTTTTTAAACATGGCTTTTGGTTAAAGTGATGGTTTACACAAAAATGATAATTCTGTTCGTTCACCCAATCTTTTACCATATGACTTTCAGCCTAACACAAAAGCAGATATTTTGAAAAAAGTTGATGTATGGAAACTAAGCAATGCAAGGGAACGGGTGCCAGTTACCAACTTTTTGTGCCCTGCGGTATAAAGAAAGTCATACAGGTTTGTAATGCCAAGAGGGTGTGTAAATGATGACAAAATTCATTTTTGGCCGACTATCACTTTACCTAACACCTGTTTTTACAGTACAAACTTTCAAAAAAGCATTGTGATAATAGGGTTGGGTCTCAGAAACATGTAAAAATATTTAGTTACCTTGTGTTGTTTTTTTATACATGTTTTCTAAACCTGAGGTGTAATTTTGAGGAATATTAATGTTGTCTTATTTTAATTTGACTAAGACTGGCATCATATTCGAATTATCCTCGTATTACTAACCCTCTCTCTCTCTCTCTCTCTCTCTCTCTCTCTCTCTCTCTCTCTCTCTCTCTCTCTCTCTCTCTCTCTCTCTCTCTCTCTCTCTCTCTCTCTCTCTCTCTCTCTCTCTCTCTCTCTCTCTCTCTCTCTCTCTCTCTCTCTCTCTCTCTCTCTCTCTCTCTCTCTCTCTCTCTCTCTCTCTCTCTCTCTCTCTCTCTTAGCATCAGCGAGAGCTTCCTGACAGTAAAAGGTGCAGCTCTTTTCCTTCCGCGTGGAAATGGCTCCGTCTCTTCCTGCGCCTCCAGAGTCCCAGCACAGCGGAACAAACATGCTGGTATGACCATCAGTAAAACACCTTGTGCAGAATGGACAACAAGGAGCAAATAAAGTTTCTTTTCTTAATGGGATTCTGCTTGTTTTAAACAGGTGACATTCAACAGCACTTGCAGACCATGTTCACTTTATTGCGGCCGGAGGACAACATCCGCCTGGTGAGAATTAAAATACAAACATTTTGTCTAACTTTGGCAAAATCTAATGATGGGTAACACAATCACATTAGTCATTTCATTATTTTTTAACACACTATGCTTGCTCTTTGTTGCTTGTGTTTCACTCTGTACCCCCCTGTAGGCTGTGCGGTTGGAGAGTGTTTTGCCCCAGTACACTCGCTACATGGTGGTGGTCTCCACCAATGGCAGACAGGACACAGAGGAGAGCGTGGTGCTGGGTATGGACTTCAGTCCCTCTGACAGGTTGGTTTGTGCTGAGAAGTTTGATTTTTGCACGAATAGATACAAAAATGAAAATAAATAGTACTATTATTTCTACAGAATCTATTGTTGTTTTAGCTAGTGGACAAAATGTTTACCCAGAATGAAAATTCTATAATCATTTACTCACCCTCTTGTCATCCAAAAACTGTTTGACTTTCTTTTATTTTGCTGAACCCATAAGAATATAATTAAAGAAATGTATGTAACTGGCACCCATTCACCTCCATTGGTGTTGTGTCCATACAATTGAAATAAATGGATGCCACTGCTGATTTGTTACCAACTTTCTTCAAAATATCTTCTTTTGTGTTTTGTAGAAGAACTTTTTCAGTGTTAGTAATAAATGACACAGATTAAATTTTATGTGGACTGTCACTTTAAGTGCTCTCTTTATTTGTAATTCACCATAGATGAAAGCACATGCTAAATGAATATAAATTTTTTGATTTTATATTTGATTATGTGTTCAGAAGTGTGGTATGGTAAAAATAAAAATCTACAATTCATGGTATTTGTGTGTTCCAGTTCCTGTTCCATAGGCATGGTGCTTCCACTCTGGAGTGACACACGGATCCATCTAGATGGAGATGGGTAAGCACAGTTAATCTGTATTTTTTCTAAAATCAAAACTTTAAAAAATGTATAGTTTATAAAAGTATATTTACAGATTTAACTCTTCTTCAAATTTAATATTGTTTGTTGCACTCACCTGTCTTTTCTTTACAGGGGTTTCAGCGTGTCAACAGATAACAAGATACACATATTCAAGCCTGTCTCTGTTCAAGCCATGTGGTAAGTGCTTTTACCATAATGTCATAATTAAATTGTCATTTTCTACACTATGAGGTTAAATAAATTTAATTAAATATTAATATACACTCTTAGATTACAGAACAGAAAATAATTTTGAGAGCTGCAGACAAGTATTTGAAACCCTTTTTCTTTACATGAGTTAAAGTCAAATTAAATTACCTTTGAAATTTGACCTGACAACTCAACCTTTAATCTTGCTGTTGTTCAGTGAGGTAAAGAGGTGGATTTGAACACAGATTTTCTACTCAATGTACTTGCTGGTTGTTTTTCCATTTGTAACTGAAAAAAGTTAAACCTTTGAATAAGTAAGGTTTGAAATAATGCATGATAAGAAGTTTATATACATGCAAAAACTAGCATGGAAAAATGGAATAACAGTTTTTGTCAGTCCAGTCCTGATCCAGATATGATGAAGCCCCTTTTTCGATCTCTCAGGTCAGCACTTCAGTCTCTTCATAAGGCCTGTGAGGTGGCCCGTGGTCAAAACTACTTTCCAGGAAGCCTCTTCCTGACGTGGGTGAGTTATTACCAGAGCCGCGTGTCTTCTGATCAGACCTGTGTCAATGAATGGAACGCCATGCAGGATGTGCAGTCCCACCGTGCAGACTCCCCTGTCCTCTTCTCTGATGTGTGAGTATCTGCTGGGGGTTCTTCGAAGATTATAATGCATTGTAAGATCTTTAAAGCGGTTTCAAAACTCTGTATATCCCATAACATTTGAGGATATTACAATGTTGGATTAGTGAATAAATACCTGAGCTTTGAATGCTGCTGTTTTCAAGGCCTTTTTAAAAAGGAATTACAAATAAGTATTCATTTTTTATATGACTAATTTAGAAAATCATCTCAATCATTCGTAAACTGGCTTTTGAGTATGCATAATTTTTTTGCAACACATTTATCTCATTCTTTTGATGAATATCTTTTAGCTTAGTTATTAACATAAATACCAATGTTTTATGCTTTCCCCTGTGTTAGCAGGCCAACTGAACGGGAAAGAACAGAAAGACTCATCAAGACTCGCTTGAGAGAGATCATGATGCAGAAGGATCTGGAGAATGTCACATCAAAAGAGGTGCAAAGATGAACTCATGTCCTACAAATCACTTCCCGATGCATTCATTGCATTAACTTACAGCTCCTCCTCTGTTTAGATTCGCACAGAGCTGGAGATTCATATGGTCTGTAACCTGCGTGAGTTTAAGGAGTACATCGATAATGAGATGATCGTCATCTTGGGTCAGATGGACAAGCCTACTGAAATATTTGAGCATGTTTACCTGGTAAGTCAGTTTTGGTTTATTAGTGTAAAACTGTACCTTTGGTCTCATTGTGTCACAATTTCACATCACAAAGAGGGATGGTTCACCTTCTTGACTTTCTTCTGCAGAACACAAAAAGATATTTTGAAAAATGTTGGTAATCAAAAATGTTTGAAATGACATAAGGTTAGTCAAAGTTTTTGGAAGAACGATAACTTGTGTTGTGTGTAATTATTGTACCGTCTCTTTAACCACAGGGATCTGAATGGAATGCATCTAATCTGGAAGAACTGCAGAGCAGCGGGTGAGCACTCTTGAAAACTATGAAAAGACACATTCTTGTGATGCTTGCTGGGCTGTTTTATATGTAAACCAGTATTATAATTTATCCACTTGTTAGTGCTTCTAATTAAAAGATACAACTTTATTGATGTGCCATCAGTGTGCAGTATATCCTTAATGTGACGCGGGAGATCGATAACTTCTTTCCCAGCCTGTTTGAGTACCACAACATCCGTGTTTATGATGAAGAAGCCACAGACCTGCTGGCTTACTGGAATGACACTTACAAGTTTATTTCTAGAGCCAAGTGAGTATGAATGATTAAACAAAGTATTTTGTGTTGCTTCACCAGCAATCATCAGATTGGCTACACTAGCATTGTTTTACCACACAACCAATCTGGTGCCCACAGGAAAGCAGGAGCAAAGTGTCTGGTGCATTGTAAGATGGGCGTCAGCCGCTCGGCCTCCACCGTGATCGCTTACGCCATGAAGGAGTATGGCTGGGATCTAGAGCAGGCCTTCGAGTATGTTAAAGAACGGCGGGCCGTAACGAAACCCAACCCATCATTCATGAGGCAGCTAGAGGAGTATCAGGGCATCCTGGTGGCCAGGTAAATACTTTAACGTTCATTTTTAAGTTATTTTTATAGATTATGTTAAAGACACATGTCCAGGACATGTAAATCAGACTGCCTGCACAGCAAAAACAAAAAGGCGTCTTTAAAGGAGTGATCCGTTGACAGATGCACTTTCACAAGCTGTTTGAACTGAAATGTGAAGTGGGAGTGTGTGTACACAACCACCCTAGAAAGACAAAGGTCCACCCAGTGGTTTTCTTTTAATTTAGTAAAATAATTTTCCTCCTCCTCATATCAAGCCGTTCTTGGATGCAAGTTGATCTGGTGTCACACAGCTAGAGGCCACATCTCAGATATTGAAAGACAATAGTGTTGTAGCATAGACCCGCCTCTAGTGAGAAGTAAACTGTCGACCATTGTTGGATGCTGGAGCAAATTGTCCCCTAAGAAAGTGTGGTGTACAATTTTTGGGTGCAACAGCGAACACAGCAGTTATCACACATTACCTACATCTGAGCCGCTTTTGGATCCACCACCAGTCATTTCGCATCATTCTTGTGATTCCGTTGGGATTTAAGGAAACTTGAGGAAGGTTGGTGCAGTCATACGTCCACATGGAAATGTCTGTGTGTACAGGTATTCAAACCTGTAGGTATGTCATTCATGCAAATGACCTCAGACACATTCATCTCCTGACACACTACTTTAATTATAGTGCTGTATTTATTTAGAAGTTTCAAGAGCTGCCTGACCACATTCAAGCACGTGACTAGTGCATCTGTGATTTTTGAGGTAGGGGATTTGTGCGTGAATAGATGTATAGCACAATTCACCTTGCACTTGCTGTCAGATTTTTGAATGAGCATGTTTAGAATAGTTTAGGTCTGACAAACAACTTTTAGAGGAGACATTTCAAACCTATTTGGCTTTCTTTCCTCTGCAGAAGATATTTTGTAAAATGTTCTAAACTGACACTAGGTTTTGTATCTATACTATGGATGTATATTAGCGCTGCTGTTTGGTTACCAAGTTTTTTTTTTAAATATCTTCTTTTGTTTTTTGCAAAAGAACGAAAGAAAGTTACACATGTTTTAAAAGATAAAGGATGAGCAAATAAAAATGACATCTATTTTTATTTTTGAGGTAACTAAGACTTTAAGTTTTTTTCCTACAGTACCTTTAAAACTTTAGTAAATAAATGACCTCATTAAGGGTTTCCATCTGGGCACCTGTATGTTTCATACTGTCGTTTTAGAGGGTGTGTCGTGTTGCATAATACTGAATTGACAATGATATGTAAACATGACCATATATTAATGTGTTGGGTGTGGTGGTTTAGCCATGACATTGCTTGACATAATTTTGTAGTTTAGGTGGACTAGGTGGACAAATCTGAGTTGTGTATATGCCTCAATGTATTTCTACAGTAAAGCATGAATATTGTGGTCCTGTTTTGATAATTATGTTGGCCAACATTATATTATTGGATAATGTTATATGTTAGTGACCTGGTTGAATATTTAATTATGTGGAAGCACAAAGATTCTTCTTTTTTAAAGAACTGAAAAAACTTTGAATAATAGCATCTGACAGTACACAAATTTAAATATACTACCTTTATTGTTTTTTATTGTTTTTGTAAACAACGTGTCTTTACTTTTTGCTTTTTCGGCAGCAAACAGAGACACAATAAGTTGTGGCGTTCCCACTCGGACAGTGATCTATCCGAACACCATGAGCCGCTCTGTAAAGCCCCAGCCGCACAGTCTCTTGGACGCTCCAATTCCCGCAACCAGGTCAACTGTCAGGGGTCACCCTCAATACAAGAGCTCCTACAGACCCTCACACCCACCCCAGGCAGTGCAGCTGGACCCAGAAGCCGGTCAGAATCTGACCAGGTAGCCTGGCCAAAAAAACACATCTATAACGGCCTGGGGAACCAGGAAGAGAACCTCCATACAGCCACAGAGGACTTGTCTGTCCCCAGACCCAGGGCTGCCACTGTGGTCCCAGGAGCTCTATCTGATATTACCTCTGTGACCATAACTGAGACGGTCTCCTTGGGTCGACCCCACCCACCAGCCACTATACATCACCCTCCATCTTCTCCCAGGCTTTCCTCAGATGCGAAGAACAAACTTAATGATCATCTGGAGGTGTCCAATCTTGTGCCTTCGGAGAAGCCTGGTCCAAAGGGGCTGAACAGGAGCAGGACCCCTGAACCATGCACGTCGGTCCAGGATTCCTCAGGGCTGCAGGATCTCAGTCAGCAAGTGCCTAACACGGAGACAAACTGTGCAGGGCTAAGTCATGCCAGTGATGAAGACCACCACCCTAGTGCCACATTACACCGAGCTGAGCTCTCAAACACCCGACCCTCAACTCTAAGCACAGACCACATTGACTTCTTCAGTGCCAGAGAGAAATTCCAAGGCCTTTTGCAGGATGGACAAAGTCGAGGGACTTCTGAGCAAGCAGTGCAGCAGACACCTAGAGACAAAAGTCCAAGCGTGGAGACAAAACGGCTAATTCCTGAGACCCCGGTTAAAGAAGAAGAACAAAAAAAGGTAAAATGTTTTTTTTTTTTGAAAACTGGAAAAAAAATATTTTTTACTGTGAAAACATGCTATATCCGTTTATTTTTTAACTACAGCTTGAAGTTTATTAACATTATTTTTATATTTTATTTTAATAAACTGCTCAAATCAAGAAACACTTATTAGATATCTATAAACAAAACATATAAACAAAAATAGTCACCTTTATACTTTTCATTTTGTTTTAAATAATGTGACAATGGTTAATGAATGCAAAAATCAGAAACAAATTCATTTTAACTTTTGATTAAATTGTTGATTGTTTTATTTTATAGAGTCTAATATGTTATTTAAGTGTTTAGATGAACAGAGGTGATTCAACAGAAAACAAAATATATTTTTTCTATGATGTTAGTAGACAGTGCCTATAATTTGCTAAAATAATTTGCTAACACTCGTTAAAATATCTCCTTTGGTGTTCAAAAGATCAAAAATATATTGAGATAAATTATGACCGAATTTTAATTGAATTTTAATTGTTAGGTGGAATATCACTTGTTTTTTTTATTTTTTTGCCATATATGCTTCCTTTTCTCTTTGAATAACAACTTGCAGTGCCTTGAAAAAGTGTTCAGCCCCTGATTAATACATTTTCATTTAAAATCTATTACATAATTTTGACCAAATAGGCAGTCTTAAAAATCTATCTCAGAAAGTATTCTTACACTTTAATTTATAAGATTAAGATTATTTAGATTGTTGATGCTGTCTACATGTGCAAGATCATGAATCTCTTCCTTTCCATAAGGTCAAACAGTGCAGTTGGATATCCCATTGAACAAACCAAAATGGAATCAAAACAAGTGAGAGATAAAAATGTGAAGAAAAAGAAATTTGGAGAAACATACAAAGCAGTATCAAAGGCACTGAATATGGAGCTCAGCGCTGTCCTTCCTATATAACTTTAAGAAATATGGAAACTACATTCTAAGAAAACAGGAATGGGGCATTATTAGAAGAGTGACAAAGACGACGACTTTGTCTGTAAAAACTTTTCAAAACGTCATTTGGAGATACCACACAGGTGTGAAAGTGGTGCTTTTGTGTAACTAAGAACCAGGTAACAGCTTATCCCTACAGTGATACACACAGGTGATGGGTAGATGCATGTTATGGGTGCTTTGTAGTTAAAGGGACAAGTCTAAGCTGCTTAAAATAGGACTTTAGTAAATACTCTAGTTGGTGGAGGTCTTGTCAGGATTGTTTTGTTCGTATGTTTATTTCAGGTTTAGATTTTCATATTTAAGTCAGATTCACACCGGGTTGACATGAGGGGTGAGTATATGATGACTTCCTCTCTTCAGTTTAACACAAATGCTGAATTTTATGTAAACGTTTAATTTTATTGCTGATATGTCTTGTTATTGGGTTTCAATTTATTGAAATGGGGTAAAAAAGAATCACTTTGGCTGATGGAAGCCTTTTGGAGCTTCAGCATGGTGAGTCTGACATAAGAACATGAAGAGAGACCAGTTTTACATAAAATTGTTTGTGTTTAGCTGAAAAAAGGAAATCATACACCTGGGATGGCATGAGTAAATAATAAGAGAATATATTTTTGGGTGAATAATCAGTATGAGTTATAGTACCATACATTCTACAGCAATGCACAACTACATATATTTTTGTACGTTTTGTGAGCTCATAGCGCAAAACACATTTTATTTTTATATGATAATTCCCCAAATGAGTCTTTTCTTTTTTACTAAGGGAATCTGAACATGAAAAGCACAGTAACAAGTTAAAAGCAGGAAAAGCACATGCAAGCCCTGAAATACACCTGCACGTCATGCTCACAAAAATACTAAACTAAAATAGTGGATCACAATGACATATTAGTAAAAAAATACAATATTCTATAAAGATAGGGATGTCAATGTGATTTTGTTGTGACTAAATATCTTTACAAATCATTTAAAATCGTGTGAATTTTTCGTCAAAATTTGTGAGATCCTATCTATTTGATTCCTTAGTACTTTAAACAATTGAGATGTGTTTTACTACTACTAACTAGTCTGGCTAGGCCTGAGCAAGAGGTGAAATTAAAATATTTCGCCATCAAGTTGTGCAAAACCAGTAAAATTTGGTGGAAGTCATTTGTGTAGATGGATTGAAAGCTGAAAGTTTTCTCAAGGCACTGCGTTCAGACGCTTTAATGAATTTTGCAGAATTTTTCAAAATACACCCGTGTTAACATTATATTATTCTCCCGCAGCAAGGAAATGATGTTCCTGACAGTAAGTGTTTACCTACATTAAACCCAGGTCCACACTATGTGTAACCACCATCATGAGTCATGTCCCACACTGCCATCTGATGTTGATAGAAAACGTTGCATGGGATCCTTCATTGGTGTTGATCAGTTCATTACATCTGCATTGGTGTTCAGTGTATAATTTGAGTTTAAGGTCAAATGTGTCATGATACTATAATCATGAAACTTCATTTTCATATATTCACATTTTATTTGAATGTAAAGAGACATCAATTATATAGTTCACCCAAAAAATTTTAATTGTCATTATTTATTCACCCTCTTGTTATTTTAAACCTGTATGACTTTCTTTTTTACATAGAACAAAAAATATATTTTGAAGAAAGCTGGTAACCAAACAGCAGTGGCACCCATTCACTTTTGTTGCATGTTGAATACAAAACCAGTGCAAACCAATGGCTACCGTCACTGTTTGTTTACCATCATTTTCAAAATATCTTCCATTGTGTTCAGCCGAAGAAAGTTTAACAGCTTTGACATGACAATAGGATAAGTAAATTATGACTTATTTTTTCACACGTTTGGGTGGACTATCATTTTAAACGTGTGTATTGACTTTCTTTCCAAAACTCTAAGTGGCACTTTTAGGAAGTAAAATACTTTTTAAGTATTAAAAACAAGGTCTCATTGCTTTCGAAACTTTTACTGACAATTTCACACGTTTTATAGACCCAAAAAGTCTCTTAACCATCAATTGTGAAGTAAGCCTCAATGTTTCCATAGTTTTATAAAATTGACCCTATTTTCCAATGTAATGTACATGACACATTTTACCTTCATGTCATGAAATAATTAGTTTAGATATTCAATACAAATGTTCCCCCTCTCTGTTTCTACTACAGGAGAGCTGCAGTGTCTCAGTGCATAATATACTTTCCGAAATGGAGTCAGTACAGCAAAGAGTGACCCCTCCCCCTTCTCCTACCGTCCAACCTGTTTCTTGTAGCAACAGTGAGGAAGAGGAAGTGGAAGCCGGAATCGAGAAGGTGGAAAAGCACACTCAAAGTGACTGGCCAAAGGGCACTGTGCGGCGAGCAACCAGAGAGCTCGAACAGAAGATCAAGCAGGAGGTCTCGGCATCTCCGCCGGCATCCCCGCCCCCCACGTGTTCCTCGCAGCGCTCTCCCATCAACACCAGCACTGTAGAAACTACAGAGGAGGGCGCAACCCAAACGCAACTTACACCTGATCCAAACACTGTGTCAAATGAACATTACCAGCCTAAGCACATTGTAGACGAAACGGAGAGAGATGAAAGTTCAGGTATTGAGGAGGGAAACGGAAGAGAAAGTGAGAAAAGACTCGAAGAGGGAGAGCTCGATCACCTCAGCTTTCGGGGAACAGATAGGGGCTTGGTTCTTCAGATAGAAGGAATCACTGAGCAGGAGAGCTACACTGAGTGTCAATCAGGGCGCTGTCCAAGGGACATGAGAGAAACGTGGGAGACCCTGAAGGAACTCGGGGCATTCCTCTGGCTGGTGAGCGGCTGCTCGGGGAAAAGACTTGGCCAACCGTGGGCCAGAAGGGAGCAGATAAAAGGCAGGACTTCAAGAGACAGGACCAAAGAGGTGGAGGCTCGGATCCGTCAGGCTGGCCTGACCACACCTTCAAAAATGAAGCGCTCAGCCTCCCTTGCCAAGCTTGGGTTGCTCGAGCTCTCCCCCATCGATCTGAGCGAACTTGACTTTCCAGCTTTCCTCACCTCTTCCAACAATAAGCCGAAACTGCCAAGTGAAGATACCTCAAAAAAGAAGTGCGTTTTACCCGGCTGCACTCCTTCTCTCCCTTCCTCTTCCACGTCTCCTCTTTCATCCACTGGATCTCGTATGCTTGATGATTGCGAAGAGGCTGAACATTTTGACTGTGATGTCGTGCCCATACCACTGCCACTCTCCCCATCATCCAATCAGTGTTGGAGGCAGGATCATGGGCAGGAAGCAGGTTATGCTCCCTTGACCGCCCCAGCCATGATACCTGTGGCCACACGCCAACAATACGGGAGGACGCACCCCCTGCGGCGGCTGAAAAAGCATACCGTTAACCCTTACCACACTATGTGACTTTTATTATGTATGCCTGTGTGTGTTTCTGCCAGTGTGTGATTGAGAATATCTTGCCACGCATACCTCAGTGGGCCTTATCCGACCTGAAATCAAAAAACGTGGACGTTTTAGAGCACATCGTGATTGAATGTTTTGGTGGGTTGGATAGCCCGTACAATAGGAATCCTGAAATAGCACCCCAACAAAAAGAATCGCTGCTCTCAAGGAACTATGTGCTATGACTGATCTACTTTTTGCACAATATCTTTCAAGTTGTTCTTTGAGTTCTTTGGTTATCAGAATCAGAAGATTTGCCACTTCATCCTTTACCTATCAGGCCATGGAGACGTACCACAAAATCTCTACTGGGATTGATTCTGGAGTGTGTGTGTGCATGTGCATGTTTGTGCGCGTGTGTGCATATGTATGTGCGTATGTGTGTGTGTTTGGGGGTCTGAGAGCAGTAGATGGATATGTATAAATACATTCTTAAATGAATGTTACATAATTGTGAGTGTAAAATTATTCCATATGTCAGATTTATTATGTGTGTGCATGTTGATTTAATGAGAATGGGATCTGTTCTGTGGTACTTGTAGAATGTAGAGTTTATGGGCCCCGGTGTGCCTATGTATATTTTGTGGATGTGTATGATGTGTATTCATCGATGTGGGCCTGTGCACAGTTTTTGTTTGTTTTCAACTTTTGTGCATTTTCTTCCGGCAGGAGTTCCTGTTTTGTTGAAGATGGCAAAAGCAGATGTGGGGGATTTTAATATGCACTTTTTATTATCGTTTTAAGTGTTTTTTAAACTGTGGTTTGTATTCTGGAAGCATGCTCACAGAGTATGTATTTGGAATTGCTTTTAAGGGTGTTTGTACAGTTCAAAAAACGAAAAAAGACAGAAATAATTCTGTCTGCCGCAAGACTGGAAAATGTTTTCTTTTTATTGTGCGTTAACTGTGACAATTAAAGAAACTTTCAAAGCATTTTGACAACATTCCTTTTTCGGTAAATTTGTTTATTTCGGTAAAAGAGATTGCTTTTCGAATACAAGGTAGTTGTTAGGTTTAGATATTAGGTAGCATAAAGAGGTGTAGAATGAAGTCATGATGATTTGGCAATAACGTGTCCTTAATACATACTAATAAACAACCAATATGCTTATTAATAGGCAAATAATTAATACAAAGTGTAAAGTGAATTTAGTACCATGAAAATTTTAATGTTTTCTATGATTTAATTTAGTTCACCAACCAATGAAAATTCTGTCATGAGTTATTCACCTAATTTTAATTCTTTATTTCTTCTAATGAACACATAGAAAGAAATTGGGTGAATGTTTGTAACACAAACAGACCTTATTTACTAGCATAGTAGTCAGAAGGTTTTGTGTCATACATTCTTCAAAATATCTCATTTGCATTCAACAAAACAAATTAAGTTTCCCTTTTAAGATGGTCACATGGGGTCCAATAACTCTTTGTGCATTCTATCAAATATCTTTTTCAATACATATTTGGGTGAATATCCCTTTAAGAGTAAAACATTACAATTGTTTTAACACACAGTGTTAGGTGGAACTCAGTATTCGAAATTACTGTAGAGATTAAGACATTTTTACATGTTTGTCATTATAAACTGAAATGTTTATCCTGATTTAAGCAATATTAATATTTTAGTTATAATATAACAAAAGAATAATTAACAGAATTATACATCATAGTAAAATACACACATACCCACACGATCTTACTTTCCAGTAAACAGCAATAAACCTCTCAAAATAAATTAAAAGTATTTTTAACATCACAACAATTGGAAGCAGCCGAAAATAGACCATGCGCGCTCCCGTCCACCTGCCTCCGTGCGCGCTCCCGCTGCAATCTATAGCCCGACACCGACAGCCGTGGCGAAAATAGCCGAGACCGCTTTGACCCCCTTCCACCCCTCTTCTGCCCCCCTCGCATTCATTTCTTCCTCATGAAGGGCTACTGAGGTGGACGTCGCGTTACTCCTGCGTCAAGTTTGGTGATAAAAACGCTCGGACGCAAACTTCTCAGAAGCGTAACGGACACACATCCGGTTCACCGACCCGAGAAAGGGCTCAAGGAGATCCAGACACATTTTGGGTTTACACCCCTCCACACAGAGGTGAGTATTTCATCATACTGGCAGGCACGCAGTTTAAAGTGCTGCTGCAATGTGACGTCACAAAGTTTGGAAAGTTGAAGAATGACGTGTGTGGAATAAAAGTGCTTCACTTTAATGGGAAAGAGTCATTGTTCCTTTAGGAAATGTGTCAGGATCACGTGGGGAGGGGTGACACACGTGGGCAGTTTGGCATGACTATATTAGGAAAGTGATCTGAAGACCCTTGGCACATGGCATGGCACTGTTGTATAGAATTGGGCATTCTGTAGGGTATGACTGCTCCAGCCACATCAGAACCCTTGTGGCTCAAGAAACAACTTGTGTTAATTATTCCAATCAATTACAACTTGAAACACAACTTTTGTTATTTGTTATAATTTAATTATATTTTTGTTAGGCTGGACTTGATGCGCATGTCTAATAGTTTCTCTCATTGTCTTCATCTATATATAGTGCTGTTGTGTTATGCAGATTGCTTTCACAAGTCATATATGACCCAGTGTGCAAAAGTCATTCCTTGGTGATTCATTTATTTAAACATCATTTTGTAAAGATATAATTAATATAATATTTAATATTCACTTATTAAGGCCGTTTTAGTGACATTTGTGGTTAAAGGTTTGTTCCTTGTTTCTTTTCTTGCATTGGAAAGACTGGAAAGGTAAAAACAACTTCACACTTTTTTTGTGCCTGTATAGGCTAAATTGATTTTAGTGTACATAAAATATAGCTTCCAATGTTATACTGATAACTGGGAAACACTTCATAAAAAGGTTCTATTTGTTGACGTTAGTTAATGCATTAACTATAAATTGTAAGACGTTAGGACTTCATACACTGGGTCACAGCGATTAAAACATATTAAAATAATAATATTATGCTTTAAATATAATAACACTTTTAATTACCATTTAAATGTAAAAGCGAATGAACATTATATATACTCACAGTATGTAACTGTATACAGTTTGATGAGGCTGTGTACATTAAGAAAAACGTATTCCGAAAACACTTTGTGGAGCTTTTTGCTATGTAAATGTTATTGTGTTGACAAGTCCTTGTTACTCATCACAACATTAGATTTATAATGTTGTTATTCAGAAGCGTTCAGTTTTATGAAATGCAGCACTAATGATAGACAGTCGTGATTAGGCACCACTCATTCCATCTTTTCTAATATCTGATCGATTAACATTTTTTAGAACAATTACTATCAATATAAGAAGACAAACAAATGTCTGCATGTTAAAGCCAACAGCCATCACAAACAAGCTTGTGCAACACATCATTTGTACTAGTGAGCGAACATAACTTTAATACATTTAATAAAGAAGTAGTCATCTAAAGGTTTTGGTCAACAGTTGATCCATTAGTTGTGTAAAATTGTGAATAAACGGTCATTGACATAAGGAACCTGATTGATATGGTGGCACCAATAATGGCAATAATTGTATTAAATTAATAATAAAATGTATCACATTTTGTGGCTGAAATATGAATCTTAAGTACAGATAAATGAGTTGTATTTAATTATTAGGGGGGAAAAGTCTGTTAAATTTGTTAAGTTAAGAATACAAATCTAAAACTAAATCTTTAGTTACTAAAACCCAAAGAAAGTGAGAATTAAAAAAAATTACCAGATTGATTAATTCCCTATACATGCTTTAGAGAAATCATGGTTGCACCACATAACAAGGCCAATTCAAATTGCTTAGTTTAAAATATAATTCTGCAGTTTTGTTTACACTTCATTTATGTTATGAATGTTTGAATAACTGTGATTGTTGCTATTATTTCATATTTGTTATTTAAAATTTCTTCCTTTTTTTAAAACCATGTGCATTATTGACCCATTGACTTTGTTGTCTTTTTTTTCAGCAATGAGTCGCAGCATTGTGCGCCAGAGTAAGTTTCGGCATGTTTTTGGCCAGGCAGGGAAAGCGGAGCAGGGTTATGATGATATTCGGGTTTCCAAGGTGACGTGGGACAGCTCCTTCTGTGCAGTAAACCCAAAGTTCCTTGCAGTTATAGTGGAGTCCAGTGGTGGTGGGGCTTTTCTGGTACTGCCTCTCTCAAAGGTTAGTGGTTTTTTGGACAAATGTCACACATCTCTTGGCTCTATTTTTTCTTTATGTATGGCGAATATTCAGGGTATAATTATAATACATTGACATTTATACAATTTACATGTATGCTCTACAAACGCTGTCTATTCATACCTCTTGGTGTGTCTATATTTATGGGTATATTTGTTCACGACTGTCATCTCGGGCTCATGGGAACGATGCCCATCCCCCTCATGGCTTCCATTTCAGACAGATAGAAACACATAAGTGAACCCCATGGAAACAGGGGACACAACTTACATACATGCTGTCTGAAACTATTCCTGTGATAAACTGCGGTGGGTTTTAAAAGGTTTCATTCTTAATCTTGTAAGCATTTTTTGTGTTCTGCAATTCTTACATTAGAACAGAACAAAATGTAATGTTTTAAATTTATTTTACCATCAAGTAAACACTTTTAATTATCAGAGAGAAGACTTTGTGTGGTATTAACACATTGGGGAAATCAACAAACCATTATGTTATGCTGGTTTTAAGCTTTTTCTATGAATAAATACAAAACATTTGAACTGTACGTCAATATATAAATGTATATACTTTAATAAGGCTTCTGTCACTTTAAGATTCTTTTTCTACCAGAGAGACCTGCATCTGTACTCAATTTGTAAACCAGTTTTTCTGTTTTCCTGTGCCGCTTCTACAATAGACTAATCGTGATGTTTAATTGTAATTTTACAAATGTAATAGTTGACTTATGGACCCTTATAGAATCCGGATGAATGCACATGTAAAGATGAGACTGAACTACAGATAGATGCTAAATCAAAATCACAGTGAAGTTTATCACTTAAGAATTAAAAAGCACAAAAAACTTTATTAGTGAAATGTAGTATTATATATATACTATAGAATGTAATGAAAGACATTAAAAAACTTTGATAAAATGAATTTGACTGTAAAAGTACTTAAGCTCTGTACATAACTAGTAATTGTAAACATGTGAAATGACCCACTTAATGCAGTGCCACTTAATTTGACACTTTGTTATTCAATGAAATTTTATTTATACATTTTAGGTGTCCAAATTTAATCTTTTCTCACTTATACATTTAAGTTTGTCCACTTTTTCTAATAAAAATAAGCTAATAAACTATTTAATAAAACATTATGTTATAATAATGTATATATATGGAATTATGTTATAACTAAAATCAAGAAGCATCCTAAGGTCTCACATTGAGATGCTTATTAAGAATTAAGAAGCCCCTGTCTTTTCTGCACTCTTATTGGCTGTTCTTTTCAATATTCAGTAAATGTCATCCGTTTAAAAAATAAAAAATAAATAAAACGTACGTTTTATTATGAACAAAACAAGCATTTTTGCTCATTTTTATTTTGATCTTTTAGACTAATTTCAGACATTCAGGCAATACCTTCAGTTCAAAAGTTCTTCAAAATAAGGTCAAACATTTCACATAAGTGCCCCAAAACATTTGAAAGATTAAAAATTAAATATGATTACAAGGTGGCTTACATGATCTAAATTGGTCAAATATGTTGGAAAGCACATTAGCTAATCGTTGAATAATAAACAACTTACATAGTTAACATGTGAATACATGTGTCTATATCTTTGTATCGCATCGGTTGATCTCTTTATTTTTTTGCTTTGTCGTGATTTTTTTCAAGGGGTCCTTAAGTAAATGCCCTTTCAGACAAGCACTGCTGCAGAGTCATGAGCATATGTAAGCAAGCCTGGATAGAAAAGCTATAAATACCCAGCTGACCATCTCCACTGCACTCGTTCTCAGCAGTCCAAAAGAAAAACTTGCTTTTCAACGGCTCATCACAGGGTTATATATACACACCAGTAGTATGAGGAGAGAAGGAGCATCAAGAGTCAACACATGTTCACACCAGCGGAACACTTAATACAGAGGGACATGAAAGTTACAGGGCTGATGACAATGACAAATACCCTGTAGGATAACTTTACACTGGTACCATCAGAATAACTTTACACAATACAGGACATTTAAAACGGCTTGAAACAGACGACATATGCAGAGTCCAGCCAACTATACGATTTGTATGATTTTAAGAACATTGAATGAGATTACATACAGATGCTTGTCTTCCTGTCATTCTTGTTAATATCACAGAGAGACGGGTAAGGAAATGATATACTGTACATGGCAGAAAACATACTTTCATTCTTTTGTTTGGGTATGAAATAGGTGGGCAGATTGGACAAAAACTACCCTCTAGTGGTTGGACACTCAGGTCCTGTTCTGGACATTGACTGGTGTCCTCACAATGACAACATCCTTGCCAGCTGCTCTGAAGACACAACTGCTATGGTAATCATAATGACCTCCATTCATAAACATCTCCAGCACATGACATCTACTTGTGTTTCTTTAAAAAGAAGTCAAGCATGTATCAATCCACACTAGAGGAAAGAGACAATAGTCTTTTATGGTGAGATGGTATATCTAACAGAGAGTGTGTGTGGCTGGTGTTTATAAATATGTAAACAGGAGCTCAATGTTATAAACCCTAAGTTACAGATTTAATCAATAGAAATTAGTCTATTTGTTTTAAGTTTCTCTAGTCTGTATAAAATTAAAACTATATTCTACCACCCCAGTTTATACACACAAAACAAAAGATTCAAATGTTGTAACTCATTGCACCATCAAAACGTCTATAAGTATGACTGGCCAATGACAGAAAAGAATGGTTACAATGGACTCGATTAAAATGTGTGCATTTTACCACCTGATGCTCCTTCCCATACATGACCATTTAAAATGTAATTTTTATTGTCTTTCAATGTTATCGCTGTAATATATTCTTTAATTATATTATCAGGTTATTTTAGGCTTTCTGCCAAAAATATTTTTATTGAATATAATATTATAATATCACATTTTCTCTAGTTGTCAGGATAAATGTAATTTTAGGACCATTTGGCATTTTGGCATCACATTCATAATGGAATTTTTGCCATAAAAGTCACCCAAGTTATTTATCAATTTGATAAAAAATATATTTAAATAATTTGTTTAAAGTAAAAATGAAAAGTCATTTATTAACAGTGACTTTCAAGTCTCAAGATAATCATTTTAATTTATAGTATTGAAATCAATCAAGAAACATTCAAATTATCTGTTTTTATTATTTGGTTATTCTAATGAATGTCTATCTCTAGAGTATTTTAGAATTATAGTAGAAATGTTGAGGTTTTTGATAGTGTAAGACCTTTAAATACGGTTGCTAAACCCTGACCAGTGTGAAACTAGTACTGGAAGAAATCACACATAAAATTAAGTATTTAAAGAAGTTTTTTTTAATTGTTGCATTCCATTTAAATTTCATATTTACTAAGACTATTATCAGTATCAAACAGTTGTGAAATCCAGTTCCTAAACGTTGAGCAAGTTATTACAACTTATGAATGCTATCAGCGCAATTTCATGACATCACATTACAGAAGTGTGTGGCATGAGCTATATGCACTTCTGTTAGAGAGGTTAACTGCAGCTGTCATCTGTGCTGGCATTGCTTTAGCCCACTCAATATCACAGTAAGATTCTCAGAACTAAATTCACTAGACAGTATATCTAGACATTTACCAAGCAGTTAATTTCAAATGCTTTTCCAACAACTCAGATTTTGAGCATCAATGTCTAGAAGACATATTTAGCCAACAATTAGCCTCTGTAACCTTCTTCATAAAACTATTCTTTTCCCTGGAGCTCTTCAACTCGTCAGCCTGTGCTAAAATAACTTAAATAGCACAGACTCATAGTGTTACTTCTACGTTTACATGTATCTCTACTGCATTATGTATATGTTTATATGTTTGTTTAAGACTATACTCTTAATAAAGCAATTTTTGATAAATTTTGATAGACAGATCTAAGTCATAAATATTTTTTCACAGGTATGGCAGATCCCTGATCACACCCCCTGTCGCCCCATCAGTGAACCCATTGTGGTGCTGGAGGGTCACTCTAAACGAGTGGGCATCATTAAATGGCACCCAACTGCCCGCAACATACTGCTCACTGCAGGTCAAGACCCTTCTATATCTTTTCTTTATATATAACTCTCCCTCCTGTCATTTCAAACCTGTATGATCTTCTTTCATCTGCAGAACACAAACAAATAAATTTTGAATAATTACGATCATTACTACAAATATCTCCTATAGAGGATCAAATCAATATGAATTAATGATGACAGATTCTTTATTTTTGCATGGAAAATCCCTTGAAGGCCCAAATAAGACAATAAGCCCAGGAATTTTTGGCTGTTTGTCAGTACACCTGCTGTTTTATTGTAATCTGTATTCAGTGTGTTTGTATCCTAGGCAGTGACAATCTGATCATCATCTGGAATGTTGGCACTGGAGAACCTCTGATCACCATGGACGAACATCCTGACCTCATCTACAATGTCAGTTGGAACTACAATGGCAGCCTCTTCTGCACAACCTGCAAAGACCGTCGCATCCGAGTTTGCGACCCTCGCAAAAACGAGGTGTTGGCGGTGAGTACTGTGACAATGTATTTTTGGTGAAACTTCATGCCTGCTTGTGCAACACAGATTTTATCTTCAAAGGATAATGTCAGACCAAAATTGTTTTTTAGGAGAGACTTGCCCCACATGAGGGCATCCGGCCAATGAGAGCCATTTTTACCAAAGAGGGCAATATTTTTACTACAGGTTTCACAAGGATGAGTCAGAGGGAACTGGGCCTGTGGGATCCGGTAAGACAGCAAAATATTTTTTACAAATCATTTACAAGTAATAATTATATAATTTTATTTTTTATTATTTTTCCGAAATTTATTTTGATTAAATGAAAGTAGTCTTTAAATTCACAGTTTGTTTTGTTTTTTATTTTAGACTAATTTTGAAGAGCCTATTGCATTATTGGAGTTGGACACAAGTAACGGAGTTTTATTGCCTTTTTACGACCCTGACACTAACATTGTGTATCTCAGCGGCAAGGTTGAACTTAATGTTTCTTTTCTCATTTGTTATTATATTTAAGCTGGTTGTCTCAAGTTTGTGTCTGACGGTTTAATTGTCTTGATAGGGTGACAGTAGCATTAGGTATTTTGAGATCACAGAGGAACCTCCTTACGTGCATTACATCAGCACATACAGTAGCAAGGAGCCCCAGAGAGGAATGGGCTTCATGCCAAAGAGAGGAGTAGATGTCACCAAGTGTGAGATCGCCCGGTCAGTTTTTTTTAGAACATTAATAAATGAATACTGTATGTGCACTTTGATATTTGCTATTTGCAATTGCTTTTTCATGTTGACTTTTTATTGTTTTTAATTATATTTTTAGATTATATAAACTTCATGAAAGAAAGTGTGAACCTATCATGATGACCGTACCCAGAAAGGTAAATACATCTTCTACTGTGTGTTAGTCATGTGTTTATTGGTGTATATTATTGAGGTTGTGAATCAGCATATGTTGTTTTTAGAGAAATATAAACTTACAAATTGAAATCTTATAACTTTTAAAATGTGTGTTGTCATTTACTCACCCTTTTGTAATATCAGCCTTTTTGGTTGTCTTTCACAGAACACAAAAGAAGTAATTTTAAAGAAAGTTGATAACTGATCAGCAGTAGCACCTGTTCACTTTCTTTGAATGGACATGGGACCAACCCCGTGTTACTAGGTGCCAGTTACCAACATTCTTCAAAATATTTTCATACAGGTTTAGTAAGTCGTACTAGTTTCAAATGAAAAGGGGATGAAAAAATTAGGATACAGTTTTATTTTAAGTTGAACTAAACCTTTTATTGCAGTTTAAACTAAATATGCTATATATAGAGATTACTGAAACAGTTGGGGGTTAATTATCATGTAAGATTAATCTAATCACATCTTTTTTCCTCTCTGCATGATGACAGTCAGACCTGTTCCAGGATGATCTGTACCCAGACACAGCAGGTCCAGAGCCAGCACTAGAGCCTGAGGAATGGCTGGAGGGACGAGATGCAGACCCAATACTGGTATCAATGAGAGATGGTTATATTCCTCCAAAGAGTAGAGAGCTGAAGGTGGCTAAGAAGAATATGCTGGACAGCAGGCCTACAACACGCAGAAGCATGTCTGTTGTAGATGGAAGCAGTTTACCAGTGAGTAAAATGTCCTATCCCTGTATTTTATATATTTTCCTTCTAGCAATCCTTCTGTTTCTTTACCATCTCTTTTTAGACCCTTCTGTAAAAGCTTTTAGGGTTGGGAATCCATTTTTTTTCATAACTCTTCTTGAAGGTATAATTATTAAATAGTGTCTCTTAAACGATGCTTCCTAAATTATATACATCATAATTATAATAATAATAGCAAATATAGTAAATATGACACAGATTAAATGGACCAACCAGTGAAAGTGCCAGTTTCCATAATTTTTCAAAATATCTTTTTTATTCTGCTGAAGATTGAAATTCATAGAGGTTTTAAATGGCAAGAGAGTGAAAAGGCTAGAGTATAACACACACAATGAACCAGAGCATGGGCTGAATTAGCATCTTATTTATCAACATACATCTTTTGTGTGTCGTCTAGCTTAAATAAAGGTTCATCATTCAACAATACTAATATTCTTCTATTCTTCCGTCATATCTGCAGGGACTGATATTGATACCCAAAGATATATTAATTGGTTTGATTTTCAAGATTAAACTCATTTTTATATAATGTAAATATCAGCAGATACTGCTTAGTGATTGACTTATTAGCCAATATATCACAAGATCTCCTGTCGCTAGGCATGCAAGAACAAGTTTAATTAGATTTTCACTTTTGGTTAAAAATTCCTATAAGAAATCCGATTAAGATCTATCATCAAAACCGGCTTTTGATTAAGTTTTAATAAATCATTTATAATCCAAACAAAAATATGAAATCCCTTGTAATTCCCAGTCCTAAAAGCTGATAAATACTATTTTTCTAATTTGGCTTGACTACCTTTCTTTCATCTGGACCTTGAACACCATCTTCTTTCCATTCTTTCTGTCATCCTTTCAACTTTTCCTTCTTTCCTTTCCCTCTCAATTTCTCTATCTCACTCCCCCCCCCTCTCTCTCTTACTTTCTTTCTTTCTTTCGCTCTCTCGCTCTCTCTTTCCCTCACTAGCCTCAGTTGTTGGAGAAGCTTGTTGAAGAGATCCAAAGTCTGAAGGCAACAGTTCTCTCTCAGGAGAAGCGAATCTGTGATTTAGAGAACAAGCTCTCAAAGTATACTAATGGCACAGTCTGACCGCATCATGAAAGCTTAATTAAATCAAGCCTACTGATAGGCCGCTACTGTTCACCCCAGCTAGGGTTCAGTTCATGGGTTTACATTATAACACACACATGATAGCATACAAAAGCAAGTTATTTTATAGTTCCACAAGTCTTGGAGCATTGGGAGATGAATTTTGCAAACAATTAGTATTTTCCTGATGCTTTGTAGTACATACACAATGCATTATATTAACTATTTTAATTAATTCCTTAAGGAATCTTATAGAGAAGCATTTGGTAGACAAATGCGACAAATCCTTGCGCGTATTAACAGCTTTTTACCTTGAAATGCCGTAGTTAACAGTCATGGTTTCTTTAGCATTGTGTATGTGAACATACCTCATTGTATAGAGCAGGATCTGGAATCAGACAAAAGCATATGTAGCTCTTATTTGATCAGCTCTACCCAGAAATAAATGAATAGTTCACTTCAGAAGTCACTTATTATAATGTCATTCCAAAACGGTGATTTTAGCATATTATGTAAACAACAAAGAGATCATCACTGGGCTAAAAGAATCAGTAGTTCTCATACTTCATCAAACATGACTTTAGAAGTGTAGTACATGTGTCATATTGATCACACGTCCTTATGTGGGTATTAAAGTCCCCCTATTGTCCAAAAGGTTATACCTATAAACTAATATTTCTGAATATCAAAATTGCACCTCTAAACAATTTTTACTGTCAAAATATAGTTAATGTAGACGTAGAGTCGATGGAACTCTTCACCTCGACTAAGTTTAGTAGATTCAGACGCATACGCAAATGAGCTACGCCTCCCTTCAATCAGAATCCTGCTGATTCTGATTTAACACTGTTAAAACTGAAATTGTAACTGAGAGCTGACACAGCAGTGCAGAATCTCGGCCATTCTTACACAATTATAGCTGGATCAAAGGGGTTAAATGAGTGGATGTGATTGGTTACATGCTTATGATGTAAGAAATATATATTTACACCTGATTTGCCTCAAAAGCATAAACATACAAACAACATTACAAACTTAATGTTCACCACGGGGGGGGGGGGTCTTATTTAAAATTATTTTAAAATTATTTTATTTTTTGGAGAACACCAGCCCATGCTTTCTTTTGAGAAAATGAAAACAGAATTTTTCTTTTTGGGTGAACTATTCATTTAGGTAAATTAATTAAACAGTCAGATATATGACTGTATTTTTTGTAATTTAATCTAAACTGAAATAAAATTATGTTTGTTTAGAAACCCTAACAATCTGTGCTTGTGCTTACAAGATTAACTCCTTAAATGCTAAGAATCTTTCATTTTGCTCATCTGCCTTTCCGGTTGACCAACACAAACTCATGTGGCTCCTGTTCATTTCAAATTGTAAATATTATGTAATAGAAAAACATGAATAATACGAAAGTATCTACACCAAAGACATTTTTTTGTGTTTTATGTAGAGTGTAATTTGTGAGTATTATGGTTTGAATTAAACTCTTTTTATACAAAAAACTGATGAGCAATGTCACTTTCTGAATAAACAAAAACACGCTTTCATACACAATATCTAAAATCGTTCTCTGAAGGTAAATATAGCTTATTAATTACAAGACATGTTAAACCTTTCATGTTATTCCTCAACTACTTGGAGTAGTCATTATTCACTTACAAAAAAACACAGTCTTAAGATTTTGGTATATAAACAAACCAGGCATTGGGGACTGGTCTCTTACCTGAATTATATATGTTCAATGTGTTCCACCTCGGCAGCACTGAAAGTGATGTGTCTTTTGTAGAAAATTAAGGTTGGTCATGTTTCACACACTCGAGTGGCAAAAACTCTATTGGTTTCAATTGGATGATTATTGAATGGCAAAACAGTCTGTGGTTGTTAATGATTTCTGGAGAAGGGGAGCAAAGTTGTTTGCAATGGGTAGACGGGGAGGCGCAAGTCCATTTAAGCTGACATGTAACAGAGTTTTTGCTTTAAAGATCTTTTTTCATTCCGTCAGTCTTACTGTCAAGGCATTTTCACTGGCTTTGGGAACAAGATGTTCTTAGCAATGGGTGAATTCTTCTTCTGCCTGCTACCTTCTCTGATTTTTCTCCTGGTTACTCTTCTGCTTCAAAAGAAGGAATTTCAAAATCTTGCTCAAAGTGCCGTTCGACATTTAGCTCGCTTCATGTGGACTATAACCTGTAGATTTCTCAAACTCCCATATCCTACAGTTCCAGGATTAACTACAGAACATTCAGAGGTTCAAGTGATTTGCAAACCAACAGCACTTGCCATCTACCTGAAAAAACACTGTCAAGCTCTGTCCAAGCCTCCTCTGGCAGCATGGCCTCAGACCGACCCTCATTTGCAGATGATCTTCAATCTCATGTGGCCCACGGAAGAAGATGCTGAACTTCGCTTTAGAAGAGATCACCTTCTTCTTCATGATGACGGTATTGTAGCACTGGACTGGGCTGTTGCTCTTAACCATAAAGATCACATCAAAAGGGAACATCGTCCAGGAGGGAAAGCTCTCAACTCAAACAATTCAGCTATTGTTATTTTGATTCCCAATGCTCTAGGTCGAGTTACACCACACTTGCTCAAGTTGTGTCACCTGGCGTTGCAACAAGGGTTCTACCCGGTTGTTTTCCATCGTCGTGGTCAAGGTGGATGTCCTCTTACAACCCCACGATACCAAGAGTTTGGGAATCCCTCTGACCTCATTCAGGCAGTAGCGTACCTGAGGAATCACCATCCATCTGCAACTCTTTTTGCAATAAGCGAAGGCTCAGGATCAGGCTTGCTGCTGTCTTATCTGGGTGAACGTGGCTCTTCTTCATACCTTATGGCTGCTGCTTGCATCTCTCCGGTGTTTCATGGTCAAATGTGGTTTGAGTCTGAACTGCCATGGATCTATAAGGTGATGGCTCTTATCTACCGCAAGCTGCAAATAAACAGGTAACCAATAACCGAATCCACAAATATAGACCGGAGATTTTTTGCAATTATTTTTGTTCAAATTAAGCTAGTTTTTGTGTACTTTTATTTTATATATCTAATAATAAAGTTACATTTCAGACATTTTGTCAGACGGACCCAAGTAGTTTAAAACCAAGTACATTTTCAAATGCCCTTTGCAGTGTCCAACTATTTAAGATTTCTACTGCCAAGGTGCTACCATAACAAAGCAAAAAACTGCACCTCGGCCTATAACATGCTTCAAAATAATTCCAGCTGACAAAGGTTAGCAGGACAACATTCACTTTGAATTTGATTATTTTCACAGGTACGCCACCGCTTTGAGCTCTGTTATGGATGTTGCAAAAATCCTAAGTTGCAAATCTCTGCGAGATATGGAGAAATTTATGTTCTGTAGTCTTTCACAACAAAATAACAAAATATCTGATGCCAAGGATGTAAGAAAAGACAAGTTAAGTATATCCCTGAAGCCTGACTGGGCAGGTTACTGGGACAGAAACGAACCTTTGCGGGATGCAGATGAAGTGGCAGTACCAGTCCTCTGTTTGTATAGCACTGACGATCCCCTCCTGCCCCCTCTTACAACTTTACCCGAGACCCTCTTTAACAATAACCCTTATTTTCTGCTTGCTATGACACAACAAGGTGGCCACTGCAGCTTCACGCATGAGGACAAACATGGAAAAATCACTTCATGGAGCAATTCTGCAGTGTTGGAATATTTTCATGTGGTTGCTGATTTCTTTGGGCTAGAGGACAAGAAAAGGTTCAAGGATGATGCAGCCATGTGTTGCGGCCATGGCCTGAGGCGTAGCACCAGTTCCTTGATGTCCATGAGGAGGTCGACCTTGCTACGGAAAGAAAGGCCCGCTTTTAATTCACGAAGACGTCAGATCTCAACTCCCTCCGATACGTTTACTTTGGAAAAAGAGCAGGAGGATTTCACTTGGAATAGGTCCTACACTCGTTGACATAAATCGTTGTTTTAATTTTAACACAATACCTATCCAGAAGCACAAATGACTGACAGAACCAAGATGTACTAAAATTATTTTATTACAGTTGATTTCTTTGTCCAGTAGCCCTCTGCCAACAAAAGGAGTAATTACAAACAAAACATTACATTTGTCACCATAGGTTTTCAAAATTGTACATTTTAATTCACTTGTTAAAATTGTTTTGTTATGAACAGCCATAACAAATATTGTAATCTCTCCAACATTCAGTTTTCACAATCTATACATTTTAATACAGGTTACATATGGATTGTTATGGTAATGTTGAAGCAAAGACACAATGACCATCAAAAGGAAACAGATGCAATACTGCTTAACACTGTACAGAGATGTAGCCCTTCTCAATGTTCTCATACTGATCATAAACAACAAATGTCCTTTCAAATGAATCGAATCTGTAACAGGGCACACCTCTCTTTTTTATACCATACTGCATTATACTGCTTAATTATTCAGGCACGAGACTATATGAAGAATGACTGACAGTAAAGATGTCTAATAGGGTGCTCCTCTGGTCCAGTGAATGCATTACATTATGACAAAATGAATGGCATGTCATTATATCGGGATCAAAACACTCATGACCTTATTTGTTACATTTGGCTCAAATATGTTCAGTAAGACTGAGACTGTAATCTCATGCATATACCAGAAGTGTGCCAAGCTTGATGTTCACAGATGATGGATTGGACAATAACTTGTGCCTTATTGGACCTAGAGCATGACTTCAAAAGGTTGAAAAGAAGTACAAAATGCACCAAACTGGAAAGTTTTTTTTTCTGAAATGGGCATGATGGCAGTTTATTCCCATTTCGAATGGAAGGAAACTGTAGAATTGAAGATCCAGAAGATGATTGCACTGGTTGACCGATAACATCATGAGGACTGGCATTACTGCATATGATCATTTTTACCTCTGAGAGCAAGAGGAGCAAGAAGCAAAGACAGAATGATGGAAAGATTTAGATAAAGTGTAACATGTTCTGCGTTGGAAATTCAAATCGCTGGGGAAAACGTTATTTTTTGGCTTCGCTTGACACCTCTGAGAATATGCTTTTTGTATATATTCATATATATAATTTTTTCCTTTTAAATAATATATGAAACCAAGTTTTTTTTTCTTTGTCTTCACATTCAAGCAATTAAAATTTAAGTTTTAAACTGACTGTCTTGATTTGCATTTATTTAAATTTCTAAATATACAATATACACAAACTTTGTTCCTATACATCTCCCGACTCTACCCTTCCTTTTCCTGACGAATCACTTTTTCTGCATGCTGTGGTAAGGGTTTATCCAGAGGTTGGATGCTAGGCGGCAGTCGCTGGAGCTCTGGGATGGGCTTGGAAGAGACAAAGGCATTGCAGGGACGACGGCAGCGGCACCCACCCGCCCCGCAAAAACATTCAGCGGTCTCAAGCATACCCAACCTAGACCTTCCCACCCCTAAAATCCACACAACACGCTCTTGTCAAACCCAGCCTGAGAAAGGGGAAGAAGGGAACACCAGATGTTCTAGAGATCTGCTCTTATATAAGTGTAGTGCTTGATGATAAAACTTGTATATAACTGTAGTGCTCAATAAAGAGATGATAAAGTGCTTGTCTGTGAGGTTAAGCTAAGTGAAAGTTGCAGAAAAAAGAGGTAAAGAACACAACAGGCTATTCTCCTTTTGCATAGTTGTGATTGTTAACTTTGGCATCACTAAATTAAAACTATTGTTATACTTCATACTATTTATCAGAGGGAAAGGTTAACTTATGCCAACATTCTTTACACTCATGTACATTCATATGATGAGGAACATATACAGCCCGAAAACAAAAAACCCTGCAAACATATCAAATGTTAAAATGCTTCTATTTCTTCCCTATCCTAAAGTTGGTTGTAGTTTTGGCCTCTAGACACCATGAAAAAAAATAAAAATAATAGTGTTTAATCAAAGACTTAAAAGCAAAATAGCTTCCTGATCTGTGTTTTTGTTTTTATGGACTGTTACAAGATCGGCAATGTATGGCAACATAAAAACAAAACAATAAAAATTAAACTAAATATATAAACCTGGCAGTCATAGATTTTCACAGTATTTTTATTTTAAGTGTTGAGTAAATGGTTTATCAACATGTTTTAAAACAAGTGCTTAAAAAACGACTTAACTACTGAAACTCGAGTGCACGATAAAGCTTGATTCTTTACATTCTGCTGTCACACCATCTATACATCTACTAAATCTTTATCCTTTAAATCCATGCATCCAAAGAAATGATATGCACTACACTCCAAAAACCAGCGGCAACAACCTGCAAGATCATGATAAAAACTGTAAAATCTCACATCTGACACTCATCTCACCTGTGAGAGGTTGTGCATCACATATACTTCCTCAAGTTCCTAAACATTCTCATCTCCATCTTCACTCGCTCTAAAATACAAACAGCATCTTCCCTAAATTCAACTCCATTTTTCAAAACCACAGCAAAACGGACTGGATACTAACTCAGGTTGAATATCTAAGGAAACAAGTGGCCAGACCCTTTAAGTGCTCAACAATCATACAACTAAATCCAACACTGAAGCTTTTTGTGTTTATAAAACTGGTTTTCAGAACCAAAGGAATGAGGAGTTCAATAAAACATTGAAACACCCGTGAACATGGTGCCCCCTTCGACTCTTCCCCCCCACATTCAGGGTCATGACGGGTGTTGTGGGACAGCAGCGGGTGGTCTTACGTGTAGGACAGGTGTGAGCCATTAGAAATCTGAGAGGCGATGCTGGCACTCCTGCTCATCCCCTGCTCGCTACGGCCCCCTGAGGTGGCACGTCGTACCGCCTGGGGACTGTTTCGCAGCCCACTGCTTCCCCCGCTCGAGCGATGACTGCCCCCTGATCCGTGATGCCCCCAGGGAGGCGGTCCCCCTGGAGACAGGCCGTGACCCCAGGGCTGCTGGATAGAGCCGCTCTGGCTTGGATGGTGGTGGTGACCGCCCCCCCAGTGTGACATCCCCTGAGAGCCTGCACCGTGTGGGGAGCCCCAGCTGCTCTGGGCCCCTGGAAAGCTTTGGCTGTGGCCGTCCGACGTGGCCAAATTGGAGAGCATCATGTTGCTGAAGCCCAGACGCATGCTTTCCGAATCGAAGGCCTCGATCTCCCGCGCTTGTTTTTCAAGGAGACTGCGAATTCGTTCGGAGCGTTCGTTCTGCAGGGCCACCATCTCCTCCTCAATCTGACCAAAACAAAGAGGATCAAGTCTCATTCAGGACAACAAATGCGTTTCGAATACAAAACATGTAACAAACCTTCTGTTCAAGGAGAGCCCTCCGCAGTGAGACTCTCTGTTCCAGCTCTTTCCTCTCTCGCTCGTGGTGGGCATCTGTCTGCATTTTGATCTTACTTTGATACGCATTCAACAACTCCAGCTCTTGCTGCAGCTGCATCTTAAGCACCTGACACTCCGCCTCCTGTGCCTCATCCAACCGGAGCTAATGAGACAGACGATGTAATGTTTCATAGCTATGTGGTACATGCGAAAGAGGAGCAAACAGTTCTACTTACAGCTTGAGTTGACAGCATGTCATTGATGGAATGGTCGTACTGCTCTGCGAGGATTGCTAACTTGCGTGTTTGCTCTTCTTTCAGTCTCTTCAGCACAGCCTTGTGGTCAGATTTTGGTGTGGTCTCTAGGAGGTGGTTTCGCAGGGCCTTGTACTGCCGGGTTTGAATCTTACAGGTGTCCTGGAACTGCTTCTTGATCTGCAGCTCCTTAGACTGATGAAAGAAACACATTAAGAATCATCTGCCTGATGCATGAATTGAGCTTGTACACACTATGTCCTACATACCTTAAGGCTCTTAGGCTGTTGTCGGACCTCCATGACATGCTTGCGGCGTAGCTCCCGCTCTCTTCGCTTGTTGTACTCGAGCTGGTTGGTGAGTTCGGTCTGATGCTGCAGCCGAATGAGTTCCGTACGCATCTTCTGGATGCTCCCCAGGTGCCTGACCTCCAGCTCCTGCATGGACTCGTGATGGCGGAGTAGCATGGCATGTTCCAGATCTTTCTGCGTCTGCCGTTTATTGAGCTCCTGATTCAAGATACGGATAAGAATTGTAAGGGCTATGTTCAACATTTCAAATGGTGTCAAACCTGGGTTCATCATGACTTTGATGTTACCTCTCGCACAAGGTCCTGTTCTACATTTTGTTTTGCGCTAAGGATTCTACGTTTGAATCGGCGACATTCTAGTTCCAAATACTGGCGCTGTCGGCGGAGCAGGTTGGCTTCCTCTTCTGCCTGATAGTGCTGAAAGTTCTCCTTCTGCTTCGACAGCCACTCCTGCTTCTCCTTCTTAGGAGTAGACTGGTTTTCATTCAGCTCCTTAGCAGTGTTGAAAACATGAATGACAAATAAATATATCCTACCAATCGAAAAAAATGTTCACTGAAAAAGTAAAAAAAAATTACACTAAGCTACAAGCAACATGAAACCCTAAAGAGGGAAACCCCTTAAAGGCATAGTTCATCCTATGTCAAAATTCTGTTACGAGTCAGTTGTTCCAAATCTGATTTATATTTTTTGTTGGTTGAACAGAAACATATTTGGAAGAATACTTATAACCATTAAAATCTCTTTCCTTCCCCCTCACTCTTTCTAAAAAATATGTATTACCCTTTTACCCTCCTAACAGGTATTGTCTTGACTTGTGTAACTTGGGTAACTTGATTTATCACCTTTTCGCCTATTGTTATCTTTTCTATTTACTGCTTCATTGATGAGTCGCTTTGGTAATTTACATTTATGCGTTTAGCAAATGCTTTCATCCAAAGCTAAGGGGTTCTTTTTCCCCATTGACTACCATAGTGGGAAAATTATAATGGTTGTCAATAAAAACCTAGAAGTTTTTGCTGTTCTACATTCTTTATGTTTTTCATTTATTTTCCAAGTTGAATTTGTGCTACTTATAGTTTTCCTTGAATTATTTGTTCTAAAAGGTGGGGAAAAATACAACAACTAAGCATTCAAACTTACTATATATTTGTATACACACACCTCTTTCAGTTGTTCTTTGCGTAGCTTGTACTCTCGTTTCTGTGACTCCAGGAAGCTGCTGAGCTCTTTCTTCTGTTGGGCCTGAATATGTTGCTGGAATTTCTTCTCATCATTATAAAATGACTTGGCCTTAAGGCAAAACAACCATAATAATGTAAAAAGTCACGTGACATGTTCAGTGTGTGGACACCCGAACAAAACTACTGTATGAGCATGTTCAGAATTTCCTTAGAAATTTCAAATGTGGCTGCAAGGATTTAGTCCCATTTATACACAAGATTATCAATGCGACCTGATTTGCAAAAAGGAAGAATGTGTACACATGATACTGGCTATGTAGACACACATTTCTCTTTGATTAGTGAACTACAATGAAGAACCGCTAAAGTTGTATTATTGACCACTCACAATATAATGATCAGTCTATAACTTTAACAGTGAGAGACAAAATAATAACACATGTCGAAAAAGGTTATGACCTGATTTGCATTATGAGTTAAAATAAGTATTTGATCCCCTATCAATCAGCAGGATTACTGGCTACCAGGTTTCTTTAATACAGAGAACAAGCTGAGATTAGAAGCAGTCTTTTAAAGAGCTGCCAATCACAATTTGTTACCTGTATATAAGAAATCTGTCCACAGAAATCAGATTCCGAACTCTCCACCATTATCAAGATCAATGAACTGTCAATGGATGTCAGGGACTAGATTTTAGGACCACATGAGGCTGTAATGGGCTACCAGTCTATCCACAGAGAGCTTGGTGAGATGATAATAGTTGGAGCAATTCTTTGCCAGAGAAAGAGACAAAAACAACTGTCAATCTCTCTCGGTCTCATGCTCCATGGAAGATCCCACCATGTGAAGATTTAATGATCATGAGAACTATGAGGAATCTTGGGTGAGAACCTCCTTTCCTCAGCCAGGGCCATCAAGTCAAAGATGGGTCATGGATGTTTTTTTTTAGCTCAACACTGACCCAAAACACACGGCCAAGTCAACAAAGAAGAAGCACATTAAGCTTTCGGAGGGACCTAGCAAGTCTCCAGACCTTAAAAATAGAAATTCGAGTTGACAACCATAACCTCAAAACCTCTAGACTTAGATAGGATCTGCCAAGAGGAGTGGGACAAAATCCCTCCTTAGATGTGTGCAAACGTGTTTTCCATATCATGTTTTGAAAAGGGCTCAAATCCTTATTTTACTCATTAGAATGCAAATTAGCTCTTTACTTTTGCCATGCATTTGTCTGGATTTTTTGTTGCTTTTCTGTTAAAAAAAAAACCCTACCATTAGAATTATAGATTGATCATTTCTTAGTCAGCAGTCAAACATACAATAATCAGCGAGGGATTAAATACACTTTCCTTCCCTGTCTATTCAAATGACATCAGAGAACCTGTGACATCAAATCAATACAATCAAGTGAATCCTTTTTTCCTGATCAGTTTTTAACTCTGAAGCATAGTCTATTCTGTCCAACCAATAAGACCAATCAATTCCAGGCGCATCATGTGATGTCTTGTGTGCTTACATCTTTCTCCAAGGCTGCCTGGTTTTTCTTCACCAGTTTCTCCATCTCAGCCGCAAAGCTGTTCCTCTGGGCCTCCAGCTCCTTGTCCAGTCTGAGCCTGTGTTCGTCCATTTCTGCTTTCAGCTTGTTCTCCAGGGCCATGAGATGCTTCTGGTGCTGTCGCCTCATGCGCTTGTAACCGGACATTTGCTCCCTCAGCTCAGAGTCTTGCTCGTGCTCCTGCATCTGCCTTGTCACCTATCAGCCATTCAAGAAAAATGTCATGAATGCTAAACATCATATAAACTTTAAAAAATAAATTCCTATGATGAAAAATGACAGTGAGCAATGACGTGTGCTCGAAATGTTCATCATCGTGAATTATCTTTTAGATCGAGGCAGGATTCAACAACAGTGAGAATAAAATTTTAGTCCATGGCTATTTTTTATTTTTCATTTTAGATTCCAGAATCTAAAATGGACACTTCCAGATTAGATAACCTTCATGGTGATTGTAACACACCAGATTTGGTCTCAACCAAGCGTTACTGACTCACCAGAGAGGCCGTGCGAATTGTGGCAAAGTGTTCGCGATTGCGATGGTGTTTGCGTTGCGGGGGCTGCACGGGAGCTGCCTGAGCCTCTGAGGGCCGGGAGCGTGTCTCAGGATCCTCGCAGTAAACTTCCTCTTCTTCCTGCAAGATATGAAAGCAGGAAAAAACAAATCAAGATATTATTTTGTCTATATGTAAAACAAGAAAGTGGACGTTATATATGGTACAGATTTATTTATAGTTTGTATGTGTACCGGCTTCAGGTGTATGACAGAGCTGTTGGACATGACAGTGTAGTCTTTCTCCAGCTCCAGGTCGCTCTTGTTGTCTTCAGCAGCATCTGGAAGGCTGTTCACCGAGCTGCTCTGAGAACTGGCGCTGATTGACATGCTGGGAATGGACTGGTTGCTTCCCACACTGCTAACTGTACCTGTGCGACCAACACAGTGCTCCGCTTCCTAAAATGTATACACATTAGAATAAAAGACCAAAAAAACTGTATCTGTATTACATTTCCTAACATTTCTTACATCATCCCCCTCCTGGATTTCAGTGGTTGGCCCATTGTGGGCTTCCTGAAAGAGGATCTTTTTCATCTTGCGATACTGTAGGTTGTCCAGTTCTCGGACGGCGTCTTTCGTCCGTAAAATCAGGTCTATGAGAACAGATTCCGGCCTCTCTCTCAGGACAAAGGCATGCTGTGGTTTTAAAAGCATGTGTAGAAGTTATATGAGACAGTATGACACATATTAAAGAAGAAGAGGAACTTGTAATAGTTTAATGTGATGTAAAGACCTGCAGCAGATCCTCAGAGTGCGGTCTGTCCTGTGGTATTTTCTGAAGGCAAGAGTCAACAAAATTTCTAAAATAATCCGTCCTGACAAAAGAGAACACCACGGATTAGGCACAACAACCTCCATATTACATTTGAACTTTCATTATTTACGTGTAAAACCTGTGTGACTTTCTTACTTCTGCAGAACACAAAATAAGATATTTTAAAGAATGTTAATTACCGGTACCCATTCACTTGCATTGGTATTCTGTCCATACATAAGAAATGGGTGCCACTGCTGTTCATTAAACAACATTCTTTAAAATCTTATTTCTTGTTCTGCCGAAGAAAGTTATACAGGTTTGAAATTGAGGGAGAATGAGTAAATTCTTTCAGTTTACTTTCCCCCATTTGTGTGTAAAGTGCCAGGACTCACCATTCACTTGACTGCAGTGTGGGACTCTCATTCTGCGCTATGTGGTATAAGGCACTCATCGCGTTCATGTTAAACAGAGGAGGCTTTCTTTCCGCTACACCAGCAAGAAGAAATAGTGAGACTGACTTTCACAACAGTAAAACACAATAAGCAACTCAAAGCACTTGTCACCTAGCTCTATGCAGGTGATCCCAAGAGACCAGATGTCAACCTTTCCATCATACTGTCCCTCGTCCATGGCTAAAATCACTTCAGGGGCCATCCTGAGAATAACACAATGTATGTGCATTAAAAATAAACCTGCTGTCTGAATCATTATTATACAATTGACAACTAGGGTATTCACCAATATGGCGTGCCCACGAACGAGTTTGCTGGAGAAGCAATGGAGGCAGATCCAAAGTCTGCCAGTTTGACCTGTCCAGGCTCAGTGAGCAGGATGTTCCCAGCTTTGATATCCCTGAAGGGAAAAAGAGAATATAGAATAATTTATGTTTATATGTAGGTATTTTCTCTGATTCAGAAGCAGATCTCTAGCTGTTTATTTGTTTGATTGAAGGGAAACTGACCTGTGAATCATGTTATGGGAATGAAGGTATGCAAGGCCCTGCAAAGCACCATGGGTAATTGCTGCAATCTCAATTTCCTGAAGGGGTTTCTTGTGGACTAAGTTAGAAAAAACAACAGAATACATTCTCACCAAACTGATACGAGGCATCATTTTAAAGCATCGGTTATATCAAAGTACGAAAAAGCCTGACAATATGGAGCAAATATTGATACAGTTTTTCAACAAAACCAATAAATGATACCTTACCTTCAAGAAGGTCAGAGGCTGAGCCTAAACAGTACTCCATGACAAGCTAAAGGGAAACAAAAAAGGTACATTTAGTGGTAAACAAACAGTCTCTTGTAGAGCAAGTGAGGGATTCATCTTGAAAGCAGAGAGATCTCACCCATGCTGTGTGTTCCCGCAGGTAGCATCCTTTATATTCTATGCTGTTTGGGTGTTGTATTCTCTGGAGGAACTTGACTTCCTTAATAATATCCTGCCATTTCTAAAAAAAAAAAAAAAAACAGAGACGAGAAGCATATAATCAAGCAGTCTTCTTTTATGTTGCAAACTACATAACTTCCCCTCATCTTCTATCATTTTTCAACAGATTTACTGTTTATTTCTCTGCTAACATAAAAAACAGGGCATCGTTTGTACTGATATTATGTGTAATCTGATGAGTGCTAATCTGAAAGCGGAAGACTGTCACGAAGCAAACTACAAATGAATTGAGGTGAATGACTTCGTTGAAAACATCCAATGTGATTACGGCAAATCATCTTACTTTAAATACCATAACTCTTGGATTGCCTGCCATGAACAAAATTATTACTTATGATTAACAGGGATGTTTTGTATCCACTTTCAAAAGGTAAATCCTGTGAAATGCACCTCATTGGATTGTTTCCCACTGTAGGACATCTTCTTGATGGCCACCACCTCTGCTGTCCGCACATCCCGTGCCTAAAGACACATCACATAAGCAATTTATTTACCAAACTCATGCCAACCGGTGCCTGATACTTAATTTTAACAAACTTAACGAACAGACGTACAAAATATACAGCGCCGAAGCTGCCATGACCAATCTCACGCAGGTCTGAGAAGAGCTTCTCCGGGTCATCCTTAAAGAAGAGGTCTGCGACCTCAGGGTCCTTCAGGCTCCCTGCCCGGCTGGTGGCGGGCATACTGCGAGCCGGGGGGACGCGCCGCGCTCGCAGGGGACTATCTGGCCGTGCGACTGCGACACGTCAGGCCCCGCTGATTACTCATCTGCCAGAGGGAGGCAGTATGCACATAGAAACCTGCAATAAACAACATTTATCGGTCAACATCAAACTGCTTAGTACTGGATCTTAAGCAAAATTTATATCTATATAAAGGAGAATAGTCTTGAAGTAGCTGTTTATTCTTGGATTCTTATTCCACACATGACCTGTAAGCTGACCTTTTATGGTACTCCAAGATGTAAACACAAGCAGCTAACATTCTGCCAGCTTTCACATTGACCTGTTCTGCTGCATTCTTATCTCTTTGGCTCATTCAGGTTGAATGGGGAATTGATGCAATGTGTTGCCTGGCTGATACTCTGGGTGTAGTCCCAAACCATTAGAACAGATGAATGGATGCTCGTATAAACGAAAGGGCCAATACACAGAAACATACTTGACCAGCCAGTCAACTACACGTGTAACATCAGGCTTTGGGCAAAACTAACAAAAAGGTCCATTGTGGATCATACACGACCCGAAAAGATTGTTTAAACAGATTCACCCCTTCTATTAAGGCATTCCAAATAATATCCATTGCCTTAAACATGTGACAACACGGAAGGAAAGCACAAGTCACAAGACAGGCTGAATACAAAATGCTTAATGCTCTGACACACTTGTGTTTCTTTCTTCTGCAAGAACTTCTGGTTTCATTAAAGTGTAAATATTACGTGGTTTTAACTCATGTGTCTATTCCCAGCTTTCTTATCATTTTACTTTGATCTGATTGGCCAGATGGTCTTGTCTGCTGTGAATGGTCTAAGAGAGTGTTGCAAATGGAATGGCCATTAAAATTTTGTTAAACATAGGCGCACATTGCACCATGTGAACATTGCACCATGTGACGCAAATATGCACAGAACTGCCATTAGAATGAAGGCAAGATTCGAAGTAGACTATTTTTAAGATGATAACTTTACTTTGTTCACATTCGGCTTTACAACATGGCAAGCTGTGTGCATTCACACACAATAATAGTACACAATGGATGAAATGTTATTCTTTGAAAAATATCTATAATGCAAGTCATGGCCAGGGAAGTCATGGCCCAGTGGTTAGAGAGTTTAACTCCTAACCCTTGGGTTGAGGGTTCAAATCATGACTTAGGTGCCCTTGAGCAAGGCACCGAACCCCCAACTGCTTCCCGGGCACCCCAGCATAAATGGCTGCCCACTGCTTATGGTGTATGTTCACGGTTGGTGTGTGTGTTCACTACTGTGTGTGTGTGTGTGTGCACTTTGGATGGGTCAAAGGCAGAGCAAGAATTCTGAGTATGGGTCACCATACTTGGCTGTGTGTCACGTCACTTTCACATGAGAAAGCTGGAAGGTTCTGACTTGAGCATAGTTTACTCAATAAAAAAAATTCTGTTACGTTATTATGTTTTACAAACCTGTATATGTTTTATTTATTCCAGATAACACAAAAAATATTTTGAGAAATGTTTCAGTGTCCATATGATAGATGTCAATGGGGCCAATGTTGTTCGATTAACAACAATATGTTCTTTTTTTATTTTAGGTACAAATTACCAATACACTATTATGCTAGTAAAGTTGCTGGGAGCATACACATAAATCTCAGTTTCCAATCCTAAGTTTCTAAACCAACAGTAATGACTTTTAAAACTGTAGCTTAGACCAACTCTCCATTCAGGGCTACATCATTAGTCTACAAGACATAGGATGAGTAAGCTTAATGAACTGTGTCAACTTCATGGATTGATTCGGTTAATAAAAAAACACTCCCACAAAGACACAACCGGCCTATTCCATACACATAATGTGAAGCGTGCAAGGAAAAATTGCTGAATAACTCATTATTTATTCTCCTTTGGGACCACACAGAAAACAGCTTGGCGTTTGCGAACCCCTAAGGAATACCGCTGTGTACCAGAGAATATGTCTAATGCAGTATTGATCTGTAACTCAACTATCCAAAGTGTAAACATTATAATGATCACTCCTCTTCGATATTTTATACATAACGTGTATAATAAACTCAACCTAAATAGAAGAGAAAGTTAAAGTAGCTCTGCTATACACAATGCATTAAGAATTATGTTGGGGTTGCTGTAAAAACAACACAAATGACATTCAAAAACAATGTATGCATTAAAAGGTAACAAGCACTTTGTACCACTTTACTCATTTGAATCAGATCTTGCTGGGCAACTTTTCATGTGCTGCAGACTTGTGTGACGGACTAGAAAACACACAGGAACTTGGCCCTGATCTTCGACAAGTCTCTGTGGGAATTCCCATCATGACACTTAACAAATTTAAGAGACAGAGATCTGTTGGTCATAATCTCCAATAAGCAGCGCAGGATTTAACTTCTTTGAGGAACTTACTCTATAGTTGTGACACAACCCGCTGCAAAGTGAGAATGACAAGAAAAGGGCGCGAACACAAGAAATTACTCCTATGGAAACATGTCATTTGGCATCCTAAGGTCATGCTGTATGAATGCAGACAGATGGCAAACATGCGGACATTCTTTCAGACAGCCTTAACAGGAAATGCGTAGATGAAACACTTTATTAACTGCATAGATGCTTGAGATTTCACCTGACATCTAGACTACCTTGAGATGAAGGCGTGCTTCAACACCAAAAGCATTGTTGACATATATCAGATTTCCAAATAGCAA
>CM065666.1:15274338-15619338 GCA_033220385.1 Triplophysa yarkandensis
ATCTGTGAGTTATATAACTAGGGAACTGTGGAACTCTGGAATATTTTTTTAGATCACTTATTAAAAGGGAAAAGTGTATAAACACAGTGTACACTGCAGTCATGAGGTTTACAGAAATAAAAATATTTTATTACTTTTTAAAATACACTCACAGTGTGGCTATTTGTGATATTCTTTAGGGTTTTTATGGCAGTTTTTCACATATTCATCGATCACAGAAAAACGACCTCATTAATTTAAGTCGGATTGTAACAAATGGACCATGCTGAACATGACAACTCAACATGTTCAAAAGTCTAAAGCACATTTAATGCATGAAATAATGCAATACTTCCTCTGGACCACTGTCTATGTATGTCATTTCAAATGAAATATTTACCTCAAAATGGTTTTACCTAAAATCATATATTAAGCCGGATTTATCCACAACAATATTCAGTAGATTGGTATTATTACAAATGATTACAGACAATCCCCTAAAGCATCCTGAGGATATCTGCATGTCATTTGGATGTTCATTGACATTTTTTTTCTAAGAATGTGCATAATTGTACCCAAATGCATACTAAGTGAAACAATAAGATTTTCTGTGTCTCGCTATATGTGTTCTCTTCAATCACACTGAGATTTTTAAACAGTCTCTATTTGAACTTTCATACATCTGTCTGGGTATGTGTGCGTGTGTCTAGTGTGTGTGTGTCAACGCTTCATTAGTTTTCCTTCACACACAGTGGACAAGACCCTCAGTTCCACCTTACAGATTCCTTCCCAAGATGCCCTGGGGCATTATGTAAAGGAGGGGAAAGATGAAGTCAGGTGTGAATGTGATAAAAATGATGCTGATACTGAATCTGTATTGCGGATTCACTTACAGAATTGATATCAAATCTGACTTGTTAAGGAATACATATACATAGCAGAGTCAGGTCCACCTATTCAAAAATGAGTTTTTACAGTGTGTCCAGATATGAAGAACAGTTCAGCGTCTCTGTAAACACTGTGCTTTTAAACTGTAAAGCCTTTAGTTGTGTGACAGCTTTCCCTGCCTGCTTAATTTTGGTAGCTGTGTTATTGCCCAGGCGCATTACATACCCATTCATCACACCAGACCTTTTGAAAAAACCTGCCATTGATTTTTTTCTGTTTGTTTTTCTCATAATTTGTTCCACAGGTGAATGAGATTTATCAGGACAGATCTCTTGGTGCTCATATCAATGTTGTGCTGGTTAGAATCATGATGCTGTGTTCACAGAAGGTAAGACTGCATTTGTCATGTGTTCAGCATATTTCATTTTGTTGAATGATTTAACGGCGTTTCAAAACACCATATGAAAATCGTATGTATTTGACTTCTGTGTTTCTTCAACAGTGATTGCATTAAAGATTTATCGTATTGCTGTCCATGGCACAGTCTAAACACTTCGGCTGGACAATTTGTTTTTGAATTAGCACATTTTCAACATCTGGACAGAATCAATCTAAAGCAAAGCTTTGCTCTGAAACATTTGGCAGCTCTTAGAGTGACTATGAAAATATTTGGAAACAAGCTTGAAGACACACTTCCAAAATTCATGAATGTCATCACATGAGTGAAATTAACCAAACAAATGGGATGTGTTTGAAGAAAGGGAGCACATGTTTGCGCTTTAAGCGAAAGAAAGGAAGTTAGTCAAAAGTATAAGCCAAAATAGCTCAGAAAAGTGTTGTACATTTTTTGTTTGTCTGTGCCTTTTGGTTTCATTTTGTTTTCTAAAGTGAGTATTGAGTTTCATGCATCTAAAAATAAAAGTTCATTTACTCACCTTAAAGTCGCGGCAAACCTCTATACTTGTTTATACTTGTTTTTTCTGCTGAAACCAAAAGAAGATAATATAAGAATATAACCAAACACCATTGGCTCTTGTGAAAATCCACTATATGGACACAAACATATTTCTCAAAATATCTTCTCTTGTATTCCAGTGATAATATAGTCATATTTCCCTTCAAGTTTCTAAATACCTTTGCATTCAAACAGTTTATGATTAATTTATTAATTGTGATTGTAGAAATATCTCATTTGATCATGTTGTATAGTATTAACGTGTAGTTTATGTTTTATGATCAGTCCATGGGATTGATAGAGCTGGGTAACGCCTCTCAGAGTCTGGAGAATGTCTGCCGCTGGGCTTTTCTCCAACAGAAAGAAGACAAGAATGATGCAGAATACCACGATCATGCCATCTTCCTCACAAGACAAGAGTTTGGACCCACTGGCATGCAGGGTAATAATGGTGCTTTTGAAAAATAATAGACTTTTTAAATTGCCCTCACTCTTGTCATTTCAAACCTGTATGCCTTCTTTGTTCCGCATTCAGGAAAGAAGATATTTCGAAGAGAGTTGGTAACTGGCACCCATTCAATTACATAGGTTTTGTGTTCATACATAAGTGTATAGTTGCTACTTCTATTTGGTGGCCAACGTTCTTCAAAATATCTTCTTTTCTGTTCTGCAGAAGCAGGTCATATAGATTAGAAATAACAAAAGAGTGAGTAACGGTGACCGAATTTTCATTTTTGAGTGAACTATCACTTGGTTTCCAATTGTTGTTTGTTTAATCTCGATATACAGGGTTGTATGATAATGCAAATACTTCTAAAAATATATTCAGCATTTATATTTTTTTCTCTTGTAGGTTATGCTCCTGTGACAGGAATGTGTCACCCTGTAAGAAGCTGCACTTTGAACCACGAGGACGGCTTCTCCTCCGCTTTCGTTGTGGCCCATGAGACAGGACATGTGTGAGAATTCAATCAAATCTTTCACCACGACCCTACAAACCAACAGAGCTGCTTTAAATTATGAGTAGCCTAAAGCTTCGCAAATTACAGTTGTTAAAAAAAGTGTTGTAGCACATTATTTTCTGAAAGGTTTTAAGCTCATCACGCTCGTCAACAGACACTTTGGTTGTATTAAAATGTTTAACATGATTATCCTAATTTATATCTGTTCAGTCTGGGGATGGAACATGATGGTCAGGCTAATGAATGTGGGGATGAGGTGCCCATGGGCAGTATTATGGCTCCTCTGGTTCAAGCAGCCTTTCATCGCTTTCAATGGTCCAGATGTAGTCGGCAAGAGCTAAGGAAATACCTCAAGTAAGTTACTGCATCAACTGTCGCTGTCATGAGAATATAGAAAACAATACATACAAACAATAGGTTTGAATATGAATCTGAGCTCCATCTGATTCATCACTTGCATCTCAGCTATGTTAAATACAATTTTTATCTAAACCAGTGTCACATGAAAGGTTCACTTTTGACCGTGGAGCGTAATGGATTCTCGGCTCTTCATAGCAATAGTGTAATGTTTTTTAACGAGACAATTAGATTCTTTGAAATTGCATTGAAGGCCGTTGGACTTGTGTTTAGAGGGGAAAGTCCACATTAAATTGAATCATATTTTCACTTAAATAAGAAAAATAACTTTTTATTGGCTCTCTGTTGTGATGACAGCTAACTATGATGTTCTATAAAGCTGAGAAACTGAAATTTCTCATAATTTGGTTTTATATTGGTTTTATGCAACTTTTTACAATTTACTGTGAATTTATATCACAGCAATAACATTTTGGTCAGTTCAAATAATGCAATGTCTAGACCAATAAAGATTTCAAAATGTTCTCACATACTCAAAATGGTTACATGGCTTACTCGCTGCTATATATAAACACACTGTTGTGTATTGAATTCTTTGAATATAAATCAAAATAATTTTGATTCTACAGTTCATATGATTGTCTGCGAGATGACCCGTTCGATCACGAGTGGCCGACTCTTCCACAGCTGCCCGGTCTTCACTACTCTATGAATGAACAGTGCAGATTTGACTTTGGCATGGGCTACATGATGTGCACTGCGGTGAGTGTAAGAGAAACCTAAATACTTGATTCAATGACATCATTACAGCACATGACCCCTTACATCATAACAAACAATACCTATTACTAACACATTAAAGTGGGGTGCCCAAGTATGTAAGAAGTACTGTAGTCCACTCAAGAACAAATCTGTCGTCATATATTTACTCTCATGTTGTTCAAAACCTGTATGTCTCTTTCCTAAATGAAACACAAAAGAAGATATTTTGAGAATTGTATCTGGGGTTTTGTGTTCATACAGTGGAAGTGAATGAATGCCATTTTTTTGTAACTAGCATTCTTCGAAATATCTTCTTTTGTATTCTTTAGAAAAATATCAAATAGGTTTAAAATATGAAAACAAAAAAGAAGAAAATTTTTAAAATTTAATTGTATTTTAAGTGATGGAAAAGAAAAATTCCTGTTTTTACTGATTTAATGCATAAAGTTTCAATTTAACATATATACCTTAAGTATTATAAAAATGATAAATAATAAAGTCTGGCCTTCTTGAAGCCAACTTCCGCTCTTACAGACTGAGCGTATGAATGCGAGCATGCGTGTTTCTTTTAGTACAGCACCTACGACCCGTGCAAGCAGCTGTGGTGCAGCCATCCCGAGAACCCTTTCTTCTGCAAGACCAAGAAGGGTCCTCCAATAGATGGGACAAAGTGCGCTACAGGAAAGGTTAGAACTTTCATACAAAGTGATGCATTTGGGGTTTACTGTACATGAGACCATACGTACAGGAATCATCTGACACACTATTGCTCTCTATAGCACTGTTTTAAGGGTCACTGTATTAAGTTGACACCGGACATTTTGAGGCAGGACGGCCACTGGGGTCAGTGGACCAAGTTTGGTTCCTGTTCACGCACCTGTGGTGGTGGGGTTCGATTCCGCAATCGTGAATGTAACAACCCAATGTAAGTACATATATGATTTTTTCCACGTACAACTTGAAGCTGACTGATTAACCACTATGTTACAGACCAGCCAATGGGGGACGCACTTGTTACGGTAACAACTACGAGTTCCAGCTGTGTAACACAGATGAGTGTGCAAAGGACCTGGCAGACTTCAGAGACGAGCAGTGCATCATGTGGAACCCCCACTTTGAACATGATGGCACCAAACACCATTGGCTCCCATTCGAACATCCTGAGGGTGAGACATAAAGGATTTATTTTGCATTCATAAAGCTATTTAATTTATTGTTGTTTTGTATGCTTGTACATACTTTTAATCAGTAACAGAAGTGTTCCCAAGTTAGATTTTTATTTTATTGGGAAGAAACAGAAGAGATGAGTGAATGCATTTTAATGCCACCTTATGTCTGCCATGTGTCTTATGCAGTTTTCTTTCAGAGGAATTTTTAAATATTATTCACAGTTTGCTTTATTGTCATTTTTATGCATTCACAATCGTACATTCCTCCTCCTGTAATTTATGGTTACATGGCTTGTGCAACGTGTGTCAGATGTCTGGAGTGCACACCATCAAAATCTCTCTGTCACTAAACCTTAACAGATGGTTGATTCCTGGCAAAAAATGGCAAACAGCTATATGGAAAGACTTGAAAATGCGGCTTTTGCAGTAGTTGCAGTAACAAAAACACTTAAGATAGATTTATTTTTCAATTGAAGAGTTCCTCTGTGCTGCTTGCAAACATTTACTGAAGGTTTGACCCAGTTGTTTTCCGGAAGAAAGGTATGGGCCAAGCATTGGACAGAGGTGGTTGGAAGAAACACATGAAAATGTGATTATGAAGCAATGGTATCTGTAGTTATCCGCTGGGACCAGATACATTTTACATTAGAGGGAACGCAGTTAGCCAGCTAAAAACCACCCAACCTCCCCTTTCTTCTGCTCAGAGAAATAAACAGCATGAAGAATGATTCAACTGAGACGATTTCATTTTATTATGTATGATCATTTGGTTGGCAAACATGTTTGTACATGAAGAATGGCTCTAGCAATGTTATTATAGATTACTTAATCTATTAAAGCATTTCTGTTGATCTAGATTGATTAAAGTATCAGCATATATACCATTTGATAAACTTAATAGGAATGATAAACTTAAGTTTAACATTTGTTAAACTTAATTAGATGACAATTGTTCATCGAAACATAATAAATTAAGCTTTCCAAGTTTTGGCACAAAAAATAATCAACTGAGAATAAATACAAGATTAAATGACAACAGAAAATATACCAACTAAATTTATATAGGAAATAAAAGAATAAAAAAAAATTAAATTCCCATACAAGCTGCTAAAAACTAAGCTAACACAATGCTAAAAAAAAATATCACTGTAAAAACTGTGCCTGAATATTACTGTTACAATTACATTTTTACAGCTTCTTTTTACAAGTTTTTATGGCTGCTTTTTACAGGGTTTTTTTTGTTGTTTTTTTTACTGTGTAAATGTTATTATAAATTACATTTTGTCTACAATATATACAGATAATAAACATTGCACCATAAAAATGGAAACAAATAAACGAATTAAAAATTCTTAAATTCTCAAAATTTTAATATTCACAAATTAGAGCTAATTTAAAATATCTATTGATATAAAATAAATCTAAATTGATTAATTTCTAAGTTTTCATAAAAACTAAAAGTTACAGAACATTGAGTTAAAAAGCAGACAATCAATGTATCATAAACATCAATGTGTACATACACATGCTTTACATTTCATACTCTATAGCCATGCATGCAAATACAAATCCAACTGGAACATTTACATATTTATATTTGGTCATATTAAGTCAACACCACACAAGACTGTTGCACTCATCTGATCTGTGTGTTGTGTTTTTTGGACAGTTGAGGAGAGGTGTCAGCTGTACTGTCAGTCCAAGGAGACTGGAGACGTGGTGTCCATGAAGAGAATGGTCCATGACGGCACGCGTTGCTCCTACAAAGACCCGTACAGTGTGTGTGTGCGGGGAGAATGTGAGGTAAAGGTCATTCAGACACACATGCAGAGCCTCCATCACTGAAATGCATTCTCTAAGATGCTTAAGTATGAATAATATCAGGTCTTATCGCACAAACCTCAGTTTCTATCTGTTTATTAAGTTTCCAGTCCTCGCCGTCAGCTCAATTGAGATTCTATCAGGCCTTTGGGTTTTTTTGTGTTCTGTTTGTGGTGGAATATGTGACAGGAATGTCCTGTTGTCTGTGCGGCTGAAGAAGATTGATCAAGTATATTCCTAGATGTCTGTGTTTTGCTGATGTGATTAAAAGATGGAGCGCATGCCAAGACGTATTGCTTTATAATCTTAGGGGATCCAAACGTCTGGAAAAGGGCGTTTTTTTTGCATTGGCGAATAAAGAACGACAGGATTTGTGATTGTTTTGACACGTTTGTTTGCTGAAGAGAGCTTATGCGTATGACTACACAGCACATATTTTATGCTATCCCCACCTCAATGTCTTTTACTTGAATTTATTTTAATGGTTAAACAGGATTTAACACGGTAATCCTATACATGACAGAACATATCAGTGATTAAAAGATTAATTAAGGATTTCAACCATTAGGTTGGATATGATAGTGAAGACAAACTGTCTTTTTCCTAAATCCATTTTATAAATGCCGCATCCAATATTTTGGAAATGTGGATTCCCCAGTGTTTTAAATTAATCATTAATTGAAAGTAAAATGTGACTTAAGTTATTAGGGGTCCTGATCATATACTTTTTCATGGATCTGATATGGCTGATGGGATTCTACACATTCTTTAAGACGGACTGACACGTGTTCATATTTTCCTGGTTGTGTTAACTCTGCTCTCTGCACAGAAAGTGGGCTGTGACAATGTGATCGCGTCTGAGTTAGAGGATGATAAATGTGGCGTGTGCGGAGGAGACAATTCCACCTGTAAGATTGTGAAGGGCAACTTCACCCGCAGCACAAGGAAACCAGGTGAGCAAACTCCACGACTTTTCAAAGTCAAAGTCTATTTTTGTACCACATTCATTTAATGAAGGGCAATTCGATAATTCTGGTTCACGAAAAGCATGATGTTATGATTCGGTCCAGGCCGTGATAGAACTGTGTCTCGTGCTTGTGTGGAAGCACCTGGCCTGGATGTTTACACTATTTGACATGTGCTCTCCTGTTATGTGTCTCGGGCTGCCCCGGTCATTGTCCCGTCTATCTCCTTCTTTCATTCCCCATACCTGTCCCTTGTCATTATCTCTTTATGTGACCCCTTTAAACGCCCTTGTGTTTGCTGTCTTGTGCTGTTATGTTTTGTACCTTGTGTTATCTGTTGGTATCTCGTGCCTGGTCAGAGTTTTGAATCAGTGTAAGTTTTGTTTTGTATTTTTTGAAGTTTTCTGTTTGTTTTTTTCTCTATTGCGGGTTTTTCCGTTATTAATGTCTTATGTCTCATCCTCTTTCTTCACCTGCTAACCCCTGACACATGATCAGGGTTTTTTTCCAGATGGAAGTTGAATCCTCCATTTACCGTGCAATCTCTGGAAATGCATTTATATTTGAAGTTGGTATAAGAAATCTAAATGCATTGAATTGAAACTTGATTGTTCTCTCTGTGGAATCATATTAACAAGAAATAATAATAATAATAATAATATATGATTTTATATGATTTAAGTAACACAGCTTTGTTCCATTTATGATTCGGATTCATTAAAATCCATTTGTAGAATAGACAGGATCACTTTCAAGTATTTTTATCTTTATATTCTCTAGGAAAGATACATGTGTGAGTTTGTGCATGTAAATGTGTACATAACAAATATTGACATAAACCTATACATATTTTACACATCATATATATTAACTATATCATTTTTAATGACTGATTGTGATTTAAATAACTGACTTTAAAACATTTATTAGAGCGTAAATCCTGATTTACGGTACTTTTACAGTGTTGTACACATGTATGTATGCCTATTTGTATAATTATACACAGGACACACTTATTATATAAAATCAAACATTTGATACAATTGATTAATTGCTTTGACAGTAATATATAATGAATATGTTTACATATTTACTGATCCTAGTTTTGATTATTCATTGGTAGTCAGGTAGTTTATAGTGTAAGAAAATTGCTTTGATTTGTCTCCCTAGGTTTTTTGAAGATCTTGGAGATTCCCAAAGGAGCACGTCACATTATTATCCGTGAATTTAAAGGAACTCCACACATTCTCGGTAGGAGCATCAGCAGATGTCTTTGTGATTAATATCTAGACACCGGCACTCATAACTCAAGTGTCTGACCTCCCACTGTATGTTATTGATGGAGAGATTTAGACTTCTGGCTCTGAGAATATTACAAGCTCCAGCACAGTGGCCGTGAAGCACCTTTGCTGTTTCAAAGCAAAGTGTTCCAATACTATGATTTATAGGCAGAATAAACACATATAAAGTCAAATGGAGATTGATGTGTTGTCTTGAGAGGTTCCTCAGAGTTGCACAAGATGAAGATTTGACTTTGTCTTTTCACAGCGGTGAAAAACCAAGCCACGGATCATCTGTTTTTGAATGACGAGGGGGATTTTCCAGAGTCACGTACGGTAATTGAGAAAGGTGTCGCGTGGGAATATACTAACAACGATGATATGGAGACCCTCCAGACGACCGGGCCGCTCAAATATGGAGTTCTCATTATGGTGAGACTGAATGTTGCATAAAAATAATACGATTCAAAATGTGTCTCAAGATAAAACATAATGCTTCATTGTCACACATTTACTGCAGGTCCAGTCTCAAAGTATTTCCAAGGTCACCCTTTCATACAAATACATCCTGCCTGAGGATCCGCTTTCATCGATGGAGAACACACTGCCTCAAGACGATATGCTTTACTTCGAGTGGGCATTGAGGAAATGGTCACACTGTTCCAAGCCATGCGGTGGAGGTATACAGAAATATTACACAGACTAAGCTTGATCAAAATGAGACGACAGCTCGACGTTATTTGTCTGGTTTGTAGGAAAGCAGTACACGCGGTTTGGCTGCCGGAGGAAGTCGGATGGTAAAATGGTCCACCGCACGCTCTGCTCCAACATACCCAAACCTCATGCCATCAGCCGGCCCTGCAACCAGAAGGAGTGCTCTGAACCCATGTAAGCATGTTGTGTTTGAAAAGTGATAAACACCGGATATGAAATAGGTGGAAGTCTTAATTGTGTGTGTACTGTGTTTCAGATGGGTCACAGGCGAATGGGAGGAGTGCAGTAAATCTTGCGGGAAGACTGGAACTCAAACGCGACCTGTGCGCTGTGTCAGAGCAGAACTGGACGGCTCGTACAAAGCCATTAATGCTAAATTCTGCAATGATGACCGGCCCGAGGGCCGGCGGGTCTGTAATCGTCATCTGTGCCCCGCGCACTGGAGAACAGGACCCTGGTCACAGGTGAGGATGTGAGCTACGGCTCTCCGCCCAAATTTACTAATTATCCACAGCTCTACCTTGTGATAGAACAAAGAATGAGGATATATGTGGAGAACGACTTTAAAGAGATAAGGAATCACCCTTTTCGCTCCTGAGATGAAAGAGCTTAACTAAAAAACAATTGAAATCAACAATTCCTCCATCATCTGAAACAGAATTTCCTAAAACCAAGATGCCAAAAAAGATTCACTTTCCACATTCAATCTGTTGTCCAGATGAATGTTAACATTTTATTAATGTGATCAGAAACTTGGAAACTATGCAATACAAAGCATTTTTGTTAACTACAGACAGAGGCAGTGTGTCAGACCCTTTAACATGTTAACGTTGAAAATATTCCTCTTTAAAAATTTTGAAAAAATCAACATTAAGTTTAAAAGTGCCTAAAACCACCAAAAAGATATACAATATAGTATGTTTTAAAGCCCTGTGGTGAAAAGCGAGTTGTAAAGGTTTGGCTATGTTTATGTGGTGTTTACAAAGACTGCCCCTGTTAATGACATCATAAGTCTATTACCAATTACATCAACTCATTTGGTCACAAGGATCAGCAGTTCCAGTCATGGATATGTAAGAACGATTCATGTATTAGACTTGAAATGATTCCTGCGCTGTTGTGTCGTGAGTGTGTGAGTGAGTGAAGGCAGAGCTAATTTGCATATATATCTGCGTATATACAATAAAGGTAATGAAGTGGTTTTTACAATGTCTCTTGAAAAACCCGTAAACCTGTATGTAAAAACCTTATGTGAAAACAACTTAATTTAATAATTCAGAATGTGATGTATATTCCGAAAACCAATTTTTTGTGCAACGTTTCATTTTGATGGTGAACTGTTCATGGTTGAAATAATTGACAATAGGGATACTTAAACTTAATTAAAAAAACTTTTTACAACTTTCATCTGACACTATTTGTACTTAGAAGAGCAGGCAAAGTATGTTAAGTTTTACAGTAAACTCTAGCTTTAACTGTCGATGCGACATGTTTCACCACAGGGTTTTGTGACACATTTTATATTATAATCCAGGCTTTTCCTAGAGTCTGTTATTGAGTCTGTTATATAAGGGACATAAGTTATATAAGTGTTAGAGGGTGGATAAATAATGTATATATCGAATAATGAAACATTTAAGAAAGGTATAATGCGACCATAATAAATCTGGTCATTTTAAATATTATGCCCACTTGTCCCAACCTACACAAAATAAAGGTGCTTAAAAGTGGTGCCATAGAAGAAGAATTTTTGCTTCCACAAAGAATCACTCAGTCAAAGGTTCTTTAAGGAATCATCTATTTCTTACTTTTTTATAATCTGGAGAACTTTGTTCACCACAAAGGATCTTTGTATGAATATCACTGGATGTCAAAGGTTTTTGTGGAACCATTTAGACAAAAACATTCTAAAGCATATTGAAACCTTTAATTTTAACAGTGTTTGGTTGGGTGAAAAATGAATAAGCCTAAACGTTGGTTTAATAAACCCAGACAACATCCATATTTGACTTAATCATTGGGCAATACCAAGTCAGCATGGTTTTATTTAAACCCAATTGTTGGATTTGTCAATACTGTAATTAACCCAAATATGCTTTACAACCCAACTCTGCTTCAAATAAAAGTGCTTCACAATGCCATACATTTTTGGGGGGTATGAATGGCTTCACATAGCTCCACTTTGTGATAGAGAAAGTTCTTAAGTAAAAAATATAATGAAAGAAGTAAGGACCTGGAGTAATAGATTCTTTGTGAAATCAAAAGGGGTTCTTCTAAGGCTTCGAATGGAAGAACCTTGTGTAGAACCTTTATTTTGAAGAATGTGTCTTGTATGTTTTGCATGTGTGCAGTGCTCTGTGACCTGTGGTAATGGGACTCAAGAAAGGCAGGTTATGTGCAGCACGCCCGACAACGCCATCGGCATCTGCATGGACAAGAAACCTGAGAACATCAGATCCTGTCTGCTGACCCCATGTGCAAGTGAGCATCCCCATATTTTCATCATCTCAGTACTTAATTTCCCTCAATCTGAACCATTGCTTTTGCTGAACCATCAACTTTTTCCATCAGATGACCGCGGAAACTTCCTCATCCAGTGGCTCTCCAGGGCAGACCCTGAGTTCCCAGCACCCAAGATCTCCTCAAGTAAACGTCCCTTCTCCAGTCAGGGGCCTTCTGCGTGCTGCATGTCTTCTCTGACCTGGACTCTGTCTCTCTCTCTTACACTTTGGCTCTGTTACACTTTGCCTTGACCTTTCTGCCTGTCAATCTTCTCCTACGCCTAACTTCTCCTGCGTCTGAGGGAATCCCGCAGGCTGTTTCTTTTGCTCTGCCTTTGTCCGCTCTCCACATGGGTTCTGCAGGGCTGAGGGGTAAACACTGCCTCTTCAATTGCGTCGAAAGAGGGCAGTAGATACTCGAGCGGAAGGGGTCTTGTTTTTAAAAGCCGTGATGGTTAGGCTGTGTCAGATAATATGAATGTGACTGTTGAATGAGAATCATTCAACCCATGAAATGAAACAATGCCCTTTGTTTAACAGAGGTGTTCTGCCATCACTGACAACTGGAACATTCCAGTACGTTTGATTTAAATAATATGCATATACACAATAAAGACTATATATCTATGAAATGATTTAGTAGGTTAAAATCCCAAACTTGTTTCGACTGTTAAATGTCTTGTATTTTTGTACATATGTTCTCAAGGAGTGGTTGAAAAGCGGATACAGATCACAAAAAAGCAATTGAAGCAGACATGTTCATTCTTAAAGGTGCATTTAGTATTTTATCTGATCACATGTAAGCAATTGTAAAAATGTACTTTTTGTAGTCAGCTCTCGTTACTTTGTTTATTTACTTATTGAGACATTGTAGAACGCGAGTAGGATTTGAGTGGTCATGTGATCAGAACGTGGCCGCCCCATGACATGGCATGCGTGTAAAATAATTTAGCTTTTATCAGCCTCATGTCAGGTTTTTTAAAAATCCTATTTATTTATTTATTTATTTGTAGATGAAACCTAAGTCAGGAAACTATAATTAAGGGCAACTTTTATTTGTTTTAAGCCGAAAATAATGTTCCTTTTCTTAAATCACGTGAAACGGGCAGAATGTTAATGTACACAGTTTTACAACATAATTTATATTAGATAGTGGTTGCGTGTTGATGTTTGACTTTGATACCTCATGCTTCTGCATTACTTTATTTCACTTGCATCAGAAACATTTTGCCTTAATTTAGGTTGAATTGTGTCTGCATGCCCACCGGATTCCAAACAGAGGCAGCTATCAGGGAAAAACTGAAAATGATGGATGTTTACAGTAAAGTCAGATAGCTGCTGGTCCTCAGATGTTTAAATCTCGTTCTCTCACTCCTGTATAATGATTGTGAGTGTGTAAAAAGCTTAAGCAATGCAGAAGATGTGTATAAAGGCCTTTTATAAACTATACAAAAATGTTGTCTATATATATATATATATATATTAAATAATGTTACATCCTTAACTATAATATATAAATGACTGTTATCTCTTACATCCATATAAAAAGAAAATGTTGTATTTGTATCTTGACCGTAATGGCCAGATTTCCTTGAGACATAAATTATAAAGAGAGTATTAAATGTTATAATGATATTTTAAAGGATTATAAAGTTTATTCCTGTCTGCGTATGTATGCGTGTGAGGTATTGCTGGTTTTTATAAGTAATGATTCTTCATCCTCAAGTGAAATGTATAAAACAGGGTCCAGGTTTAACAAGACTAGGTTTGCAATAAAGAAAAGCACAGTAGCATTTACCCAAACAGTTCTGCCAGTTTATATTCACATCTGAATTGTTCTCATGAAATGACTTCCTAAGACCAGTTAGGTGTATCTTACCAAGCCTCTTGATGGTAATGATGGGAGTATTTGGTACACTGCGGAATGCTGTCCTCTGCAGGGCTTACTTTACACGACAGTGTGTAGCATCTCATGTTGAATTGGGTGGTTGTCCAGGATGCTCCATTTATATTTTTACAGTTATATTCATTCGGAGTTGTGTGCAATTTGAAGTGGATTTGACGGTGTGAGGAGATGTTTAACCAAAGTGTTTTCTAAACTGTGAATGGTGTGACATTTCAAAGCGGTTTACATTGTGATGACAAGCATTTTATGTGATATACACGCTCTATACAATATTTAACAAAATGTTTCTGTGTAGCTAATGTGTTTTGGGAATAAAGGGTCTACTATTATATTGAACATTCACACCTTCTTGCTTTGTAATTTTGTGCAACTGATAGGATCCATTTTTGCTATTGCTTCCTCTCTATTTAATTTTTCTTGTACTTATATCTACATTTACATTGTAAATTACTAATGATTTTCCGTTAACAATATTGACATCTCTCACTATTCCTACTTCTTCTTAGTCACGGAACATATTTCACTATGCATCAACAAAATTAGATAATTTATAAATGACGTGTTTTTATAAATTACAACAACTTATTAGTATTTAGAACCTAAAAAACCTTAATTGAAGTGTAAAGCCAATTTGTTTACCTCTCGTAAAAGTCTTGTAAGTCATACAGGTTAGAAAATGAAAATTCGGTGAGATGATGACACAAATTTCATTTGTGTGTGAACTTCGATGGTTAATATTAAACGTTCATCCCCCGAATCTCACTTGATTATTAGACTTTAAAGGATAATTCAGGCAAATATCTAAATTCTGTCATTTCAAACCTGTATGATTTTCTTTTACTTGACACTAAAGAAGATATTTTGAAGAAAGATGTTAACAGAACAGCCACCTTTGTTTTGATACCAATATTTAAGTAATTTAATCTCTTTTCTCTGCCACTAAACTCATCACAAATTATGAACCTTAAGCAGATAGTTCACCCAAAAATGAAAATTCTTTCATTATTTATTTAAACCTGTATGACTGTCTTACTTCTCCAGAACACCCTGCCTGTGAACTTCAATCCTTATCCAACGAGTTATTTTTAAGAATTTTGGTAACCGAACAACAACCCCTTCCATTGTTAATTTGCCCCACTGTTGTTCGGTTACCAACGTTCTTAAAAATAACTCTTTGGATAAGGATTGAAGTTCACAGGCTGGATCACATAACATTTTCGGAAAAGCTCAAAAGTGGAAAAAATATGTAATAAGTATTTGATTTGTTTTCCAGAATTACGCTGCAAAGGAGACAAATCCGTGTTCTGTCGGATGGAGGTTCTCAGTAAATATTGCTCCAATCCCGGCTACAGACAGATGTGCTGCAAGTCCTGCAAAGACGGCAATTACACTTCTGACTTTAACCTTACCAGAGCCTGGACCTACACCACTGTTAAACCTCCAATAACCTTCATTCCTGCTCACACAACTCTGAAAACCAAAACAACTTTTACAGGCACACCAACAATAAGCAAACCCACCATGCAGCCTACACCGTTGAGCTACATGAGCACTTTAAACCCTTCCACCCTCAAGAAAAGAACCACAGGCCCTACTCCCACCAGAGTTTCCACCACTGATGTTCACCCTCCCAGCACGGCAAACTATGAAGAACAGACCAGCGTCCCCTTCACCGAGGAGGAAACGTGGAGTGAAACTTCAACCGTTCACATAGTTGAGATCATCTCTGTATCTACAAAGCAATGGCCCACTACTCTACAATATACTAATACTCAAGATGATGTAAATCTCGACACTCTTACGACAACGTTACGACCGCAAATTACAGTGACAAGCCCACCTGAAATAATACACCTCCATAACTCAAACGACAAAAAGGAGAATAACTCCATTGACGTATCTTACAGGATTGACAATCAAAATGAAGTCGGCCTTAACCACCTCGTTCATAGAAAGCGAGAGCCCTTCCGCGAGAAAACCCAGAATAAAAGAATCCAGGAGCTCCTCGCAGAAAAGAGGAAAGACTTTCTCCTTCACAGACTGAAAAGGAGACCAGGAGACTGAGAAATAGTTTCTTGTGTTTGCTTATCCCTGGTGACCCTGCGGTGTTTAGTGAGTACTTTTTTATAAGTGATTTTAAAGCCGCTACACTCACTCTTGGCATTTACGTTATTATTCAGGAAATTGCCTTAGATCTCCATCTTTCGTGTAGTATCTGTCGAGGCGTTTCAACACATGCAATCTGGAAAGAAAATGACCAAAATCGATGCTTAAGGGAAATGAGACCATAGCAGGGATTTACCATGTTTAAAAACAGATGGAATGAACAGGAGAGAGTAATTGCCATTTTTAAATTCGGCCTGCAAGATCCCTCGCATATTTTGAATGCATTGTTTGCACATGTCCCTAATCTGTAATGAAGAACCCCAAAATAATTTTCCATACAGTTTCTTAAGACGAGCTATTACAGCAAGGTAACACGATATTCGAAACCTTAGAATAATTTAAAATGCTCCTTGGTGATCATTTGATTTGCAACCAAAAACAAACCCTTCCAAAAACGTTCTGCAAACCAACAATCCAGTTTGGGTAACACTTTCCTATTCAACATATGCACTAGATGATTGAGTAGAATAAAGATAGCATATCATTAGAGACACAACCTATGTTTTATTTTCAGATGAAAATATAGACATCAAATAGATGAAGGTAGGGATTTGTCCTGTGTGACCGGCTTTCACGTGCCTTTTCCGCAATGACTATTCCCTGGCAAAGCTTGTTCAACAAGGTTAACATTTCCATTCATCCATTCCATTTATAAATGTTGTAAATATGTACGAGAATTTTATTTTTTGTATTTATTGACATACCTGTGCTTTCCCAAAGACATTAAATGTCAATTTTTTCGCTTCTGTGCATGCAGTGCATGGGTGAAAATCTTGCACTTATCATGAAGCACATTAAGAAAACTATTATATTCACCACATTGTCTGAGCACTGCATTTTTACATTCATAATTCATCACATTCCAGAATAAATAAAGTTGCAACAAAGCAATAAGGGCTGGTTTATTTGTGAGCATGTATGTAAGAAAAGAGCAAAAACCTTAGGAACATCAGATGTGAAGTGAGTTGAGTTGTCAATAGATGACCGTTAGATGGCGCTGATTCCCTGTTGATGATGTGTAAGGCTTGAAAGAGTTTGTGGTGCAAAACTCCTGGTTCCTTTTTTCTACATGGAAAATGTTTCTTTATCAGTCTTCACACTTTCAACATTGCTGGACAAATGCATTTTTTGTTTTTTTGAGTTACAGTATAGAAAGATGGCATCGTAGAAGCAAGAAGCAAGAATAACTTAAGGTGAAACTACCTAATTCTAATTTTCAATGGGATTGTTCACCCAAAATAACATTTGTCATTATGCCACATTTATGAATTTCTTTGTTCCTATGAACACAAAGAAAGATATTTTGAAGAATGCCTCTTACTAGACAGTTCTTGGACCCCATTGACTACCATAATAGGGAATGTGTTGTTGTTTTTGTTCTTTTAAACACAAAATCAGATATTTTGTAGAATGTAGGACAACAAAAAGATCTGAGAAATTTGTGGCTATCGTCATCATTTTAAATACAAGCATTCACCTGAAAATTTGTGTTTAACCGAACAAAGACATTTATACAGCCTAGTTTAAAGAAAAGTGAGATGAATTTTCAGTTTTGGGTGAACTATCCTAAATATTCGGGCCACATTAGGGTTTTGTACTTGATTTTAAAATAAAGGACATGTATATATAGGAGCAGACACACATTTCATAATACAATTTTTAATTATATTCTGATGATAAAGTATATAAAACAAACGTATTGTTTGTAATATGTGTTTTATACCACTGTAATTGGTGTGTTTGATGAGCGGGGTTAAACAGCTGCCAATCAACAACACCACAACCCACACGTTTAAATAAACCAGCAAAATATAGTTAAAATGATCCCCCACAAGGATAAGATCTATCCTTATATGTTAAAAATTAGGGGTTCTTCAAGATATTTTGTTTAGGAAGATTTCAGGGGAAGTTTGCATTCAGTTTGTTTTGTGAACATTTCAATTGGTTATTATTTGTTGAAATAAATCTACTATACACAAACGCTACTATGTGACTCATGTAGTATCGGCTAAAAAGCATCGGTGGATCCTCCCCAAACAAAGACGCAACCTTTCACAATCTAGCCGGAGGCAAAGAAACGGAACTCCACTCTTTGAATGTTGCAGTTACATAATATAGTTTGTATTATGAATAAGGTAACATAGTGAATATCTCGATAAGCACTTGAGTGACACGTCATTTTATAACAACACTGGCTTATGGGATAGTTCACCCAAAACTGAAAATTCCATCATGAATACCTCATTCATGAGTTGTTCTAAACCTGTATTATCTATGTATTATGTAATATCTGAAGGAATCTATGTAACTAAAAAGTTCTAAGACCCCCTGGACTTACATAATAGGACACATAACAATGGCAGTCAAAAGTGCTCCAGAACCTTGCTGTTCTTTTAAATATTATATTTTGTGTTCAACAAAACAGAACTTGTAGGCAATGGTGTCTAATAACGGTTTGATTAGAAGAACTCTTCCAAATATATTTCATATTCTCATGAACAAAGAAAAAAGTCAAAGCTGTCTAAAGCATCATAAATGTGTATTTTTGGGTGAACTATCCCTAAAATTGTAATAATCAAAGTATAGTATATACTAATTTGTAGTTAGTGTCCTTGTGATTTGAGAATAACACAGAATCACCTGCAGGTCATGTTTATAATGTCAATTTCCTCATGGCCCTTGAATCAGATGTTTTCTGAAAAGCACCAAGTTAGAGTTTATTCCCCCAATAAACCTTATCTACAGCATCTGTAGTAGCGCAGCAACCATCCATTAAGAGGGATGCAATATTATTAATATCAATGTAAAATGTTCTTTTTTGTTGTTTAACCAAATGTGATGTCACTATAGATTTGAGATTCTAATCAACCTCTCATGATTGTGATGTTTTTTTTAATGTTCCAGTTTACCCTCCATGCTACTGCTGTTTCAGACCAAGGTTGTCTGCCAGATCAAACTCATGTTTTGTTGAATTGAAGATTTTCATGGTAGTTTTATTTAAAAGTCAGTCTGTCTTGCTTATTGCTAGATGTCCATTTTCTGAAGCTATTACCATTCAAAAACATGTTTGTTGACCTTGAACATGTTGATCTAATCCTAGGGCATGGTGTTACACTATATGAGGTAGTGTCACAGTGTTACATGATATTATCAAAAATGAAATCAGTAAACCAGTTTATGGCCACCAAAAATATAGTTTATGACGTTTTAGCAATTTCTAAAACACACAAAAGAAGATCATTTGAAGAAAAATGAGGTCCGAACAGCACTGGCACCTATTCACTTCTATTGAATGATAACAAACAAATGCGAGTGAATGAGTGCAAGTTTCCAAAATTCTTCCAAATATCTTCTTTTGTGGTTTGCAACAGAAAGAGAGTCGGACAGGTTTGAAATGTAAACAGGGTGAGTAAATGATGGGTCATGTAAATTATCACTTGACTCTTGAGATCTGAATTTACTGAAACTGTAGTTTGACAAAATGTACAAAAATGAGGACAGGCTGATTCTAAACCCTATCTTATCACTGGTTGGCATTTGTAATTATTCTAGTAAAAACCACTTCTTTGTAGATACCACATAATCGTATTAAATAAATCAAACCAAAAAAGAAAATGTTGGTCATGCTGTGTGCTTCTATGCAAACCTGTACAGGATGTGCTGAGCGTTTACAACAAAGAAATCTATTCATGTCCTTAAATTAATATTTCATGTTTATATTCCTCCCCACAGAGAACACACTGAAACTTTAATGGTCACTACACTGCACATCCTACTCTGGTAAAGTTGACTCTGTCTTCCAAATTTACTAAATTATTCAAAAACTTCTGAAACCTTTAGAACTGCCTCCAAGAACACAACAAGAACACTTTCTGTGTGCTGAAGTTTTGTACAACTGTAAGTGGTGATAAAAGTCCAGAGTTTATAGGATAAATTGCTTTCTGTGTTTTGAGAAGTAACCGGTGGTTGCATAATTTTACTGTTTGTGCACCACACTGGCCTTCAGTTTAACTATGTGTTAAGGGATGTGTGTGACACAATCACAGGATCACATGTGGATATTTCGTATGGTAACAAGATAAAATTAGAAATCTAACTGGACTCATCTCAAAATATCTAGAGAATGACTTTTAAAATGTTCTGTTAAAAACTCTCTTGAACGTACAGTGGCTCTATGTCATTTCGATCTTAACGGGAATGGCATGAATAAATCATGATCTGCAGCAGAGTAACAGAGAGATTTAATAAACCTAATGGTTATCTTTAAATTAAATATAGCCTTCATAGGAAACAACATTCACATCCTTGTTTTGACAATATGTATCAAGGAAATATAAGGACATGCATATTATTGAAAATGTATGTTACATTTCTGTGTCTCCTGGATAGCGAATACACTACAAAGATTAGAAGTGTCCCAAACACCCCAGACCTTAACCTTGACTCATGACAAATAAGGTTGCATTGGTAACAAACATTGTTAAAGATATGGTGAATATTGTTGTTGATGTGTCTACAGTTATAGATTAGGTTTTGGTTGCAACCGGTGTGGGGGAATTGAATTGATATCAAATGAAATATAAGCCTATTCATATTTATTTGCAAATTATTATTACTAATATTTTTTTTGCAATAATTAATATCATTAGGTAAACTTAAATTAAACAAAAATAAGGACTGCGGCCTCATATTGAATCATTATTGTTTTATTCATTTTGATATTGATAATATTACATTAATTTGAGGGACAAAAATACTTAAAACTCTACTAATAAATGAAGTCTAAAGTTTAACTTAGATGTGTGAGGAATTAGGTTGAAAATAATTAGACAAATTAAAGTAAAAGAAACAACAATAAACAAGTAAATTACAAATACTATGATTGAATAAATATTCAACTTAATTTCTAAGAAAATTAACCTCGCATAAAAAGTAAAATAAAAAGAGTAATAAAACAATAATAATAAAATGATAATAAAACTTAAAAAAACTATATTTTGGTAAAACTATCATATCTCTGATGCGCTTGGTATGTGGTTAAAATGTACTTTAATACAATGTTCTGTTCACACACAGTCACATAATGCTATGTTTTAACCAAGGCCATCAAAACAAAGTCAATAACAAAAGTTTTCATATTTAAATATTCAGGACATGCTGGTTCTAGATGATAAAGGTCATCATCTCATAGAAAGATCACACAGTGGGTTGCTGTCTTACGCATGATAAATACGTTGCACGTGCTAAAGTAAATGTGCAGAGTTAATCATCAACCAGAGTTTCCAGTTTCCAGTACGTCACAGTATATCCTGGAGCACAGCACCTGTGTCAAATTTAATAAATACACAAGATCTACTCATTTTATTATTCTATGGCTCATTTAACCGGAGGTCAAGGTTCAGTACACATATTAATATTCATGCATAGGGTTATTTTATTTTATTTTTCCAAAACATTTTCCCTTGTGCCCTTGTGCTCATTACATATTTGTCAGAATTTAATTTATTCCTATATTTTGTTCTGTTTATGAACTTCATATTTTTTAAACGTGTACATTTGGGATTTTCTAAAACAAAGGTTCTATTTACAAATTGTATGACTTAGTTCTGAAATGTTCTGTCTGTGAATAAGCACTTTGAATGCACACAAGAGGACCAATCAGGATCAGCTTTCTTACTTATGTAACAGCGAGAAGTATCTGAGGAAATCAAGTTTGACTGTTTTATTTATATTTTTATGAAGAATAGCAGCTTAAACTTCAGTTCTTTTTTTTCGATATATGAAAGGCAAAAACTTTAACATAACACAACATCTTAAACCTACTCAGATTGCAGATAGAACTCACCTCTAGATGCCTCGACCTTTAAAACAATGTTATTTGATCAACAATTAAATTTATCACAATCTCAGGTGAGAAAACAATGATCTTGAATACGTTTAAAGAGACCCTTGGATTCTAAACATAATTTCTTGTATGTGCATGTGTTTGTGTGTGCTAGTACCTATAAACAATCTGTGAGTTTACAAAATACAACAATCTTCAGGATTGTAGTTATCCAGTTACTTCCGTGATGTGTAATCAAAGATTCATTACAGAAGTACCTTGATTCACATGATGTCATCTTGTCACTGGTGGTGATACAGTAACTGAAAAGCAGAGTCAACCAATAACAATAGACTAGACCGCTTGACCAATCAGAGTACACTAGGAGTCGGGCCTTAAATGGGAGTATATTTTACACACAAGGAAAGGGATTTCACTATGTCCTTGGTGTTTCGAGTCTGAAGTACTCATAGGTCATGTTTTTGGCAAGTTAAAGGGTATAGGTAGTTAAGATGGTTAGGTTCACTTAGGGTTAGAGTGTGGATTAGAAAACCAACATGCCACAACCACGGATCAGATCAAAACACCACGGCTTCAGTGAGAGCTATGAGGAAAGATACGAAGCTAATAAAAACTAATAATGCATTCTTTAAAGATTTCATGGTGAGGGCACAGACAATAAAACTAATAATAGTTTTATCTCCAAACAAGGGTCCCTTTAAATTGCATATTCTTAGGAAGCATTGAGCCAGCCCCAAAGACCAGAACATCACAAACGGGTTAATAACAAAAGTAATAATGTGTACACAAATATACTGACAAATACATGTGTACAATATAACACCGTGTAACGGTTTATCTTCAAATTTGTCCTTTAATCTAATTCAGATTAGTTTTAATCACACATAAGGAAATTGCGTGGTTTGCGCACAAAACTAAAATAAACACAAGTGACTATAAAACCAATGAAGCGTCCGAAGCAAGTGTTTGCCATGGTGTACGGTATGTTATTATGGCTAAACAGAGCATTAAACACTGAAGAAGTCATTTCTAGAAACATTGACCATTTTCTTTTGGCAAACGTCCAATATTTATCAAAACTCCTTTTGTACAATGATGCAGTACAAACTTTGTTTTGATAAACTTTATAATCATCTTTATTGATGGTGAACCAAAGCATTCAAAGATACTCATTTGAGTTCATTAAAGGACATCCCTAATATATTGTAAACAATGTGAACCTGTGTATTTTACTTAAAAGAGGACGGGTTGCCAACTACATGAATAAACTTCTCCGTCTCTAGAAAATTAGGACCTTCCAAGAAAGGCAAATGAAAGAATGTTGCATGCAAATTGAATTCATCACTGAGTTGGTGTCAGCTGAAGATGTCTTCGTGAGATTTTATTAGCTCAGTGTGACTGTAGTTCACTGAGGGCAATGCAGTTCAGTTCATAGCATGATTTGCACTTGTGTTGCCATGGTTATTAGTGTCTGAGCATGGCTCGGCCTGTCACAGTCTTTATTATAAATCTCTGCATTTCTTCTCAGAGTAAAGTCTCAACTCATTCCTTTTCTTATTTCATTTGGTTTGGATCAACCTACTTGCCCACCTTGTATTGCTGTATTATTTTTGTTGTCTTATTTATGGATTTATCATTTCCAAACTCTATAGTTTGTTTTCCATTTGCTCAGGCTTTTAGACTTGTTTTAACCACTAGAGGTCTGCTTGGGGTTTTTGGAAGCTCTTGTTTTCTGTGATTTGATTAATTGTTTTCACATGTGCCTTGTTACTGGAAATTGCATTTAAGCTGCACTTTTCCTTGGTTCTCTGCTCAGGGTTTGATTTACCATGACAGGGTATTGGTCATCCTGCCTGTGGGTCCGAAGGGATTTTTGAAATAATGGTTTTTGTAATTGTGTTCTTTTGGAATAACGTGGAAAACCTTTTTGGTTAACGCTTGTGTCTCATATAAAACTCTTTGTTGAGGAGAATAAAGCAGTAATATTTTACCTGAACTCAGGCCTTTGCAGTTGGATCCTCATCGACTTACTTCAGTGTCTGTAACTGCTTCCAGACACATTTAAGCCTTTAGCAGACATGCATTATACTATACATGCATTCATTCAAAGTATGTTTTAGTGCCATAACCACTGAGCTACAGGAAAGCTGAGTGTTTATTTTTGTGTTTGTCATTTTATTCCCTTCTGAGCATGTTTGCAAATGGTTCCTTTTCTGAAAAGAAAAAGTTTACAAGGACACTTTTTCGGTAAAAAAGAAAGCCTGCAGCATTTAGACATTAGAAACAGATTTAGACAGGCTTTATAAATGCCAGACTTCTATTTGATTTATTTGTCTTTGCAATAACCAATCACATATTTTAATGCTACAATACAAATTTGTCCCTAATAAGGCAATCAATATTTTTTGGATATCAGAACTACATTTTAATTTACACAAATGTATGTTCTAATCGTCATCTCTCTATGTCCAATCATCTTCCATGCATTTTTTTTAATCAAGAATCACTACTTGCTTTTCACTGATCTGTAAGAAAGGTGCTTTTATTAAAACTTGATTTACTCTATATACAGACACTTATAGCTTTAAAAAATTAACTTTATAAATTATAAAATGTATTGGTTTAACCTATTATATGGTTATATATTAACCATTAACTGGGTAAATTTAAGGCAATTTTTGGGTTTATCCATTTTGTCAAAGGAACCATATTACATGGATTTCAGTAACGCGGCATTTTTTTTTTTTTGAGTCCATTACAAAGTAGTAACTTAAAAGTCACAAAATATTACTTTTTAAGTATGTACTCACATTGGTCAAAACTTAAAAAAAATCAAATGCCAGTGTCTCTATCATAAATGCACCCTGGAGAGTTCTTTCCGTAGCTGTGTGAAAGGGGCCACATGTATCACCTTAAATAATATTGACATTACCTATGACATTATCATCATTGTTATCTGTTTTAAATAGTCAACCTGAACTTCTGAACGTTTACTACCTTTGTTTATGAACATAGTCCCTATAGATTTACTTGTTCCTCATGGCTGGACTAAAACGACCTCTGACCTGCACTGATATAAACAGAACAGGATTATATTGGATTCAGCAGGGCCAGTTTGTAAATGTGCTGATCTGCTCCACTTTCCTTTCTTCAAAACAACCACCTCCCTCCCTACCCCTCCCTTTCACTCTCTCTTTTCTCCCACCCTTGCTTGTCAGACAACACATTTAAAGAGTGAACATGATGGTGGCCACAGAGAAGAACTTACTTGAGGATTACCCAACAGTCTGATAAACTCCAACAATAACAGGTAAAAGATCTGCATTTTTTTATATTGCGTATGATTGTGTATTTATATGTGTATTGTACCAAACACAAAGTCAACCTGGTGTCGCAAAAGTTTTCTTTTTGAGGTTTTAAAGAATAGTTCACAAAAAATATACATTGATACTCGTTCCTACTAAATAACTTATTTTCATCAGTTAAGGTTATCAAACAGTTTTCCATGAAAGTCAATAAGTGCCAATGCATTTCATATGTTTTATCAATTTTTCTTGGTCACAATTCATGTTTAATATGTTTAAATGAGGAGAGGACGTTACACAAGAGCAATGACGTGAATACAAGATGACAGAATTTCCATTTCTGGCTGAATGATTTCTTTAGTTCACCTGCAGACTGAGCTATATATAGGTATATAAACAGAGCTATAAACTCTCTTCACTCAAGATTATTCAGTTCTATTTCTTACATATTGCTAATAAAACATGTGACTCAACAACCACTATTTAAAAAAGCAACAACGCAAAAAATAAATTTATCATCATAAATTTACCCTCAGCATGTTTGAATTCTTGTCTTCTGGGGAACACAACAGAAAATATGTTGACGAATGTCGGGAACCAAAAAACATTGGTCTCTATTGACTTCACCTATGGACAAAAGCACAGAGACATGTCTCAAATTATCTTCTATTGTGTTTCACAGAAGAAAGAGTCAAATGCAGGGTGAAGTTCCCCTTTGAATTAAAAAATTTATTATAAAACTGTATAAAAGTGTCTTGTGTGCCTGGTCCCAGAGTAAACATGGGCATGCCAGTGTCACCTTTAAATCATAGAACACCATACCCTCTGTAAGGAGACTGTTTCCATCTTTCTTTGTTTTCCTTTCCTTTTATTCTTACTTATTTAATCTTAAAACCTTTCTGTCTCTGTCTCGTCTTTCCTTCTTTCCATCAGTAAAATCCATTTAGCAAATGATTCTCTACAGTCACAGAGACGGGAATGGAGGTGCTATTTTTAGCACCAACCAGGGAGGAGAGAGAGTGAGAGGCACAAGAATAAGGGCGAGCTAGCAAGCAGGAGTGAGAGAGGAGGAGAGAAAATCATTATTTTTTGTGTTTAGAAGCAGTTGGAGACTCTTAGCAGAGGCAGGGAGCGAGGGCATCAGTGGAGAAGAGGAGAGGAGGCAGAAGAGAACCTCGGAAACATCAGGCAGCCAGGCTCAGGTGAGAGATGGAAGTATATTGTGTTACAGTAGAAAGAGGATTTCTTTGTACCTTAGGTCTAATGTATACAACTAATCTAATGTGCTGTTGTAAATAGTCAGTTGGTAGAACTAATTTTTAAGTCTCAAATTAGATTAATCCGATGGTGACCAATCACAGAGATTCTTTACATTTTGACAATGACGTCAGATTATTTTTTGTTTTGTTTTTAGAAGCAACGTTGGTAAATCAAGTAGTGTAGAAAATGCTTGGCATATTTATTCAAAAATTTTTGTTTGAGCAGATTGGGTGTTGGGTTGTTTACATCTGTCACAATACAGAGGGGTGATTTGGGCATGGGGTGGGCAGGGGTTTGGGGTGGAGCTCTGGTGTGTGTGTGTGTGTGTGTGTGTGTGTGTGTGTGTGTGTGTGTGTGTGTGTGTGTGTGTGTGTGTGTGTGTGTGTGTGTGTGTGTGTGTGTGTGTGTGTGTGTGTGTGTGTGTGTGTGTGCGTGTGCGTGTGCGTGTGTGCCCTCTGTAATTGCTAGAAATCTGAGCACAGCCTGGGATGTGATGGGAAGAGGCGTTACCATGGAGACTGGTTCTGCACATATTCCTGTAACCAATCCCTTCCATTACAAGCATTGATTTTCGGCATTTACAGTATAGAGCATAAATAAGAAATGATAAAGCCATAATAACTTCTAAAACAATGCTGTTTAATAATGAATAAAACTATGAGATGGATTCTGTGGCATTATTTCTGTGGAGCTTAAGACCAGCGCAAGATGTATAAGCTGTCATTGAGCGAGGTAATGTTTATGCAGGTGAATTGATGTTATTTATTTAGGAAACTAATATTTGTTATTAAGTTCTATTGAGAAAAAGAAACAAACTGGATTTAAAATGTTTTGTGCATAACAAATTTAAATATATGAATAATATGAAGACAAAAATAAGAAAAAAAATTTTTGTTTTGACAACATAATGTCTTTCATAAAGACTTAATTATTTTTATATTTCCATTAAAAGTCATTTTTCGTTATATGACCAAATAATGAAGAAAAAGCAGCAAATAAAAGCCCACAAACGAAAATCCTTCAAAAGAAGCTTTCTGATAAATAATTTTTTCACATTTTAGGCTAAGAATTGCTGGAATACAACATTGTTATTTATAATAACATACTTTATTTAGATAATGTTAGACAAAAACATAATAAACACATCTGTTTGTATTTTTACATAAAGAGTTCTATTTTTATTTTATAGTTCAATTAATTTTGCTTTTGAGAAAGTGTTTCAAAATTTTAAACAATTTAGCTAGTGATAAATCTTAATACATTTGGTACCATTCTTGACATTTATTTTTTGACATTGCATCAATTGAGTCTAAATTTAAAGAGTCTCTAACATCTGTGTTTAATCTCACATCTGGTCACCAAAACCAAAACATCTCATTTGTAATTTTGTTATTTGTTTCCACATGCCTTTATAATGACCTACTCTCTGCCTTTTTTCAGACATGCGTCCCAGGTCCAGATTACTTGCTAAACGGGGCCTTCCCACCATCAAGGAGGGTTACGAAGAACTGGTGCAAGACCTTAACCAGACCAACAGTCAGCACACTACCACACAGGACTACTTCCTTTCCATTTGCCATCTGGCCCGTCCCACCTTCCCTATCCATGAGCCCGACTATGACATTCTCTCCATCGGCCCCCTGGACTCCCCAAAGCCCTGCCTACGCTTGCGTCAGCATGTGCAACCTCCACAGGCCTACACCTCCACAAGAGGTGACTATGCAGTACAGCAAGTTCAGAAAGAGAAAGAAATCAGATGTGCTCCATCAGAACTCAAGCCTTCGGTTTCTGAAGAAGACAAAGGATGCAGAAGTGATGGCCTAGGCCCCACTGATCCACTCGAGTACCTTTACAGCCACAAGGGTGCATTAGCTTCTTCCATAAAGAGGGGAAGCATTCCCCAACGTAGGCCACGTTGTGACACATTTCCATGCTTTTCCTCCACGTCTGACACGCAGCGCAAAAGCAGCTGCCCGGAGCTTTGCCTGGCAGAGGCTGTTAGTGCGGCGGCAGTCACTGATGCGACGGTCACTTCAGCAACAGTCTTACAGCGGTCACCGCTTAACAGAAAGAAGCTAGACGACGGTAACTTGGGTGCACGCAATGGCATTTCCAACAAGCTAGATGGCTCCTCTGCTGGTTGGAGAGGGAAGGGCAACCGATGCATGGACAAACAGACCATAGTGTCCCACTGGATCGCAGAATGCCGCAGTGCGTGGAAGGAGGCCCGCATTCGTGCGTGCATGCTGCCTGCTATCGCCGAAAAGTAATCCGAATTATGACTTTGCACTTCAGGTTTATATGAATATACATATTTCGAAATCCATGACCCTAAATATGGTGCCACACCATGGTGTAGAGTTACAATGAATGTCAATGACAAGACTGAGTCAGTCCAGTGATGTCCAGTCTTCATCAATGAAGGCATTGATTGTTGGATGCCTTTAACACTGTTAGTTGGATTTTTAAAAAGTAAAGACAATGTATCACAATGTCAGTTCTTATAAAGATTGCTCAATATAGTTTAGAGGTTATCTGTCCAATAGTTATCACATGTCTTACTGAATCTTCGTAACATGTTAGAGTTTGGAAACTCTTTAAAGGACAAGGTTTTGGTACATTTGCATTTAAGAGCAGTTACTGTGATGAAGAATTAAAAATCCTACTTTCCAAAACTCCCAGTTTGTGAAATGTCAGCTAAGACTGATTAGTTTGGGTAAAGGGTTCTTCAACTCTTTGTCTTGCTCTTTGGTAATTCACTGCCATTGCGTTACAAAAGAAACCATCATCTATCATTAGACTCATAACAAAAAGATCTTAGGCTAACTGAAGCACAAATAATAGCTTTGGGGAAAAATTAGGTTAATCATACAAAAATGACGAAATCTACAGGTTAGGAATCACATCAGATCAAAACAGACTATGTAGAAAGAAAAATGCTCTTATATATTGTTTTGGTATTCGGATTTGAAAATGTGGAGCTACACTGTTATTCTCATTGACTATTTGTATACAACCAAAAGTCTTGTTTCTCTGCATTGATTTGGTGTATCTGTTTTTTAGAGAATCATACTGTTAAGAGATTACTAAGGTTGCATGTGACTTTATAAATTATTTTGTATTTATGCTTAAAAAATCTTTAAATGATTGAATGCAATGATCTGCAAGCAAACTGTATATATATAACTCTGTATGAGTAATGAAATCTGTTGTTTGTACATTTTCAACAGCCTTGTACCCCCCCACCACACACACACTTTTTTAAAGAAATAAAATGTCTGTGTTTTAAGGGTGCTCTTTGGATGTGTCACTTTCTGTCAGTGTATCCACTTCATTGTTGACATTACAGTGCTGAACTACTACATAGTAGGCTACATTTAGTTTAAAATTACAGTTATGTTTCATTTTACAGTAAAACCTTAATAATCGTTAATTTACAATGATCTAACTCTAGCAACTACATTTTAACCAAGATATTTGTAATAAACATATACTACACTAAATTATAATCATTGTTTTAAATGTTTTAAGGGACAGTCGTGGCCTGGTGGTTTGAGTCTTGGACTCGTGATCTGAAGGTTGCTGGATCGAGACTCGGTACCAGTAGGAATACCACGACTGAGGTGAGTCCCTTGAGAAAGGCACCGTGCCCCCCACTGCTCCCCGGGCGCCGCAGCATGGCTGCCCACTGCTCCGGGTGTGTGTTCACAGTGTGTGTGTGTTCACTTACTGTGTGTGTGTGCACTGTGTGTTGGGTTAAATGCAGATCACAAATTGCAAGTATGGAACACCATGCTTGGCAACACGTCACTTCACTTCGCTACAGTGTGTACCATGACCTCCACTTTAATTTTTTACTATAACGCATCCTTAAGACTATTTATCTCTTATGATCAAGAAAAAATATTTTACTTATTCCAGTGAACCTGAACTATTTAACAAAAGTAAAATGTCTAACACAACCTAGAAGTATTATTTTTGAATATTTGTCATCAAAATGAACTATAGCAATAATTGAAAGCCATCATAAGGCAAAATAATGTCTTAAAAAAGCTTTTAAACATTTCTTATTATAAAAATAAAATGGCACTATTGAATTTTCATATAACTATGCATCACCATTACATGGATCTTGCCACCTTTAGCGTGTTCTGATAAATCACAAACATAGCATTATGGTTTGCCATAACATTTTGTATTATTGTCTTTAGAAAGAAAATCAAAACATAATCAAAACATTATAAAGGCCATGTGCAGTTTAAACAATTAAATTAATTTCAATTGACCATTGCTGCTTACTAAGTATCCTATCATAACTCCATGTATAAATATTATTGGGTCACTATATAACAAATGTTAAACTGAACATTAAAGCTGTTACTCATCTTTAAGTGTTTTCTCACCTTTAGGCCAATAGTCATAAACAAACAAAGTCTTTCACTGCCCCCTGTGGCCAGATTAAGCACTGCAGCAGCCGTCATTTAAACACCACACGGAAGTATCGCGAGAACACGCGAGAGTTGCTGTCCCAGCTGTGTCCGCTCGTGCTACATTGTCTCGCGGGGAACGGGAAGTTATGGCAGATGCCAAGCTGAACACTTTTCAAACATTTGTGACGTGTTTTGTTACCTTTCCGTTACAAATTCAAGCTCTGCTCGACTGTTAGCTGCTGTAGAGAGACCCTTGAGCAGGTAAAGAATCTCAAACCACATCTCAAACCAGTTTCGGGTCGCCTAAACTGGATTGAACAGCAGTTCTCCTCATTTACATATTATTTATTAAAAAAATACATGCTAGGTTTTAAAAGATATCATATTAAGAGACGTTTAATATCTTTATTTACTGTAATTTGTCTAACACATGTTCATTCAGACGCTGTTGTGTAACGGTTCACACTGCACGCGGAGGAACAACATTACGTGACGTCATCTCTTAAATCCCAGACGTTTTTATTTAAAATGACTCAGTGTCGTTTTATTACAATTATTATTGTTTTGTGACGTCATAGCAAGTATTTGTATTGTGTTTAGTCGGATTTATAGTTTTCTTGAGTATCACTTTTGTGTTAGTGACGTCATGCTTTTATGGTTGTTAGGTGATACTGACTCTCTCTTCTCTTTCCTGTTTGATGGCTGATGAGCAAATGCATTGTCTTCCTCTGATGGATCTCTGGGTTTTTCTTCAACTATCTCTTTATTTTTCAGGCTGTATTTCCTCCAGTGCCACACAATGATCTGTGTACAGACTTTAGATTGTGAGAGTCATCCTGTGCACTAGCAGTCAGATCTGCTTTGGGTGAGTGATGGGCATTTTGCATCTTGTAGTGGATCAAACACCACACATTAAACTCTCAATTCTGATTTTAAAGTCATTGGGTTGGCAAATAAATGTGATTGTATGTTTAGATGGTGTGTCTGATATATGTTTATGTTGCTATGGTAATGATGGAAGAACCTAAAGGCTTTACTGTAATTAATATCTCTATTGTCCTGAGTTTGTGAGTTTAATTTTTGATTTTAAATCATTATTACTATAAGTCATCCCTTACGTTTCACTCTAAGGTTTGCACGGTTCTAACCAATAAAATGTGTTTAAAAGTGCATGTCAACTTTGACGATACAGCATTTGATCATTTAAAAGTAAAGTTTCTTTGAAGGACAGGAACGATATGTTGATGACCGTGCTATTATAAATGTCTGTTTACCCTTTTAATTAAAGGATTTTTTTTTACCTCCCAAATAAATCTAATTTTCATTTACCCATTTTAATATTATTTTAAACCTGTGTGACTAAGTAGATTTTTAATAATGTATACCAAAAGGAGATGTTCATTAAAGTTTTAGTCACATGTAAATGTGAGTAAATTATACACATAGTTTAAACATTCAAATAAAAGATCTTGTGAGTATTTACACAAGGCAGAGGTTGAACACTGTACAACAAGATTGCATAACTTTGTCCATATAATGATTAATCTGAGGCTGCTGGTTATTTTTTGTCTTTACCCCAAAATTTGTACTTTTTCCCCCTCCAGATTTGATCCTGTCCTCTATCATATTGGATTTCTCCAGCTTTTCAGATTTGATATAACAAACACCTCATTCTTTAGACATGGTGTCCAGACCTGGAGATGTTCCAGGTAAATAAATGAGATACACTTTTATCTAACAATGAGGGATGGTTAATAAACTGTTGTCATCATTTACTGTCCGACTTGTCATTTAAAATCTGCATGGCCTTCTTTCTTTGCAGAACACAAAACAATATATTTTGAAAAAGGTTGGCTAAAGAAAACCGTTGATCCCAATTCACTTGGTTCATACAATAGAAGTCAATGGATACTAGTGTTTTTTTGTCCACCAGCATTCTTTTAGATATCCTATTTTATGGTAAAGTAATTAAGGTTAAATTGGCAAGATATGAGTAAATCATGACACAATTTTCAATTTGGATTAAACTATCTATTTAACTTGTCAATGGATAGTAGTCATTAACTCACCTAGTAGTGTGTTCAATGCAGTTTGAGCTGGATTTTGGTAATGCAGATCATGCAATGCTTTGTTGTTTAATTTCAGCCCTTGAAGCGGGTTCAGGTGTTAGTGATGGTCTCCTCGGAGGCATGTCCATTCCCGTTGGGATGGCCCGTCGAGCTCTCAGCTATGATGAAAACCTTGAACGACCTATGTCTCCACCTCCAACAGACATTAATATTAGCAACCTATGGAAGCGACCGGTTATTCCTGAGCGGAAGTTTGCACGACTGGCCGAGGTGTTTTTTCAATGGTTATCCGAATTAACCTTTTAAACCCAAGTTAGCTGCATGAGTTGGTCAACTAATGTGTGTATAGTGTTTTGCTATTAAGACCTCTATTAGGTTTCTTACAGGCGTAGGAAAACAATTTGTATTGTTATTTTATTAACTTCATTAAATTTTGATTATTTTCATTAACATTCCAACCATACAGGATTGTTGGATTTCATAAATATGATACAAAGGTAGTTTTATGCTGACCAGTCCTTTAAAAGACTGGGTTTCACTTAACTGTTGAATTTGGAAAACTTGAAATCAGTGAACATGTTTAATACATATGCAATACTTAATAGCATTCAACAAATTTAATCTCAGTTTAATACATTCCAAAGTCAATGGCTTGTGTTGTGGTTTTGTAGGCTTATGCTAAGATATCTCTTGTATATCTGTAGGAAGATGAGTCAGATGGAGTAGCAAAACAAAGTGTTACCTTTGAATCTTCCAAACCTCCAATCGCTGTGGTGAAAGCTAAAGCCTCATCTGTCATGAGCTCCCTCATCATCAGTAAGGATGCCTTGAACTTTATTTGACAGTGTCTTTGTAACGTAACGGTGCCGTAACGGTTTTGGTTTGTGTTGCAGAACAGACTCAGGAGAGTATGCACAAGTTTGAGAAGCAGGCAGGACTGACTGATACAGGCTATACTCCACACAAAGGCTTATCTGCTGAAGAGACCCGCTACCATCGTCTAGCAGAGTCAATGCATGTAGGCAGAGACCATTACACACAACACTTAAATTGCAGTGTACAGATGGCTATCATTTTGTGGATGTCCTCAAATAAGCTGAAATTCAAAATAAAGAAATTTTGTTTGTGGATATTATAGAAACTTCAGATGCAAAATATGGATTCCAAGGAAGAGAAACAGCCATCTTCAGGTCAGTCAACACCTGCAGGAACCCCACAATCATCACCCAAACAGAAACGCAGGTACAAAATGAGTCAAGATCTTATGCACACGCCTATGCATTAGCTTGACTAAGATATTTGTGACATGATTGTCATACTGTTTTGTGTGTTTGGCAGAGGCTGGTTCAGCAGTCAGGGCTCTACTGCATCCCTCACAGGTTCTGAGATGAGCACCAGCTCTAGCTCTAGTATAGATCTGAATACAGGAGAGGGCACTGTAGAGCGCTGGGGCGTTTTTGGACCTCGAACTCAAGTCATGAAGTCCACCACTGACCCAGGTACAGATCCAGCACCAACAGGTAAACCATACAGAGCACCTTATGTGGAAAATATTCCTGATGATTTTTGCTTAAGATTAAACTAATCCTAATGAGCAACACTTCTGTTCCATTTGTTTAAGCAGTCTATGTAGGACTGAATTATTAAAGTGATTTGATCAAACAATACATAAGTTGTTATTACTATTGCATAATCTTCCACCTTATAGTAAACAATTTAACTTTTAAGCAATAAGATCTCTAAATGTTGAAAATAAACTCCAATAATCTAAATCTCTACCTCTCTGTTGCTGTTATTTTTTTATATAAAAGAAGTTAAAAGCCAAAAGGAGGGCAGAAAAGAGAAATGATGCACATAAGAGCGCTATTTGAATTAATGTCATTGTAAGGGCAGGCTAGCTCCTCATGTTTATCCAGGACCGTTTATCTATATTTACCAACCACTGCAGAGATCCAACCTGTTCAGTTGATAGAAACAAGGTCCAGCAGCATGAAATCTCTTCAAATGTTGCATCAAGAATCTGTGTGATGGTGCACTTAAAACCCTCTCAGGCTCATTCCTGTGCGTTTTACAGGGGGTTTTGCTCTGCAGTCTTATAAGGGAGCCCAGAAACCAACCCCGATGGAGGTGATGAAAGCCCAGGCCACACGCTTGGCAGAAGACCCAACTGGCTTTAAAGCACCCCCTAAGATGGAGATTCCCACTGTTGAGGGGAGAAGACAGGCAACCCGACCTCACAAGCTCAAGCACCGTGATATGAACGTGCTCACGCCCTCAGGATTCTGAGTACCACTTCTTGTAAACCCCTCAGATTGTACACATCATGAACCTGTAGCTGGTCTACCCTTGTGTTCCCCTGTGCTTTCCTGCTGTTCAGTCACCACAGTACTAAAAGCTTTTTCCTGTCGTAGAGAACCCTACATTCCTTTCAGAACCTCTAGTGTCTAATGTAAATGTGAGCTTTCAAAAGATGTGCGAATGATCACTTTCGTTGGTGCCAGTGTCTGTTTTGTTATCATCATATGTGTTTTGGTGTTCTGTTTGAAGGGAGATTTCACACAAAAGTAAAAAAAATCTTCATATGCACTAGTCATCCTCCTCGAATCTAAATTACTTTTTTCTGTGGAATTTGTCAGATTTTGACTGACTGCCTCTGTTAATCCTTGGTGTCCTTTTTCATTCTGGAAAAGGGAGAAGCGTGAGTGTTTGTCATTCTTTTTTTCAGTTGGAAGAAAGTTGTTGGTTTGAAATGATATAGGTTTGTGGAAGCGATTCTTATTCTTTCAAGATTTCTCTTTAATTTGGAATGTGAGCGAGAGTGTTTTGATGTTTTCGAAGAAACTGTAGCGTGTATATTCGTTAGCTTTCATGTTAACACTGACTGATCAAATACATTGTGTTTTTAATTGGTGGCTTTTATGCAGGATGCATTCTATAGCCACAAAATAACTTGAGAATTTGATGTTTGTCTGCCTAGTTAACATGTAATAATAAATGATATTGTAATTATTTTCTGTATAACAACAGAACACAACAGGTTCAGTGATAACTTAATTGTTTAAGTCTTTACTGTTGTGTATCGTGGTCTGAGACATTTAAAGCATCGTTCTGATGCGGTTGTGATGAGGCCAGTCTAACAAATGATAAGGGCACTAAAATGACTGTTGGCTAAGCAGATTTTGAATGATGTTTTATTTAACATAGCAGCTCTCTACAGAGTGTGTTATATTTTTGTTACAAGGTAAATGTTTTGTTGGATTTCTCCAAAGATTGAATGTAGTAACTTTGATCTTGTTGGAACTGTTAGTACATGAATAAATAAATAATAAATGTCACATTGCTTTTTAATTTAGTCTTAACTGCAGTTCCCTGTAGTGCTTTTACTTTTGTGCAACTTGGTCGAAAATGAATTGGTATAACATTTTAAATAATTTACTAATTAACTACACTTGAATTGACATGTATAGCTCTGTGGGTGTAGATCTGACATTTTAGAAAAATAATATTGTTTCGAAATAGTTCCGCCTCATTTTTTTAAGGTTATTTCATCAATATTAAGGTTGACAAGGGAAAGCAGAACTTTTTCAAAAGTCAATTAACAATTAAAGAATAAAAATCATGCCTTATCATAAATTGTGTCATTAATACCCTATAGATTCTTCTAGTTTTGCAATGTTTTACTCCCACCAGCTCACATGGTCCTATACACTTTGTATTTTTCTTCCACAAGGAGGCAGTGGCTTCCCTACAAAGCTTCTTTGCTGGTATGACACCCATTCAATACATCATAAGAGTAAAATGTTGCTCAACTACCCTTGCTCTAAATATGATCACCCTTCACGAGAAAACAAAATCCAAAATCTTGACTGTTTCAAAGAGCTCTTAAATAAACAACAGCACATGATAGAAACGTTTGTTACACAACTGCCTCCAACATTTACTCCATCTTTCTTTGGCCATCTCCTCACTACTGATGCTGCCATGGTAATCATGTTTTCTGGGAAGTCCGGCCCTGGCTATCCTCCACCCAACAGCGCTCTCTCTCTCTCTCTCTCTCTCTCACACACACACACAAACACAAACCCAATCCCTCTTCCAGAGGCCCTTTGTGACGTTGTAATTTTGGATGCTGTCATTTCCTACGCTTGTCGTTCCCAATGTCTGGATTTAATATGAAGCCTGGTGGTCCACCCAGTTCTGAGAGTGTGAGGGGTTCTGTTGTATGTGATTCACGGTGATAGAGTCATGAGATCACAGTCTGACCACGACAGTCAGGGGGTTTAGGGCTTGTGAGGTTGTGTTGTCTTAAGTTTGTGCGTAGGAAGTGTGTTGATGGTGTTACTCATACACAACCTCAGTCTCATCATGATAGCAGACTTTTTAAATCATTTTTTAGAAATGCTCGTTTGATGGTGTCATTTATTACCAGTTAAAAATCTTATTCTTGCATTTATCATGGCAAGATTTTTATCATTTTCATTCAAGGAAGTAGACTTATTTCTTAAACAAAGGGGTTTTCCTTTTTCTTGACTTTCCTTTATCTTAGTTTCCTCTTACATTTTGATCTTTATTCATATTTCCGCATGTAGTTCATTAATAAGACCATGATTTGATGAATATGATGGCCCTCTCCATGGGACTTATACTTATTGTGTCATGTATAATTAGTATTGACTAGAAGTTTAAAGTCCAAGAGTGATATAAAAAAATGAGAGTACTTTTTGGAGTAATCTCCTTGGTAACATGACGGACGATTTGAATGGAAGAACGCTGAGCTCAGTTGTTTGGCTCCACTGGTCTTGATGAAATGGTTTGCACTATTGAAGTCACATAATGTTCAAACCGATCTTAGTTTTTGACCAGTGAACCATTAAATCCCATAGTCGTGTGTTTACATTTGGCGTGGAAGATTTATTTTTTGTTTTGGTTGCAATAAAAATTAAGGAATTCTTTCTTGGCCCAATTCCTGTATTCTTTTGTTTTTAAATATAAGGTGACAAACTTTACACTCGTGGACTTGAACGTTTTCATTTTGCTTGACATTTTATCATCAATTGAATGTATTATTATAGGTCCTGTGGTGGGAACTACAGATGTGATTTATATTTATTGATAAGATAAAATACAATTACATAGATCATCTTAGTATTGAAACCAACATCTCTTAGCATGGAAGGGCAACTGAAATAATGTTTAAACTTGGAACTTTAGAATACTTTTTGTACCATCCTTAAACCATGTCCACATTTTCTGTTTTTGGAAATGGAAAAACTGCGTATAATCATTTAAAGAAGTTCACAAGCACATTTTAATACTCTTCAATGGCTAGAGGGCAGATGTTGCAAGATTTTAATTCTCATGAGACAGAGTTGTTTATGAGCAACATCCAAAACACAGAATTGTACCTGTTAGATATTGAATAAGAAAACATTTTAGCTTATTTATTTTTATTCCATCTGTACTAGAAAAGGATTGCCCTTTGCTGAAATAGTCAAAGCCATTGTCAACCGCTACATGTGGTTAAGGTCAATGTTGTTTTAATTTAGATTTGGCAGAACAGAAAGACAATCCATATATTTATACAATTAAAAAAGCCCTCTTTTTCACAAGTATAAATAGTTATCAATTAAAAATTTTAATGTTTCTGTTTATATTCTTTATTTTTCATGAACCGTACTAACAAACAATATACACTATTTATCTAAGTTACCACTAATCTAAGAGCATCAGGTTTATGGTTTCTGATAATGGAAAGTATAAACTGTTTGAATGCAAATTATTATTTTGCATTGAACTAATGCCAACATACAAGACACTAAACAGTGCAGATAGCAGTGATCTGGGTACGGAAAACAAAAGACATTGCAACACATAGCCGCACTTTGACTCTGTAAAAGTATTATTGAGGGTGTGACTGTTAAGCTTTCATACCAGCCTGTCAATTGTCACCGGCTGCCCACTCATGACACAGGGCAGCCCTGACAGCATACACGCTAAGAATGAATTTCCTGCATTTTCATTCACACGCGACATGGTCATCACTTCAGACAGATTACAGAATGTTTTCCTCTTATTATGTTGTCATGTGTTTTATGAGAAAGTCATGTTTTCATGCAAAGGGCTGAAGTGTATCAATTGCAATCAACCGCCACCCCCACCCCATTCATTCATTTATTATATTATTCTGACATGTGGTCAAAATGATGAAATTGTTTTTTATATGTGAGACTAATGTTATATTGTTATTGCCATCTGTTTCTCGTACATTGTTGCAAGCTGGCAACAACAAAATAAAATAAAGAAACAAAACTCATATTTTCCGGCTACACCTAACTCACTAACTCACTTCTTTTCTAACTACTCACTCTATCAAATCAAAAAAAAATAATAATAATAATAAAATTTTCTTTTGTAACTTCGCTCTCTGTGTAACTCGGTAGCATTGTTGTAGCACTTGTTCACCTATTGTTGTATCGGCTATTTACCGCTTCATTGTCTCCTCGACTATTGTAAGTCGCTTTGTATAAAAGCGTCTGCTAAATGACTAAATGTAAATGTAAATGTAATGTAAATGCATTGTTGTAGCACTTGTTCATCTATTGTTGTATCGGCTATTTACCGCTTCATTGTCTCCTCGACTATTGTAAGTCGCTTTGGATAAAAGCGTCTGCTAAATGACTAAATATAAATATATATATAAATATAAAACATAAACAATAGATAAACATATAATAGGCTATTGATTGAAGCACTTTAGATTTTTGATGTCAGAGCTTGTTCTTCCGCTTGTTGATTATTCTTGAAGTTAATAGGGAGTTTTGTCATACCCGACTGGTTTCAGGAAGGCTTCCCTGCAGGTTTTAACATGGCATTGATTGACATAAAGGCATGAGCATCAGTAAGGTCATGACCAATGCTGGGTGAATGGGTTTGTCCTCATTCCATTTCATCCCAATGGATTTCAGCTGCATTTAGGTGTGAGTTTTTGGGCAGGTTTCTTCCAGCACCACTATAATATTTCTTTTTAAACCGGCTTTGAACACAAATGTCACTCCCCTATTGTCTCATTGTAGGAGGCTCACAATATCTGGTGATTTATATGGCATACCATCACATTCTGAATAATTGTGCTTCCTGCATATAGTTTCACTTCACTGGAACACTACTTACCTATTCTTCAGACTGGATTTCTTCATAGCATCAGGGTGAGAGAGAGAGAGGGGGGGGGGGGGGGGGGTCACAGGTCCTCTGGCATTCTGGTGGGGTGATACATTGGGTTCACAAATCCTCCAATGGTCTCCCACAGGAGGACCACACAGGGTCCATGTCTTCTTTAGTTTAACATGACACAGATGTTTACACAAAGGATCAGTTTCACACTGTAGCACTAAGTAACAGTTCTATACCATACTGAAGGTACAGTAATTGACTTCAATAAATCAAATAATTGTAATCTAAAGTTGACACATTATTAATAAATAATGGTAAACAAAGTGGATTTGACTTCATACTGGACATATTGACCGTCACACGGCGAAGCTGATGTCATTTCAGTTATAGTAATAGTGCTTTTGTGTACTTTGTAAGAAAACTTTGTTATTAAACAACAGGACAGTTATTATTTATTAAAATAAAAACAAATATCTAGTTTGTAAATTCTATTCCATACTTGACACATTCTTTTTTACAATGATTCATCAGTGATGAACTTAACATAACAAAGTATTTATGACAATGCGAGAAATAAAAAGGCCTTGATCTGAACTTTATTAAATTAACATAGGACTTTATTAGTCTGATTGTGTATTACAGTATCCTCATGTGTAACAACAGTAAATTAACAGAAGAAAGGTTTTCAGGCATATTTCATACAATTTATAATATGTTGTTCAATTAAATTAATAATGTTTTGCTTGTATGTTTAAACTCATATTTACATTGAGCTTTTTACATTGTTAAACAATTATATGTACAATTTACATTGTCTCCTCGACTATTGTAAGTCGCTTTGGATAAAAGCGTCTGCTAAATGCCTAAATGTAAATGTAAACATAAATATTTTTAATCGCATCAATTAATGAAATATAGATGTGAATCCTTCCCCTAAAATTGTTTTTAGTGTTCCTTTTTCATGAATATGCTTATTTTGTCTGTTTTTAATAACTGATACTAAGATGAATAATACATTAACGTATCACATATATTGCAACAATGTAACCAGTAAACCTTAAAGGCAATAATTATCTGTTAGGAAAACCTTTAAATAATTTTAAAATGTGTGACATCTGAAAGTTTTTATTTGTTAAACAAAGATTTTTTCAAGATACTTGAAAATAATAAAAATAATCCTTATTGACAAACATTTACTTTAAAATAATAAAAAATAATCCTTATTGACAAACATTTACTTTAAAATAATAAAAAATAATCCTTATGGACAAACATTTACTTTAAAATAATAACAAAATCTTTATTGACAACATTTACTTTAAAATAATAAAAAATAATCCTTATCGACAAACATTTACTTTAAAATAATAAAAAATAATCCTTATTGACAAACATTTACTTTAAAATAATAAAAATAATCCTTGTCAACAAACATTTACTTTAAAATAATAAAAATAATCCTTATTGACAAACATTTACTTTAAAATAATAAAATAATCCTTATCGACAAACATTTAGTTTAAAATAATACAAATAATCCTTATCGACAAACATTTACTTTAAAATAATAAAAATAATCCTTATTGACAAACATTTACTTTAAGATAATAAAAATAATCCTTATCGACAAACATTTACTTTAAAATAATAAAAATAATCCTTATTGACAAACATTTATTTAAAAATAATAAAAAATAATCCTTATCGACAAACATTTACTTTAAAATAATAAAAAATAATCCTTATTGACAAACATTTACTTTAAAATAATAAAAAATAATCCTTATCGACAAACATTTACTTTAAACTAATAAAAATAATCCTTATTGACAAAAATTTACTTTAAAATAATAAAAATAATCCTTATCGACAAACATTTACTTTAAAATAATAAAAAATAATCCTTATTTAAAAATATTTACTTTAAAATAATAAAAATGGACCTTATCGACAGACATTTACTTTAAAATAATAAAAATAATCCTTATTGACAAACATTTACTTTAAAATAATAAAAAATAATCCTTATCGACAAACATTTAGTTTAAAATAATAAAAAATCATTCTTATCGACAAACATTTACTTTAAAATAATAAAAATAATCCTTATCGACAAACATTTACTTTAAAATAATAAAAAATAATCCTTATTTAAAAACATTTACTTTAAAATAATAAAAATAATCCTTATCGACAAACATTTACTTTAAAATAATAAAATAATCCTTATCGACAAACATTTACTTTAAGATGATAAAAATAATCCTTATTGACAAACATTTACTTTAAAATAATAAAAATAATCCTTATTGACAAACATTTACTTTAAAATAATAAAAATAATCCTTATCGACAAACATTTACTTTAAAATAATAAAAATAATCCTTATCGACAAACATTTACTTTAAAATAATAAAAATAATCCTTATCGACAAACATTTACTTTAAAATAATAAAAATAATCCTTATCGACAAACATTTACTTTAAGATAATAAAAATAATCCTTATTGACAAACATTTACTTTAAAATAATAAAAATAATCCTTATCGACAAACATTTACTTTAAGATAATAAAAATAATCCTTATCGACAAACATTTACTTTAAGATAATAAAAATAATCCTTATTGACAAACATTTACTTTAAAATAATAAAAATAATCCTTATTGACAAACATTTACTTTAAAATAATAAAAATAATCCTTATCGACAAACATTTACTTTAAAATAATAAAAATAATCCTTATCGACAAACATTTACTTTAAAATAATAAAAATAATCCTTATCGACAAACATTTACTTTAAAATAATAAAAATAATCCTTATCGACAAACATTTACTTTAAAATAATAAAAATAATCCTTATTGACAAACATTTACTTTAAAATAATAAAAATAATCCTTATCGACAAACATTTACTTTAAAATAATAAAAAATAATCCTTATCGACAAACATTTACTTTAAAAATAATAAAAAATAATCCTTATCGACAAATATTTAGTTTAAAATAATAAAAAATAATCCTTATCGACAAACATTTACTTTAAAATAATAAAAATAATCCTTATCGACAAACATTTACTTTAAAATAATAAAAATAATCCTTATCGACAAACATTTACTTTAAAATAATAAAAAATAATCCTTATTTAAAAACATTTACTTTAAAATAATAAAAATGGACCTTATCGACAAACATTTACTTTAAAATAATAAAAATAATCCTTATTGACAAACATTTACTTTAAGATAATAAAAATAATCCTTATCGACAAACATTTACTTTACAATAAAAACAATCCTTATTGACAAACATTTACTTTAAAATAATAAAAATAATCCTTATTGACAAACATTTACTTTAAAATAATAAAAATAATCCTTATCGACAAACATTTACTTTAAAATAATAAAAATAATCCTACTTTAAAATAATAAAAATAATCCTTATCGACAAACATTTACTTTAAAATAATAAAAAATAATCCTTATCGACAAACATTTACTTTAAAAATAATAAAAAATAATCCTTATCGACAAACATTTAGTTTAAAATAATAAAAAATAATCCTTATCGACAAACATTTACTTTAAAATAATAAAAATAATCCTTATCGACAAACATTTACTTTAAAATAATAAAAATAATCCTTATTGACAAACATTACTTTAAAATAATAAAAATAATCCTTATTGACAAACATTTACTTTAAAATAATAAAAACAATCCTTATTGACAAACATTTACTTTAAAATAATAAAAATAATCCTTATTGACAAACATTTACTTTAAAATAATAAAAACAATCCTTATCGACAAACATTTACTTTAAAATAATAAAAAATAATCCTTATTGACAAACATTTACTTTAAAATAATAAAAAATAATCCTTATCAACAAACATTTACTTTAAAATAATAAAAAATAATCCTTATTGACAAACATTTACTTTAAAATAATAAAAAATAATCCTTATCGACAAACATTTACTTTAAAATAATAAAAATAATCCTTATCGACAAACATTTACTTTAAAATAATAAAAATAATCCTTATCGACAAACATTTACTTTAAAATAATAAAAAATAATCCTTATTTAAAAATATTTACTTTAAAATAATAAAAATGGACCTTATCGACAATCATTTACTTTAAAATAATAAAAATAATCCTTATTGACAAACATTTACTTTAAAATAATAAAAAATAATCCTTATCGACAAACATTTAGTTTAAAATAATAAAAAATCATTCTTATCGACAAACATTTACTTTAAAATAATAAAAATAATCCTTATCGACAAACATTTAGTTTAAAATAATAAAAAATAATCCTTATTTAAAAACATTTACTTTAAAATAATAAAAATAATCCTTATCGACAAACATTTACTTTAAAATAATAAAAATAATCCTTATCGACAAACATTTACTTTAAGATAATAAAAATAATCCTTATTGACAAACATTTACTTTAAAATAATAAAAATAATCCTTATTGACAAACATTTACTTTAAAATAATAAAAAATAATCCTTATTGACAAACATTTACTTTAAAATAATAAAAATAATCCTTATCGACAAACATTTACTTTAAAATAATAAAAATAATCCTTATCGACAAACATTTACTTTAAAATAATAAAAAATAATCCTTATCAACAAACATTTACTTTAAAATAATAAAAAATAATCCTTATCGACAAACATTTACTTTAAAATAATAAAAATAATCCTTATTGACAAACGTTTAAAGTATGGGGTTTGTCCTCATTTGCATAGGGGTGTGTCTGCTCACGTGTGTTGTTTTAGAACCGGAAATACGAATAAAAAAAGCCCCAGAGCATTAATACTTTTAATTTATTTTACACCCAAACATTATTATGGGATATACATACCTCAAACCAACATAATGTGTATATATATATATATATAAAAACATAATCTAACCCTCACACAGTTCATTCCTCATCACATCCTTAAACACTCCAATAATATAAACAAGCTCAATGTTTAGCATTTACTCATAGTCCTGAATGTGTAATAATGTTGATAAACAGGTTCAGGGTAACATCACAGGGGTGACCCACACTCATGACACTCAGCCTGGGGTGGGCGGGGCCCGTGTTGCCATAGCAGCCAGAGGTGGAGCGGAGTGTAAGTTATAAGGCGGCTGTTTGTAATTCCTCCTCCAAGTCTTTGGATCATATCGTGCTGCGTGGCGTCACCAAAAGACCCCAAAACTCTCCTTTCCTGCCGAGAAACACCCAAACCATGTGTGGTAAGTGTACACTGTTTATTATTACACTATTACTACACACTGTACAGAAACCTAACCGCTCGGATACGTAGCCTACGCACACTTCTAATATACTTCCGTTTGACTTTTATCGCCGGGACTCCATTTAATGACAACATGAAGGTTTAAATGTAAAACTTTCATTGAAATGTGACAGCTCAAGTGACAGATCCGGGTTGGAGAGCAGGAATGCGGGAGTGTGTCAAATCTCAGTGAGCTCCCTACATCGGCAGCATTTCTGCACGGTATAACGTTAGTTGACGTACATGTGTTGACGTCATCAGCAGTGTCTACATACGTTGTGTGCTCAGTTTGATGAATAGGTTGCACAGTACGCAATGATTTGACACACCTCCAACACACAATTCTGGCTTTGCCACTTTCACCTGGCGACGTGGCTGATCTCAAATATTGTCACCTGCTCCTTAGGTTTCTTCTGTATACAATACAACATTTACTTCCTTTTATACTTTATTTACTTTGTACTGGGCTATGATGTATGCTTGTATGGCTTTAATCATATTCAATATAAATATATATATATATATATATATATATATATATATATATATATATATATATATATATATATATATATTAGTCCATTATATAAATGTATTGACAGGTCATATACATTTCTGTCATTCATTTAATGTTTGAAGAATAATGTCTTAAAGGCACAGTGCACCCTTAAAGAAACATTCTGTTCATTTACCATCATGTTGTTTTAACCTGTATGACTGCTTTTTCTGTGAAGCACCAAAGAAGATATTTTAAAAAATGGTGGTTGTGTCTATACGGAGGAGGTCGGTGAGGTCCCCTGCTTGAACACTTAATATCTTCTTTTGTTTTTAAGAAGGAAGTCATACAGGTTTAGGATTACATGGGGTGAATAAATATAGATCTATTATCTTGTTAATGATATGTTATTGCTTGAAATAATTCCATGATCATTTCGTCGCATTTACAAGTTGTCATAACGTAATTCGTCTTCAAACTACACTACTAGTTCTCCAGTCATCTTATTAACGTCTCCAAATGTTCTTTGTATCCGGCAGGAATTTTTGCTTACCTGAATTACAGAGTGCCCCGGTCAAGGAGGGATATCTTTCAGACCCTCGTAAAGGGACTTCAAAGGCTGGAGTACAGAGGTTATGACTCTGCAGGTAAGACCGCCACTCCCACCTGTGTGAGACTAATGTCAATGTATTCCCCAGGTAACGGATATGACTGGCGACACAAGAAGTGACCTCATTTCTTGTTTTTTGGCAGTGCTGAAAGCCCGGGGTGTCAGTTCTTCCACTGCTGTAGCTACGGCAGTCAGTCGATACTTGTGTGAAAGGGATTATTGTAGAATTCATTTTGTTTAGCGTCCTGAGCTCACCTTTCCTAAGCTCCATCTTCAATGCATTACTCTTGTTTATTCACAGAGTTTCGAATAATTAGATATGTTTTTTTATTTTACTATTAGTTTAGCTATGGAAGGTATATTTCTCGCAGTCGTTTGGGGATGGGTCTTTTCCCAATAAATAAAAATCAGTTAAAAAAAATTTTTGTTTTAAGAACAAAACCAAGGACGTAAACTCATTAAACTCCTTGGTGATGACTTAGAAATATAACTGTGACTCAAGTGTTATTGCTCAGCATCATTTCTTACCTAACTGATGTTCCTGTGCAACTCCTAACACAAAATCGATACTATAATGGAGAAACATATTCATAGAGGAATGCAAGCTGTTAGCAGTAAGCAGGAAGACTTTGCAGTGGTCATAAAATGATATGATTGAAAATATATTGGTGTGTATGTTCAGTTGTCTATAAAAGTGCAATTGCATGGGTTGGTGACTTATTTTACAATAATGTTTTGAAGGTATTGCAGTAGATGGCCCAGGGAAAGATCACGCAGCAAACATCAGCTTGTTTAAGAAGAGAGGGAAGGTTAAAGCACTTGATGAAGAGCTCTACAGTATGTTTTCTCACACTTATTTTTTCTTCACTCATTTTACTTCATAGATTCTAGTAAAATTCATTTTTGCTGCTTTTCTTGTCTTATTTATAGAGAATGAATCCATTGATCTTGATGCACAACTGGACACACACTTTGGGATTGCACACACCCGCTGGGCCACACATGGGGAGCCCAGTGCTGTCAACAGTCACCCTCACAGATCCGACAAGAACAACGGTAAAAGACAACACAGCACAACACTTACACACTGAAAGCAGCGCTGTGATGGTCATCTGGTTTCTATCCGGCCATTAGGAAACCAGCTGTGGTCAGTTCATAAGTTTTAAAACTCATCCAGAAAACCCAGGACTGGGCAGTTAACACAGGCTTTAAAATCGTTAGGTTTAGATTGGTAATGAAAGCTTTCAAATGTGTCAGTGTTGTAAATGTCGCCTTAAATATGAAAGTTCACTCTGAAAATAGCAGGTGGTACAAACAAAAAGCAGTTTCTTTTACCCCAAAGTAGCTGTAAAACAAAGTTGGTGCCCTGCTGATCTTGATTGTTACACTTATAGACACGTAATAAATGAGTTGAGTGAATCAGTTAGTTTGTTTAAGCACTAAAATGCTTCGGGGCTTGTTCTATATGAAAAATGAAAAAAAAATTGTATTTCTTTTCTGCTGCTTTACTGACAGCACTGGAGCAGATTCAGACGGATAGAGTTGTGTGAAACTTGATGAGCCAATTTACCCAGCATACTCTGAGAATGTGATGTGCTGCGGAATAAACTGTCCCAGTAGATTATTAAAAAATATCAGGCAAAAGAAATAACAAGAAAATTACTTGAGTTAGCAGGTCTGCCAAGTGTATTTTGGGTTAGCTTTACTTGATCAAACTTACATGTTACAAAGTAACCTGACCCATTCATCAAATTGTTTATTCAAAGGTTAAATGGGTAATTTTCGGGGAACTTATCAGAAATAAACGACCATACAAATTTAAGATTAAACAAATGTTTTGTTACCTTAGAATGAGATATTTCTATTTTCACACATGCTGCGTGTGTTCTTTCATGGATATCAGCATGTTTCTACAGTAGGTCCAAATAGACAAACTGATTTAAAGAGTGTGTTTCGTAAATAATTTTTTTTTCACAAAAAGGAGTGAGGAACATCCCCTCTAGAGGAAGCTGTCTTATACGAACTGGACCCTTAACCACATTTTCTAAAAACATATTTATAAATTCAATAAAATATTAGCCATTTACCATACTGGTTAACAAACACAGACTGGTAGGTAACTTCAGGCCAGGCGCATGTTTTTGCTAAAACCATATCATTATTAACAAATGAACACAATCTCATACTATAAAGTAGTCCACCCTCACTAGATCACGGCTCTTCACTCTTGGCATTTATTATAAACTTTAAGAGTGGGGAACAAGACCAATTACTAGAATAAAGTAGAATAAACATTGTAAATACACAACTGTTTATTTATGTTACAGTGAGGACGTAAGAAATATGTGGGTGTGTCAAAATATTTCACGTTTCGTTGAATGAGGATTGGTGACACAAAGATTGTAAAGAAAAAACTGTGGACATACCCATTTCAAAGAAAGGATGACGTTTCATATAGCCAGTTCTGCTTGTCTGTAAACTTTGAAGAGAAATGTCACCCAACCAGAGACTTTTAGAAATGTTTTGAAAATTTAAACAATAGCAAGAGATGAGACAGGGTATTCTTTATATGTCAGGTATGCTTGACAGTTTTGACCTTGCAAAATAAGTAATACTTGTAATGTTGATGCAATAATCAAAATTCTCATTAAAGTGTCTGTTCACCCAAAAATTTGGAATTACTCACTGTAGTTGTTTCAAACCTGTATACATATGTTTGTTGAGAAAGATATTTGGACAAATGCTTGCAACCATAAAAATGTAAACAGGTTTGAAATAACTCAAAGGTAAGTAAATTATGCATTTTGGAGGTGAACTATCCCTTTAATTTAAGTAAATTCATCTTCTTTTTTACATTTTTCCTCTAGAATTTGTTGTAATCCACAATGGGATCATCACAAACTACAAAGAGTTGAAGAAGTACTTGGTGAGTACTGCTTTAAACAGTGTTTATATTGTATTAAAAGTGTGATTGATACCGTATGCGCAGGGCTTATATGTGCAAATAAAGACCAAATGTTGCAGAAAGTGTCTAGTGATGTCATAACATACATTATAATCATTTGTCAGGGCGTGGACTTAACACAAAGCATTAGCAAAGATAGTTTTTAACATGACTAAAAAATATGGTTTGAAATGATAGTAGTTTGTGTAAATGTGAATAAGTGTGCATGTTATGGTGCAATTTTTTTTATTACTTTTTTTTATTATTTTTTATTCTATAGCTTCAGAAAAATATATATAAAGAGGATATTATACAGTGGTCTTGCAAAAAAGAATAAAAGGGTGTCTTTATTTTTCAGTAATCAACAATATTTTTATTGGAAGTGGAATAATTGTACAGTACAGTACAGTAATTGTACATGTGTGGAATTCCATTTCACAATGTCTAAACATTTTTTTCAAGCAACGAGAATCTCCTTAAGTTTCTCTCGTTCCTTCCTTCTGTCTTTTTCAACAATGGAATAACATGTTTTGTTTTGCTTACGTCTGTAACCATGACTTTTCCATCCCAACCCATTGATAGGTTTCCAAAGGATATGAATTTGAGTCAGAAACAGACACGGAGGTCATCCCCAAGCTGATCAAGTATCTCTATGACAACCGCGAGAATGATTCCGTGTCCTTCTCCACCCTGGTGGAGCGCGTCATTCAGCAGCTGGTAAGCATCAGGAGTGTGTACGTGCGTGTGTGTGTGTGTGTTTGGGGTGAGGGGGTGGTCTTACTCACATGCCTATGGGAGCCCCTTGCTCATATTGTAAAAGTTAAAGGCCATTTGTTGCTCATTTACAGGCAACTTCAAGACACAGAGAGAAGTTCACAAGCTCACTCTAGTGTTGTTTCGTCTTCATGATATTTGTCAAAGAAATTCTTATTGCTATCACTGATAAAAATAAAGAAGCACTTACAACAGAGAGCCGACCATCACAAATCTAAATCAGAACGCAGTTGTGAAGCAGGTCGCATATTAATTCGGGGAAAATAGCGAGAATGTACTATTTATATCAAAGATTGATGCAGTCTATATGTAAAATTATATTTTAGGAATCACATTTAGTTACTTAAAGTAAAATAAATGGGTTGTTGGAATTACTTAATTTGATCATGTACATCGGTTCCCACATGATTAAATTGCGTTTTTTTACCATAACTTTTTCATAATTCCGAAGAAATTAAATTAAAAGTAATTTAGGTTATTAATGATGGCAAATTAATAAGGACATTTATATTTTTTTAGTATTTTCGTTTAATATAACAAACCAAGGAACTCTCCTTTAAGTATTTGAGTTGGCCAGGTCTTATCTGCAAGATCCCAAACACATTGGTTGCGCAAAGTTTTGAAGTTATAAAATTACGACATTCATCAACACTGAAAGGCAAACACGCTCCCTCGTAACCAGGTTATTAATAATAACTATCTTTTCAAATGAGGACAGGTGGACCTTGTTTTATGAGTCGTTATTAGCACCTTTGGACAACTCGTATGGCATAACAACCTCTGCTGGGAAACATAAGTTTAACTCCATCCAAGCGTGTTTTATCGCCAGCGTTGTATAGCCATGGGCTGTGCCATTGTTATATCACTGACAGGAATCTCGTCTTATCATGAGTTTATATAACACAGATCTTCTCATCAGGGTTATGGCTGTGTGACTTTTTTAATACAGGAGACTGCCTGGTTTATAGCCTCTTCTGTAAATTGATTATATTATCTCAAGCGCTTCTACAACCCCCACCTTCAGTCCCGGAAGGCTTCGAGATAAAAGGGTGATAACGTTGAAGACATACGGTTGGATCTTAGGGTGACTGTAGAAACCCACATATTAAACGGCACGTCAGCCGTCTGCCCTACTTTTAAAGGGACACAAGAGAGGAGTCCAGGAGTGAGAAAAGTCCTGATGATAATTGAAAACAGAGGTTTGAGCATCTCTGCCGTTTTAAAAGCAAAGAAATGCATGCTCGAAAAATGTATTCCAGTTAGAATTCCCAAATGTTTAACAGTGACGGAACACTTGCCTGGAAGTACAAGATTGTATGCTCTCCATTTGTACATAATTCAATTCAATAAAGAAAAATGTCACATGCAAAATGTGATTTTTTTTCTCGTTATGTTTGATGCCTTTTACGTCAAACAAAAATAAAAAACCCAAATTGATAAATCTCGTTGGTCCAGCCAAAGTCTCCCTTGTGTGAGTATGTCTTCAATGTGTGTGTGTTCTTTTCTCTGGGCAGCGATTCAGGAGAGGCTGAATGAAGAGACAGGGGCAAATATTAGTTCCCTCAGCACATTGAAAGGGCCCCTATTCCCCTCTGCTCAAGCCTCACTGTGGGGCTCTGTTCCTCTCAGCTCCTTGGTGCCCCTCCACCTCTCCGGGCCTCAGCTCCAGGCCTTATCCTGAGCTGTGGAGGGGGGCTGACTGAGAAACATGAGACCTTAAAGATGCTGTAAGAGATGAAACTTCTGCCAAATTTAAAGCCACCGAATAAGACACTTATTTTCCAAAACGTCCCCTATTATGAGATTCCATTGTACCGTTGAGAGTATTATTAATCACCTGACCTGTAGAAAAATAGCATTTTGGCCAACAAGCCACAATTTCCATTCTTGCGAAATGATTGACAGGAATGTCTTCTAATGCCATCGCTAAGAATAGTACACTTAAAATTTAACTTTTTGTCTTTTTTTTTGCTCACCCCTACGTTGTAAAAAACTTGTATACATTTCTTTGCTGTGCTAAAACAAAGGAAGATATTTTAATCATTTTTGTCAGTAAAGCAGTTTGGGGAGAATGATTTACATACAAACTTTCATTAAACCTTGAAGGTGAGCATAAGATGAAAACATTTTAAAATTTAGATGAACTATTCCTTTAAAATGGTTACATTTTCTGTGTTTTGTGATATTTTCTGTTACTGCATTAGCTTTTCGTAGGAATTTTGAAAGAACACTTTTCTAATCTATTCTTCTATTCTGATCTTTCTCCAGGAAGGAGCTTTCGCTCTGGTTTTCAAAAGCATCCATTTCCCAGGAGAGGCCGTGGCCACAAGGTCAGTAAATGCTCTGGTTCCAGTGAACTGTAAAAATCTCAAGTTTCCTTGTTTCTCTCTACCTTAATGTTCGTACTTTCTGTTGCTCTCTCTTTCTCGTGACAAAAACTTCCTTGATCGCCGCATTATTTCTTTCCATGGCAATAAACAGGAGCCAGAAGGTTACTGTCCTCTGTCTGTGCTCACTCACCTGAGGGGATTTACGGCTTTCTTTTACAATTCCACTCCTTAAGATTAAGAGGCCTTAACCTCAAAACCTGTTTACAACCAGGAATAAGAATGAATAAAGGCGTGCATGAAAAGATTTTCAGCTATGTTTAATACTCTGTTCCTTGATATTTAACTTTGAGTTGACTGAAGCCGAGGCAATGTTAATTATTCCCATCTGCCTGTCTTTGATTGTGAACAAATGTGCTGTTGGCTTTGGTAAATTCTGTCCTGCTGTGGAAAAAACATTTCAAGAGAGGAAATATTGCCAGACCTATCCGTGTAAGGAAGTCTAAAATTTGCTTTTGTTGCTTTAGCACCACTAGAGAGGCTTTCTGTAGGGTTAGTCATTTAGGGTTGCTTGTTTCATTTTGGACCTATCTGACTTTCTTCCTTAAAGCAAAACACACAGCAGATATTTTGAAGAATGTCAGTCAGTAACCTAACAACATTTCCCGCTATTGACCTCCACTGTGTGGACACAAAACTACTACGACATTTCTCAAAATATCTTCTTTTGTGTTACAGAAAACTAGTCATAGACAGGATTTAAGTGACATGGTTATGAATAAATGATGATATAAGTTTTATTTTAGGGGAAGCTAGACCTTTAAGGGAAGCGTATAATTACGGCTCATTGCTATGGTTAAGGTAAACCCGTAACCAAAATTACACTTCAATACGTAACTCTTTCTGTACCGTTTTGAACATTTATGTGCTTCAGTCATGAATGACACTTTAAATGACAGACAAAAGGGGTTAATGAGTTCACTTTAAATGCAGATTGGATGTGAGTCATATCTAAAGACTAGAATGTCAGAGGGTAGACTCATTTACTCACCTTCTTGTCATTTTGAACCTGCATGACTTTTTCTTCAGCAAACAATCTTTTTTGCTGTTCATAGTTGAACAGCAGTGGTGCCCATTCACTGAGCACAAAGCCAATGCAAGTGAATTTGCACTATTTACTAACATTCTTCGAAATATCTTCTTTAGTGTCATACATCTAAAATACATCTAAGGTCTAAAATAAAAAATAATGTCTCAATTTTAATGAACATTCACTTTAAATTTAATTCTATTATGTCGGTTTATCCCGGCTGTATATGTATGTCTGTATATTCAAATGGTGTTGCTATCCCGGGTTCTTCAAGGTTTCCCTTGTGCGTCTAGTCGTTTTATAGGCTGGCCTAAATTTGATTATCATTTGACTAAAAGTGACACTGCAACATTTCACTTTAGCTGTGTCATTTTTTCATCAGTCCAGAGTAAGATCCCTAAAATATACTTCATGTGGTGGTGCACACATAGCTGGCTTTACACACTGAAATCCAACGGCCCAACCAGTTCAAACAATGCAAGCACTGGGAAGTACATCCAATGTGATCCGCATTTGGCACGTCATCATGGAAAGCACATGTTTTAAACTTTAATTAACCAAATGGGAGCAGGGGCGGATATATACAAGGATATCAGAGTTAGAGAGAGAGAGGTGGGCGTTCCCTGTGACCAGGTGTCTTGTTTACACCAACACTCAATGGGAGTTTGAAATATTACAACTAGGAAAAAAGGTGCAGGTGTGCTATTGTTCTCTTGGAACAATGTGTCAGTTTCTTTAAAAAAAAAATCTTCATCTTAAGTTCCTTTTTTTGTTCATAAATACAAACACCAAATGTATTCTCTGCCTCTCTTTCTCTCAAATAGGAGGGGCAGCCCGCTGTTAATTGGTGTACGCAGTCAGTATGAGCTTTCCACAGAGCAGATCCCTGTTCAGTACAACAGCAGTAAGTCAACTTCACAGTTACTTCCATAAATTTGAAGTGAAAGGGGAAATGCTTAGAGCCATTTTATAAACAATACTCACAAAAGGTCATATCCCAATGATGACCTCTGCCACAGCCTAGATATGGAAATATAGTTTAATGATAGTAATAATAGCTGAATATAATCGCAAAAGCCTAGAATTGTATATAAAACTTAAAAATATTGAATATGGAATTTTTTTTAATTAAATAGATTTTTTTAAATAAGTGTTTATTTTACAAAAATGTATTTTCATTTTTGGTTAATAGAAATATTATAGTAATCTATTTGATATTATATTGTATATATATTGTTTCACTTCACTGAAAACACAAAAGACTTATGGCTTGATTGTGGCATAATGTAGGTCATTGACATGACAATCATAATAATCTCATGTTGTGCATTACTGTGAACAAGACTTTGTAAATGTGGCTTTTAATGTGACAGTACCAAGTTATTCTGTTTATTAGGTCATCAGTCCTACTACAACAGGCATTTTAATAATACAAAAAGTATTACTTTAAAATTTGTAAAATAGATTTACTTTACCCAATATGATGACTTTTAACAAATAATCACTATGATGTTAAATTAATAATTATACTGTCAATAAGAGTGATTTTTTGTTATTCTTCTCTTCTAGGTGAGACCAAGAAAGATGAAGTAGAGCAGAAAAACTTCCGTAACCGACTGGGCAGCCTCAATGCTTTACACTCAGCCCATGACGGAATGGCTATGGAGTTTTACTTCGCCTCTGATGCAAGGTACACACACACACACACACACACACACACACACACACACACACACACACACACACACACACACACACACACACACACACACACACACACACACACACACACACACACACACACACACACACATTGTACAGCTTTATATTCATCCCTCTAAGCCTCGAACTACCTTTGATTCAAAACCTTAAAAAAACATATTTGCCTCATTTGAATACTGATTGTAATCATTTAACATCAGGAATACCGCAGATCATCCATTTGGATTCTGCAGGCATATTGCCTGTTTTAAACTCATCTTCAGAAACTATAGATATTATTTTATTCATAATGATTAAAGCTTTTCCTTGTAAGTTCTGTCACACTTACATTGGCAGACATATTTTTAAAACAGCTTTAATACGTTGGTACCCTTACACACTTTCTGTCTTTCCTTGGACACTCAAACAAATTTTTATCCTGCCCTAAACACACAATGTTGCAGCATGTTAAGAGATGATTCAAACATTAATGAAATTCTGTCATCATTTACTCTTCCACTTGTCAATTCAAACCTGTATGATCTTCTTCTGCCAAAAACACAAAAGAAGCTATTTAATAAAATGTTGGTAACCAAAACGGTTGATCGACCATTTACTTCCATAGTTTGGGAACAAATCCAATTCAAGTAGTTTTCTCACACCGATATTCTATAGAATATCTTCTTTTGTTTCCTGTAGAAGTCATACAGGTTTGTAATAATTAGAGGGTGAGTAAATCATGATAGAATTTTTGTTTTCCTTTAACAAAGCAGCACAAAGCAGCACAAGGCCAAACTGTTTACACTTATCGGACACCATAGAACCATAATACAATTTTTAATTTTCAGTCTGCCATGTCTTGAACAGTTTAAGAAGCATATTTTTTCTCTCCAGTGCCATTATTGAACACACCAATAAGGTTGTCTACCTGGAGGATGATGATGTAGCTGTGGTAGTGGAGGGAAAGCTGTACGTGCACAGAGTTAAATGCGCAGCCGGAGAGGAACCAGTCCGGTTCATACAGACCCTACAGATGGAGCTCCAGCAAATCATGAAAGGTACCAGATCACATTGATACATTGCTGAAGAACTTTTTAACACTTCAAGAAATACCAACACTCTTTTTTAATTTTCAGGTAACTACAAGGCTTTCATGCAGAAGGAGATCTTCGAGCAGCCGGAATCTGTCTACAATACCATGAGAGGAAGAATCTGTTTCGACAGTAACACAGGTACAGCCCAACCCTAACGGAATCTACGAGAACTACACATTGAGATCTTTCTGTAAACGTGTGCGTGTGTGTTTTTTCCACAGTTATTCTCGGCGGTTTGTCAGACCATCTGAAGGAGGTCAAAAGATGCAGGCGACTGATCATGATCGGCTGTGGAACCAGTTACCATGCAGGAGTGGCGGTAAGTTGTCGTCAGAAAGATCACAGAGATAATTATATTTGTTGCTGTGTGGTTATCAGGTTTATCTCGTAATATCTTTTTGTCTGTAGACTCGTCAGATTCTTGAGGAGTTGACTGAACTTCCCGTAATGGTGGAACTGGCCAGTGACTTCCTGGATCGCATTACTCCTGTGTTCAGGGACGATGTCTGTTTTTTCATCAGCCAGTCGGGTAAAGTACAACTCTTAACCGTCATTGTCATGTTTCGTTTTCTGGAAGTTGATATTAATGACCTTTGTGCTGGATATTGCACATTGCACAACAGTATGTGGATAAGGTTGTATCATCTCCTGATACATTGCAATAAGACGGTAAAATTAGATCTCTTTAAAATCTTGATTGCTTCCAATTGGTGAAAGAGCAAATGGTGCTATTTGCTTACGGCCCTTGCTGTCTCTTCTTTTTATAACTCTTAACACTTACTGTAAGACATGGATCACATTTTTTGTAGAAAATTGATACACAACTGAGATTTCAGATAAGGTCGATGAACTCTTGGCTCTGAAAGATCAATCTTTGAGCAATAACATGTTCATCTAGGTGTGGCACATGTGCAGGTTATAATTTCATTGACACAACATTGGTGCTGATTATGATTATTATGTACGTATGAGCAGGTGAGACAGCCGACACTCTGATGGCATTACGTTACTGTAAGCAGCGTGGGGCACTCACTGTAGGCATCACCAACACTGTGGGCAGCTCCATCTGCAGGGAGACAGACTGTGGAGTTCACATCAATGCTGGGCCTGAGGTCGGAGTGGCCAGCACTAAGGTACTAAATAGGGACAGACACACCTCGTGTTAGCCTCAGAAGAATTTGAGTAAATGTGTTGCAATTGTCCAAAAGAAAACTTCCTGAAGTAAACGGCTAAAAGTAAACATTCATTCATGCATTCATTTGCATGTTGGATGCCAGAGAGTGGTGGTTTGGTCTTGTTAAACTGGTTTACCCACATTCTCTTTTGGATGACCAGTATTAAGCCTTCTGAATAGTCTAAGGCTTAACATTCTATTTTACCTACATGGTTATTTAAATGAACACACAAATTAACTTTTTTTAAATGTCTATAATTATAACATTTTTTAAATCTGAGTTATGTTATCAGCTATATTTCTGTGTATCTGGCCAACATATCACACTCAAAATACATATGTGTCAACCATATTTTTAGACTGTATAATATGCAATGTTACTATATATAGTATGTTATATTAACATGTCACTAATCATGGTTATTTATGTAACAATCACTGACAAAACCTGTATGGTGTGACACTCATACCTCTGATATTACCTGAGCAAGACAGTTCATCCAAAAACACAAATTGTTACTTATTCTCATGTCACTACATACCTGCATGACATTCATTCTTAGGAAAAACAAAAAAGAAGATTTTCTGAAGAATGTTGAATTCCATCGTAAAGAAACAAAACCATTTAGACATATCTTGTTTTGTGGAAGAACAGGTTTTATGAATAAATTATACAACTTGTATTTTTTGACCTATCCCCTTAAGAAGCATGGTGAAGGGCACCGTCTAAAATACATGCTGGCGACCATAAATACCACGTCAAAAAACATCAATGTAGGATCTTAAAGTTGTCTTTATTTTAGGGGAGATTTGTTGAATATAACATAAATAAAAACATGGTAAATTGATTAAACAACATTTAAAATACTGCACTCATATTGATAGCTGAAACATCATACAATTAAATATGCTGATGACAAATAAATAAGTATGCAAAAAAATGAATCAACAATGTAAAAATCTTTACAATTTTAATCTTAGTTTAACAAATGCTTTACTATCTTTTAGGTATTTACATTAAATGATGTTTGGCACTATATTGCATGTGTGTAATATCTCTGTTATGGTTTACTCCAGGCTTACACCAGTCAGTTTGTGTCTCTCATCATGTTTGGCCTGACGTTGAGTGAAGACAGACTTTCATTACAACAAAGAAGACTGGAAATCATCAACGGCCTCAAAAAACTGCCAGGTGCGCCCATTTATACACATAATTGTGTATAGTCAACTATGTGTATTTTGCTGCATTTAATTAGCAACTTGATATTAACTATTACACATTTTTTACACTCTTTAATGTAGAGCTGATCAAAGAAGTTCTGGCTCTTGATGACAAGATAAAGGCCATAGCTGATGAGCTCGACCATCAGAAATCTCTACTGGTGATGGGTCGGGGCTACAATTATGCCACCTGCCTGGAGGGAGCGCTGGTGAGTGGAACGTAAAATGCCATTTGAAATAGTTAGATACAGATATGTTTGTGTAGCTTGAGGCATTTGTATTGAATTGAATGTAATTCTGCATAGTATAACAGTAGTGAGAGTGTGTGTTTGTTCTGTAGAAAATAAAAGAGATCACATACATGCACTCAGAAGGGATTCTGGCCGGCGAGTTGAAGCACGGCCCCTTGGCGCTGATCGACAAAGACATGCCGGTCATTATGATCATCATGAAAGACGGCTGCTACCAAAAGTGCCAAAACGCCTTACAGCAAGTTACAGCCAGACATGTAACTACTATAAGACTTTCAGATAGAGTTACTATTGATGTACATATGATGGCTAACGTCTCGTGTTTATGTCTTAGGGACGGCCAATAATAATCTGTTCCCAGGACGACCCAGAGATCAGTAAGATGGCATATAAGACAATTGAACTTCCCCAGACGGTGGACTGTCTGCAGGGCATCCTCAGTGTCATTCCCCTGCAGCTCATTTCCTTCCATCTGGCTGTTCTCAGAGGATATGATGTACGTTTACGTCAGGTTACAATAAAGAAACTATTTAAATGGCATCTAGCTAAAAACTTTGATTTTTACGAAATTATACTTTTGTGGCTTGCCATAAAAAGTGTGATTCAAGTGTAGGAGAACCCAAGGAAAATCCAATGTTACATAATCACTATGGATAATGCTTGTGGTATTTGCTTTTGCTTTTACTGAGGGAAGATTTTGATCAGATCCGAGCAGAACAAACTGTGACAAAGCTGTGAAATCTTACCAAGAGACTGAAAATCATATTTGTAAACATACACTCAAAAAACAATTTTTACTTAAAACAATTAACTCTTACAAATGTTAAAGCTTTCAAATTAATTAAATATACTGTTTACGTTTTGTGGATGTGCAAGTAAAAAAATAAATAAATATATTTTGCATTACACAAACCAAGAAAAAAATGTGTACATTTTAGAGAAGTTAACTGTTGTATTTTACTCATGTAATATATACGCATACATATTTATTACTATTTAATTGTTGTGATGTCTTCATCAGGTGGACTGCCCGAGGAACCTGGCCAAATCTGTGACAGTGGAGTAACTCCTCATAGAAAATGTGAAGAATGCAGAAGAGGAGAATACGATCACCAAAGTGCAATTACCAGTGTGAATGTTTACGTGTGTCTGCATTGATGTGAATGTGGGATAGTGGGTATTTATGAATTATGACCAAAACACTAAGGGTGTCCAGACCAGTACCAATAAGGCATGCTCTCAATTGTAGTTTATAATGCCTTTAGATCCATTTTGTAATTTAAGTGCCTCACATCCTCTCCTATGTGCTCTGTACAGAGCCTGAAGCATCCTAAATAAGTCAGATGTTTACCTCTTACAAACCAAACGTGCAATACTTTAACCTGCACAAAGAATCTGTTTATCAAGTAACGTGCCTTAAATATTAGTGACCAAAGACGTTTTTATGAAGTGTGTGCAGAGGAGTGAGAGATGAGTGAATGTTTTATGTACAGTAAAAGAGAGTGCTGAATACAGTCAATTGTAACATGTTTTAACCATTGAAGTTCTTTTGAAGGATCACTTTTATTACAATTAATTATGTTTGTACTACAAAAACATGTGAGATATTCAGCAGAAGCAAACAAGTGTTAATTACGTTATCTCAGATTCAATCACTTCAAGAGAAAACAAATCATAGAATGTCTGGGTTCCACTGGAAGATTTACTGTACTGTTTGAGTTTACATTGACTGTGAAGGACTCATTGTGGTAACAATCATTATTTTTAGACATGCATTTTCATTTTTTTATGAATGATTTCAGTGATTTTTCTCAGTTTATATCTGATGTGTCGAGATGAGAGGTCAAACTCTAACCATAACTTATTTTTTTACGGTTAACTGGGATAAAGATTCTGAATGTCTTTTAAACTGAATCAGTCCATCCTTTCCCTGGTATTTCTGAAATATACATCCATTTAAATCAGTTTTATAATTTTTAATTGACGGGCTATGGGTTTTTAGCATGCATGAGTGCAGCTATGAAGTACTTATATTTGTTAATATCAATCAATACTGAATGAAATAAAAAAGCAATATTTTAGATCCAACATACTTCTGTTGTCTGTCTCTTTATCCAGTTTATAAGTGTTGCTGTCTCTCTTATTGATTCATTCTTGCCTAAAAGTTGACAGACCTCATAAAAAAGGGTGGAATATTTGGCAAGTTTCACTTGATGAGGGGCTTTCCTTCATTCCAAGTGTTTTTCTTCAGTTTGCATTCATGTCCAATGTAACAGTCCTGTCTATGTGCCTGTTTTTTCTTTTCCTTTTTTGATAACAGTCAGTAAATATGCAATTCAAAAAAGCTACGGATTAATGCTATATGAAAAGAAGTGTTGTTTTAAAGAAACCCAATGTTTAACTATACACAATATAATAGCCGTATAAAGAGTTTCAGCAATCTGTTTATAGCAGAAGGCAGATTGCTCTAGAAGCCACAGCATGATTAAACCAAGCAGTTCTTGAATAAACACATCATGTTTCTTCCTACACTGTCAGGAAAAGATTTCAAACCTGATTTTTTTCTGTTCTTGGGGTGATTCCTTTAAGGTTCCTTTTTATATAAAATAAATTAAATGCTGTAACTTTTAGGGTACATTACTGTTCCCTTATGACACATCATGTACCTTAAGGACCTATTCTTTCCTAATAAAATATTAGGGTAATAGAACACATAACTGTACTTTTAAGGGTACACAGTAGGTCTTAATAGGCAAAATACACCAAGGTAAACTATAATATGATGTTTCACATAGCCTACCTTAAGAGATGTACAATCCGAACCTATTCTTTCCTATTATTTAACCTATTAAAAGTGTAACATTTCAGCATATTTTTAATGTATTAAGTTGATTTAATAAGTCAGTTTATGTTGTGCAAGTTTGCTTTGTTTTTTTCAAGACCACTTTTTTACATGTACCTACATGTCATAAAGAAACCCTTAAAGTTGCACTTTTCTATGATCATGTTTAAGACCAGATTGACTGATCCCTGAGCACACACCAGTTTATAAAGTAACACAAAGTCATACTGCCATCTGGTTGTTTAAGTAGGTACACACATTTCTTTGTGGAGTTGCACAGGTAAAACAAACACGATTTGTTAATGGTTAATTTAAGAGAAATTGTTGATTATTTATTTAATTACTACCATAAAACTGCATTCTAAATATATAGTATTTAGAAAAAGTTTGTTACAAGTTAAGTCCTCAATTTATTCTTATATGATTTATGTCTGCACAATTTATAGTTCTTCATTTATTATAACACTAGCATTAGAAACACAAAAGGTTCTTAGTGAGGAAATGTACCTATTGAAGGTACTGCATCTTACAGACATCTTACGACTGGTTCCATCTCGACACCCATCTGTTTAAAAAATCAGGCTAAATATGTAATGGTATTCTCTCAGGAACCCATGCTTTTCAGTTTAGGTCACTGTTTTATAAGACCAACATCTGCATCACGAATGATGATAATATGGAACCAGTGGAATCATCCGGGAGTGAAAGCTTGCAGTGGGTTGTCATAAAATTAAGATTTTAAGATTTTATTCATTTTTATTTAACCCCTGATTACTAACAATATTGATTAACTTCTATTTTTAATGTGCTTTGAACGTTAGAGTAAAGGGCATATTTCTATTTAGGATCAATCAGAAATAGTTCATGCTTTGTCAAATAAGCATCAATTAGAACATAATGTATAACATGATTTCTGACAGAACTCAAAAAGATGCAAAAAACTTCATGTTGACCTTTTTATTACTATCATGCAGATGTGTGTGTGTGTGTGTGTGTGTGTGTGTGTGTGTGTGTGTGTGTGTGTGTGTGTGTGTGTGTGTGTGTGTGTGTGTGTGTGTGTGTGTGTGTGTGTGTGTGTGTGTGTGTGTGTGTGTGTGTGTGTGTGTGTGTGCTTTTATCTAAAAACAAATGAATATGACAAAATATTCTAACCCATGTGATAATCTGTAGACATTGTTTTAAAGGGTCACACTTTAGTATTGCAAATATTATAATATGTTTATACAATGACTGCATTAAAATAGAGGCCTAGAGAAATAGAGACACTCTGCCTGAATAGCACCCAAATAATTTAGTATAAATAAAGGAATTATGGTATGTATAAATCTTTATTTGTCAATAATCTACATCTATGCTTAAATCCAAAGTGACTTGCAATTGATGCAATCTTTACATTTTATTCTTCTGTTTCTGGTAAACTGACCCACCACTATTAATCTTAAAAATGCAGTTTTTGCTTCTTGTTTAAGAATGTCATTTATATTCTGCACAATGACGTCACCATCAATGCTGTGGGTACCGACCATCGGTCGTCCATTTCAGCCATTTCAATGCCGTTAATGTGCCCAGTGGTACAGCTCGTCTGGATTGAAGACACAGCCGATGCCAACTGTGCCATCCCACACTGAACACTTTCATCCATCCGCACTTCCCGCAACTTCTGCATCAGAGTTAAAGACGAGTGCGGCATTACGTCATCCCTGCCAGGAGCGAGCGAGCGCGAGCGAGCGCGTCATCGAAACATTGCTGTCCGCTCAAGCCCCGCCCCTTCAGTTATGCCACTGTCAGACGGGCACAACGGCGACTTTTACATCCAAACCCGTTAAAGAAAAGAGTTTAATTCAGCTCATCTCTGCGTTTCATGTGGATACACAGCAGCACTTCCGCTGCTCGATGTATGGGAGTGAACCGGGAGAGAAAGAGGAGGTAAGCGCACAGCTAGCACCGACACGTCGGGATGAATTCTGATGATTGTGTCACCGGATAAAGTAATGATGTTGGTTCATTTGTGCGCGTTGTTTGCGAGCGTCAGTTTGCCGGGAGTTTGACGCGCGTCACATCTGCAGCTGAGTTCCGGCCTCGCGCACAGAATCAGGCCGAGAGTCACAGATAACCTCATGCTCACTAAAATAAGTAAAATAAAATAAGTGTGTTATAAAATAAGTAAAATAAAATAAGTGTGTTCTAAAATAAGTAAAATAAAATAAAATAAGTGTGTTCTAAAATAAGTAAAATAAAATAAGTGTGTTCTAAAATAAGTGTGTTATAAAATAATTGTCTTATAAAATAAGTAAAATAAAATAAGTATGTTCTAAAATAAGTAAAATAAAATAAGTGTGTTCTAAAATAAGTAAAATAAAATAAGTGTGCTCTAAAATAAGTAAAATAAAATAAGTGTGTTCTAAAATAAGTAAAATAAAATAAAATAAGTGTGTTCTAAAATAAGTAAAATAAAATAAGTGTGCTCTAAAATAAGTAAAATAAAATAAGTGTGTTCTAAAATAAGTGTGTTATAAAATAATTGTCTTATAAAATAAGTAAAATAAAATAAGTATGTTCTAAAATAAGTAAAATAAAATAAGTGTGTTCTAAAATAAGTAAAATAAAATAAGTGTGCTCTAAAATAAGTAAAATAAAATAAGTGTGTTCTAAAATAAGTAAAATAAAATAAAATAAGTGTGTTCTAAAATAAGTAAAATAAAATAAGTGTGCTCTAAAATAAGTAAAATAAAATAGAATAAGTGTGTTCTAAAATAAGTGAAATAAAATAAAATAAGTGTGTTCTAAAATAAGTAAAATAAAATAAGTGTGTTCTAAAATAAGTAAAATAAAATCAGTGTCTTATAAAATAAGTAAAATAAAATAAGTGTGTTCTAAAATAAGTGTGTTATAAAATAAGTAAAATAAAATAAGTGTGTTCTAAAATAAGTAAAATAAAATAAGTGTGTTCTAAAATAAGTAAAATAAAATAAGTGTGTTATAAAATAAGTAAAATAAAATAAGTGTGTTCTAAAATAAGTAAAATAAAATAAGTGTGTTCTAAAATAAGTAAAATAAAATAAAATAAGTGTGTTCAAAAATAAGTAAAATAAAATAAGTGTGTTCTAAAATAAGTGTGTTCTAAAATAACTGTCTTATAAAATAAGTAAAATAAAATAAGTGTGTTCTAAAATAAGTAAAATAAAATAAGTGTGTTCTAAAATAAGTAAAATAAAATAAGTGTGCTCTAAAATAAGTAAAATAAAATAAGTGTGTTCTAAAATAAGTAAAATAAAATAAGTGTGTTATAAAATAAGTAAAATAAAATAAGTGTGTTCTAAAATAAGTAAAATAAAATAAGTGTGTTCTAAAATAAGTAAAATAAAATAAAATAAGTGTGTTCTAAAATAAGTAAAATAAAATAAGTGTGTTCTAAAATAAGTGTGTTCTAAAATAACTGTCTTATAAAATAAGTAAAATAAAATAAGTGTGTTCTAAAATAAGTAAAATAAAATAAGTGTGTTCTAAAATAAGTAAAATAAAATAAGTGTGCTCTAAAATAAGGAAAATAAAATAAGTGTGTTCTAAAATAAGTAAAATAAAATAAAATAAGTGTGTTCTAAAATAAGTAAAATAAAATAAGTGTGCTCTAAAATAAGTAAAATAAAATAAAATAAGTGTGTTCTTAAATAAGTGAAATAAAATAAAATAAGTGTGTTCTAAAATAAGTAAAATAAAATAAGTGTGTTCTAAAATAAGTCAAATAAAATCGGTGTCTTATAAAATAAGTAAAATAAAATAAGTGTGTTCTAAAATAAGTGTGTTATAAAATAAGTAAAATAAAATAAGTGTGTTCTAAGATAAGCAAAATAAAATAAGTGTGTTCTAAAATAAGTAAAATAAGTGTGTTCTAAAATAAGTACAATAAAATCAGTGTCTTATAAAATAAGTAAAATAAAATAAGTGTGTTCTAAAATAAGTAAAATAAAATAAGTGTGTTCTAAAATAAGTAAAATAAAATATGTGTGTTCTAAAATAAGTAAAATAAAATAAGTGTGTTCTAAAATAAGTAAAATAAAATAAGTGTGTTCTAAAATAAGTAAAATAAAATAAGTGTGTTCTAAAATAAGTAAAATAAAATAAGTGTGTTCTAAAATAAGTGTGTTTTAAAATAACTGTCTTATAAAATAAGTAAAATAAAATAAGTGTGTTCTAAAATAAGTAAAATAAAATAAATGTGTTCTAAAATAAGTAAAATAAAATAAGTGTGTTCTAAAATAAGTAAAATAAAAATAAGTGTGTTCTAAAATAAGTAAAATAAAATAAGTGTGTTCTAAAATAAGTGTGTTATAAAATAACTGTCTTATAAAATAAGTAAAATAAAATAAGTGTGTTCTAAAATAAGTAAAATAAAATAAGTGTGTTCTAAAATAAGTAAAATAAAATAAGTGTGCTCTAAAATAAGTAAAATAAAATAAGTGTGTTCTAAAATAAGTAAAATAAAATAAAATAAGTGTGTTCTAAAATAAGTAAAATAAAATAAGTGTGCTCTAAAATAAGTAAAATAAAATAAGTAAAATAAAGTAAGTGTGCTTTAAAATAAGTAAAATAAAATAATTGTGTTCTAAAATAAGTAAAATAAAATAAAATAAGTGTGTTCTGAAATAAGTAAAATAAAATAAGTGTGTTCTAAAATAAGTAAAATAAAATCAGTGTCTTATAAAATAAGTAAAATAAAATAAGTGTGTTCTAAAATAAGTAAAATAAAATAAGTGTGTTCTAAAATAAGTGTGTTATAAAATAAGTAAAATAAAATAAGTGTGTTATAAAATAAGTAAAATAAAATAAGTGTGTTCTAAAATAAGTAAAGTAAAATAATTGTGTTCTAAAATAAGTTAAATAAAATCAGTGTCTTATAAAATAAGTAAAATAAAATAAGTGTGTTCTAAAATAAGTAAAATAAAATAAGTGTCTTATAAAATAAGTAAAATAAAATAAGTGTGTTCTAAAATAAGTGTGTTATAAAATAAGTAAAATAAAATAAGTGTGTTCTAAAATAAGTAAAATAAAATAAGTGTGTTCTAAAATAAGTAAAATAAAATAAGTGTGTTATAAAATAAGTAAAATAAAATAAGTGTGTTCTAAAATAAGTAAAATAAAATAAGTGTGTTCTAAAATAAGTAAAATAAAATAAAATAAGTGTGTTCAAAAATAAGTAAAATAAAATAAGTGTGTTCTAAAATAAGTGTGTTCTAAAATAACTGTCTTATAAAATAAGTAAAATAAAATAAGTGTGTTCTAAAATAAGTAAAATAAAATAAGTGTGTTCTAAAATAAGTAAAATAAAATAAGTGTGCTCTAAAATAAGTAAAATAAAATAAGTGTGTTCTAAAATAAGTAAAATAAAATAAGTGTGTTATAAAATAAGTAAAATAAAATAAGTGTGTTCTAAAATAAGTAAAATAAAATAAGTGTGTTCTAAAATAAGTAAAATAAAATAAAATAAGTGTGTTCTAAAATAAGTAAAATAAAATAAGTGTGTTCTAAAATAAGTGTGTTCTAAAATAACTGTCTTATAAAATAAGTAAAATAAAATAAGTGTGTTCTAAAATAAGTAAAATAAAATAAGTGTGTTCTAAAATAAGTAAAATAAAATAAGTGTGCTCTAAAATAAGGAAAATAAAATAAGTGTGTTCTAAAATAAGTAAAATAAAATAAAATAAGTGTGTTCTAAAATAAGTAAAATAAAATAAGTGTGCTCTAAAATAAGTAAAATAAAATAAAATAAGTGTGTTCTTAAATAAGTGAAATAAAATAAAATAAGTGTGTTCTAAAATAAGTAAAATAAAATAAGTGTGTTCTAAAATAAGTAAAATAAAATAAGTGTGTTCTAAAATAAGTCAAATAAAATCGGTGTCTTATAAAATAAGTAAAATAAAATAAGTGTGTTCTAAAATAAGTGTGTTATAAAATAAGTAAAATAAAATAAGTGTGTTCTAAAATAAGTAAAATAAAATAAGTGTGTTCTAAAATAAGTAAAATAAGTGTGTTCTAAAATAAGTACAATAAAATCAGTGTCTTATAAAATAAGTAAAATAAAATAAGTGTGTTCTAAAATAAGTAAAATAAAATAAGTGTGTTCTAAAATAAGTAAAATAAAATATGTGTGTTCTAAAATAAGTAAAATAAAATAAGTGTGTTCTAAAATAAGTAAAATAAAATAAGTGTGTTCTAAAATAAGTAAAATAAAATAAGTGTGTTCTAAAATAAGTAAAATAAAATAAGTGTGTTCTAAAATAAGTAAAATAAAATAAGTGTGTTCTAAAATAAGTGTGTTTTAAAATAACTGTCTTATAAAATAAGTAAAATAAAATAAGTGTGTTCTAAAATAAGTAAAATAAAATAAGTGTGTTCTAAAATAAGTAAAATAAAATAAGTGTGTTCTAAAATAAGTAAAATAAAAATAAGTGTGTTCTAAAATAAGTAAAATAAAATAAGTGTGTTCTAAAATAAGTGTGTTATAAAATAACTGTCTTATAAAATAAGTAAAATAAAATAAGTGTGTTCTAAAATAAGTAAAATACAAAAAAAGTGTGTTCTAAAATAAGTAAAATAAAATAAGTGTGCTCTAAAATAAGTAAAATAAAATAAGTGTGTTCTAAAATAAGTAAAATAAAATAAAATAAGTGTGTTCTAAAATAAGTAAAATAAAATAAGTGTGCTCTAAAATAAGTAAAATAAAATAAGTAAAATAAAGTAAGTGTGCTCTAAAATAAGTAAAATAAAATAATTGTGTTCTAAAATAAGTAAAATAAAATAAAATAAGTGTGTTCTGAAATAAGTAAAATAAAATAAGTGTGTTCTAAAATAAGTAAAATAAAATCAGTGTCTTATAAAATAAGTAAAATAAAATAAGTGTGTTCTAAAATAAGTAAAATAAAATAAGTGTGTTCTAAAATAAGTGTGTTATAAAATAAGTAAAATAAAATAAGTGTGTTATAAAATAAGTAAAATAAAATAAGTGTGTTCTAAAATAAGTAAAGTAAAATAATTGTGTTCTAAAATAAGTTAAATAAAATCAGTGTCTTATAAAATAAGTAAAATAAAATAAGTGTGTTCTAAAATAAGTAAAATAAAATAAGTGTCTTATAAAATAAGTAAAATAAAATAAGTGTGTTCTAAAATAAGTAAAATAAAATAAGTGTCTTATAAAATAAGTAAAATAAAGTAAGTGTGTTCTAAAATAAGTAAAATAAAATAAGTGTGTTCTAAAATAAGTAAAATAAAATAAGTGTGTTCTAAAATAAGTAAAATAAAATAAGTGTGTTCTAAAATAAGTAAAATAAAATAAGTGTCTTATAAAATAAGTGTCTTATAAAATAAGTCAAATAAAATAAGTGTGTTCTAAAATAAGTAAAATAAAGTAAGTGTGTTCTAAAATAAGTAAAATAAAATAAGTGTGTTCTAAAATAAGTAAAATAAAATAAGTGTCTTATAAAATAAGTGTCTTATAAAATAAGTCAAATAAAATAAGTGTGTTCTAAAATAAGTAAAATAAAGTGTGTTCTAAAATAAGTAAAATAAAATAAGTGTGTTCTAAAATAAGTAAAATAAAATAAGTGTGTTCTAAAATAAGTAAAATAAAATAAGTGTGTTCTAAAATAAGTAAAATAAAATAAGTGTCTTATAAAATAAGTAAAATAAAATAAGTGTGTTCTAAAATAAGTCAAATAAAATAAGTGTGTTCTAAAATAAGTAAAATAAAAAAATTGTCTTATAAAATAAGTGTCTTATAAAATAAGTACAATAAAAGAAGTGTCTTATAAAATAGAAAAATAAAATAGGTGAAAAGAGGTCACGATGTGTACACCGTTTGGATGTTTTAACATTTTTGACACATTCTTCAAAATATCTTATTGTGTCTTCATAGAACATGAGGAAGACATCTGTTTGAGCATCTCCTGTCGTGTCATACAGACCTCTTGAAGATGTACAACAGCTCTTTCGGAGATGTTCAGCAGACATCCTACACATGTACTGTTACACAAAATAACACAATGTTTTCTTTCTACTATTGTAGTTGAAGGCGCCCCAGAAACATTCTTTCAAATATCTTTCTTTGTGCTTAAACAAACAAAGAAATGTACTGGTTTGAAAGAAATGAGGCTGACCCTGATTTACATCTTGCAGACGTTTTTTTTATATCTGCATTTTTGTCTGTAAGACATCTGGCAGACTTTGTTTGCTCATCTTCGATACATCTCAGAGACGTCTACTGTTAGATGTCATATAGACCTCTAGAAGATATACAACAGCTCTTTTGGAGATGTTCAGCAGACATCCTTCACACGTACCGTTACACAAAATAACACAATGTTTAATTTCTACTATTGTAGTTGAAGGCACCCCAGAACCATTCTTACAAATATCTTTCTTTGTGCTTAAATTAACCAAGAAATTTGCAGGTTTGAAAAAAATATGCGTGACACTGATAGTAGACATACATTTGGCATACATTGTTTGCTTATCTTCAATACATCTCTAAGACGTCTAGGGTTAGATGTCATATTGACCTCTAGAAGATGTCTGTAAGATGTTTATGATTAAGAATGGATTGCCAAAAGCTCTTTTTAAGATGTTTATCAGATGATTTGACCCAGCAGATGTTGTGCAGATCTTTAGCAGACATCTGATGTGCATGTGGTATCTGGGCAGCAAGTCATGATCGAATGTTCATTTTGGGTTAAATATGCCTTTACCTCCCTTATCCCCTTTTGCCCCATTTATTGTGGCATTACTCGGTCATATGGAGAAATGTGAGCCTGAAACGGCTTTCAGATGGAGATAAAATTCAGTCTTCTGTTAAAACAGTCCAGGCTGTTTGGTCTGTGATTTTGCACAGCATGACTGTAATTCAGGCTGGGCACAAGCTGACTCATGTGTTAGTGAGAGCAGCCAGATTTGAAGGGATGTAGAGATAGAGAAATTTTGAAGCATCATCTCCATCAAGCTTTTTCCCAGCAGGCGGTAACACAAAGATTAGAAGAATGGCCATAGTACAGCATCTAAGAGGAGATTTCAAGTCGATTTAATTCGTAGTATGTAAAGAAGCATTTCACTAGTGCACTTGTGCAAGTCACTTTTAAGAAACCAAAAATGTATCATTATCCAACTGCTACTGTGACATCTTCTTTTGATAATGTATAAAGAATTTATTAAAATAATGAACATTTACATTGCTGATGATGTATAACACTAGTTATGTGACCCTGCTTTATGCCATTGCAATACTGGATTAAAGGCTCTTTTTAAAGAGATGATGTTCAGTCATCATGAAATAAGATCAGATGGTTTAAAAAACAGACATTTCTAACTATATTACACATTGTTGCAGTGAATATTATAAATCATTTATTTCCACTTTATTTCCATAAAGTTCCCTTTCTGCTTTTAATAACAACCACAGGACACAAGCAACAAAAAAAGCTAGGACTATACTGCTTGTCCAATGGCATTTTTAGCTTTCCTCTACATGTCCCATGACAGTTGACCAATCAAAAACAGAAGGGCAAAATAAAGGCCTCGCTATGAAGTCATTTTACTCGGATATACGTGACAATACAGAGATGGATTCAATCCCAACTGCTATGTCATGGCGACTTTATAATCCTTTTCTTGTTCACTATACCGGCAGGGTCTGCTTTGTTTCTGCCCGTTGAAGCGAAAGGTTCGGCGTTTCAGCTTTTGTGTTGTCTACTGATGAGTCACCCAGGGATGTTGATGTGCCTTTTTGAATGTTTCACCATGAAAGTTGCAAATCGCTGCTGGGTTTTCTTTGTTACACAAAATAAAAGGAAGAGGTATACAGCGTATAGAAGACTTTATTAGGAACATGTCCGATATCTCTAATGATGTATTGGAAAGTTCTTTTAATGTCTGCTGTGAGTGAAGTCTTTGCTCTTGCCCTTTGTTAAGAAGGAGATAAAACACACAACTGGAAAGCAGGATATAGGAAACCTTACAGTGAATATGTGTAGCGATAAAAAGGAAAAACAACGTGTGACGGTGATTGTACGAGAGGTTGACCAGTTTGCTAGATGACATCATTTGTGTATTAGCATATTCATGACATCATCATGTAAATTTGCATTCAGAGTCTGCACTTTTCTTTTGTTTTCTTTCCTCTTTACTTGTTGCATCCTCTGTTTCAACAGAGAAAACTGTTCTAATATTATATATTTGTATTTATCATTATGTATCGCGGGACGGTACTGGAGACAAATTTTATTCAAAGGTTAATTCAAAAATCGTACAAAATTACTGGTGTAATACCTTAAGCAAAAGTTGTGTGTATATAATATTTGTGTATACTAGCTGTGTTTATTAATTAAATCAAACCAGATTTTATGCAATAGATTCCGATCCTCAACCATGATTTTATCTCTTACTCGATTCTTTTGTGGCATCCGGTGTCCTGTGTCGCTCAGAATGAGCGTGTGATTTATCGGATTCACCCTGGATGAGTCATCGGCAATGTCACCCCCAAACTCTGTGCAGTTAACATGGTGGAGTGAGCCCAGCATGCAGTCATCGGCTTAACATCTCACATTAACCTGCTCTTTATATCTCAGGTCTGATTCTTCTGGAGGCACTTAAAGGGAGGAGCCATGACTGAGGGGGAGGGGCAGTTCTACAGCGTGCAGGTGGGCGACTCCACCTTTACAGTGCTCAGGAGGTACCAGCAGCTCCGTGCCATCGGATCCGGTGCCCAGGGTATCGTCTGGTGAGTGCACAGTCAGAGCTAGTGGAATCACAGTTGCAACAAAGAAGTCAAGCTGAAATGATGTCATCATTAAATAGTCCATTAGGCATTGCCTGTATGCGTTTGTCGTGGCTGCAGCAGATGTGTCTCTCATAAGAGAGTTAGATCTCTGGTTTACAGCCGTGCTAATGAGGGGATTTTGCAGCTTTCTGCATGTATGAACTGTTTACCCAGATGGACACTAAACACCGTTTGCTGTAATGCACTGTTACCATAATGACATAGGAAAACACTAATGAGGCGTTCACACCAGATGCGACTTGCATGAATAAATCGCACTGCCGCACATAGTTGGATGCTTGAATATTTTGAGTTTACTCGGTTCATCCTCTCGTCAAATTCGCCTAATTTGTACTTTAAATTCAGTTCACCACAAATCTGATTTCGCACCATGGCTGATGTTTTTCCCAGACGTAAATGGTTTTCTGCCTCTGCTTACTGTCGTACTAATCACATGACTACTATTAGAACAACTAGACAAGCTAGAACAACTAAACAAGAACAAGCTCCTGATTGGTTAACGATTCTTTCAGATTTTTCAATTAGGCGATTTGCGTGAATTTCACGTTGTGCGCGTCATTTGCGCTGCAGGGTGTACATGATTTAACATGTAGTTCATACGCGCTTTATGCTTCATTCGAGATCATAAGAGTTGGAGGGAAGTCAAATTTAAAAGTAAAAAATTATTCTAACTAACAATAAACATCCACCAGTCCCTGTAGATTATATATAAAACCAAGTTAAAGGAACTGTTTGTCTAGTCAAATTGTTTAATAAATTAACATGCAATAAAATTAAAAGAATTGTCTATTTAATTAAAGTATACACAATAAAATACAACAAATTTTCTTTTTTAATACAAATAATATACAGTACAATTTTAATCATATTAATTTAAACCGATTTTAAGATTATTAAAGTTTTGAATAAGTTAACATATTATTAGCCACTAGCCAGACCATTTAAGGGTATTTTAAGACCTATTAATTGATATCTCTGTTCTGAAACAATGTGTTAAATAGAAACAATGTTGCAATTACATCTTGGTTCCGATCTCGTTCACAAGGCAAAGTCATATACGAGTAAACTGTCTTTATATTAGTCAGAGTGCATCTGTTTATTTTCCAGGTTTCTGCTTAAAACTGTAATCCATCAGGATGGACAGACAGCAGTTCCTCTGGTTTCTTTGCTTATATTCGGCACAGTTTAACCGTCAGAAAGCCTTATGGTTTCAAAGTGGTGTCTACATTTCTGTATTTTTATGTGTTTTAGAGAGTGGTTCGACATTGTGTTCATCTGAAATTCACCTGCTCCAAGTTACCCCATGGTTAATTTTTGTGCCCATTAGTAATACAATTCCTGATGCTTCAAGCAAATTATAATTATAGACAATACATTATGATACAGCTGGTTTGTTTATCCGTTAAGTCAGATTGCTTTCAAACTTGTAATGAACTGCTCCAGAGTTTGGCAATCGTGCCGAGATCACCTCGTTCAGGTGGTCTCAGACCATTTCTTTTGGTGCGGCTCTGAGCACGGTTGCCGTGTTTACATATACCTAAACAAACTGAACCGAGGGAGAAAATGCACCAGGTTCCAAAACAAAGACTTTAAGGAGACAATGGAGTACTTACTTATTTCTAAATAAAAAATTGTTTTGATTTTAGGGAAAAGATTTGGATGTTTCCCACTAACACTGTGCATCATAAAGAAATAATATTTGGCAACCTTAGAGATTTTATAATGGTGATCACAACATGCATTGTGCTCTTTTTTGATTAAAGTTCGGCTCTTGACACAGCTCTGGGCATCCCAGTTGCCGTTAAGAAACTGAGCCGGCCATTTCAAAACCAGACCCATGCAAAACGGGCATACAGAGAATTGGTTCTGCTGAAGTGTGTTAACCACAAAAATGTAAGTCTGCTAAAATTTCTCTAACCATAGTCACACTTCTTTCAGTTGTTTATTTAATGAATGTAATTTTTGTCTTTCAGATCATCCGTTTGTTGAACGTTTTCACACCTCAGAAGTCCCTGGAAGAGTTCCAGGATTTGTACGTTTTGAGTGAATGTATTTATACATTTTTGCCTAGCTTGTATTTTAAGTTCTGTTCCATGATGTTCTTTACTGGTGCATTGTGTGGTTATTAACATTTATAGTTTGCTGAGACCACATCCTATGATTATAGCTTTGGGATCGAAATTATGTTATTAAATCATATTCAACTACGGCCCCTGACAACGGCATTTGTTTTATTGCTGAGCTTTATAAAAAGCTTGATTTCAAGTGTTTATCTTGGGTTGTGTGAGTCAGTTGTATTTATCCAAGGAATGAAGTTGATCTTTTAGATGAAATGAGCTATAAAAATTCCAACACATCTTTCGTTGTTTTCAGATATTTGGTCATGGAGCTGATGGATGCAAGCCTCTGTCAGGTGATCCATATGGACCTGGACCATGAGAGGATGTCATATCTGCTTTACCAGATTCTGTGTGGCATTAGACATTTACATTCTGCTGGTATTATTCACAGGGTGAGTTGTTCTTGTGATCTTATATGTGGAATTCTAATAATAATGGAGCAAATGAAAGCATTTATTTTTCTATGCGCCTGAAAAATATTAAGCCATAATTTATCTTTTGATGGTTTTAAGTAAAATACAGGTTAGTAAGGAATGAATTATAATTTATTCAACTTGTGCTTTACCAGCTGTGTTCTTTGCGTCATTTGAACTTAGTGTCATTGACCTTCAAGTTCTACATTACAGAGAGTCTCTAAGCAGTGACCGCATGTTATCTCTCTGCCCTCAGGACCTAAAACCCAGTAATATAGTAGTGAAGTCCGATTGCACTTTAAAGATCTTAGACTTTGGTCTGGCCAGAACAGCCTGCACTAATTTCATGATGACCCCCTATGTAGTGACCAGATACTACAGAGCTCCAGAGGTCATCCTGGGCATGAAGTACAAAGAGAATGGTAATGATTTTATAAGGAATTTTAAGGAATTATTGGAAATATTAAAAATGCATTATTTAAAATATCACAGTGTATATTTTAATAAAATTTTATTTCTCAAAATATTTCTCAGCTTGGATTGATCAAATATATCCATTGAAATAAAGTACATTTGTGTTTTGTCAGTGGATATCTGGTCGGTTGGCTGCATCATGGGCGAGATGGTCAAAGGGAGCGTCATATTTCAGGGCACTGATCGTATCCTTCCTATTCTATTGAAAGAAATGTGATTTTGCAAATCCTCTCACTTAGAAATCATGGAGGGTCGAGAATTTTCAGCACAGAGACAGAATCAATAAAGAAAAATCCGAAATCACAGTGTATTATTTTTAACAATTTATTTGTAAATTACTGTGTCAAATAAGTGTTTGATCACTTGCTTCCCAGCCAGATATCTGACCCTAAAAAAATCTGATTTTGCTTTTAAGTAATCCAGATACACTAGCTGTCGTTAGCTGTCATAAAGCTACCTATGAACCCCACAATTAGTCAAAAGTCTAAGTAGCAACATGGGCAGAAAAAAGAGCTGTCAAAAGACACAAGAGAAAAACTGTAGACAAAGCTGGAAAGGGCTAAGGTGCGATTGCCAAGCAGCTTGTAGAAAAAAGAAAAACTGTTGGAACAATTGTCATAAAATGGAAGAGGCTAAGGATGATTGTCAATATCCCTCAGACTGGAGATGCCATGAAGAGAGCTGGGACCACCGTTTCCAAGGCTACTATTGATAATACATTCAGACATCATTGTCTAAAATCATGCATCACATGGAAAGTGCTTATGTCAGCCCATGTCGAGGTCCGTCTGATGCTTGCCATGGACAATTTGGATTAAACAGAGGAGTCATGGGAGAAAGTCCTGTTCTCAGATTAGACTAAGGGGAGTTTTTTGGTCTTAACTCCGTCCACCGTGTTTGGAGGAAGAAGAATAATGAGTATCATCCCAATAATGCCATACCTACAGTGAAGCATAGGGGTTGAAGCTTCATGATCTAGGGAGGGGGGTGTTTTCTGCACATGGGAAAGGAAGACTGCACTGTATTAAGGAAAGGATAAACTTATTTGACACAGTAATTTATTTGTAAATTGTTAAAAAAAATCATACAATGTAATTTCTGGATTCTGTCTCAAATATTGGAAATGCACCTCTGCTGAACATTCTAGAGCCCTCCATGATTTCTAAGTAGGAGAACTTGCAAAATCACCGGATGATTAAATTTATATTGACTTCACTGTATCTTTATAAAGCATGGGTCATCTTACATGGAATTCACTGCCATGTTTCTATAGTAGCTTTAATTGGACAAATGGCTCTTCGGCAAAGAAGCAAAACCTTGATATAATCTTTCTCCTGTGTCAGCCATCAAAGTTCATAGTAAGGCTGCGTGAGTGGGCTTAGACATTTGTAACCCTCACCATTAGATGTCGCTGTATTTTACGTTCAGGGCCTTTAAACTGAACGTGTTGAAACTTTGAGTTTTAATGTTTTGACCTTGTGTCGTTTTTTAATGCCTAAAAATGTTTCAAACCCCCACTCATTCAAACTAGGAATTAAAATTAAATTAAATGCATCAGTTTCAAAGTCCTTGTCTGTCACCGTGACCATCCTTGACTTAACTGATCTCAGATATTGACCAGTGGAATAAGGTCATTGAGATATTAGGAACTCCTTCTGTAGAGTTTATGAATCGTTTGATGGAGACTGTCAGGAACTATGTGATGAACAAACCTCAGTTTCCCGGAGTCAGTTTTAATGAACTGTTTCCCGACTGGGCCTTTCCTTCAGAGACAGAACATGACAAGATCAAGAGTAAGACTAATTTCTGAAATCTTCAGTTATCTTTCCTCATGCTTGCATGCTTTAATAGTATTCATGATGTTGTCTTTATATGTCACTTTTTTTACATGCTTTGTGTGTTTTTGACACGTGTTTGAGACTTCTGATTTTTTTCCACTCACAGCTAGTCAAGCACGTGACCTTCTGTCCAAGATGTTGGTCATCGATCCCGAGAGCCGCATCTCTGTGCAGGAGGCCCTCAATCACCCGTACATCCACGTGTGGTACGACCCAGCCGAGGCTGATGCGGTCAGTGCGCCCATTTCCTGTCACCTTGTCTAGACTCTCTTGTTAAAACCCGTTTTACAGGGCACATGTTTACAAGGTTCTCTCCCCAGAGACTTGAATTTGTAATGATTGATGTTTGCATTCAGCCTCCTCCACAGATATCAGACAAGCAGTTAGAAGAGAGAGAGCACAGCATTGAGCAATGGAAAGGTACATCACTATTTCATTTTGCTGCTTATAAGGGAAAGTTTCTGTCCTGTTGAACTTAAAACGGGATAGTTTCTAAAAATGTAGTCATGAATTAATCACTCTCTAGTTCTTAACCTGTATACATTCGTTAGTTTGGTTGAACACAGTGGAATATATTTGGACGAATGCTTGTAAACATACAATTATTGGACCCCATTGATTACCCTAGTAGGTAAAATTAAAATGGTAGTAAAAAGGATCCCAGAACTTTTTGCTATCTTACCTTCTTTAAAATATCTAATTATGTGTCCAGTCAACATATAGTCTATGGGGTCAGAGAACTGTTTGGTTATAAGCATTCTTCAAAATTCTTTCTATGTGTTCATCAGTACGAGGAATTTCTAGATTGTCCTAAAAAAAGCCATTCTCTTTGCATCAATTGCTAGTTGTGAAATAATAATGCATTGAGAGTTTTTGAAAGTGGCATCTAAATTTGCTGGATCTTATATATATATCAAAATATTATTAAATTATAAGTTAGATCACACAATCCTCTCTATCCTTGCAGAGCTAATTTATAAAGAGGTGATGGACTGGGAGGAAAGGAACAAGAATGGAGTGTTGAAAGACGAATATTTAGGTGAGTTATGATAAACAGAAATGTTTTTTTCCCTATGTTTTTATGATTTAATTCATATAGGGCTGTACATTTGCATTATGTGGTGGAAATAAGAAATTAAATTCTAACATGAATATAGATTAATGTAGTAAGCCATCACAGATGTATATGACTTTTATTGTTCATATTGGCCTTATAGCAATTGTTTATCTATAAAAAAGATAGAGATTTATATAAATAAAAGAGCAAACGTGTGTTTGTTACATGCTTGTGCTATAATTCGGACCATCTTTCAACAAATCATAGTTTACAATATGCATCGAAATATTGCAATATAAAATAGTATGTACTAAAAGTTTGTTATGTATAGGTATTAATCATTCTTTATTAATCTATGCGTGTATTGTAGACGGTACAGTGAACAACAGTGCCACAGCCTCCCAGTCGTCATCCATCAATGACATCTCATCAATGTCGACAGAACAGACGCTGGCCTCAGACACAGACAGCTCCTGCATTGACACTCTCACAGGAGCATTAGAGGAGTGACAGCGAGACCTATATGCCTCCTCCATCTCACATGCGTCACAATCCTCTCTCTCTCTTGTGTGTGGGCCGTGCTGTGGTCTTGACTGATGAGAACTGTGGGTGCATGTTCAAGTGGCTTCAAGTTTACACTCCTTATCCTTCTCTCCTGCTTTAAATAGGGCTGTTGTGCCACTGTAATTCTGTCCCACCTCACGTAAACAACGCAGCTTGTTAGCTTTAAGACGACGTCTGTTATGGGAATCATTACAGAATACTGAAAACTTAGATCTGCCTTCATTACTTTTACATTTAACCCCATCAACACATTTGAGTTTTAAGGATTTTTTATGAATAGTCAGGTTGTAGTTTAAAAGTAAATGCACTGATCTTTTCGCATTTAAGCAGCGTTCATTAGAGAGATCTATGCTTTAGCCATTTATGTCCTGTCTCTTGCCCCTTCTCTCTCTGTCTGATTTAGCTTTTATTGCCTTTCATTTCATCACCTAAAAGAAGCACAGATATAAATTCATGGACAACTTTATAGCTAGTCAGTCCCTCTGGAACAACTTCCTTTTACAAGTATTGCTGCATGTTATTAAAAAAAACATTGAGTGGAAAGATGGTGTAACCACAGATCCACACACATACCTTAAATCGAACAGTTCTGTCAAAAACACAACCTGTGCATTTCCGTTGTTCAGGTGGTAGTTACCTGTGTGTACATATACACATGCATAGATTTTGTGTAAATGTTCTCATTTTCTTTCTTGGTGCTGTGGAGACAGTTTTACAGATTTAAAGAAATGCTTTTAGGTATGTACTGTAAAGCAAATTGACATGGAACTTAATATTGAATGAAAGTTTCACAAAGATGGTTAACATTTCATTGTAACGAACAAACAATCTAAATCCAAGTGAGCTGTGGATGTGATGACCATCAAAGTGTCATTATGAAAGTAGTTATTCCCTGCCGGCATATTCACGTATGTTGCATAGATTGCACGTTTAATTGCATGAGCAAATGCAGACCATTGCCTTTTGAATCTTCTCATGCTTGAGAAGCCCATAAGAATGTTGTACGAAGCAAAAGTATAGTTTTTTCATACTTTATTTCTTCACTTTTCTCTTTTTCGTTGAGATGAACTATCGATGACATATTTTTACACTCTTGCTTGTGTAGACTGTCTTATTGAATGTGTATTTTCTACATATACTTACTGTATATGTTAACAAATAATTGTTTGTTGGAATTATTTAACTTTGACATTGGTTTTAAAATCATTTAAAACATTTTAAATGACAGGACATAACAAAAATCCTATATAGAACATTTTAAATGTGTCTATGACATCACATTATCCTAAATAGAACATTTTAAATTTGTCTGTGACATCACATAATCCTAAATAGAACATTTTAAATGTGTCTTATTACATAACATAGTCCTAGACAGAACATTTTAAATGTGTCTATGACATCACATTATCCTAAGAAGAACATTTTAAATGTGTCTTATTACATAACATTATCCTAAATTAAACATTTTAATCACAAAAGAGAAAGTGTTTTAAAAAACCTTTATTTAATAATGGTGAACCGATGTACATTAAGTAATTCCAACAACCCATTTTTCATTGTAGACTTTTTGTAAAAGGGGATAGCTCACCTAAAAACAAAAACGTACATTGGTTTTGTGTCCACATGGTTAGGTACCAAATTTTTTCATAATATTTTCTTTTATGCTTTGCGGCAGTAAATGGTGATGGAATTTTCATTTTTCTGTGATCTGTCCATTTATACAACATGTTGTGGTTAACCATGTGCCACTTGGTTGGTTATACAGCAGGCCCACATAGAATCAACGTGAATCAGAAACACAAGTCATTAATAACATCCGTTACAGTCTTGTTTATTTAGGATTTTGGCAACTTTTGATTATGCTTTCAGCTATTAAATGTTTCCCTTTAGTTCAGTAGATGTATTATTGTCTTAGCACCACAAAGGTCATGGGTTTGTTCCAAGTAAACAAAGATAGGAATAATTTATTTCTTGCCCTTTTTGATCAAAGAGTCTGCCAAGTGCAATTTAGATCAGAAATTTAACACTGAAACTGATTCTATCTGGGCCTGGTGTTTAACAGACACCTTGTGGCACAGTGACATGACAACCTTAAATTATGAATAATTTCATCGACAATATGTGGATGTTATTTATCATTGAGAGATTTTACATCACCGCCACCAATAACATTATCAAGCTAAAACGTTTGTCTAGTCTCATTGTCATGCTTATAAACACAGGTCTTCTCCATCCCATATTGTCTTGAAGACTCATAAAAGTGGCCTCAGGAGGAAGTTGAAAGTGTGTTGGACAATTCAGATGGATACGCTTTATAACACCATCACATTCATGCCTTAAAACTTCTCACTAACACTGCTGTAGCTTTGCCAGAAGATCAAAACAAGTTACGGTAATGGACCTACAAGTTTAGTTTTGTTCTCGGTGGGCTGGAATGTTTGCTAACATGGCACTTGTGTTGTTTTTTTTTATAAAAAAAGATGTTCAGCTTCATACTTGAGTGTCATTTGGTGCTTCAACCTTCACGGTGATATGTATTACGATAATGCAATAGTGCATTGTGTTTCTATCATTTTGAATTTAGAGACTCATATTGTAAACTCATTGATTCTCATTATGAACACTAGTGATTGACCTCTGTGGCATCGAGACTCAAGAGAATGAACAAAGCTGGCTCACGGTTTCTCAAGGGCTTACTTTTTCTTTTTTCACTGTCAGTGTATGTCTGTGAACAGCAATGTGTTTGTCACTGACAGTCCTTTGCTAGAGTTGAATCAGTAATGACTTGAATAATCACTTTATTGACCTTCATTACTTCCGAAGGTCTCCTAAAAAAAGGTTCTCATCATCAATGAAATCCTGCTAAATGAATAGTTAGATGACTGCTTTGTGCTAGTGATGTCTTTAGCTTTCATGTGTTTTGTATTGTTGTGCAAACATAAGGTACCCTGTCATTGAGATATTACGAAAGCAACCAAATCCTAAACCCATCTGAAACATATGCAAAATCTGTCTACGGTAGAGATTCATTTTTATGTGTGAAATAGAAGTTAACCTGTGTAACAACTGGCCAAATAAACTGCTCAGATTAAAGTATCGCTTTATGTTCAATTTATTTCAGATGGTACAAATACAATCAGTGTACGAACAGGTGTGAGTACAAGGTGGGATTATGTTGTGGTATTTACAGGATTTAATAAAATGAAAAAAAAAATTCAGTGTGCTCAAACCAGTGCATAGTCTTAAATCTGATTCAAGCATCCCTAGGGTCTACTTACTATCATCTCTCACCGTGTCCATGCTAACTATATATGATACTTTGATCATTCTAGTCTTTCAACATTTTAGATGCAAAAATGCGCCTTTTGGTTTAAATGATTTTGATCATGCTGGTCCAAATGTTTAGGGCAATATTTCCTTTGGAATACATCCTTGTTCCGGTCTGTTTCAAACCTTGTCTTTAATTTACTATTCAAAAACTCTGAGCAATGCGATTAGTCTTTCGGGCCTCTGCATTCAACTCTCCAAATGTTTCAAAAAATTGTTCCATCTCCCGTTGCAGAGTAGCATTACGTTTGTCTGCATCAACACGGGCGCGCTCTACGTTCCTCATCTTGATCTCTGACACGCTGACCCAGCGGCGCTGTTGTTCCAGAGTGCAACACAACCCTGCAACTTCCCCCTGTAGCACCAAGTTTCTCTGCTCAAGCCTAAAGACAGAAATAAGAATAGGGGGCATGAGTTGTGGGTTTTTCCCACTTTTATTTATTGATATGTTTATTCCAAAATGACCTTACCTGTTGATTTTCGCTTCATACTCGGCTTTCTGTCTGGCCATCTGTTGCCGAAGCCCTGCGACCAGGCACTGCATCGCATGGGAGGCTGGAAAGCCTAGTGGCTCAAGGGGGGCATTTGGCAAAAAGACTTCACTGCTGCCTGTACTTAAAGGGGCATCTGTGGGTGCAGAAGACGAGGCCACAGAGTTAGGACGAGGGCCTTCCTCACCCAACTCCATTCTGAAAGATGCAAAGTTTTGGGGCGAATTGTGTGAAGGACTCGCCGCTGCTCCGCTCCCGCTATCCCCATTCAAAGGCACTATCTCACAGGAGGACCAAGAGCTACTGCTATCGGCTAAACTAGCATTACAAACAGCCTCCAGAGGTGCACTCGACGTCTTGTTTTCCAAGTACCCCATACCTTGATCCTCCCCACCTATGTTTTCATAGACGGACAAGGTACTGTCCTGGGCTTCACTATTGCCCCCACTGTCCCCTAGAACTCTATCCGGTCCCCAGATTGGTTCCTCCATATCAGGCCAGCTCCTTGACTGCACGCAACTTTCAATCCCAGCCTCCAGCACTTTGTTCATGCAGGCTGGTGGTGGAGTGGTGGGTGGAGGTCTTGTTAGAAGAAATTCATGTGCTGGGCTGTGTTGACAGTTGTCATAAATTAATGCTGAGCTAGCACATGAGGACACTTCGGTAAGATGTTGCTCTGTCTCTGATAGATGGTGGGAAACATTCTTGTTACAAGGGCTACGATGGGACCCTCGTCTCTGGGTCTTCAGTGACATTGAGAGTTTGTGCGGACAGGACAAAGTCTGGTCAGGATTTTCACTCAGAAGAGGTTGGGTTGGGGGCTCCTGCACCCATTCCACAAGGTTGCTTTTTCTGTGAGTGGGATGGATAGAAGATAAATTGGCCTCTCGAAGGTTGAAGTTCTCTCTGGAGAAGAGCAAAGTGTGCTCTCGAATCAATTCTGACATCAGATGCTGTACAACTGCTGCCCCTAGTAGGATAGAGACGTTACTTCAAGTACCAGATTTTAATCTCAGACCCCTTTCACATAAATGTATGGATTGCTCACCTCCAATTATACTTTCTGGATCCTCAGCTTTAGGTCGGAGGATGTTTGGCCCAAAAACAGTTGCCAAGTTCTGGATACTCATCTTGTTTATGTTGGAGTATGACTGGACATCATTTAAAAATCTGGAACAGAAGTGTGTAAAGTCCCTTAAGATTAGAAACTTAAATCTTTCAAACTAGATTTCCAATACGGTATAAAAATATGAAGATCATTGTATGACAAATCAGTCTTACTGGCAGATGTATTTCAGCAGGTTGAAGTTTGCAACAGGAAGCTCATAAAGGAGACTCCTTAACTCTTGCAAACCCTTTAAGTGAGACCAGGAAGAGATGACGAGACAAAAAGTGTGTGTAAATCTTTAATAGCTTATTAACATATATTTTTCGAATTTAGATAGTAAAATAATACCTGTTCTCGGTCTAAAGGGATCTTTTTCCCACATGCAAGAAAATCTTCATAGCGGGAATATGGCACCAAGGGTTCGGGCAGCTCCCTGAGGTAAAGCTTCAGTAGAGATGCCACTGTGTGGACATCTGTGCTGCTAAGATAACAAGACTCAGTTAGTGACTAAATTAATACATGCATGTGTTTATGTAAATGTGTTGTATGCCAACGGAAATTTTGGCCGTGTGGTACGAGAGTCAAACTCGTGATCACAAGGTCACTGGTTAGATTCCCAGAGCCGACTGTTATGGACTGATCGGCCCTTGAGGCATCTAACCCCCTTTTGGCCCCTTTAGCTCACTACTTGCAGTGCAGCACAGAATGAGTTAAATTCAGAGGTCATATTTCGGGTTTGGGTTACTATATCTTACAAATAGGTCATTTTACATTATTTCATGACCACCCCCCCCCCCTCAAAAATTTAAATCCTGTCAATTATTCACCTTCATTTAATACAAATCTCCATTTCACATTTCTTCTATGAAAGTCCTAAAATATATTTTGAAAGATATATTATTTTCTATTGTTCAAAAGAAAGAAGTCATAAAGGTTTAAATGACATTTGTTGTCTAGTATACCTTTTATTGAAAGATAAATGTAAAAAGATGTAAAATGCAAAACCATCCATTACTACATCAACATATTTTATATATCTAGAAAGTTTTTATTTCATACTCATGTCTAGCCATATCTTTAATGGCCCATAAAGGATTGCATTAGATTATATATTATTTATTTAGGCATATAAGTTATATTAATTAATAGTCTGCTTCTTATATTAATTAATTAATACTGTGCATATCCCATTTGAAATATTTAACTGTTGTCTAATTTCCTTTATATAGATTAAGTCAAACAAGATCAAAACTGTTGATTTCTTACATTTTTCCGTAATGTAAATCTATTACCTATCAAAAGATGGTTTCTCTCCAGCATCGAATGCTTCCTGAAGCTCTTTAACTAGCGTGGCCTGACCGGATTGTCTGAAGAGTCCCACCTCTGTCAGCCCGCGCTCACGGATGAAATCTACACACTGCTCCACCACCAGAGGAGCCATGTGATCCCCATACCTTCTCTCGTACAAGACTGTCTCCTCCAACCTTTGACCAAACACACCTGTGATAGAAACCAGGAGGTAAAGCAGACACAAACTTTGTTCAAATACTTTGTCACATTTGCAACTGGGATATGCTGATATAGAAAATAGAAATAAACACAACTCGACGGTGTAGGGTGGAGATTTAAAGTCATAGTTCATGCTGATTTGAAAATTGTGTCACCATTAACTCACCCTCTTTACAATTCAGTATTGCTTTCTTCTGCAGAACACAATAAAGATAGTTCGATGAATGTTGGTAGGCGATCGATGGCAGTCATTCACGTCAATTGTACGGACACAAAACAATTGAGTGCCGCCGTTATTTTTTGGTGTTTTGCCGAAGGTCATACAGGTTTGAAATGACGAGGGTGAGTAAATGATGACTATTTATTTAAATAATTGAATATATAGAAATATACATGAATAGAAATCTCCCTACTACTGCACTGCACCAAAATCCTCCTTTGTGTCCCATGTGTTCTCCAGCCTGTTGTCTTTAAAAGAACACTAACCCCAAATAAATCCTCAGGTTATGGCAGAAAAACCCTCATGACTTTCTTTCACCTCTGATACACAACGCAAAAGAATGTTAAGTGCTGACAGCTTCAATCACTCTTTAGAAACACAATGAAAGAAAAAGGTGACTCTGGCTGAATATGACACACCGCCGAACATCTTGTTTTTTTATCAGAACAAAGAAAAGAAGTCTGAAGTTTGGAAAAACAAAAATAAACTTTTTTTCTCATTTTTGGATCAACCGTCCATTTAAACACTCACGTCTTTTGAAGCTCAGGACCCTTTTAATCTTCCTGTAAGCAGAGTGAGAGAGATAACTTCCAGTTCGCTGGATAGTCTGCTTGTTTTCAGGCATATTTTCCTGTCTTTAAGCTTCTCTTTATCCCTGTCTTTAAGACGTACGCACATCCCCCTGACTCTATAAACCTGTAACTAATGCTAAACAAACGATCATCATCGATCCTGAATCCTCTTCTTGCGTTTTTCAAAGTCCTGGTTGAATTAGAACTAGATGTTCCCTTCTCTCCTCTCTTCCTCCTTCCTTTTCTCGCTCTCCTGTGTGCAGGTAAGGGGAAAGACTCGGTTCTTTCGACTCTCTCTCTCTCCTCTTGATGTGCAACGTTAGCTCTCCAGTGAATATATGCCAGCTTATCGGATATATCAGCATTCCAGTTCAGTTGACAATCCTCCAGAAACAAGAGGCATTGTTCAAGTGTGTACATCTAAATTTGACCACGTCATTGCATTTCAGTAAACACACTCCAAGTGAAGTGCTTGGAAATATTACATAGAAATAAAATGTCAGTTCAGATTTTTGGTAGGTTGCTATTTTAAAAAAAAATCCTATTCATTTGGTGTTATAAGAAAACTCCACATGAAGTTTGATATCTTCACCGGCTCCTTCCAAGCAGCTCCTGTGAATTTGTTCTTCTCAAATAAAGCAGAAAGTGGGAAGAAGGTGCCCCAAGTGACGCCTCCACTTGCAGTCAATATGATACGTCTGCGTTTCCGTGCATGGGAGGTTATGTTTGTCTGGACTTAATTGTCCAAAGTTTCCATTGACATGACTCAGCACCTCCTTGCTATCAAATGAAGTCCGTCTCCCTACGCAGACTTCATTTCAAGATTTGTCTTCTGTGTTTCGTGCCTTCAAATGCCTTTTGTACACCCTTCCTCTCTTGTTTTAATCTATGTCTGGTCTTTCCCACCTCTCTCTTCACTCCACTGGAGGCTCACTGGAGCATAGCCAACATGGCATCAACACCCTCTATTTTCCCCTATCTTTGTACTCTCACTAGGAATCATTAACGCAACAAAACACAGATTGACTAAAAATAAATGAGCTGGAACCTTCTGCCTCTCATTCTCTTCTTTCTCTCGTTCTCTTGTTCTTACGTCGTCCCTTTCTTTCTCTCCGTCCCCTTGCACTTCACATGGCCTGGGTCCAAAATGTTCCACTGAACACACCCCCCTGAAACTCTTTTTATACATCTGTGCCCGGTAACATGGCCCCTGATGAGAATCCCAGTCTAAAACGGTTCCCGGGACACTGGCCCGGCGCATTGAGTGTTCAGTGTATGCGGCTGTGAGTTATCTTAGGCCATCTCACACCTTTTCAGAGCCTCAGGCTTTGGAGACTCATGTCTGTGAGGTAATGAAGAGAATACATTGGGAATGTTAATCTCATGTTGAATAAGAGAACACGTGGACTCAAGGCTGGACTTCACACTACTGGTCAGAAGTTTTGGGACACTTGAGTGAAATGTTTCTCATTATTTTATAATGTTGCAAACTTGCTTTTATGATAAAAAAGCAGGGTGACTTTGACTGAATGTTGAAGAAGGAATATCCAATAAGAGTACAGAATAGACAGGGACAACACACACTGAAGATGGTCAAGGTTTTTTTTGTTATAGCATAATTTTCCTAGTTCCCTTGTATTTATCATCTTGAAGTGTTTGTTATTATTTAAAAAAATGTAAAAAATATTAACGCATAAGTGAATAAGTGTCCCAAAACTGTCGACCGGCATGGTAATGAAGATTTATGTAGATAGTACATGCAGCTTATAAACATTACACAGTGTCCTTTGTAAAATAATATCTAGGATCATTAGCATTTGTGACATTTTAATCGTCCATGATCTGTGGACAAAAGATCCATAACGTTGAAAATGTTTAGCAATTAAATGCAAGATCTAGTAACTAGCTGTAATTCTGGAATATGTGAAACTTGTTTTCCACTAAACCTTGTTTCGGATGACATCAGTTTTAAAGGCATGTTTTTCAGTTAAAGTGGACAAAGCAAGGTCTGTGTCGCATCTCCCATGATTTGAAAATGAGCAGAATGTCTATCTAATGTGACTGAGTTGTTTCGACTAGAAGACCGATCAGATCTTTTTTTCAAGGTTTAGCACTTGGAACCCACCAAATGTTAGTCACAGGAACTTGCACAAGATTGGATTTTCAAGAGACCACAGACTGGAGATCAGGTAGATAATCTGGTCATGATGGAATGAGTATGTATGTGCATGTACCTGTGAAAGGTATCCAGATGCCTTTGTTTAGGCTTTTCAGCCATTCCTCTCCCTGACCACAGCTGTTTGACAGGAAGAAATATGAACCAGGACTGACAAGCACATCTCTGTTTCCTCCTGATTGAAAGATGGGGAAATACATGGAAAGATGAACTAAATTAATTTCAAGTAAAATTACATTTTTTAGAGTCTGATTCCACAGAAAGTCTTTTATGAGGTGACTAATTTGTTTGAGTAGCGTACAATTTATAAAGAAGCAAGCCTAAAGCACCACCCCTAAACTTAGTACCATCGCCATAAAGGTAAATCATAAAATAATATAAAAAATAAATTTGGATCAGTTCATATGAAATAGCCACCTCTCGCAAAATTTATTAAATAACGATTTAAAGATAAGAAATAGTAATATTTTACATTCCAATAAGGGGCTATTAGTTAAAAATAACTTTTTAAAGTTTTTTTAGAATGAACAAGTGCGATGTTTATGAATCTAAGCTAATGTTAATATAAGAATTTACTAATATATTTTTTAAATCAAAATTGTCCCTCTTGAAATAAGTTGATAACTGAATAACTGTATTGAAAACTATATTGATGTAAAATAACATTATCAAGGATTAAACTAGATTGTTGGCAAATGTTATTTGCATTAACTCATTTTAACAAAAAGCACATATTGTATACTTTATAAAGTGTTCCCAAAAACACTTACTAAAAACAAAAGCAAAAAAACAATGTCATGAGTCTTAAATGTATACTGTTAAAATTGAATTTATGCATTTGGCAGGTAATGTAATGCAGTATATTGTGTCATACTAAAGTACATTGTTTTTACAATTTTTCCTTGTAGTTTTCTATATAGAAATGTGCCATGTGAACAGTCATCGAAATAAGAGTGTACTATACTCCTGTTTATTGTGCAAAAATCTCTTGGCCCTTAATGCTCGCTGTGTCCTTCAGGTCCATCAGTGCGCACACTGCAAGACATGCCAAGATGAATTAGAAGACCATTTCTTATCTCTAAGCACCACAACAGTTCGGCAAGGCAAAAGCAGAGCATCGATTTTCATAATTTAATTAAAAACTTGCTGTTTTTTCTCCCTCATATTTTTCTCTGAGACAATATTAATCACAGGATGGGTCCTGGTCACAATTAAAGTACGCCCCACATTCCACTCACGGCAGAGTGGCGTAATTAATTCCAAAGAGGACACTTTCTGTAACAAGACGAGAGCTGTAAAATCCACCTAAGTGGTTTATCAATACCAAGCGCTCGCCAAGTCTGGCCTTTGCAATAATGATATTAAAAGGAGAGCATTGAAACGCTGTGAAAGGCCATTTGACAGACCCAGAGCCGTGACTGTCACAATATGTATTAATGCTGATCTTAAGCTCAACATGTGTGTCCCATAATGCTTAACAGATTTCTCAGCAACATTAATTGCCTTCTCATTAACTCTCTTGCTCATCGGACAGACGCTGTTAGGAAAGCGAGTATCTATTAAAAAGGAACAATTCACATGCATGACAAGTAGAGCACCTTAAATGTAAGGATTGCCACAACTAACATTATTGATGATTACCAAAATTATTTCTGCATATTTTTAAAATTTAATTCATTGGAATTTTTAAGCTTAGTAGAATATACTGTATATACTGCTAAATTAAAATGCTAATATATATATATATATATATATATATATATATATATATATATATATATATATATATATATGTACATCTAGGTCTTACAAGAACAGGGAAAACAGCTGTTTTTTCTCTGTATTACAACAGGTGGCCTTCTGAAAAGCACTGGACTGTGTGTCTTTTTTAACCTGTTTGACTTTCTGCAGTAAAACACAAAAGAAGATATATAAAAAACAAAAGAAATTCCTATAGCATTGTTTTTGTCCATAGGATAGAAGTCAGTGGGATCTTATAAACATTTGCTAGTAACTGAAGTATACAAATGTATTAAATATGTAAAATTTTCAATACAAATTTAGGAATCCTCAGTTTTTCCTTAAAAGTCACTTATGATAATTTATGTGAGAAGTATTAGATAGGTGTTTATGGCATTGTTTTTTTTTTTATTGAAATGAATGCTCTTTGTTAAGAGAAACAATGGTAGGGGGTTGAAGATATGTTGTTTTGATAGCGCAATTACTGAGTAATTAATAAAAGGAGAATCTTCCTTGTGGCAGAAAAATAACCTCTCTACATGTCAGAGGCCAAATTATCAGACTGTGTCTTTTAGAAAAATAAAAAAGCACCTGAACTTGATTACAAAAACTTTAATCAAGCTTTAATCTATAGAATTTTACAAAAAACACCTCATTTCACCTCCTATTTCACACCAGTATTTATCTGTACTCTATTTATTGAATTTCACGACTCCTGAACAATCCCAAATGTATCTGTTTGTCTTGAGTCATCCTCCATAATATCACCCTTTAATATATTGTAATGTCTCAGTTATTTCTCTGTTTTTCTTTTCTCAGCATTCGTAAGTGGAATATCGCCAATGCAACACAGTGTCCTTCATTTGTCTTCTTTATTTCTCACTAAATCATTGTTTAGTGGTCTTCTATTTATTATTATCTCATGCTGACAGTTTTAAAAGTTCCTGTCTCTTCGACTATTGTAAGTCGCTTTGGATAAAAGCGTCTGCTAAATGACTAAATGTAAATGTAAATGTAAATATATCATTTTTAATTTAATGTCAGAAAATCTCTACCTAACTGTCTAAATCATAATGTTTGTGAAATCAAATAAATATTGAGATGTGTGCATTTCTATTATATTAAAGAAATGTACAATAATGTTTGAACATCGTTTCCTATTTCTATTTTACCACAAAACAAAAGTTTTTCTAAACTTTAGAATAATCTTTAACTTGTTTTACTGAAATCCAGAAGCCAGTCACCCCAAAACAAATCACTGGCTCACCTTTCTGTGCAGTGCTGTTGTACTTCCAAGACTTGAAGCAGGTGAGTCCCATCCTGCAGGTGGATTTCTTTTCAGATGCCTCAGCCGAGCTCAGGTCCTGTATGGTCATGCATCATCAGCGCTGGGTTTGAAGCTCCAGCAGCCGCTTATCAGTGAAGGCTGGCCATGTTGGCGGCATCCCTGAGCACAAGCTCTCCACCACTGCCATGGCCTGAACCAAATCCCCATCTGTCTCACTACCCATATCTCCCTCCTGATCCATCTCATCAATAAGCCCCTGCCCTATTCCGTTGGCAGTCACTTGCCGGGGGAAATGGGAGGGCGGGGCTTAGACCTTCTGCGGCAGACTATTCTGGACACGCATGCATAGACACACACAAACCTCAGCATGCCTCCAGCAACTGTAATTACTTCAATACAGTACACCATCTTAGGCAGACAGGGCCAATTTCCCTAATGCATCCACCCCACAGACCCCCCTCCACCGCCATGCAGACCAGCCCGGCATTTGGTTTAATAGTCATCGATGTGATTGGCCCTCACCCGCACACAATGACTCAAAGAGGTTATAGACGTAAGCGTGTGGCCGGTACGTTAAACTTTTGAACCGTCCTCCATTAAGCTAAGAGGAGCCGCTCTTTTTCCCTATTGTCTGTCTTATTCTTTCTATCTTTATCTCTCTTCCATCTGCCTTTTCTCTCCTTCTCTCTCTCTCTCTGGACGCAAGATTTATGATTCCTGGTCTGGCAGGATCTCAAGCATATATTGATCCTGATGAAAGAGCCTCACTTCATTTGGCATGAGGAATGGGCCTTTTCAGTAGACCTTACACATTCCATCAAGTCTAGGAGCCGTAGCTTTACTGATGTGGCCACTGACTTGTCATGAATTCCCAGACACAGCGTATACAATCCAGACCCAATTCATGTGCTAAATTAACAAATATGGCCATTGACACAATGGAAAAGTCGAGTTTTTGATGATGAACCTGCAGCAACCAGTTCGAATCAAATCTGCAGTGTCAGATTTCTTTACCGATCTCATCTTGTTGGAAAGAATTCTGACACACATCTCCCAGACTCAGTCCCTGCTCTGACCCGTTCGACGCAGAAGCTGGGCAGATTTTTGCCACTCATGACCACAATGGAGGCCGTTTCCAATTATCACTAAGAGCTTTCCACTTCTCTTGTGTCAATACGCACGATACACATTTTTTGTGCTGAGCGAAGCCTCTTCAGAAAATGAAACTTCTCACACACAAGTTGCACACCACTGCGACTCCTTAACATGCACACACACAATTCATCAAATGACAGGTCTGTCTTTTACTGAGATTGAAATAGAGTGGAGTGGGAAACTTTGATAGTATGTGACACAGCCTTTGATTATAATTTACATAGAAGCATTCGCTTGGCTTCCATAATCTGTAAAAAGATCAAACCATAAATCTGACGACTCTTGGCGAGAGACCAAACTGCAAAATAAAAAAGAATCACTTTATTTTAAGTGATTGTCACTACTTGTTTTCTTATTTGTGCTTTGTATCTCTAAACATTGGCTTGTCTATCATATTTGTTTTCACTGAGAGCATTGGTCTGCCCTCTGCTGTATGAAGCACAAAGTAACTCTCAGCAGTTCATAGAAAGAACAGTTTGAGAACACTTTGAGATGTTGTCATTAAGGGGGCTGGCACATTTGTAAAGTAAACAAGCTAAACTTACAACTAGTGGCATCCACAAAGATGATATGTGAGTTCATGACACTTCCTCCATCAACCCACCTGACTGAAGTCTTTATGTTTTTTCATCAATGGTCACAAAGTAAAAAAACAAGCATTTAAAAATAAAGACTGTTTTTGTCCAATACAACATTTCATCCACTAATACTCTCAAAATGAGGGGTGATTTTATAATGGATGATGATGTCATAATGATGAGCGATGACGTCATAATTCTCTGAAACTCCATAATGTATGGTGATGTCATGATGGTTGCTATTTCCGATGTTATAATAAGTTATGATATTGTCATGGCTGAAGTCACAACATTTTAGTATACTATGTTCAAGCTGAATAAATATAAAAAATAATGAAACATCACAGTAAACGGCATTTCAATTTAACACAAAACTTATTTTATTCATTATTTAGAGCACAAATACACATTTTTATGTGTAAAGTTGAATGTTTATGTGTAGGAGAATATCTTAAATAAATAAATTAATCACAAGAAATGATCAATATGTGCATCTCAGAATGCTTTGGCCCAGACAGAGACACATGCAACACAATGAAACAATTGTCAGATGTTTTGAAAATATAAGCTAAATATTTACATTACATAATAAATTAATGTTAAAATTAGCCAGAGAACTTAAAACAATACATCTGCAAAGAACATTAGTTCAAAGTTTTAAAAATTAAATTTGTTAAAAATAATGGCTTGAAAATATCCCAACAAACAGAGCATATATAAAACACCCAAATACATTTCATCATTATTATAACAGTATTTTAAAGAACATTTAAAAACTAGTTTTAGAACTGTAACCCGAAGACTTTTATTTTGTATATTTGGCATTCATGCAGAAATCCTCGCCACCGGAAACTATCATATAAAGCGGAAGTCATAACGGCTGGGTGTTCGGTTGTTGTTGTTTGAAAAGCACAGTGTCTTATTTCCCGACCCGAAGGAACGGGTGAAAGGTGAGAGTATTTTAAGGATTAATACGACACGTAGGGCTTTATTAAACGAGTACATTTGATAACTCCATGCGACTATAGCTGGTGTTCAGTGTTTGGCTTGCATTCACCTGGAAGCTAGCTGACTAGCCGCTAAACCAAGAGTTGTAAATAGAGCAAATGATTGTTGCCTGTTAAAATAAACAATATATTGTGAAATATTGACACATCTAACTTGAATGTATGGATACATGTTGACAAAAAACATATTCTGGACATGAGACTAGTTGGCTTGTTTATGTTTGACAGATAAGGGCGGTGGCTAGCACCTGAGCTTAGCTCTTTGTTACCAAGCAACCAGCAAAATCTCCAGGTGTCATTACATTCACACTTATACATTAGGCAGACGCTTTTATCCTGTGGCCAATCATCACTGCAGAGCAAACAGGGGTAAGATGTCTTGCTCAAGGAGACTTCAGTCATTGGCTGCTGGTACTGGGATTCGAACCCACAACCTTCTGCTTACAAGTCCAACTGTCTATCCACCAGATCACATCTGACCTTTGTTTACTGCTCTGTGGGATCACCTGTGCCCACTGATATTAGGACATTACCTTTTTATTTATTGGGCACATTAGGTTCAGAATACTGTTATCTATTTGGTTCCAACCCTTAAAATAGATGCAACTGCATCTAATAGATGTTTAATTGGCCTGTAAATATTGTATTTAATATCAACGAACTGCACTGCTTGCTAAACTTTCTAGCTCTGTCATAACGAGTCTAAACAACTTTAACCACCCGGCAACACGGTTAGAGATCTGGGGTAACGTTACAAGGTTGGCATTACATCGGCCGTCTTGGATTTAACAACCTAGTGGGGTGTTTGGTATGTCCCTGGATAGAGTTTCGGTGTGGATCATTTTTTATGACTTGTACTTTTTCTTCTATTCTGGTGAGATCAGATGCGGCGGTCAAAGCGGATGCGCTCTCCTGGCGGCTGGATTGCGGAGTACAGCTGGGAAGAGAGAGTGGAGGTGCATAAAAGACAACGCCGCAGCTCCCAAAGCGGAGAGAGAGACAAGCAGCCTGGCCGCTACCATCACTATAAAACATACGAGAGGTAAGTACAATAGGAATTGTTTTTTTAGTTTGTCTTGCATGTTTGTACTTTGTTTTTCAGGGTGACAGATGGTGTAATTTGGCCTGTCAGAAGGACATGATCAGTTAGTGATTCAGAAATTCCTGCTGATTTATATGACCAGTGATATATGCGTCTAAATGTATTTGGTTGGATTATAAAACAGTAAGGATTGATATTTTGTTGGCCTTCTACATTTATGATCATAGCGGTGTGTTAGAAAGTGTCAACAGCCATTTTATTACTTTTCCTTTGACCCTCCAGGCATTTTGAAATGAAAACTTGTAAATGGCTTTCTAATTTCTGCTGGAACATTTCATTCCTGTGAGAACAAACTGGGACTTTCTCAACAAACCTCTAAAACTTAGGACTTGAATCGTAAAACACAAAACATATTTAGTAATATAATTGTTTTCTCTAATTTGCACACAGCATACTTTTAAACTATGAATAAATAATCATGTATTTAATTGCATTCAAGTCTTGTCATGTGTTGTACAGTGTAAAGTAAAACAAAACAATATTCCCCGGGTACCAAGCTATGCAAAACCTATGCATATACTATACGTTGCACAAAAAAACACACAGGGTACATAAAGTCCACAAGGCATATTACTGGACACCAAATTAGATTAAATGTAAGTTCATCTACCAGTATCTACAACAACAGAAAACTTTTTTCAAGTTCAAAACATATTTTAAAAATGGCTAAACGTTTCGTTCTCATTACCAATGCAGGTAGGTTTCCATGCTAAATGTGTTTTGTAATTTTCTTTAAAATAGAAAATCATAAATGCTTTTAAAATGATTAAAAAATGTGTCCCTTTAAATGTGTCTTACATTGTTTTTTTTACTGAATCAAGAGTGATTTACTAATGCATGTTTTAAAGAAGTTTGTATCAGTTTACCGTGCAGAGAACATCTAATAGAATTTCGTTGATTGCCCCAATATGTTTAAGTTTGGTGTGTCACAATATAAATCACAAAGGCTTCCAGTTGCTCTTACGCAGTTGTCAGCAAATGGCATAGTAACCCAAAGTTCTATGATTGGGAATGCGACATGTCATCTGTGAAGACATCCTTCTAACAGATTTACTACTGCAGAATTGACAGGTTAAATGATTTGCCTGCACCCTTGTAGCATGTTTTCCCAGCTCTTGCTATGTATAGCCTTGTGGTCTCTTTTAAAAAGACACTTGATGCTTTCAGCACCCAGCAGATCACTATATAGCATTTCTTGTCTCCCGCTGAAAGTATTTATGAATTGCACCTAGGTGAAAGCCACCTCAAAATGTTGCCTGCATTAAACATTGAGTTGCAAGAAGTTAAACATCTGATCTATGTCATTGACAGGTCTCACATTAGTGCAAAGAGACTGGAGTGCCGAGAGCGCAGGGCCCGAGAGGCCAGTCTGGGACGTGATGACTACGGAGTTCGGGTGGACCCAGTCAGAGAGACGGAGAGGGACAAGGACTGGCACCATTATAGCAAGTCATCGGCACGCAGCGGCCGTAGTCAGCGTAGCAGCAGAGAGCGCCGGCGTTCGCGCCACCGCAGTGCCTCTAATTCGGTAATTGTCTTTCTCTGGCATTCCTACATGCATTTTTTTTGACAAGAAGACTGAGTTAGATTTCTGAACCTGCTATAGGGAGGATAGGAAATCAAATGTGTTTGTTTCACTTGAACTTCATTCTTTGGTTGCAGAAACATGGATATTTGTTGATGGGTTGAGGTTCTTTAGTGCACTTCATTATTACACCACCATACAAAAGTTTTTCTTGTCTGAAAATGTGTTGCCATGTCTTTCTTCTGTAACACACACTATGGTGGCCCTGTGCCGTTGCTTGGCGATGAATTTCTATTTGCTGCTGCCGTGGCCTGGCGCGGGTTCTAAACGGGTCCGAATCACTCCCTCCCCTTCATCAACCCCCTCGCTGAATGAATGAATGACGCGTACGATCCTGATACTGACTGGTGTTTGATGGTGGTCCCCATGAACCTTCCCCCCCCTCCAGAGAAGTCATCGCAGGAAAAGAACCAAGAGTATTGAGGATGATGAGGAGGGTCACCTGGTCTATCACAATGGAGACATGCTAAGAACAAGATGTATAGAATACAAATCTTTCTCTCTATAACTGTCTGTTCTGTTTCTATTAGTGGGAGAATCAAACTGTACTGTAAAGGGGACATTTGCAAAAATTTACTTTTAAATTTAACAGTCATGTGGGACTTAAATTCAATACTAGTGCAGAACTTTAATTCTCAATAAATAAATGAAATATACTACTTGTCTAACAACCAACTCCACATACTACAATATAATCTTATTTTATTTGTTGGTGTGTGTCTGTTGGTAAGCTTTATTTGACCTTCTCTTTATTTTGTGTATAGATGAGATTGTAGGCACTCTGGGTGAAGGAGCCTTTGGAAAAGTTGTGGAATGCCTTGATCGCTCAAAGTAAGCTATCCAGATTGCACAGAATTTTCTAGTTATGGTAATGTAAAAACGATATGCCAGATTTCATCCTTAAAATGTAAATGTGGTTGTATTTCAGCGGTGGGATGAGAGTTGCACTGAAAATAATAAAAAATATTGAACGCTATCGGGAGGCAGCCAAGTCCGAAGTGGAAGTGCTTGAGCAGATAAACACGCTTGACAGTGACAAGAAATTGTGAGATTTTTATTCATGATTTAAATTTTTTTTACTTTTTCTAAATTTAATATGGCAAAAGATGTTATATTATTTATGAGTCATAGTGGATTGTTAATTTTTTTCTTAGCGGCTGTGTTCAGATGCTGGACTGGTTTGATCACCACGGACACATTTGTATAGTATTTGAGCTGCTGGGACTGAGCACATACGACTTCCTTAAGCAAAACGGATACATGCCCTTTTCAGTGGACCAGATCAGATCCATGGCACATCAGATCTTTAAAGCTGTGCTCTGTGAGTATAACCCGTGGATTGTTAGATTGTCTTTCTAAAATGCTGCATATCATTTTTGCAAAAACTTGCATCCAACACTTAATGAAGATTCAGGGTTTCTTATTATAAATTACTCATGACTAATGAAAAATGGTTCGCTTTTCTTAGTTTTGCATCGTAACAAGCTGACACACACTGACCTTAAGCCTGAAAATATTCTTTTTGTGGACTCAGCCTACGACATTGAATATAACTCCAAGATGGTGAGTAAATGTGTATTAAGAAAAATACTGTTTTTACGAGATTAGGACATTTTACTTATTGAATACTGTTTTGTCTTAGAAGCGTGATGAGAAAACCTTAAAGCAGCTGGATGTAAAAGTGGTGGACTTTGGTAATGCTACATATGACCATGAGCACCACACATCTGTGGTGTCAACTCGCCATTATAGAGCTCCAGAGGTTATATTAGGTAGTTAGATACCTATCCTCTTCAATCTCCTCATCTCTCATAATATTACAATTTGATGTCTAATACCTTGTTATGATGATCTGTGTTGTCAGAACTGGGCTGGAACCATGCATGTGACGTCTGGAGTTTAGGCTGTATCCTGATTGAATTCTATCTGGGATTAACATTGTTTCAGGTACCCAGTTCTTCCCAACATTATCGTATACTAAACATCACGTGGCATTATGTGGAATGCAGATTACTTACTGAAATGCACTGCCTCTTTTTAGACTCATGACAGTAAGGAGCATCTGGCCATGATGGAAAGGGTTCTAGGCCCCATACCTACACACCTTCTGCAGAAAACCAGGTGCAGTAATTAAAAAAATATTTATTTCTTTCATAGCTGACAAGCCTGATATTTTGGAATTGAAGTGAAATGTCGTTGATTTATTGACCGATTTTGGTTCCTTGTCAGGAAGCGGCGTTATGTGCATCATGATAAACTGGACTGGGATGAACACAGCTCGGCTGGGAGATATGTGAGGAAACACTGTAAACCTCTAAGAGTAAGGATCTCCTTTTGTCATATCCTCTTTGAAAGCATAAAGTCATATTCCCTACTATAATGTGCATACACTTATTGATTCTAGACATATATTGAGAATCATATTGTTGTAACAGCCAGATATGAATAACTGTATTGTTTCATTGACCCTCTGCTTCTTGTTCAGCAATACATGTCTAGTAAAACCCCGCAACATGAGCTTCTGTTTGACCTGCTTCAGAAGATGATGGAATATGATGCATCCAAGCGCATCACTCTGGAGCATGCCATTGCACATCCCTTCTTCAATTCTTTAAGGAAAGAGGGGAGAAAGTGACTCCAAGAGGACGAATATTGAACATTACAGCTCCCAGGGAGACCGCCGCTTACTGTATCAGTCTGCTTTAAGACTGCCTGCTTCATTACCTCTGTCCATATTTATTACGTTTGAATATAAGGGCCAAACTCCTCTGTACTTTAGAATAAATAAACTTGAATGAATTGAAATAAACACTGTTTCTTAACACATGTTGTATTTAAAATTTTCTTCTTGTATTTGTCAACAACAAAGGATAAACTAATAAAGCATCTGGTATTTGTCATTCTAAAATGTTTATTACTATGTAAATCAGATAAAAGGTGGTTGAGAAATCCTGCCAGCAGATGGCAACACATGTCCTGTTTTATAGATCCACATCAAGATCTCTTGCATCAGTAATAAAATATATTTATAAACAAAATATTTAATCTTTAAGTTGGAACTCCCAAGTTGGAATTTAATTATTTTAGGATGATTTTAAAATAAAACAACTAACTGCCCTGATTTTTATTGCGATCAAACTTAAAACTAAATTCACGTAATAAACACAAACAAACAAAATAACTTTATTTGTCCTTGAGCTGTTTGAATCTCTAAAACGTTCCTGGCCGGAAACGTGTTAGCACCTCCGAGAGAAACATGTGAACCTGTGATGCGCGCTCCCGTCAGTGATCTCGCGCAGAAGTGCAGTGCGCGTCACACGAGCGCGTCTCTGTCATCCGCAGTTGCGCTCAAGTAAACTGAACTGCACAGAAATAAAAGCTCAAGCTGACTCTCACAAGAACTTTCAACAGCAAGGATAATTCATCGGCCAGAGAACCACAATGTCCAAAATGCTTCCAAACGGAGATTCAAAAGATGCGTCAAAGACACAACACGGCAGTGGACAGCACAAGTCACAGATATTTCAATGTTTGACGACACTCATGTGTGTCATGTTGTCAGCGTTTTCCGTGACGTTTTGTCTGTTTATGAACGCAAAAACGTCTCAGCTTGAGCGTAAAGTTGAACTTTTGGAGACGGAGCGTCTGTCTGTACTTCAACCTGCGCGTGCGACCCCGGAGGAGAACGCGTCACTGTGGGATGACATCGATAAACTCGTGCAAGAAGTAAGTTATCAATATCTCTTATTTTATGATGTTTTGTATTTTGCATTAACACATTTATTGCAATATCACTGTGTTTGAGGTTAGTTGACGTTGTTTTCTAGAACTTTGTTGTTTACAGAATAATCATTACCAAATAAACCGCAGCTGACGCAGCAAACACGTGGTATCAAGTATTTAAAAAAAAAAAGTTTGGTATAAAATTATTTTTGGAAATGTTTGGAAACACGTGGTAGCAAGCACAGGGTTGTTTACTGTTTGTTAACTGATTGTTTACTAATGGATAGCTAAAGTAGTTCAATACAAACAAACATGTATATACTCAAAATGTATATAATAAATGTTATATACAATGCAAATGTTCTTTATTGTTTTCACAGAGACTAAAGGAAGGAGTTTCGAAGGTTCGTACGGCAAGAGAAGCAGTGCAAGAGTGCTCCTGTCCTCCAGGTAAGTTCTTATTTCTAACCCTGAGATCCTCTTATTCTAACTATACATTTCTATACACATTCTATACACATTTACTTATTTTCATTTTAGAAGACTGTTAATGTCTTTTAGCATCTAGAGTATTACAGACATTTGATCTTCACCTGAGATTTCCAGCTTCCTTTGATGTGCATTTACTTAAGTTTGTATTTCAAACATTTGTTTAAATCTGGCTTCTTTTGGAGAGTTCTTAACACTTTTGGAATGACTCCAGCACTTACGCATCAGGATCAGTAATGTGTTCTGACATATCAGCATAACCATGTGCAGAATCACAGCTTATATACTTCATACTGAATTAAACAACTCGCATGTGGAAGTTGTAAATACGAGAATAGTGCCTTTCTGTCTACAGAGACTACTGGACAGCAGATTTATTGTGTAAGGTCAGCTATGAGACATTAAAATTCATTGCGAGCTATCGGAAACGCATGGGACGGACAGAGGATGCTTAACCTTGCATGAATTTCTACACTTTGCCGCTCTGTTCTCATGGCTTAGTCCATGGAAATGTGCCGGTTGCCTGAGAGAAAATAACAGGTTTACACCAGCGTGTGCCCTCTAAGGGCACCGTGAAATTGTGAGCGGAGAAATTTACTATCCGAGAAAGATTTCATGGTAATTGGTGCTTACCAAAAGAGGGCCTCACATGTCCCTCTGAAGCTGTTGCTGTTATGTGAGAAATTGTACTTCAGTCACATCCCACAGGACACAACACTATCAGGTCACAATTTAAGTTCTGTTTCCTTTCTGGTCATTGTTGTTTTCCCAAGCTGAATAGAGAGTTAATCTGAGTGTATTTGTTTAAGTGTCTTAGTTATCTTTTTATGGCGTGTTGTTCCTTTTCCAAGTTTAAAATAGACAATATCAAAAGTTCTCTTACTGTTCTGAGATTTGTTCTAACATCACCATTCTGATGCATGTTTTGGCCACAAATAAAATCCAGTGATTTCATTTCTAGTATCAACATATCAAATAAAAAAGAAAAAACGAGTTATTTTATAAGATTAAGAAACCAAATTTGGCATCAAGCTTTTGCTACTGTTTGTGGCCAGTACTTTTTATATCTGATTGCATTTTTATCTGATTATTTTTAAGTGTAAAATTCACCTTTCATGACTGTTTGTCCACATCACTTAAGTTGCACTTCCCATCTCCAAAAAATTCAGGTGCTTTTGGTCAATTGAGTTGTTCGCTTGAGGACCTCTGTCATCCGTCTGCACAAGAGTGTGTTTCTGTTCCTTCCTTTGCTTTCAGTGGTCTTCCTTTCAAGACAATCGTCAGACAACACACTTGACCCGCACACACAAAAGAACTGAGATCTGTGGCCCGTGAGTTAATGAGCTCAACAAAGCAGTTAATTGGCTCAGGCCTCCTTAAGCCCAATCCATTTAGATGTTGGCTTCCTCTGAACCTGAGATGCCAACAAACTGCTCTCTCAAACCACAAGATGACTGAGACGTTTAAACAATTAGCTGTTCAGGCGTTTCCATTCAGCGTTTCAGCCATCAGTCCAGCAAGTTCAGCAGGAATGCATTAAAACAGCTTTTAAACAACCCCCAAGCAAACATAATCACTGAGACAATTTAATTAGGAAGTCCTGGTGGTCTTCCAATGCACGTTATGTCTTTACTTTGAGTTCAAAAGGCAAAGATGTGTCTTTGAATAAGTAGGCTGACAAATGTTACATTTCTGATGTTTTGTGGTTCTGCTGCTGTCTGTGGTGAAGACCGAAAACTGAAGTTTAGTCTTAAATATTTAAACACTGTCAAAACATGCCATCACCAATGCTTTCAAAACATTTTGGTTCATGACGCTTGGTATTTGCGATTTAATCATTTATTTGAAATGCAAGTTTTAAACCTCCATCCTCTTCATTTACGCTCTTTTAGTTGAGCCTGAAATCTCTGTGTTGCGTGTAAACTAAGATCTGTCGCAGCTGGAAATAGTTGATATTCATCTTGTTCGGTTTTCCAGTAAACCTGTTTGACCCCATCATTATTCCTATTACAGTTTATTTGTCTCCTATTGTCTCATGAAGGATGTGCATTATTAGCAAATTAATATTTCAAAGTGTCCTACTATTGCAACAAAGCCATCGCCGCAAGCCAGATGTTTGCGTTCATATCAAGTCTCCATTGACAGATACTATATTCACCGCTGAGTTCTATAATACATCTGCGTTTGCTTCGTGTATGAGCCCGTGGCTATACTGGTCAGTGTACTTATGACTGCTGTTCGCCGTTGCCGGCATTGACTTTAAAACCAAGAGCTAAGCGTGACTGTGAAGATCTGCGATAGAAAAGATCAGAATGTTTCACATAACTGCAAGACCCTGTACCCCGCGCCTCAGGGCGGCATCTAACCCGCTGTGGATTGAACACCCAGACTCCTCTCCCAAGTTGGAAGGCTTTTCTGGAAACAGCAGTGATGTGCCTGGATAAATGTACTTTTTAAGAATGTAATCTGTCTGTTTTAGTAGCTTCCCATCGAGAAGCCTGGAAGCTTTAATACTTCCTCCAGAAGCCGTCTTGGGGTCTCGCTGTGGGTCGGATAGAAGGATTTGGCCTTGGAGTTGAATTTGAACTTTCCAAGCGTGTTCATGTTATGTATTCGCCTGTGTTCATGAGTGTAGTCGTATGGTGGAGAGTCACTTTGATTTAACGGAGTCAGGCACGGACGGGAGTAAAGGGAAAATCAAACGCTCTCTGAGCACCCCGGTGCTTATGTGTTTCTCCACACCGTGTTAGAAGTTTTTTTCCATCGCTGAGAAATGGCGTATCTCATAACCTTAGGGGCTCAGGGTTGCTGTACTGGAAAATTGAATTAATGTTCTCTTCAGAACCGACTGGCCTACTTTAGTGATCGAATCTCCTGCGCGCATATTTTGTTGCTTTCTCAAGGCGTCTGCTGTAGCTCAAAATACAGTTGAAGCGCTTTTTTTTGGAGGTACACAAACTTTTCCTATTACTTTCAATTGATATGTGTCTCTAGCTGTGGCTTTGCGAAATGACCAGTCAGAACCTATCTCCATCAGGATCTGACTGAATAAATACAAAATAAAGGCGATGGTGGTATGGATGCTGTATTCTCTGCTTATTAAAAGCATCTGTCTGTAGTTTGTGGGAGGGCATTTTGGCAAGCTCTCAACGTCATTGTAAAAACTCCATCCCTGTTTGGCTGCAACATTTCCCAATTTCATTTGAATGAAATGTGAGGTTGTGTACTCGCTGAAAATAGAGAGCAGACATGGAAACAATTATGGTACGTTAGGTTGGATTATCAGAAAAAAATAGGAGATTTTGTGGATAGTCCATCACCTGGGAGACAATTTTTTTTTCTCTTTCCCTGTCACACCTTGGAGAACATTCTTGCTCAATGATTTTGAGATTTTCATCTCGTATTACAGTAAAATAAAACCAATGTGCCTTGGTGGTCTGTTGTAACTGTTTGATAAATGACAGCGCTTTTTATGTCATTATTGTATCTAGTGAAAAGTGTAAAATATTCTTTTAAAAGTATAATGTCAAAAAGAATAAATTATATGTAATATCTTCTCTTTTAACATAATCTTTGAGCTTGAAGGGAAGTGAACTGCTGTGCATGTTATGCTGAAGTCTGTCATATTGCAGTCTGTTTTTTTCATAGCCTTGAAGACCTTTCTAGTGTTAGCTAAGAGTTGTTCTTGCTCGTTTGATCTTGGCACAGCAGTTTTTTTTTCGGTCTTCATTGACGGAAGAGTTGGCCCGACTGATGTTTAATTTTTCTAATTCATTAAGGCAGAGAAATTCTGAGATTCTGTGAAGAGTAAGTGTTTCATCCGTTCATTTGCCCGATTTTTTTTCTTCTTTATTCACCATCTTGGCCTTCAAAGCTTTAGGACTTTCATCCATGGAAATCAAGAAACCCCCCGTAAAAATACATTTATTGTCTGTTATTAAGTTTATGTTCAACCTGTATTTCTTTGTTGTGCTGATCACAAATTAAGATATTTTAATGAAAGTAGTAAGTAAGTAGTAAGAAGAATGGTATGGAAGTCAATGGTGACACAAAACGGCTTAGTTCGAGCCACCCAATGCGAGTTTCCAACATCCAACACTTCTGATATTTTCTCCCAGGCATTTCTGCTCTCACAGTGGGGTCTTGTTGCTAGTTGAGCATCACAGACATCATGCTGTCTCCATGTCATTTGTTGTGTACTGATGGAGTCTGATCCCTGTCCTAGTGTCGTCGGGCCTAATCTTAATTACAAATCTCCAAAATGCCTGGAGCGTGCCAAAGATTTTTCTGCCTCCACGTCTTTTTGTTTTAAGCTTCATGCCTGCATTTCCCCTGACTGTACTTTCGGGTTGCATGGTCGATGGCAGAAGCTCGGATCTGTGGAGCCTCATGTGTCCTGGGGATTTAAACCAGGCTTCACTTTCAGGAACACAGGTTGAACTTTCCACTTTTCTTCAATGGTTCCTAAAGTTTATTTTATACAGTTTAAACTGGAGGATTTTCTGGAAACCTTGACGAAAAAAAAAATCATGCTTAACCGCTTTTATCTTGGACTATTTAACATAAATGTTGCTTTTCCACCAATTTTGTCATATTGAAAACTTCCCTAAAGTAAGCCGCGGAATTTGAGTTAATACTTAGTTCCACTCTTTGCATTAGGGGTTTTGAAAAACCTCTAATCCTAAGAGTGATCAATGGTTTTCAGTGGTGCCCTTACAAACACCACTAACAGTTATGTTGTTAATGTTCCATATTTGATGATTTGGTTCATTCTAAGGGTTCAGATGGTCTCATTAGCAAGAAGTGGCCTGGGATCAGCTCAAAGAGTTAACTTTATCAAAACAGCCGTAGAATTCCCATTCATACTCATTTATTCAAAGTTGCGTGCAGTCGTTGAATTCAGGATGATGGCAATCTCTTAATTACATGTTCTATTGTAACCAGTTGTGATTGACTGAGAGATAAGATGATTTCCTCAGTCAACCAGACTCCTGTCAAAAAACCTACAGATTTATTTGTACTTTTATCATTAGGGAGAGAAATACTCTTTATCATCAGGGAGAGAAATACTCTTTATAGTGTACTGCTGACCAGTTGAGTTGAAACTCTTCCAGAATAGACAGAATGCTGATCAGAAATGCCTGGTGCTGTATTTTCTATTAAGCATATAAAGCTTGTTTATGTGTGTTATTTGGCTCCTTTAGGACATTGTGTGTTTATATTTGTGTTCTGGAAGCCTGAATGAATGTATTGGCCTCCAGCGCATGCTGGGCGGTTATGTGCTGAACGTCTAGCAATGCTTATAGTCTCTTAGTCAGACTTTGTCTACTACTGGCAGGCTTCACGAATGTCAAATAAATATTATCCTGATTTAAAATGGCAAAGCTTTTACTTAAATTCGGGACCTTAGAAATCATATAAATCTACATTTTAAAGTTTAAGTTCATTTCTAGGTCCCAGTAATGATTCACATGCAGAATATTCGTCTTAAGGATGTTATTTTACCTATTCATTTATCATGCAGTGTTGTGTTTTTATGTGTGCGTGTGTGCTCATTCATGTGTGTTTGTATCTACACACACTCACACACACTATAATAATAGGGGTCAATTCTCATCACATAGCCGGGACAACATTCTGTTTCCCCCCACTCCACTACATGACCCATGCGTCTACACACGAGGGACTAACAGCACAGACCGTCTCCATCACTCTTATCCTCCTCTCAGAAAACAAACTTCCGATCAGGATGTCGCTCTAGTGTTCATGTTGTCTTGCTGAAAGAGTGTTAGTGTGTGTGTTAGGAAACAGAAGTGGGTCTGTTACCCTCATCTAGAAAGTGTAAGCCTGGTCATTATTTTCTCTGTTAGTGTATTTGACTCAGAAAAAGGACAACAAGTTGACATTGGATAAACAGAGTAATGAGCCAGAACAAATTGCTCTCATTTTTTCCACTTCTCGCACATGACTTTTGTCGAAGATGTAAAGTCTGGTTTGAAGAGAAACATCTCATGCTTGAAAGGATCATTGAGGCGTTAGGCTGGTTTAGAGGTTTTCCCAAACAATGTGAATCTGGTTTGGTTTTATGGCCTGAAATGGGCATTTTAAAGTGAAGGATGGGAAACTAAAGATTCAAAGTGTAGGGAGTTCCTATTACGACAAGGTCTTAAAACATGACTAGCTTGTGTCAGTAAGACTGTCGACTGTTATCTAGACTGTCGATTCTCCTGTCAACTCAGACACTGTCCACACGAAGTCAACCGAAGGTCAGATATTGGTGATTTTTTTTTTTTAAATGTTTAGAAATGTGGTGTGGTTTTGCCAATTTCAATATAATATACTTTAAAAAGAAAAATGAAGATTTTTAAGAAAGTTTGTAACTGAACAGCAGCGCAACCATTCACTTCTTTTAGATGTAACCAATCCAATGCATGTTAATAGGTTCCAGTATCCAACATTATTCAAAATATCTTATTTTATGTTCTGTTGAAGAAAGTCTTATAGGTTCGAAATGGAAAGAGGGGGATAGTTAATGATATAATTTTATTTTTGGAAGCACTATCACTTTAAGTGACCATATTGTGGTACTAAAACCATGTTTGAAGATATTAGAGGAAATATTTTAATAAAATATAATAGTTTTGAATTGCCTAATATAAAGAGTGATTAAATAGAAATGATAATTTATCGGTCAACATTCCATCCATATACAGTATAAAGATATTTTAAAGAAAGTTTTCAAAAAACAGCAGTGGCACACATTCACTTCTATTGTATGGAAACAAAACCAATTCAAGTTAATGGGTTACAGTTCCCAACATGCTTCAAAATATCTTCTTTTTATGCTCTGCAGATTAAAATGAAATGACAAAATGGTTAGTAAATGTTGTGGGGTAGTAAAACAACACTGTTTAACATCAGAGACATTATTTATGAATTAAAATGAAAGTTCTGAATTGCCCTAAAGTAATTGTTAGAAAATATAACTGTTTATTTATCAGTCAACATACAAACCATATGTAAAGAATATTTATTTTATCTTCATTGAATATAAGTTTCAAATGTCAATGTCAAAAAAAGGTCTGGACTTTTTATCAGCGTTTAAATAAGTGATACAAATAGCATACTTAAACAAGCATTGATAGTCACTTTACTCACATCTCCTGTGATTTGTACAAAATGTCTTGCCATACAGATAACACAATTAAATGACAGCTCAGAGAAGAAAATTGTTATGGATAAGCTGTGTTTTATTCTCTCTTTGTGCCCTGCTTTCATTCACAAGACAGGAATTTCTGTTTTGCACTGCTTGGCATCATAGCACACCAATCACTCAAAGCACATCTGTTCTTTCAGCACACACCATGAACTCACACAAACTCATCAGCTTCTAAAGTCACAAACTTTTATTCACAGGTTATCTTTTACATGAGAAATGATTTCAGATAAACGTCTGATTATTTTGTCTCTCTCATTTAGTAAGACAACACATCTTTGCACATGCTTTGGCTTATGTTTCTTTTAACTCTCATCCAAAACTGGAAGCATTTTGTTTAGCCGTCAGCAGATGTGATTGTAGTTTCAGTGAATCTTCTTTGAGTTTGCTAAGCATCAGTTTACATCTCTTCTGAGGTCTCTAAATATCATTGAACTGCATCGGATCTGCATCAGTTAAACATTGAAGGTAGATTCATAGCAGTAAACAGTTACAAATTTAAGTTATTAACTTTTTTCTCTTATAATTTGTCAAAATATCATTCTAAAGCTTTTGTTTTGTAAAAGCAAATGTATTTTATTCAATGTGTCACTATTAATTTTATACCCGTGCATTTGATGTTTCTAAAAGCATCTTAAGAAGGCTGACCTTTGTGAGATGTCTAAAAGCCTGTGTTTGCCATTAACGTATACATATACTCATCAGCCAGCTAACCCAAAGCCCTCCAGGTAACAAACAGTGCAGGTGCACACCAGTAGCACGGCACCTCTGATAAAATATGGTCCAGACTCCAGATCTGTGTTTCTCATTAGCACAGGTCCAGACATAAACTTTCTGGATTGGCGTTTTCTCTCTTCGATGGAAAGAGTGTTAGACTCACAGCAGAGATGCTGGAGGAAACTCCAGAGACTGACAGGCCTTCTGGTCCACACGTGTTAATGTCGTTACTTAGACTGTTAAAGAGTACAGGAATACATGTAGTAAAAATAAACCCAGGAGAACCAAATCCTTCCTGTGTGTTTAATGCAGGATCAGTCACATCAAGTGCAGATGGTCACACTACATTAGGGGCTCTGGCCACCTCTGAAGATTAGGTCAGGGATGTTGATGCAGTGATCAGGAGTCAGCGTGTTTTTCTATACAACAAACTGTACACAATAAGATAAAATTAAATTTCAAGATTTATAAATATGATTAAATATGATTTTAACAATTCATTAAAAATATGTTTATTAAGTATATATGTATTTGTATACAGATACACAAATACATTCGCCTCATTTTTGTCCACATCAGGTCAGACTAGTCTGTTTTCTGCAGATTTGTGCTCCATAGAAAACTCTTCGTGTTTCACAAGTTATTGCAACATAAATAAAAAACACCAATAAAAAGCATTTGCTACACTTTGGTCTATGTTTGCTGGTTTAGATTTCACGCTGCAAAATTCAATCACAGTTATAGACCACAACCGGCTGTAAGCCGAGTTCCAAAATGCTTTCAAAAGGTTGGAAGATGGGGTGTGGATGAATGGAATTGTCACCCTGAGAGTGATGGTTCAGATGAGTGGTCTGGTAACAGCATCCCGCCGAGTGAGGGAGGACTGATGTCAACACTGCTGTTGGTAAGAGCATGTCAAACTGGGGTAAAAAACACTGTCTAATCAATGCCGAAACTTCACAGAAATATCCAAAACAACTACAGACAAGACACTTGATTTAGGTCTAACCAAACGGCAGTCAATCTCACACCTCAACGGCATGCTGGTAATGTCTACACAGTATTTCAGCTAATGTGACATATCCACTGCTAACAGTCATGTCCACGGTCTGTGCTGTTGATCTCTCTTGTAAGCACACTCTCACTTCATAAAGCTGTCAGTCAGAACCAGCAGGCCAGAGACACTGTTGTCGGGATATTGGAAGGTCAAAATTGAATGGAAGTTTTGTAACATTAGTAAGTGAATTTGCTAACATGAATGGACAGTGAGCAATAGTTTTAAGCATAAAGTTTAAAACATTTATTTATATTGGGCAATAGTTTTTAGCATTTATTGACATGAGCGATCATTTTAAGCATTTAATAAGTTTGCATAATGCTAGTTGAAGCGATTGTCCACCCAAAAATGGAAGTTTTGTTACGAATTACTCACCCTTATGCTGTTCCAAACTTAATTTTTACATTTCTTTTTTGGATAACTTAAGATTTGTGGGGTATCGTTGACCGTGGTAGAAAAAATTAATATGTATTTTAGTTTTTTCTGATGAACTCAAAAGAAGAGATATTAGATATGAAGATATGTAAAGAGCTCTTTTCTAGCTATAAATCCATTGGAATAGTGTTCCTGAAATTTCTTTTACTCAAACCCATGCATTTCGTTAATATTCAATTTATCATGTTTAAATGTTCTGCTGGCTCAGCCTGAATGTAACATGCTATAAAGCATCGAGTGGATTGGTCGAGAGGACATTTAGGCCAAAAACATGTTTAAATTTAAAGCAGTTTGGAAAAAGCTGAATCCTGTGGTACATTTTAAACAAGAAAATATAGGGTTTTGGCATAAAACATTGATGGAGCAGAGAAATGTAAACAGCAAAATATTACAAACAGCAAAATTTGCCAAAAGAGCTTCATATGTTAACAGCTCTGCTTCTTTACCGTTTTGGTTGACTGTAATTTATAAAAAAAGTAACTACATTTATTGTAAGCAAAGATTTTCTTATGCATAATTCATAGTTTACATAAGTCAAATATCAGCTTTCGTGAGGACTTGCACATCTCTCAGGAATATTAGAATAGGAATATTGTTCCAGCATTACTAAAGGATGTAGATGGGAACATGTGTACTTGTGTAAATCAGATTGTGCCATGAGGGGGAGCCTGAGGTCATGTACATGCAGGGCAAATGTCAGAGAGGAGTAAATCTTTTGAACCTATCAAGAGGAGATGGATTTTGGAAGAATGTGTCCCTCCACCTGCATGACGAAATGCAGACAGACCAAACAACCACAGTATGTCTGGAATTTTAGGATAGTTGTTTATTGCTTAGGACAGCTGCGACAGGGCAGTTCAGATATAATGACCAACAGCTCAGCAGCCGGCCGGTGTTCGCAAGACCTGCTGCACCAAAACTGCATCACTGGGGGCTGAATGCTTAAATCTGTCAGTCTTTAAACCTCCAAGCAAAACAAATGACCATAACTGCACAAATAAAAATGATTGGAGAGTTTGAATAGCTTTAATCGTCCCAGAAATACCTTCAAACATGACTGTGCCATTAAGTCATTATAAGAAGCGATTTGTTTCCCGTTGCCTGATAGTAAATCTAATTTTCCCGTTGTGCACATGTTTTAGATAAGAAACACCTGTTATCCATTAGGCAGGATCTGTGATTTTCTTTGCATGATTTTTGGTAGCGATCACAATGCTGATTTGGTTTATTCAACTCAAGAATAATAAGATGAGTTTATGAAACTCCGTTGGCATTGAAAGATTAAGCCTATCAGGAATGTCAGTTTTTATTATGTCGCTGTGATGTTTTTAATATGCATCCTGTGCAACGTTCCCTTTCTTGGGGTGGGTCTTTTGTCTTCAAGCTTTATGGGCTTTTTGTATGAAAAACAGTGTTTCCTAAAAATTCACAGTTGTGAGGGCTTACATCTAATGCTTTTGGTCTCATCTGGTTAGTTAGTTACAAAATACAAAAAAAAGCTTTTTTGTACCAATTCTCTATTTGGTGTTTAATTTGTTTAAGCTAATTTAAATTAGACATGCTCTGAACAGGATTTTTGACACTGATTGCAAGAACCAAATTTTTTTGTCAGGCCGGTGTTAAATATGTTGCTTGAAGTTTATATTTCCGATATGTAAGCTCTCTCTTCAATCATTATCAGAGGTTGCCTTTGTTATATTGTTATACAACATAATTACTGTAAGAACTTTAAATAAAGTTCCTCTTCACGTGGTTATATCATCAATTGTGATCGATTTGAAAGATTTTATTCTATCGAGTATAGATCGAATCATTAAATGTCATAATTGGTCGCTACCGATTTCCGGCCAATAAATCGGAACATCTGTTATTTAAAAATGTTGAAGATTTGAAGATGATGGATTTATTACAGTGATCACATTAGTGAAGAGTGGTTAAACTTGCTATTTTGTCTAAATTTGAGTTTGTCCACTTTCCGGGGGGTACCCCGAGGTCTGTTTGGGGTATGTTAGCAGCGGAAACAACTGCAAAAACATGGCTGTCATACTGCCTTGTGATCCCTAATCCAGGAGATATGAGGTCACGTTTTAGAGAGGGCAAGTATCAGGAGAACTAGATCTCCACAGGGGAAATAACTGAAAAATGTAATGTCACAGTAGAAAGGTTTAAAAAAACATAACCTTCCAAACATACATAAGTTTTGACTAGTGTTGTAGTACTCAAGACCGGTCTTGGTCTACAGACTAGTCTGAACGCCATTTATTGATTGGAATTGATCTTGTCTCTGTCTCAACTGTGTTTGGTCTAAGTTTTTTCTTGGTCTCAGACTTGGTAATCTCGGAATTTTAGTTCAAGACTGGTCAAGACCACAGTTTTGTAAACTACTTGACTTGTTTCTTACTAGATTTTTTTAACATGTTTGTGACCCTTACTGCCAGTAAGAGAATAATGGGAGATTTTCTCATATAAATCAGGCCCACAAAATCTGAGATGTGAAAAAAAGATCTTGTTTTTTATATTATAACATCTGAATTGATATAAATTTTATATCATTATGCAATAACCCTTGAGTTAATGACAGTTTTAGACCCAATTAAAAGTTCATTCTATTTTGGCTAGTTCCAAAAATTTTACCTTAGGTGGGTGATATTGACTATTTAATATCCTACAAGTTTAACAATATTTTAGTGTTTTGTGCTTGTCTTGGTTTTGACCCGGTCTCTGCCTGTCTTGGATTTAGTCTTGTCTTGGTCTTGTGTTGGTCTCAGACCCTCAAAATCATGTTCTTGTCTTGGTTTCAGCATCCTCTGGTCTAAGTCTTGTGTTTGTCCTGGTTTAGGTGGTCTACATTACTAGTGTTGACAGGTATGCCCGTCTGTTTGCCTCATAGGCCTTTAGAGTCACCTTAACTTAACCTTCACCCCTTACTGTGTCCCTGATTCATGTTGAGGAATTGTGGGTCATTGGATATGGCTGCTTGAAACCATGGGACAGAGTAAAGGTCATTTTTAACTTCTGCCTCGTTGCCTACGCATAAACATGTACTCTATGCCATAGCCTGACGCGCACCTCTCCAAGAATGTTATGAAGCGCCAAATGCAACGCGAAATGCAAGCACTGTGATTGGTCTGCTTGAACCTCTCCCTTTAGGTAAAACAACCGTCACTATAGCATCACATAAGAATTGCTAGATGAAGTATGTAAATACATGAAGTGTTTCTGTGTATTGAAATACTCAAGCTGCAAAAGCGGCAGTTTACGTGCTGATATCTTCGCTAAATGCTTCTCAGGAAAATTACAAAACGAACCGTCTCATCTTGGTCTGCTGTTTGGTAACACAAGCAACGCGCGTCTGGCTGCTGACACCTAGTGACCATTGACTGTCGAAACGGACAACAACGCACAACTATGAAAGAAAACTGATGCACATTGCTACGTGCTTAGGTTTTGTAGTAGTACCAAAGCAGAAGTAAGAATCCTCTGGATGGAGCTGCATTGTCAGACCACTATTTGATTCAGTAAGGCCTCTCGTGTGCCTCAGATCAAGGCACTGAACCCTATAACCCTGGTCTCATGTAGCCTGGAGAAGAAGGACATCATCACCAATTGGCCTAAACCATTTTGCAACACCCACTTGAGGCTATTACCACTGCTGATTGCTTCACAAAGACTTTAATGTCAATGTCCATCGAGTTCACGTGTGTTTATACACAGCTCATTTCGGGTTTCCGTCTTCGGTTGCAAAAGATATAAATGAGACTGTTGCAATGGGGTATATACACACTTTCATTACTAAGCAGGATTTTTCGACAGCCACACACACTCGCCAGCGTTCATTAATTAGCATTCATTCATTTTGATTACAGAAGGGAATGAAGCTGGCGGAGTCGGGTTGGGACCTGGAGTACAATTATGAGAAGTATTTCCTCCGTGTCTAATGGCCTTCTAATAGCTGTGGATTACCGTAGGCTTGGAACTGGTACCGCAGCAGTGGTTTTCTAACATAGCCCCCAAAGGGACGTTCGCCCGGCCCTTCCGGGCTATGTTCATTCGGAAGGTTACCGCGTGGTCTGTTGTTTCTGATTGGTCATCCCTGAGATGATGGGAGGAGCACAGAAGTCAAAAGCATTGACCTTGACATTGTAACTCTCCTCTACTGTAATACTTTCCCAATCTTTTTAAACCAGGCGACAAACAGAAAAGAGAATTTCAACCGGAAATAATCAGTGCGCGTGTGTTTCAGATACGCAAGCTATGGTGTTTTAAGTCTGTGACTCATTATGGACGTCCACACCCGCAGCAGCCACAGCCCAAATGTTTGCCTGTAGTTAGGAGAAATCAGGCAGAATAAACACTAACACGGCAGCTTTCTGCCCATCAGAGGAGCGAAAGAGCAAAAGAAAACAAATAACTATCTCCATATGTGCCCTTTCCGCACATATCCGAGGAGGTTAAATGTTTGACCGAGTAATGAAAGCCAATCTACCCCAAAGATATTGATGATGAATATAAACGGGGCCAGTCATGTGAATTACTTTAAATAAAAAGCCAAAGCACATGTCATTTATCATATGAACAAGCAGGAAATTGTATTTTTAATTATGCCAAATACTTTTGATTCAGAAAAAACAGGCGATGCTTCTTTTTCAGTCTTCATTCTCCTGAGATTGAATGTTGAGTGTGACCACTGTTTTGATAGCTGGACAGATTTCTACCATGTGCTTTTAATTCAATAGCGTACATGTCATGAGAGTTATTTCTCTCCTCAGGGCTAAACAGGTATGAGGTGAGTGTATGTGTGGATGTGACTGGATCAAATGGTTTATGAAACATCCATAAGTTGTTTCTCCTGGAAAGCCATTAGACATTAAGCAAATGTGACCCTACCTGTAACAACCCAGCTAAAGTCCTTTTATAGTGATTTATTTTTTATACAGAAAATCATTCTACACATTATAAAAAACATTCTGTTAGAATATAACTTTATATTGAGGGAGTAAGATCAGGTCAAAAGATGGAAACCATAGTAAAATTAATTGGTAAAATCACATTTAAATGCTTATCAAAATTTAATGCCCTGACTTAAACCTAGTTTTCACACGTTTTATAATAAAATTACTGTGTTTTTACATAGAGAAAAAGACCAAAAAGAAATTAAACAAAGATAAAGTGCCAGTACAAAAAAACGTCCATTACAACGTTCAAATCAATACATAAAGAATTTAATAAAATCTCAGAAGACCAAAATGCTGGTTACGTCATAACTGCATGTAATCAATATTTGCATCTATTTTTATTTCCCCTAATAACTTTAAAAGGAACCATCTGTTGCAAATCCATATATGAAACAAATCTAAGCGGTGCCCCTGAGCTTAAGTGTTTTTCTCTGGGTTTGGGTCTTACTGCGGCGCATCACTCATTCACACTTCTAAAGAAAAGCAGAATGAATTACAGTAGGACATATATGATGGATGACAAGACAAATGGAAAGACAGAGATGCAGACAGACAGATGTGATGCCCCTTGCTGTGTTCTGCTTTACTGAATTGGGCATAGTGTTCAGGTGGAGTCTACAGTGAGCATTCATATATCTCTGGATGTGGCAGTGTTACTCCAGATGGAGGTGGTTAAACCTCTGTAAAACTTTTGACCTCTCACCCCACTTTAAAGGACAGAGAGGAAAAGGGTGAGTTGAGGTGTTGTTGTTTTAGCAGGAATTTAAAAAATGAAGGTTCCGTTCGTAATGTGCTTTTCTTCAGATTTTTTAAAGAAGTTTGATGTTTGACAGTTTTCATTAGCTCTGCAGTCAGTGCCACAGTACAGAGGTCTCATTTGTGTGCAACAATATTTCAAATTGACATAAATGGTTTTGAAGCATTAGTTGCAGGTATAAACCCTGCAGGAGGCTGAACTTTTATCTTGGGTTGACGTGGCAAATAGAGATGTTCCAGACAGGTGGTCCTTTGGCTGCTAATTCCAATTCTTTACCACTGTCTCTTCACTTTAGGACATGTGGTACTGATCAGTGCATGAGCAAAACAAGAAGTACTGGAGCTGTCCAGTCAATATCTAATCTAATCTAATCTAATCTAATCTGTAGTTACCAGGTTTTTTAATTGTTTGGTTAAACAAACCCAAAAAAATCATAAGTAGCATTTCATACTGTACTTTAAACTACAGTATATTAAACATTTTCCATTATTCTAATCGACTTTTGTTACTGTTATAATTTTTTTATTTAAAAAAATATACAAAACACAATTTGGTCATTTTTCAGATGCTTTATCCAAACTGTAAAAGTGTATTTAATATATGCGTTTATATTAGTATGGGCTCCCTAGAATTCAAACCCATGAGCATTATTTTGATTTACAAAATCAAAAACACAATTCGCTAACAAATGAGCTATTGGAGCGAAACATTTGCCTTGTAAAATATTTAGATAAAATTACTATTATAAAAGTTAATATTATTTTTAATTACAATTCAACAATCAACCATATTTAAATTCTAAATACAGCAGTCAAAAATCCATCATCTTGTTTAGTTTTTCAGTTAATTTGGTTCTTCAAACATTTATCAAAGAATTTTTTTCCATTAATGGTTATCTACCTAAAGGGATAGTTCACCTGAAATCAAAATGTTATCATGATTTACTGTCCATTTTGTAGCATCTTCTTTTGTGTTCTGTTTAGGAAACCCATACAGGTTTGAAATGACAAAATATTAAGTAAACAATGACAGAATTTTCCATTCTTGGAAAATTTGTAACCAGGGGAGATTTAACTTATTCATTTTCAGTGACAGAAACATAAACCGTTTCTCATTTTGCTGCCTCTGTGACAACCTTAATAGGATGTGAATAATCAGAAAGTCAAACGTAACACATGCCTGTGTAAGTAACTTCATAGCATGCTTAACACACTCTGTGGAAAAGGTTGTCACAGTCAGAACAAACATGTCGTTCTGAACATATTTCATGTGCTGTTAGAAAAACAGTTTGGCAGTGATGTAACAACACGACCTTGATGTTACCGTTATTAATCACACATCCTGTCACACAGCATCAGTGAGTCATTCAACGCTTTTATTTAGGAGATGGCTTCTTGGCTCCGGCTGCTAAACAAGGGCATACCTAAATAAGAGGAGCTCTCCAGCTGTGAACCGATGGCACAGCTCACTGTGGGAAAGTATCCGCTTTTGAGAGATGATGTTTCTAATATCAGTCTCTTCTGAACTCGCTGTGGCACTATATGAGAGCAGATGATATAATCATCATGAAGACTCATTTTGAAATGACCAAAATATGTGTTTCTTTTCCTGAGAATGCAAATCATTGCTTATTATTGTCCTCATGTTGGAAATACTGTTGCCTTGACATAATTTTAAACGTCCTCCTTCTCGGCTGTAAATTCATAGTTTTTAGTAAATGGTCCTAAAAACTAGAGGAATGAACATGTGTGTTTGATTTTATAATTTTTTTTATTTATAAATTTTTTATTTGTACACTGGAAAAAATGTGTTGTTGGAATAATTTAATTTTATCATGTACATCGATTTCAAATGATTAACCATCATTTCTCTTGAAATGTTTCTTCAGTGTATGTCCAGCGTTTAAAGTATTTCAAGCATCACTTGGTTTACGTATCTCTGCATAGTAAACTAGGAAGTTTAATGGCGTTCATTTATATTAACACATTACAATCATTTTAGTTATATTCAGACTTTTATAAACCCTACAAAACTCAAATCTGTGAGGAAATCTCTGCATTAACACATTGTTTGACACCCCATTACACATAATGATATTTGTTGAAAATCGATGTCCAAACACTTCTCAGGTTATCACACGCCTCATAAAAGATGATGAATGAAACACCAAACACAATTGAGAATGGAAAAAATTTGGTTGTGACTACATGGAAGAGGTTCAAATCACATTAAACCGCAGATTGATCTGAGTTTATACACATGTCATTAAAGATCTACCGTGGAGTGTTTGATAGCTCTGAAATCTTTAAGAGCTTTACAAAGAGCTTTGACCCTAAAGCATGGAAATGTTTGGATTAAACTTAGTTTAGACTGCAATATACGGTTGCGCTTCTCTGTTAAAAACGACTTCTTCATTTGCGTTGTATAAATAGGCAGGGGTCTTGTGAAACTCACAACGTTCGTGACTGTATTTCACACTCTAAGTTTCCCAATGCAAGCAGGGTACTGAGATCTAAACAAAGACAAGAGACAGAGAGAGATCAGGAGATAAGAAAAGTGCAAGAAAGCATGTCAGAGGTCACAAACCCGGGCCAAACAATGCGTAATCGTTTAGATTTATAGCTCTCTCCTGTTGTATTTGGTGTAAAAGGCTGTTTTTGTGGGCCGCTCCAACAAGACTTAACATCAATTCTCAAAGTCGTCATTGCTTACACCATGCAGATCCTCAATGAAGCATTGATAAAACATCACACAAGAAAGCAAGTGACCTAGGGGTCCTGTGTCAGCTGTGCTGACTGATGTGAAAAGCTTCATTTATACACTGTCACGTTCATTTTTCATATTTCGCGTTTGTCTGATGCTTCGCGTTGGTATTTTGTGACACGTTTCCTCTCCAGGACTACAGTGGCCAAATATGAGTTAAACTCCCACGGATTCATTGCAATTTCCTTTTAGGACCTCATGGCATTGGGCTTGGTTGTTGTCTCTGTCAACATTCACTCCATCCAGTGGGAAATTGACAAATCCAGAATAAAAAATTACAATCCTTTATTACATGTCCCACACAGTAAGCAAGGGTCCTCATTATGCGCAGCCTGTTGAGGACGAGTGAAGCGAGTGTTACTCTTTATTTACTTTTAGATCTCCTTCCAGCAAGGAGAGATACAAGGGGGCATTGCTGAAGGCAGCTCATGTGTTATTGTTTTAAAATTATGCAAAATCATTTTTAAAGGATTAGGCCCATGCAGCATGAGGAGATGATGTTGACAGTTGTTGGTCTGCTTCCATATGTTCAGAGGGGAGAACGATGTTTTGCTGACTTTTGACTCTATGTTCCCTTTTGTGATTTCCTTGAGTGCACAGAATACCTGTGGTCCCTTAACCAAGCAGCATTTGCATGCCGTAAATTCTTAACCTGTGTCCCTATTATTGAATCATAAAGGAGAGACGTTATTTATCTACAGTGACGATCTCTGCATGTTTAGTGTCTTTTTTAAAGGAGCTAAATAAAAGAGTCTGCTAAAGGAATCATTTTGAATGTTGTTCATGACCAGGGCTAGGATTTGAGAATGGGGTTTATTCAGAATTGTTTTTGCACTATAGAAACTATAGAATATATCATCTTTGTTAAACACAACATTTTAATTGGATTATTTAATTTCACAACTGCTCTACTTTATATAAAATTTATGTTTCAACAAAGAAAAAAAGTAAGATTTATATGTTAACTTCATGTAAATGCACATTTTATGCATGAATGATGTGCTTTCGCTTTAAGTCATTGTCTTTCAATAAAATAAGCGTAATACAAAAAGGATCGCTTCAACTACATGACTGACGGAACGCATCACATTTGTGTGCTAAGTGAATGGCCTGATTTTTTAACATGTTTATGAAAAAAGCAACAGATAAGGATAGCATACGTTGTTTGTGTTTGATTGATGTGCATGAGTTTGCATGCGAGATATCATATGTCAAAGTTATCTGTTGTTAAGGCACTAACTGATGCATCACTAACGGAAGATGAGTCCATGATACTCTGTGTACTATGTACAATGTAACTCAATAATCCCTGCTTTAACCACAACACCACACTGTCTGTTTATTGTTCAGAACGAAAGAGAATGATTCGTCTCTTTCTTCTACCCAGAGTAACATGTTGTGACCCCTCGTCTCATGGTGGGCCTTTCAGAAACGTTGACCTTTTTCAAATGAACATAAAAGCAGTCAAGAATGCATTTATTATTGCCTGACTAAACTGTTTGTAGTCCTTACCCACAAGAGCTCAATGTTACACACGCTTTTTATTTTGTACATTTTCTACCATTGAATCACCACGTTGGATTCACAACGGACCAAGTGCTTCACTCTTAAAAGTCCATCCATGAGCTTATGAAATAATTTGCTGGAAAAGTAAAAATGAGCCTTGCTCTTTGTTAAGATCTGGGCAACAGACCTTTTTAATGGTGATCTCCAATCAACAGGCTCTGAGAAACCAAAGTAATATATTTTTAATCTTGAATTCACAACTTCAGAATGTGCTGAGTTTTCGTAGCCAAGTAGAGACTGTTTGGCTGGGAATGTGTGTGAAGTTGCAGTTTCTGCTAATGGTCAATTTCTTTTGATAGTTCTATTTGCCATGTGTGGCCTGTTGGCAGGGTAGTGAAGAAAACCAGTGGTGAGGTGTTGATCGGGTGTTTCGTTTCGAGTTGAGCTAGAAATAAAGAGCAGAGGTTAGGCTATAAAGGATTGTGACAAAAACCAGCACGGCTGATCTTCTTTCAGTATAAATCACCTGTGTTTGCTAGAAAGTATCAATGAAAGTGTCAGGTCAGTTCTCACCTCTGACATGAACACTGGGGAATGGAGTGATGGAGAGGCCAGGCTTGGTTTGGAAGATATTAAAGACGGAAGCTGACTTTGACAGATTGGGAGGTGATGCTGAATTTTTTTGAAGGTTCTGTCAGAACCCATGGGTTCTAATGCTTCTAGACTCTACAGAGGCAAGGGCTGTTACAAGTCACGCGTGATAAATTTGATTTTGGGTTGATATGTGTGACTCTGCACAGGGCTGGATGTAAAACAGAATCAGTAAAGATCATAGAAAAAAATTTGCTTAGATGTTTTTAGGAGATTTGATGGAGATCTTAGTAAAGGATCGTACAGAAACTTTGTGATTAAGGCAACCTGATTCCTTTCACAATGGTCCTTGGCGGGTCTCATCCCCTCTTTCTCCCCAAAACTATTCTGTCTGTTGTCCATTAAGCACTGATCATTTTACCTTCATTTTTTTAATGAAACAATAACATTCGAAAAACTTAAAATAACTTTTTTTTAAAAATATTACATTGAAGTAAATTTAAAGCTACACAATTTTATGAAATATACAAATTTGAATTGAGTAAATATTAAAAAATAAGTAAATCTAACTAACTTTCTATATTAGAATTAATTGTCAGTTTAAGATATAATTGAAGACATATTTCTTTTAACTGAATTTTAATTGAGTACACTTTAATTATATATGTACATTTTTGAGAAATTGATAGATTTTTACCATGTTTGTCACAATTCAAAAAAACGGTATCTCTATCCTGCCCCAATAAAGAGGCAAAAGAATAAAATAAAAGCACTAACAACTTTAACAAAAAAACTGTTGGTTTTGTGTTTACACTATAGAAGTCAGTGGGGAAAGACGGTTTTTGGTTACCAACATTATTCAGAACTTCTTATTTTTTGTTCTAAGCAAGAAAGAAAGTCATACAGTATTAAAATGACCAGAAATTAAATAGAATGATGAAAGTTTGTAATTCCACTACCCTTCATTAAACTGCTTTGAAACAGTGAGTATTGAATCGTTACCAACTTTGGCAAACAATGGCCAAAAGGAAAGAGAAGGTTTAATAATCTGCCTAAATATTTACTGCAGCTGCTTAACATCCATCAGATTTGTACTATTAGCTATGGCTTGTTAGCAAAGCATCATTGATCTCCTAGAGAGCATCACTGTAATTCAACCTCTCAGGTCAGGAGGCCCAGAGGTCATGACCCTGTCAGGAATGGATTCGAGGAAAAGCTTTTTGTGTCAGCAGAGGTGAGAGAGGGTATCAGAGATGATGACTGACAGACTTATCCAGGACCAAAGACCTTTGACAATTACAAACACAAACAGGAAGCAAGCAGAACTGTTAATTTTCACAGTAATGTGTTTTTACAAAAGGACATTAACAAATGGCTGATGAATGCACAGCAGTTAAGAGTTTACTCTTAGAAGATTAAAGACAAACAATGCATTTGTATTGATTTTTATTTGTAATAAGTCAGATTCTGTCTAAATAGTTTTGTTGTAAATTGTCCATGATAATTTAGACTTGATGCTGAGAGGAAATCAGTTGATTTCACTTTTATAGAGACCTGCTTTTGACACAATCTGCTCTAAATTACTTCACTAAGAGCTTTGAAAATTCTCCTCTCTCTCAGCTTGTTAACATCAACCGCAACATCTTTGGTTCACATGTACAGGACGAGTCAATGAGGAGAGTTACTGTGCGTTCACACCGAACGCGGCGAGAGCGTCAGAGCGTCCGGGTGCCATTCATTTTCAATGTAAGTCCGCGGCGGGAGGCGTCGAGAGGCAGCGAGGCCTGCAAGAGCGTCAAGGGAGAGTTAAAATCAGTTTAACTTTATGCTAATGAGCTATGACGCGCAAAAGCGGCAACCAATCAGGAAGCAGCAGCGCTCCTCTTCAGAAGAGTTAAAGGAGCTCAGTCATGTAAACTTAAGTTCAGACTACATTAGTTCCCATGCAGAGGAGACGAGATATTCATTATTACTTCTTTATAATATTCATATTTTCTGTTATACATGAACATAAACAGGGACACGAATTAATAAAGTGATGTTTGAATCAAAATGCCTGAAATCTAGAGTTTATGATGTGTTTCTTTATTGTGTGTGTGTGTGTTTGTGCAAGAACACACAAAAGAGTGTTGCTGGTGTAAAATGTTTAAGTTTATGATGATAATTTAACTTATAGTTTGTATTTAGTCAGCATGTTTAATTAGTTTGCTTTGCGGCTCCTTTAAATAAAAGTAATAAAAGAGCAGACAGCATCGCGTCAGAGCGGCGAGAGCGTCGAGCAGTTTTCTGCTCCAGCGGCGGAGGGAACGCACGGTTCGTGCTCTTTTGATTTGTTCTGTTGCATGAATATATCATCATTTTGTTTTGGGGGCTTATTTCTTTTATTGACAACTGAACTTTTCGGGATACAGGTTGAATGCTAAAGTCTGTACCATTATTTGTTTTATATTAAAGCAGATTTGATCAGATTTGGGTCACATGTATTGACACTACACAACACTAACTAAACTGCATACTTAGGTTTCTCAGTTGCTCTTTTTCATTTTCCATGTGTTTATCTTGTTTATCTCTTCCTCGCTATGGGTCAGACAAGGAGTGTCTCTTGTCTCTCCAGGTGTGATGGAGGTGCTTGAGTTTAGATGTTCGGACCCCTGATGTTCAGACGGTGGAATGTCTTACACGTTCCTAAATGTTTCCTTGTGGCAGATTCTCTGCATGACCTCTGTCTGTCTTCCCCCCCCCCTCTCTCTCCCTCTCTCTCTCTATTTGTAATTTTAAGTATTAATAGGAATTAGTTTCTTTAAATATAGAAATATAAGAATTTATGGAAGTGTATAATACATTTACGTATATTTTTGCTTTAAGTCATTATATAAATTAAGGCATACAGCAAATTATATAAAATATATTTCATAATTATAATACACACAAAAAATTGCATATGCTTTTGTTTTAGAAATAAATGTTTTCCTCCCCATTTCCAGTAAGTGATTGTTCCTGTGTAAGACGCTTGAATGTAGTTTATTCATCTTGATTCCGTGAGGTTTGTAGATCACGATGCACATGCTTTAAAGGTCAGAATTATAAAACTGTCATGTTCAAGCAGACGGTTATTAAAACAAAACAATCCAGGAGCGAATCAAGTTACAAATTTTATTTGTTCAGATGTCATCACACACTTAAAGAGCGAGTCTCAATTTAGGACATACAACGCCTGTCCCACTCCCTCTCTTAGTTAATGTGTTTATAACACACTTTAGGAAAGCTCTTTTCCTGTTCCTAAGCTTCTTGTGACACATCCGCTGGAGGAGACATACTGCAGACAGCTTTGATGACAGTAGAAGCCGGTTTGAGCAACAGAATTGCTCCTTTTTGTTTCGCATTACACACACAGCTTGTCCTGAGTTACGTGATCAGACTGCAGCGGGTCGAACCTGGACGCTGTTGACATGCATCAGGATGGTGAGGGCTGCCGGCGGAGTGTTCCTGTGGTTGACCTACTTGTAAAGTCTTCCTGGATTAAAGACGAAGTAAACTACATAAGAGCTGTAGTTGAGTGATTTATTTGCACAAGCTGGTGCTGGTTACCAGACTGCATTGCAGTTTGCAGTGTTAGATTACTGTAGGTTGGAATGTATGCACCGGGTTCTGCGGCACATCTGTGATGCGCTCCTGCCGAGTTGTAATGTCTTCCCACTGTGAGAGGACTACAAGATAAACATAACCATACACTTTCACACAATGTTTCTTGGAAAATAAACTTAACTAGGTTTGTACATTTTCAGAGACAAATGTGAGTTTTATCATCAGCTAGAGGAAATTTGTAAGCGTCTTGCACTGTTTAGGAAAGTTACACCCCAAAATAATGTATTCACTTTGAAATTAAAACATTCACTGTAAAACTTTCTCTTCTATGGAAAACACAAAAGAAGATATTTAAAAAAAAAAGCTGGCCCCATGCAGTTCCACTGATATTTCTCAAATGTATTCCTTTAACTTATCTATTCTGTGTTGTATCTTTCTTATCAGTAAGCGATGGCTGTTTTGTCATTTAGTTCCCAAATGTCTCATTGAAGGACCACAGCCCCTGACCTTCCTCTTGTTCTGTATCAGACTATCTTCAAGCATCATGTCTTTCTTAGAAGGGTCAGTGTATTTCATGCACTCGGATGGTTTATCATAATGAGCTGCAGATATGAGTAATTTCACATGGATCAGAGGCTGCCGAGCAGAATAAAGAAGGGCATTCACAGAGCATCGCTTGCAGGGATACAGCACAGGCTCTGGAGAGCTTTATCGTTGGGAATATTCCCACAAGACCCTATCAGCATTTCACAGATATTTGTGAGCAGAGGAACGGAGGCATGTTGTTTTGATTTTGATATTACCATATTAAAGAGAATTTCAGCCTTAGTTTTCTTTTTTTTATTGGGCTGTTGTTTTTAGGGAGTCTGGGTTCTGTTACTCAACTTTAGAGAAGGCAGTCATCTGTAAATTTCTTACCCACCTCATTTGAATGAATAAACCGTCTTAATCCGCATGCATGAACCACCTATCGGACCACATTGTTATCATTACAGTTGGCTCAGAAAGCTGTTCCTGATTAGCCGGGTGGAGACTGCAAGCTCGAACCCCTTACGGAGTAAAATCCCAGGGTAAGAGGGCTTCCTCCATGCCAGGTTTCTTTTTGGTTTCGCTAGCCATATTCGTGACTCGGTGGAGTTAGGTGACGAGACCTTTATGTTCCTTGTTGAGAACATCTACCAGAGTAGAGAATAGTATAGGGGAGGTTGAAAACTAATGGTTGAAGCCGGATATCTATTGTTTTGAAATGTCATTAATATTGTTTGTTTTAAACTAACTTTATACTTTATTATTATATTGTCTACACTTTCTATTCAATCAAAATTTACACCTTAAAGTGTTTGTGTGTCTTGACTCTGGAGTGTGTTCTGCTTTTACAACTCACTCTGAATGTTTTGCACATTTGATCTATGGGAAAGCTACTTGGTTGTCTAGGGTTGACACTTTGTCTTTCTTAAGGGATCATTTTACTTTGTTCACTGATGAGGGCAGAAGTTCTGAACTTTGCCAATGGCAAAGTTATATTTCTTGAAAAGTAATACGCAAAAACATTTTCTTAGATACTTGGACATGACCTCATACTCCTCATGAGGGGTTTCTTTGTTGGGTTAATTTGTAATTTATATCAGGAGTACTCTGTCTCACGCATTAACAAGGCCTTCATGTTACTAACTGCTTCCTGAATGTATTAGGTCGAAATATGCGTGTTGTTGGATGGCAATAGTTCTTGTGCATTGAACTTTCAACAAACACACTAGCTTGCTCAATAGCTGATACTATGATAAGTGAACTTAAAGAAACAAACCTGTCTTGTTTTTTGTTCTGGACTTTTTTGTGTGTTGTTAGGGTCTTAGATCTCATAAGAAACTATTAGTCCACCAAGTGCCTTGCTGTTGAAAGCCGACTTCAGTACACGTTGTGATTGTCAGAATATCTGTTGTTCCATTCCAGATGTTTAGCAGTGTTATATAACCGATCAAGAAAATTCTGTTATTATTTACTCAACCTCTCGTTATTTCATACTAGTGTGACTTTCTTTACTCATGCTGAACACAAAAGCAGATATTTTGAAAAATGTAAGTGAAACTGAACTGAACTGAATCAGTTTTTTTAAATGACAGAGGGAAAGTAAATGACAGGATGAATGATCCCTTGAACTATCTAGATTTGGGGATGAATGTGATCTCCGTGTGAATGTTACACTTAAAACACCGATGTCAAAATCATGAAGTTTGAACATTTTCCCAGTTTTTACATCTGAATTTGTAGGGAACATAAGAATATTGTCTCACTGCCATCACTATACCAAATAAATTCTAGTGTTCTTATGCAAGGCGAATGCAGGTTTCCAAAGAAAAACATTTTTTTTTCTTGCCCTGCTTACTGAGGAAGAACAGATTGAATATCCGCTGCACCGAGTGTTTTGATCCTCTAAACGTTTGTGTGTTTGTACTCTTTGTGTGGATCTTTATACAGCTGCGATACCTACAGCTAACAGGTAGACAAATCTTGCACACATTCTTTATGAATACAAACACACAGCTACCACACGGGTTGTATATTTTAGGTTCTGCAATAAAATGTATGAAAATAAACCAAATGGCGAGATTGAGGGCACAATCTGTAATGATAGGATTATGTTCATTTTATGGAATAATATGTGTGTTTTTTGCTTCACAATGAAAAGATGCGAAATAAGGGAGTGTGAATAGAGAATGTGTTGGTAATACTCCATCTGGAGTCCAGAATGACTTCCCTTTTATTGGGGCCTCTTCACAGCAGCACTGGTGCAAAAATATGTTGATACCACTGCTATCTAGAGTCAGAGTAAAGCTGTTGTGTGCTCATATTATTCCTTAAAAGATCGCAATGGACATATCTGCTTTCATGAATGCATTGGGCAGTTTTCTATTGATGTGTATACCTCATCTGTTCAAATACTTACCCATCTATCTAAAAATCATTTTAGAACGACAACCCCATCATCGGTGGGACCACATGAACATGTCATTTCTGTAATTTCTTTACAATGACATTGACTTCACAGTCATCTGTGAACAATGGATGGCGTTGTTCAAATGGATCAATATCCCCCTAAAACGTAATTATGTTGCATCGTTCATGTTTTGCTGGATGTCGCAGATCCAAATAAATCAGACTGAAGAGTTTTATGGTGCTTTCAGTATTTGATGTTGAATTATAAGCCTGTCATATCTTAGCGGGATGTCTGAATGAGACAGGAAGATCAGCTGTTTTGGATTCTGTAGGGAACTAATCTCAGATTTAGCTTGCATAAGGTCAGATATATTTTCCAGCGCTGAGGAAGTATTCGTGTTTGCGCACGAGAAAGAAACAATAGATCGTCCAGAGAAAACATTGTTGTGGCACAGAGCAAATTTCATGCGTCTTTTTACAGAGAGCATCACAGTATTTATGTCATAATTTTCTGAGTGAGACATGGTTGTGCATTTTGATGTGCCTGGCAGCATGTGGAATTCCTGAAAACTTCACTTTAACACTTCAAATTCTTTTTGCGGTAATGTCATCTGCGAACGAAATAAAAATTTTTTTAAATTGTAATCTTGTGTAATGCACTTTCACACATGCGTTTACTTTCAGAAGAAATCCCAAACAATAATAACTTCCCAAAAGGCTTAAATTATACAGTATCATTCAACAAAAGACAACTTTATTTTGATTAATATTATCAGAAAGTGTCATTATTTCTTTGAACATCAATTGCTCAACAGCAATTGTCCTGAACTTCCCTTTGAAATGTCATTCTCAATTCACATCATTTGTGAAGTTCACTCTGAAACATCAGTCCCAGAAATTATTTTTAAGTATAGACCTGCAACGCCAGGAAACATGCCAGCACTTCATGCCTTGTTTAACCTTCTAACTCACACAGATCAAATTTTTCGCTAATGCTATAATGATGAGCTTCAAATGTGAGCCGTGCTAGTTGAGGCCAAAGGAAACATACCGCGGTACATGACCAAGCACAGGAGGAGAGAATTAGAGCACTTCTATTCAAAGTGGCTGTCATACTGCTGACTAATAGATGGGTGCTTTTACTTCGGTTTGCCATGACTCCCTGATGGCCGAAGAACATGAACAAAATGTTCTTTAAAGAGCCACTCGAAGACATGAATCACTAACAGTTTCATATTAAAAAGCCAACATTATAAATAATGGGCACCAGATTAGATATAAAATATTACTATGGTACAAACTAAAATTAAAATACCATTTTTTTTGACCAAATAATAATTTTGGATGACGAAAACATCATTAAACTTTGGAAATGTGAATTCCTGAGTTAAGATTTATGTATTTTGGTGCTTTAGTGCTTTTGTACTCTATCTGTAAATCTAGAGCGTTTACAGAAGTGTCGCTCTCTGTTAAAAAAGAGTTGAACAGAAGGTGTTTATAGGCACATTAACTGCACATAAATCAATAGACTTGAGATGCTAAGCCCCGCTCAGATTTATCTGGTTAGTTGAAAACTGCTGGTCATTGTTAAAAACTGATCTCGATATGCTTTGTCAAAAATGTACAACTTTTAGAAAAGAAATTAAAAGCATTTTAAAGAACTTTAAATTATGCCCGTAATGACAGGGAATACACAAAAAGAGAAATAGAACAGTGGATACATAGAAGAACAGTTAAATGTGCAATGCGTGAATAGAAACTATTGACAGAAATGCAATTAATAATAAATATCTACACAATATATTCAAATGTGTATAAATATCTTGCAAAAATCAACCTTTGTAGTTAAATTACCCTTTTAGTTACCCTACAAGGAGTTATTTCTATCTACATTCAGCATGAGTCCACTTACCTGAAATTAGCAAAACATCCCTACACTGTTTCTGTGTTTTTACTTACAAAGAATTATACAAAAAATATATATTTAAAAGCTTTGAAATTACATAAATATACTTAAATTGTGTGTTTAAGTAAAAAGTAAAAAAAATAACATTAAAACGTAGGATGAACTTAAATATTGGTGTAAAAGTTGGTGCATAGTGAATATACATCTGTTAAATACTTTTTTATAACTTAAACTTGAAAAATATTTGTACTTTTTAGAGTCATTCACTGTTTTTGTTTTAACATTTTCCAGTGAAAATATTGATTAAATGTTTTAAAAAGATTCTATTAAATCAAGTTTAAATATTTTTGTGATATTGACTAAGCCACATAAAATATTTTTACAGTGTGGAGACTGCATTTTTTAAATATGTTATCTCCTTTGAAAAGGCATAACATTTTTCATTATTATTAGCACAAGTAAAAAAAATTGTGTGAATAGAACAGGTAACTGTTGATACAAACCCGTGTGGTACCGTGCCCCACTTGGTTCATGTTTTTATGCTTTTTTAACATGCACATAACAATAATTATGCTTCTTTTACAGCATTTTGATAATTCTGTCATATATATATATATAAATATATATATATATATATATATATATGTGTGTTAAATTTACGCCATTGAAAGGACGATCCAAAACAGCAGATATAAGTACATTCTTGAAAAACAAACAATTTAAATGTATTATGTCAATTTTACAATAACTTAGTATTAAGATAAAATTGTATTAATAATTAAATAATAAATTAGCTCTGCCCCTTGTCTGTGGAAAAGGTCGAGTCAGGAAGAAAATTATTCATAATGGGCAGTGGGCAAACAAAGAGTGAATATATTGGGCGAGCGGGTGGGTGCAAAATAAAACCTAGAGGGAAGGGGATATATAAAAACAGGCCCGTGCAGACATCTACCATGGTACAAAAAAGAGAGGGGTAAACGATGGACTGAGCTTGTTGCAATTTGTAACCTCCTCACAAGATGCCGCTAGATTTCACAAGCTGAACCCTTAAAGTCACAATTAAATGAACAACAAGTCTTTTTTAAAAATGAAGAGCTCTTTTTCAAAACCAGATAAATCCATTTTAATTGTTTTCTGAAAAGTTATTTTTTGTCTGGACCCCCATACATTTTATACAATTTATCCTCTTAAAATTGTCTGTTGGCTCACTCTTAACATATTTAACAATGATTGTTAAATAAGACAACAATATTGCACGTTATAAAATGTAAAAGTGTATTTATTTTATTTCAAACACTAAAAATCCATCGTTTTATATTAAAAATGTTGGTTAATGTCTAACCAAATACAAAAACAAAACATGAAATGGATGACATTTTTTATATTGAATTATTATTTTTATTTATGTCCCTATTGATAATCTTTCATCAAAAATGTTAATCTCCTCCATGTTGAAAAATACTCTCTTTACTTCCCATCCAGTAATTGTTTGGGCGGGACTAACCTACTGTTTTTCTTTCTGGAAAAGATAAATTATTAGCAATAGAAATTGATCCAATCAGTTATAGAGAAGAAATCCTACTTTTGTTTCGATGATGTATAGCAAAACAACCTGTGTTTAAAGCCTCGTTATGTGACACAAACTAAAAAATAACATCAAACACATCCACATTTTGCATTTATGCATTTAGCAGACGCTTTTATCCAAAGCGACTTAAAAAAATCGAGGAGACAATAAAGTGTTAAATAGCAGAGATAACAATAGGTAAAAAAGTACTACAATACATTTATTAATTTACAAATGGCAAGATAAAACATGTAGGAAGGAAGCAAAGGGTAATGTTTTTTATTTTTTTATAAAGAATGAGTAGGTAAGGAAAGCTGAGCATCCACATGAGCATTGCAATACAGTAACTGTACTATATACAGTGGCTTTGATTTAATCTTTATATGTCTTTGTTATTTTAATAGATGCTGCCCAAAATAATTCCTTTTCCGTTATATAATTTATTGCTTAATGCCATCTGTATTTGAAGATTTATAACACTGTCAGATATAAGCCATCTTTATAGCATCATAACACTGTTTCATTCCTAATGGAAAGGGGAGAATTATAAGGCTGTCGGCTGGAATTATTCTCACTTACGAGAACTTCAACTAGATGCGTTTTTTTGACGTTTTGAGGAATGTCTTACAAAACACAAAACGCATGTATCCATCACAGAAAATATTTATGAATGCACATTAATTTCCACTGAATGCATCAAATGTGCAACAATACTGTAATATTTTCTTATTAATGTATTTACTTGAAACATTCCACAAAAGAACAATGGTATACATTGTCTTGTGTTTTGGTGATGTCTTGAACTTTGGGGGTGTGGTAGTGTGGTAGTGAGGAGGAGGGGGTCTGCTTTAAAGCAGAAGACCACAAACATGATACCCAGCTTTCATTTTCCTCCGTGGGCCAGAAATCTGTCTTCACCAGTTCATTCTCCACCATCTCCTCTCTTCCATACAATGACACCCTCCCGCTGAGATCTCCTCCAGGGCAGCTTTCATATCTGGGTTAGCCGTGTCTGTTCAGCTGGGTGACAGAAATCTCCCAGACTCCAGGATTTGGCCAATGGGAGTGCTGTTTACACCCTGTGAAAACACCAGGTCGCCACATCTGGAGCCCTGTGGAACCTCCCAACCTGGAGATCTCCCCCGCTCTGTCTGCTTTCGCGAATATGTTCCAATCTTCTCCAGAGGTCAGTATGTAGGCTTACGCTCTTAAAGAGAGAGAAAGGCCTGTTACCACACTGTCTTTCTCTGCGAGAGAATCTTTTTCGGCTTGTCGCCAGCATAATGAACAGAGGGAATGTTTTTACAACTGGTGTGTGTTTTACCCCCTCTAGATAAATGCTCAATAGCATTATTTTTAGAATAACTAATGCAGAAAGCAGACACAAGTTTCAGGTCTGCAAGATAAAGGCTATGATGTAAGTAAGAAACAGAAAAACTGTTTGGTTCGGTTGGTCACTAAAAAGAGGTCCTTACGATTAAGGAAATTATAAATCTGATGGGAGTGTGTGCTATAAGCATACAGTTGTCAATAGTTTCACAGATTAACCATCTACATGTGTGGATAGCTGGACACTTGATGAATTGAAGACATTTCTCTGTCATTTTTTACTTTACCTTCAGGGTTAAAATCTTTTTCTTGCTGTCTGTCTACATTGTGTCCAGTGGTGGCACCGGCCTCTGCTTAGATCTGGGGGGCCGACCCTGCTGCCCTCCGTCGGACCCACCTTTGTTCGCGATGATAAATAAATGCTTAAGGCAAAATGTTCTTTCCAAACAATATAAGTAAATAAGATTGGACTTAAACATGAAAAAAGAAAATTTTGTAAATAGATTAATTTTTTTTGGCACTGATACCTGAAAGCCACATTTCCTTTTTTTTTGTTGCATAAAATCTTTACAGAAATGGAAGTTAATCAATCTTTGCATCATTTATAATGCAAAGAGTATTGTGTTAAAATAAAATGTAACAATTATATCCTGAAAATATTAATAAGATGCAATAACCCTACTATCTTTGTTTTTAAAAGACATGGTCACATTTGCATTTGTGTAGTTGTAAAATGTAATCAATATGGTTCAATTGACACCTTTTTTGCATTATATGTTTGCATGAAATGTGCAAACAATTCAAGAAAGTTATCTGTTCATATTTATATTTCATGGCAAATTCACGTTTATTTTTTCTCAAAATAATGAATTAATTAGCAATGGCAAAGGCCAGAGTTAAATATTATCATTTCACATATAAACTCAATAGATTTTCCTCAACTCAACATACCTCCTGTATGTTGTAAAGTTCTTATTCACCATAAATGTGTTTGTTATGGTATGAAACATGAAGTATGGTACAAAAGTTTGTGTTCTCCTAAACCAAAGAACTTTCATCATAATACTTTAAAAGCCATGATCTGCCGACTTACCAAAATAAAAGTGAAAAAGGTCTTCGTGTTCTCTACCATACAAATCTTTTTTCTTTGACAGCTTGTTTTGACTTCAATCACTGAGTCCAACAAATCCAGATCAGTTCTTTGGTCTCTATACAAATGACTTTGGACCTGATCTTTGTTAATGAATTTATGAAATATGATTTATAGCCTGATGATGACGCCTTTGAAGTTTTTGCGTTTGATCTGTGAATGTAAACCTTCCAGTAGAAATAGAAGTTAACATGTGCTGAAATGTGACCGTGACAAACATGCTCATTGGCCAGATGATTGTAAACTTGACAGCTGCAGATTGCATTCATCCAGACAAGTGATATTGCCAAACAGGTCTACCAACCTGCTCCCAGAAATGTGCTTTGGATTCAAAAGATCTGAAAGCATAACAATGCTGTTTTTATACAGAATGTCTCATATTGATTTTTGAAAGAGCCATGTCATGATTTCCTTGGAAGTGTAATTATTCCCTCCAATGGATAATCTCTAAATAAACACAATCAATTAAATATGCATTGCATGTTCAAAGGGATAACTTTATACCTCAATCTTTCCAAAGAGCCCATAAATGAGCTTGATTGACTCATATCCAAATACATTAGTTCAGCTGTTGATCTAGAGCTTGTTTTTCTTATACAGTCGGTCTCGTAATCTGTGCTGTGTTTGACTTTCAGAACAGTGTTTTTCCTCATCACAGCATTATGATCATTTAATTAAGACCATGTACTGTAAACTCAGAGATGCCTGTACCTTCTTGCTGAACCTCTGCTGGAGCCCTCTGATGTCAAACAATGGGGTGTCAAAATCCAATCCAATGCTATAAAGCTTCATTTTATTCAAACCAAGGTCCAAATCGTGTATTGTTGCTAAACATAATGTATTTTGTAATACAACATGTTGGCAACCTGTGGTCAATAGAATGTGTGCCAAGAATTCAAATTCACAGCAAATGCAATATGTGCATTATAACATAAAATAGTAAAAATTTTATAGAAAAATCCCCTGACTACTAATCCAGCATAATATTTTGTAAACGAAAATAAGAGTTTTATGCAGAATGGGGGTTGTGTGTCCTCATCTGTCATAACAATTTAGTATCAAAACATGATTGAATAGATCAGGTTGTGAGGCCATACGTTAATGATTATGATAAGATTATAGCAGCCCTGGCTTCTTCCAACAATGTCAGTTGTTTAAAGAATAAGGAGTGAACAGCCTGCCATTATTTAAAGCCAGAGAGAGCAGACGTGTTTTTATAGTCATTGAATGATCTGCCTGCAGTCACTTTTCTGAGTTTACAGCTATTGTGAGACAGCTGTGAAGGATGATGCTGCCATTTTAGCTGATCCTCATCCAGCATTATTTGGTTTACTTCTTCAAAAGGAATGAAGTGTTTGTTAGTGGGCAGACTGAAGATGAAGGCTTGCGTTAGATACGTTAGACATGCCAGCTGTGCTATTGGTTCAGATTGCAACCTGTGCGTTTGAATACATTTAATCAGGTGCACTTAAAGATTTTTTTTAAAACAGGCAATGATGCATTGATTGTTCTACGATCTTTAAAAGCATAGAGTAACTGAACTAAGTAACGATGAGTAACATTATGGGGCTATTTAAAAAGATTTTTTATACAAAATTGAATGTTGACTCCTGCTACTTAAATTTTTTTATTAATTTCTCAATTTTCTCTTTATCAAATATCTACTTGTGTTATTTACAGAAAAAAATTACATTCATGACTACATTACTACTATTGATGCTGAGATCATAAAGTGATGGTTCAAAAAATGTCATCATGTAATAATCCTCTTAATTTTTTTTTGCATAACAAAACAGCAGATATTTAGAAAAATGATGCCCCATATCTTTAATATCTTTGTAAATATAAACAAAATGTTAATTTGTGGTAAACTATTCCTTTAATGTGACCATATACAAATAACATACAGCAGATGCTTTGAAGATTTGGACTTAAGGATTCTAGTTTTAGCTGCCTTTATATTTCAGTTACAAATATTATGAAAACATGTTGAAAATAAAGTATAGAATTTTCTAGTAATGCTTGACTACAATACAATATCGAATATATATCCCCACCCTCATACAAACCTATAAAGTTACATTCCCAAGTCAAACTACATTCTACAAATTGTTCAAACATTGGAAGGAATAGTACTCACAGCTGTATGGATATCACAACTGTAATTTCACTAAGTCACCCACGAAAATTGTTTCAATACTTGAGTATAAAAACACATCTATAGCCAAAAGGAAAGAACAAACGCGCCCTGTTTAAGCAATTTATTATTGTTATTGGTCAGTGTTGGCGACAGGCTCCACAGCGGAGCCTTGATGTCTTATGATGTCGTCTTCCATCTCAGTCTGGTCTGAATTTGATCCCGGGTAGGTGAGTAACGAGGAGGCAATTAACTGCTTTTTCCTCCTTCTTTTCACACCCTTTCTGCCAAATGAGCCTATTCTGTGGTGTTAAAAATTAACGTTTAACATATAACACCTGTACATTGGATGCCCTTGGAAATGAAAATAAAAGACCCTATTAATTACACACTCCTAACACAACACTGATGGAGGGCTCAGGCACCTGACAATACTTCACAATCAAAGTGTTAAGGATTTAATTAACACGAAGTCTTTTTGAAAGCTAGGTGTAAATGTTGTCAAGAGCTTGCACCTTTTCAAGTGCACTCATGTTGGTCTATAGGCGTTCACAAAGGGAATGTCTTTAATGAATGTTCCGGATTTCATTAACTTGCTGTGTATAAATTTTCTGGTCATGTCCTGCGATGTGAATTTTGTGTAAGTATGTGATCCATAGTCAGATCCATATACTTTGGCAATCTAAGAACGTTTTTCAACTACGCCTGTAACGCAATTGTAATATTTGAAATTCCTCCAACACTTAGGGTCAGAATTAGGTTGTTCATATTTATTGTTTGATGGACTGTAGGTAATTATTACCATGCAATAGATGTTGCTCTGCCATAAACTGAATCAAAATACTGTACAATATATCTAAAAATATTTTTTTAAAGATCCATGCATTTTTATCAGTTTAGAGCAAAATGATTGAATTGTCAGTTGATGTATATTGATGTTTGTCAGTTCTTTAACAAAATAACAAATGTTACTTAAAATAGTTTCCGGGAAAATGTAATACTATGGCAATACTTTTATTTTCTTAAACATATTTTTATATTTTTATGTTAAATTCAGTTTATATTTTAATGGCAGATCTATTCAATTTTATTAATTTATATAAATATGGTTCATTATATTTAACAAAATAACAAAGAAATATGTTACTAAAAATATTTTTTAACGATAGAACAGAAAATCAGTGAAGATAGAGGAGCAGGATCAGCACACACAGACACAGAAATCAAACTTTTTTTGCAGCAAGAGCATAAGCTCATAAGCTGTCAGTTTCATGTTTTTATAAACATCTGGATTTAATAATAATTATATACCGATTACTGTGTACTGTAACAAATCATAAGTGGATTATACCAACACAAAAAAGCTTTTTTTAGTTTTTCTTTATAACTCACCATTTAATGTGTTTTGTTTGTGCATTTGTATATGAAATTAATAAAATGGGATTCAGCCCAGCAGTATTTTCTTACAGATTGTATTGTCAAATTGCCAAGTCAACAGATTCTATCAACCATTTGCATTATCTTCACAGGTTTTTCTGCAATATCTGCAGAATTATTTGGAATGAAATACTGTAAAATTTAAGTGAAATAGAGAGTACAGCCCACACTGTAACTAAGAGCACAATTTATTTAAAACATTGCAAGTCGAGGCAGGCATTAATGACAGGCTTTCCAATTCAATCTCATGAGTTTTTTGTGAAGTTTTGCAGGCACAGATTCTGTGTGGGCCTGCAAATGGTTTTTAAATTGTTTAGATGGGATGTTTAAAGGGTAGCTTTGTCTGTTTGTTAAGCAGCATGTTAAGTTTTGATGAATGTAGAATCTATGTTAAATTAAACTTGGAATATTCACTTTAGCCGTTCCAAACAGATGAACAGGAAGTGAACTTTTCCACCAAGTGTTTTTGGCAATGGTAATTTCAGCATATAAAGATGCATAAATTGGAAATGTCTACGTTTTTCTTTACTATAAATCTCTCAAGACCAACAAATGCCCTATGAAGAGGGGTTATGTTTATGTGAGACATTATGTGGGTGTTGAGATTACCTCAGATCATACACATGAGTGTGCAAAATGTTTTCCATATGATACTCGCATATTGAAAAGCAAACATTATGGCTGTCGATCATTCACGTCCAGGCCGTTTCACACGGAATTATTAGTTTTAAACCCCTCACATAATAACCAAAAACAGATTAATGATTCACAATTTTTTTTCTCTCACAGTTAGTTTAGGTTCATGAAACGTCAATGAAACTCACAAGCCTCAATAAGAACGCGGCACCCATTGCGAAAAATTTCCAACGAGTTTGAAAGCTTCCATTTCATATAAACAGTTGTGCATTAGAATAATTTAATTTAAGCGAAGGAACAATCTGTTCAGGATTGTCAGGGGACAGAATGTTTATTGCACCCTCTTGTTTGGCAATGCAATAAAATGCCATACTTCACTCGCCACTAACATGATCAATCTGATGCACAACATCCCACTGGAGAAAGTGAAATCATAAGATTCCAGAAGAGCCCTGCCCATGTGGATGAGGTGCAGAGCATCTTAAAAAAGGCCGAAAACTTAATCAAAAACAGGAAAAAGGCAAATGAAACAAGGGTCACATGCAGTTAGTCCATAATTGTGATGCAGTTTTTTGGGGGGATAATTGAAGATTGTGGCTCTTTTAATATATAATAACAATATATAATAACTGCAATAATGGATAGAAGTAAACTGAACTTTTTTTTATTCTAATCGGTTAATTTAATATGTAGCTTCTAAAAATGTAAGTTATTAAAAAAAAATTTTTCATATTTTTGTGGCCTGGCTCTTTTGCAACTACCCCAATCTTAAAGACTTGGCAGTATCCGCCGGTTTATTTACTCTGACTGACAGTTGCTTAATGCTCTGTAGTATTTCAGTCCATTTTGTAAGAACTCATATCATGTCATTCTTGGCTGTCATTGTGCTGAAGACGCTGGGATTTCCTTGTGTCTGTCACAGACATCTTTCTCGCCTCTTATCTTAGGGGTGGATTCCTCTATCAGGAGAAGCTTCCACCCTGAAATATCAGCTCAGTCTGTGGAAAAGTCAGTCTTTCAATCAGTTTTTCTCACGGTGAACAAGGGGTCTGTGATATCTGCATTGCCAATAAAGGGCGTGTGCAGACAGTTTCAAAAACAACTGACCGATGCATTCACTTTAAATCATACTTTAAACACGAACAGAACATCATCTGTCTGGCACTTTTTATATAGCAATTATTGGAAAAAAAATAAATGTTTTTTGCTTGTATGTTTGATATGGAATTATAAAACTTTGGTCATCACATTTTCATTAATTGATAACAAAAATACAATGTTGGAAAAACATCCACATAAAATGTGTTATATTAAAATATTTGTCCTGCATAAAAGAGCTTGAATCTAGCTCTTCCTTTTTTCCTTACATTATACGCATATACATAAATACAGTATACGTTAAGGATTATTATATTTATTTCAATAATCTGTTTATCTCCGTTCACAGGTCCTCCAGGAAAACGGGGAAGAAAAGGCAACCCTGGTGAGTTTCCGGGCATGATGGCGTAGCGCAATTGTCAATTTTCTTTCCTTACTGTACCACACACAGATTTGTTGAAGGGAAGAGTTGTGAGAAACAGTACTACATCTAAATCCTAAAATTACATATGATGACCAAATTCATCTGTGTGAAACACTGTGATCATCGCTCATGTGTTTAAAATCTTTCAATCTTTCTATCATCTTTGATTTGCGGTAATTTGACGAACCATTGAGCATTGAACTGTCTATTCGTATTATGTGCTTGATGGCATGGTGACATTTCTATCACGTTCATCAGCGGGGGTCAAAGAGAAAAGCTCTCCTTGTCTTTCACTCACTTTCCCAGCATGCTGTTTGTTTTAGTGCTGATCTCCTTTGACCTGAGAAACCTGAGAGCGCTTCTAAGTATTAACACCATCCTAAGTGCCCACACATCACGAGCAGACAAAAAATGACTTTAATGATAAAGCTTTCTATTTATGCCAATTGTATAGCGGACTGTCAGTCATTTAAAAAATTTTTACATATACAACTCAACATGTATTACCTCTGGATCTCATCTTTTTGTGAATTAAAAATTTTGTCCATTTTTCATATAAGTATGCAGTTTTTTTTACTGACCTAGACTGATTTGTGCAATTTCACCTAAAAATGTTTTCAAAATAAAATCATTTTACATAATGCAAAGAACATGAGAAAATATAATCGTAATAAATATTGTCTGTGTAAAGATTTAAATTATAGTAAAATTAATGGCTAAAATCAATTCAGCTCATTATCTCATTATCTATAATTAGGTTGTCCAATTTAAGCCTGGTTTTCGTAGGCAGGGCCGTATATTTCGAACTAGTTTGGATTTTATACGCTGGAGATCCAGTAGGGATGATGGCAGGCTGTTCATTTTCAGTTTTAAATTTCATGCTAATGAACACGAGTTAAATTCTTCGTCTCATGTTGAGCTTGTGAAGAGCGGATCTTATCTCAAAGCAGAAATGCTGTAGCTTCATGACAATGGAAACATACGCCCGTATGTACCCACACACCCTCGAACGGTAAAATAATCATGTCTTTGTGCTATTTTTGATGACTTTGGCTGTCAAAAATGATGGGATTTCTGACAACCTCCTTAACACAGCCTGGTCTTCATTTAAAGTCACTTTTCCTGCAACCGGCGCGGGCAACCTACACTGACTCGTTCTCTCTCTGTGTTTCTGTTCTGTCATTCTTCCTTCTGTTTATTGACTATGACAGAGAGAAATCAGTTCTCCTGCTCTTATCACCATGACCATTTGCAGGAGTTATCACTTGTTTATTTGCCTCTGTGATCTGGATCCTCCAAGTGTGTCTCCAGATCCATTCCATGTCACATTCCACTTCTTCTTTGACGTTCTTTGAGCAGAAGAACGTGCCAAAGTCTGTCGAATGCATTATGCTCCGTGCCCTGATCAAGAAGCTGTACAGAGCAGCACATAATACCCAGAACTCTTATTATGATGCTTTTGACACTCAATACAGGTTTGCTGCATCAGCACGACCTCTCGGCGAACCCATGCACGTTTTCTGTAGAGAGGATGATTCAGCTAGGCTGTTATGGACCGCATGATTTTGTAAGGCTGAAATGAATTGCTATTAAATCAGAATTGCTTGCGGTGAACTGCAGACCGCTGCATTAATGTGAACTTATTTCACAAGAATGCATTTTTGGATAACAAAATCTTTCCCACAGCGCTGGAATGCTTTGGATGTCATTCTAGCCTAATTTTAAAGCATTGAGGATCCTCCAAATTCACTGTTGGGATCTTTTAGATCAACACGCAGAAATTGAGAGAAGTTATTTCTGAAGATGTATTTGTGTATTTTCAACTTAGGGACAAGCACATCTTAGGGGCAAACACATGTTTAATGATCAGAAGATAGTAATGACAATAAATAATGTATCTTAATCACTGTATTGCAAGAAAAGTAAAACCTTATAGATGTTTGTTTTTTGGATGAGAAATGATTCCAGCAATATAAAGCTGATGTTGTTTTATGCTTGTTTATCCGCTTAGTTAAGTTGCTTATATTGCTTGTGGGAAAAGCCCCTGCATGCATTTCAATGGAGAATACTAACTAAATATCTGTTTTGAGCACTATTTATTTATTCCAGTTGCATGCTTTGAATCAAGCGGCTGGCAGAGTCGAGATCTGCTCTAAATGCGTGGTCAGATTAGTAAATAATAAAGCATTAAAATGAAGCAGATATTTTCAAAAAGTGAAAATACCCCGCTCCTAGGATTTGCACGCCTGGTGCCAATAAAGATTCATATGTGAATATATATCATGTGTTGTGTCATTATGTCCTGCTCAATGCTCAAATGGAATTTCTATTTGTTACACTACACAATGTGACTTTCACAACAATTGTTTGTTTTGTGTTTTTCAGGAATTCCAGTAAGTACCTCTGTTACCATTGAGGCTTTTATTTAGAACAAATGCGAGTTGGTCTGAAGGTGGTGAGGCATTGCCTGGTATGATCTGAGCTGGCATACAGTCAGAATATTGATATCCGAATGAGGTGAGAGATGAGTGAGGACACATGAGTAGTACATGAATACTCCAGGAAAAATCCAAATCCATCACATCAGATTTTTTCTCTGGCAAGTGACTGTATCCCAAAAGATTTGATCAAAATCTAACAGTTGATACAAATCTCTACATGATCCCTCGCACAGAACACAGATAAACTCTTGTGGCTCAACTAATGTTTATGTGTTTATGTATGTATGTTTGTGCCTCTACACTTTTTCACAATAACAACACTACATCACAACAAACTTTATTGCTGTTATGTGGTTATACCGTGATTCTCATCGTGAGCAGTAAGCCACAGAACTAAAGGAGAATGTGTATAAACATAGGCGGTTACCACAAACATGTCCCATTCATTTAATGACCAATTAGTCACATAAGTACTGTTTATGAATTGCAAACTCAATGATCAAGTGGAGACTATGCAAGCATGCAATATGGAGTAGTGTTGTAATGTCCTATGCTTGTACTAAAACAAATTTGGGGTTTTGGGATCAACCTATTTTTTTCTACATAAATACTAATCTGTTTTACTGTAGTCATTGTCCTTAAGAAACATTGGACCTTCAAATTTGCTGTTGTTTTGGGAAATAGAACAACACATATTTTAATGAAGGATTAAAAAGTGTGTTCACAAGTGTTATTTTATTTATTTATTTATTTATTAGATATGAAGATAGTCTCAAAATGACATTAGCTATATGCACGGGGGTCAATTGTGACGTGTTTTTATACTGGTTTGTAACAATGAGTTTTATCTTTTTTAATCCTAACAGGGAAATAACGGGCGAGATGGCTACCCGGTAAGTGCACCTTACTTTTTTTATTGTTTTTTTATCTTTTGTTTATAATAGACAAATGTGTGTATGTGTTCACTACTCACTGCATGTGTTAAATGCAGAAGTCACAATTTGGGTATGGGTCAACATATTTGACAAACATGTCACTTTCATGGATTTTGCATCTCATAGGCATCGTTATGTGTCAAAGTGCGCCCCCTGCTGTACATATTGGTCAAAATTTAAAAACCTTCAGCAAAAGCAGGTTTTCTCTTAACTAACTCAGATTTAAAAAGAGTAATAAATATTCATTGTATCTGACAGCAAATATTTAAACATGAAGGCAGTATTAACATACAGATCTGATGCTTTGGTAATGAAAAAGCTTAAACGAATAGAGCAGAATCAACGTTGTTCACAGAGCAACAAACATATCAACAAACTCATTTCTCAGAAAAACCAACACATCAGATTAACTGAATTGTATTAGTATATTTAAATCCAGGCTTACATAATGACATGACATATTCAATGAAATCAAAAGAGACACTTGTTGATCGTTCCATCACCTGTAGCTTTGCTTTTAAAGGAGGTATCAGTTTTTTGATGCCTCTCTGACAGGTCTGGGCGCTCCAGATGCGATCAGTTGCATGCGCTGGCAGCCTCTGGGCTGCATAAAGATGGAACTTGGAAATAAGGCTGTGTGTGAAGCCTGTCCAAGCATAACAACAGAGCAGATCCAAACCGAGATGTGTGCAGTTCTCCGCCACATGTGGGCCTTACTGGATTTCTATTTGCACTCAAAACCCATCACAACACAAGTCATCCATTCCTTTCCTCCTTTCTCTTACCAGATGAACACGTGCAGCCTGTGCACACTCTCTCATCACCTGTCCAGTTTCAAAGACCATTTGGCATGCATGTACATGCTAACAAACAGCTATTCAAGAATGTGTTGAAAGGGGTAAAAAAACGTTTGTTTAGGGATATTTATTTTACTTATTTTATGTTGACTATACAATGTCATCTCACACAGTATTGCAAATCTTTTCCCTATTATGTAATTTTTCCACGGTGTCAGGAAAAGGTATAACTGAAAAAAAACTTTTTTGTTGCTAAGGTTCTTTCTTGAACCTTTAAAGGTATATTAAACATGATATGTGGATACATTATTGCAAGTTTCGGGGTCCTTTAAAAGTGCAGTTAAATATTTTGTACCCCTTATATTCAACTGAAACATAATAGGTCTTCAGGATACATTAATGAACCCAAACAAAGGGAACATGATGCGTCAAATACCAGTAAAGATACAAAAAGGAACCCGTAGAAGGACCATCACAGCAACAGAAAATGTCTACTTTAAAAAAAAAATTTTTGTTCAGCAAATTTTTTCTATGAACCTACAATATGTCAAAAAAGAGAACATGGATTCTATTTTTAAAGGAATAGTTCAACCGAATTTCTCAAAATTGTCTTACCCTCTTGTGACATCAAGACTGTACAACTTGCTTCATTCCACAGAACACAAAAGAAGAAATTTGTACGCAATTTAAGTATAAAGTGTCTGTGCAATCATTTTCAATCAAGTCAACGAAATCCCCGTAATAGGACAGCACTGGCACCATTTAACCTACACGTGAATTGGTGCCAGTGCTGTCCTATAACAGTGATATCGTTGACTTGATTGAAAATGAATGCATAGACACTTTTTAAACTGAACAGAGATTACATCACTGAATTCAAAGCTGAACTGCCTTTAACTATCATTTTGCATTATTGACACTCTTTTTTCCTAATTAATGTTGGTGAGCTGCTTTGACACAATGTATTTTGTTTAAAGCACTACAAAAATAAAGGTGACTTGACTTGACTATTACTCACTTTAAACAAACTAACTATCGAACACTAAACTAAACGACGCTATCTTTATATATTCTTGTTATCTTTAAAATAAAACATTTTAAACAAGGAAGTTTAGTAAAACCATATTCATTACGATGATTAAAATAGAACAAGCAATTGCGTCTTTTGTATCTCTCTTAAAAAACTTGTCTTAAATATGTAGCTCAATAACATTAAGACTCGATGTTGAGTGTAAATGATAGATTAAGAGTTTAGAATGCTTAGACCTCATTCAGCACCTTTAGTGGACAGCACATGTATAAACTTTAAGTAAAACAACACCGATTCAGTCTTCTTCTGTCTCTATCTCTCAGGGTCCGTTGGGTATGGACGGCAGGCCTGTAAGTACTGTCTTCTGTCATGTTTCATCATATGAGATGCTTTATAGAGAACATCCGCTTAGCTGCAGGAATCTTTGTTTATGCAGTATGTTAACATACAGCTCTTTACCATGGACAGAAAAAACATTTGTATGGTTCAAAGCCCAACCATCAAACTTTCACTTCAAACATCAGGAAACAAATTTCTCTCTCGTTCACAGGGACCACCAGGACCAAAAGGCAGTCAGGTAATTATTCTTTCATTATGCTGTTGTTGCATGTTACCAGGCACCCATAATCCTCTTATTCCTAACAAAACCGAAGCCATAACAGCAACATCTGCTTCAAACCAGTCCAAGTTCCTGAAAAAAACCCACAGGTAAACTCCAACTCATTATTTGATCCATAAGAGAGAGGGTGAGAAGAGCAGAAATCCTATCACACCAGATCTTTCGCCAGGTCTCTGATCCTCCTCTTCTGTCACAACTTGAGAGAAATGAAGTGACCGAAAGAGATGGAGACTCTTTAAAAGCCATTAGATGGAAGTCTAAGGATAAACATGAGAGCCATTAATTGCTCAGAACTGCACGTCCAACAGCTTTCTGCAATTACGTCAAAGTTTAGAGTCACCGGTATCATCACGCCTTGCTGAAAGTGGAAGGGCACTTTAGTCAAGAGTGTTTACGGCGAGGACCATTGAAGGGTGAAGGAAGCACAAAGAGTGTTGTGTTTTTGACTGGTCGCACATGAACAAAGGAAAGTTTGGGAAGGCCTTGCGTAACAGGAGATCAACCTAATGTAAATGTTCTCCATCTGTGTACTGTGTGTAAGAGGCTGTCAACTCTTATTGCTATGTATAAAATCAGTAATTTCTAATATGGCTTTTCTATCATGATCATGGGATTGATGTTCTATTGCTCAACAGATTCATTCCAGCCCACATTTGATAGAATAAACGGGCAGTCTATGAAGATTTATGAAAATTAAACGTGACACCATCTCTGTTATTTTCCAATTGTCTCCAGGCACTTGAGTAAATTCTCAGTTTGATTCTAAATGAACATTAAGTGCTCTTGGAAACACAGTCTCGTGTTTGGGATTCTTTAAATGATACCACTAAACCACTGCGGTGCATCTCTGTGATATCGACGTTTATAAAACGGCACAAAATTACAGTGCTTGAGGAACAGCGGGAAAACTAGACCAGAATGCATGAGATGGAGTGATAATCAAAATGGGTTTTGAAGCCACAAGCAAGCATTGGTGAGCTTGCCTTGTGTGCCAAGAATAAAACATTGGAATATTATTGTTCCCAAAACCACCCATCTCTACCCATTATAAGAAAGAAATATGTGGTGGAAACATGAAATCCATGCTGTCCTCATGAATTGACTGTACTTGCATGATATTAAGTTTATATAAAATAGTTCTGTTACATTGAACCAACACAACATCTGTCAGTCGTTTTTGAGTGGCTGCGAGGTGTGACTTGAGCAATGAGAAAGCCTTCATGGACGAGAACGATTTTTAATCTGTCACTTTGAATCTCTCTCTTCTTTTGCCAGGGAATGCAGGGACCAAAAGGCGATAAGGTATATTCACTCTACTTCAGAACACATTCCAGCGTGAAATATTTCCAAATAACCCTGCCATTTAGGCAAAGCAATGATAGATTTACTGACCGAACCTGTGAGATATCTGGAGAATATTCTCGGCCTACATTAGAGTCTCCTTGAACGTAACTTGCTCTGTTCTTTCTACAGGGTGACCAAGGAGATATGGGACCGAGGGTGAGTGTCACAGATGTCCAGTTGGTGTCTAGTTAAAAACAAAAACTGCACAATGATTTGTGAATCACTACACGTTGGGTTTAAATCCACCCTCTGATACAAACCTCCCATCCATCACTGGTCCCCTGCCTCCATCTATCACATCTTGGGTTTTTCTTATCCAACTGGAAAACCATGAGCCTTGACAAATCAGGAATCTTTTGGTGAAGATGGTACCACACTTCTATCTGTATCGATCAGGGCTATTATTTGAATCATTTGGCTTCAAACGCATCTTTTCCATCATGGCTCATAACCATACGGCACAATAAAAACACGCGCTTGGCTGCTTTCTGACTTGGCTGAAAGCGTCAGACTGTTTTTGCTTTGAACATTACAGTTTGACCATAGAAAAGCAGAATCATTTGAAAGGTAACATGACCAATCAGAAAATTAAAACAGCTTCTCTCATGGATTTTATTTCTGTTTTAGTGAGGATATTAGAGCCAAATTAGGGTTCTTCAACTCCAGTTTAGCAAGGAAGTATTAGCCCATCTACTCCTTTGAAAATCTCAAGGGACTAAGACCTCTTGACCTGGAAGTTGATTATAACCATGTTTCCTTCCAGATGGCAGGACTTGGTTTGTAGTGCAGGTGCATAGTTGACCTTGTGCTTACTCTTGACCTTTTGCCCCAGACACAAGACGATGGGTCAGGTCAGATAAAGTAATTGTGCCGAGAGTACAGGCAACAACAACGTTTCACTACATCAAAGTGATCTGTTGTTTGGAAGACAGCGTGAAACAAAGCAACTGAATCACTGATATTAGTTACAATGGCACCTGTCAAATATGTACTAGCCTGAGCATCAAGCGAGCAGTCTGTTCATGAATTTCATGTGTTGGAAGCAGGAAAAGATCTAAGTCACTTTGAAAAGAGAAAATAGTAAAACTTAGACAAAAGGGGAAAAGCATCTCAAAAAAGTTTGGTGTGAGCAGGACCAGACACCAAAAACTTCCAAAATCAAACGAAAAAAATAAAACATTTTATTCTATATTTTATATAATGATCCGTCAATTTAATTACAAAAAAAGTCAACATGTGAAAATTAAACATGCAATTTGTGATACGATTATATCTCTAGAAAACATATTATCCAACCAGAATGTCTGATTTCCCAGAGTCCATCCAGCCAAGTACCAGTCTTGGTGTGTTCCCATTCAAGAATTAGTACCAAATGCATAACCTTTTTTTCTGTCACCTACCACAAAACCTTTTCAGATGTTGTGTGGAGGTCATACGGCAACATATAGATATATTTGGTTATCACAAGGGGGCCTACACAATACTAGGCAGGTGCTTTTAATGTTGTCTGTGATCAGTGAATCTGTGTACCAATATGAGAAGGCATGCTTACATTGACAAGCACAAATAAAAGATGTAAAAGCCTCTTTACTGTACTTATTAGTTAAAACATTATAGTTGTACAGCATTAGAGCATTAAGGTACAACAATGAAGCATTTCCTCTGCAGCAGAGTTTTATTACACATCAACAACATACTGATCTCTGAGAAAAGTAGCTTTTCTTCATTTTACCGCAGTCCAAAACATAAACTTCATCCCCATGTGCACTCATTGAAAGTTAATCATATCCAGAAGTGTGTCTGGGCTTGGGATCTCAAAACAACAGAATTGCCAACACAGCTCTAACAGTTGACTTCAAGTTTACAATGTAACTATACTATTCTACAGAATACAAGATCTTCTTTATCGCTCCATGTTATCCCAACAATGTAATTTTTTCATCACTGTTGTGTCAATTCCTGATTTTGTTTCCTTCTATTTGACCTCCCAGGGACCACCAGCCCATGCGTCTTCTGCTGGTCTCCTCAGCAATCAGATTCTCACAGTAAAGGTTTGTCCTTCCCAGATTATCAGTCCTGCACCTTTTGTAACCTGTTGCCTTCCAACATCTTAGTCACTTAATTTCACTAACCCAGACGGAAACTTTGGTTAATGCTATCACTATCTTTTTTTATCTCTCCTTATACATTATTTTGCTATATTTATTTATTGCTATCAGATGTTCTATTCCTTCTACAAGCATGGCTTACTTTCATCTATAGGTGACCATCACACTTTTCTCACAGACGCCTTCTCAAGGTAGAGCAGGCTTCATGCATGCCGCACTGCTTTTGACAATTTCTGTCTTTCACTTTCTCTCCATCTCTTTATCCATTTCTCTCATTTGTCCCCAGCCTCTTAACTTCTCAATTAGCTCCCCAGGCCGTTTGCGATGTTATGCTGCATGTCTGTTTCAGATTTCAAAAAGAGGGATAATTGCTGTGTTTACTGGCATTAAAGATGAAAACCCACCACTTCTAGTAGTGCAAATAAGTGAGCCAAAATGGCTTTCTTCTTTATGGCAGTAAAGTGAGTTGGATTATCTTAATATGATAATAGAGACTATTTTTGAGAGCAGCCACAGTTTTACTAATACTTTCTGCTCCCTGGGAATACAGCCCTTGAAGCTTTTTACGCCAGAAGATTCTTTGTAACTTAAACCATTCAAGTTCAGTAGTAATAGAAGCAGTAAGTTGAAACATGTAATATGAATAGAATACATGCACTGAAGTTCACTCTGTTAACAAATTAGATTTGTCACACTAAATGTAGGTGATATTGTTCTGTAGTAAAACAGTATAGAAGATTTTTATCTGAAATTGTGGTGCTTTGTGATTTTACTTTTTTTAATCAAAGGCAATGTCTCTCCCAAAAGCACACACAGTTCCTGATGAATTATTCACGTCTTTAAAATGAAAATTGCAAGAAAGTGAATAATATTTATAAATTATTTCTGGTCATCTACATAGGCCAAACTATGAACATGCTACATTAGGTGATCTTGATATCTGCCTGTGAAAACCAAAGTTGTAAAATCAAATTCTGAGAAAATGAGCATTAAAGTTCGATTTGCTTTATTAATTTCACATGATTAAAACTTTGTCCTGGTCTTACTCGGTCAATTTTATAGATATCAATGTTATACAGTATTTTTACAAAATGTTCTTTACATTGTGTAGAATGATTTTATGCATACAAAAGTAAATACCTAAAAAATGACTTTAGCTGTGTTTTCACAGGCAAGGTTACATATTGTCTGAAAATTTTTAAAGAGAATCAGTTTCATCTGAATGTACAACTGATATTTTTATGAACGGGGAAGAAATGCATTGCTGAATATACTAGTTCTACAAGATCAGAGAAGTCAGGGGCTCAAAAATGTCCTTGAAAAAGGTGTTTTTCACAGATTTAAGTTGATTGGTTTGAAGATATAATGTTTAATTGATTAGACAGCAACTTTAGAAATATATCTTCCCCTTATTAAACAAATAAGACTGTTGTCTTGCTATGACTGAAAAAGCTGCCGGTGGTTTTACCAGTAATTGATGTGACCTCCATAAATGGACTTCGATGTTCAGTTTCTTGACACATATTTACTTTGTTATATATATATATATATATCGCGTGGAGCCAGCAGGATTTTAGGCCTACCCTGCTCTTTAGGTTCTCAGAGACATGATGTCTAAGGACTTGCATTTTATGATTCAATAAGAACTGGGGATTTAACTTTAACATCTGCTTTACCTTTCTGCTAAAATGTCACATCTTGAATGGCCTGAGGTTGTGTAGTTTCCCAACAATTCTATCAAACTTATACTTCGAGTAACACACAGTAAGCAAAACAAATAAAAGATGGAAATAAACAATGAAACCAAAGAACAAATGTTCTAATTTCCACTTGGAAAATATTTAAAATCCTGCTTGTTTTTTGTTTTTCCCTTAGGGTGATCAAGGTCAGGCCGGACCACCAGGTCCCCCTGGTCCTCCAGGAACACCTGGCCCCAGAGGTCCTCCAGGAAACACAGGCAGAGATGGGCCTCAGGGCCACCCAGGAGAGCCAGTAAGACTCTTGCTTTCTATCTTACATAGGCTCTTTGACTTTCCATCTGCCTTGTCTGCACTGAGCTCACTTACTGTGCAGCTGTTGTTAGTCACATTGTGTAGAAGACCCCTGCTCAGAGGACCAGGTGCTGCTTCTCACTGTGACACAAACTATACAAAATTCGACCCTGAGCTTAGAGTTTGGTTCGGGAATTGCATATAACTTGGTTTTGCCAATGACAGACTTTTCCTGATCCTAATGAGTTTGTTCCCAGGTGCACATACTCTTTAATCACAGGTGAATGTTAACTACATCAAGCGTTAAGCCTTCAGAATACTTAAAAAATTATACAAGAAGAAAAGTGGCCTATTTAAGATCTCCATTTTTGTTTTAATAACATTTTTACAACTTTATCTGGTTAGTGAGAAATATGTTGTCATCATATAATCTGTTGGATGGTGCACATGATGACATTGAGTGATTTCATAAAGAATCTTAAACATTCAGCTGCAATGGTTCTTTGGTGTTTATAGGTTCTTCCGACTTTAGAAAAGTGTTCTAAATAGGTGTTTGCACTGAACTCTGTCCGCACGTCTTATGGAAGGTAGTTTAAATCTATGTAGTATTAGAACTACACCACATGGAAATAAATTCATGAACACTGTTAGATTATACAGTAAAGCACGACTCCTTAGGAAGCAGCAAAGAGGGCAATATTAAAAAAAAAACGAAACTAAACATAATAGAATAAAAATTAATTAAAAAATATATTTATTTGTTCTGACAAACAGATATTTGGGAAAAACCCCATTGACCATTTTAGAAAAATTTCTTCACACGTACTTGCTTTATCATTTGGAACCCATTGACTATCAAGGAAGTAAAGATGTTTTTATATGTATTTACTTTATTACTTGGAGGCCATTGATTTTTTTGGTTCTGATGAATGTGGGACAGCAAAAAGTAACTGAAAAGTTTTGACAGTCATTTTTTACTTTACCTGATAAATAAACCGTTTTCTTACAATCATTTTTCCAAATATCCTTCTTCTGTGTTTAACCATACGTAGAAGTTATACAGGTTTGCAATAACTAGAATTCATAAGAGAATTTTCCTCTTTGGATGAACTATACATTTAGTTAGGTTTTTTCCCAGTCTGACTGATTTTTATCAGCAAAACTATCACATCCAATTAAGTTTAATGGCACAATTAACGTTCAGTGCCTTCTCATAAAACCACACAATATGAATTTTTAGTTCATGTTCCTAATAAGTTTAATATAGGGTTTAATATTTGATTAAATCCCTAACCGTACTTGTAAGCTTTAGTAAGAGATGCTTGTCTTGGAAAGAACTGTCACTGCCAATAGTTATATTACAATGACCTTCCATCAAAATTTGATGAACCACAGTCCCAACATGATGTTCTCAGTACTGCATGGGAATTACATAACAGTCCGAGGTGGATGCTCGGTTGAACCCACCAGTGGGTTGTGATAGTTATAAGAAATGCATAAACAATCAAAGCTTTTAGCCATTTTATGTTCTGCACTTTAAGCATTTACATTTATCCCATCATCCAAACCAAACAAAGAATAGTGCAATGATGATTGGCAAAACGGACAGAGGTTTTCAACCCGTTCTGTGCCTCACATTGGGAGCAGATGTTCTGGGGTCAGTAAGCTCAAAGGCCATTTCCTGTTGTTGTATCTCAAATTGTGTTTATATTTTCCTAAGTAAAACCACCTCATTAGCTCCCAAGGGCCTGATGCCATGCCTTTGTCTTCCTCAGAAGTGCTGCTGAACAAACCAACATTAATGCCACATTTCTAGACCGTAGTCAGTGCCTGCAGGAAAAATAATGGTTTTACACAGTCACTTGTTATGAGAAACCCTGATGTGACGCTAGACATTTTAATTGGGATTTGGTAACAAAATCATTTAACATAAGCCGCGTATGTGCGTGCGATTATGTTCGATAATGTGCAATGGCAGATTCACAGTAAGCATGGAAGCATGCAGGATGTTTGCTAAAACAGTCTAAAAAATTTATTTTGAATGGCAATTGCGTGGTTGTTTACTTTAATGTTGTTTTGATGTGATCCAAGGTTAAGATCATTAGCTAAATAACCCATTTAGACATACCCTGCTTTAAATAAGATCTCATAAGTCAAATTAATTCAAATCTGCCGGTTGTATTTGCACACGATTCGAGTACTTTTACTTTTTGTTGCAAATTTTGTTTTGTGGCAAATGTTGTACGTGATATAGACCTAAAGAGTTCTGACATCTAGTGGACAATTTATGTATGCATGTTTTTTTAAAACTGATCAATTTCTAATGTTTATTTACAGGGTCCTCCTGGAAAAGATGGGAATGAGGTAGAATGTTTTTTTTATAGTGGCACTTAATATAAACTTTTCTTTAACGTAGATCTAAAACTTGATAGAATTTATGACAAGTAATGTATAAATAAGTTTAAAATGGCTTATTTTACAGGGCCGAAGTGGGCCACCTGGTGTACAGGTAGTGTATTGTTATCATACTTTATTGTCATATTTTTATCATTATCACATATGTCATTACTTTAGCAAATATTATTATTGCTTCATTTGGTTTGAGGGTGAAATAAAATCACACCTTTTTTTATTAAGGGTTTAAATGGAGCTGATGGCATGCCTGGACCACAGGGTCCTCCAGGGATAAAGGTTTGATTTTAACTCTGTTAAGATATTCAACTTCTACATGTTTTATCTCATTTACTGAACATTTTATTTTTACATACAGGGGGATCAAGGCATTCCAGGTCCTGAGGGAAAGAGAGGAATTGATGGAGCTCCTGGCAAGGTCAGTCTATGAGTCTTTATTCAGAATACAGGAACTAGAAAATATAACAAGAAAATATAACAAAATGATATGATTATAAAATCTTTCAATAGGGTGAAAAGGGAGCTGTTGGGAATCCAGGGCCCCAGGTGAGGGATATACAGTCTCTTTAACTTTACTGGAAACCATGTCTTTTTGTGACCCTAACCATAAAAACCTATTTAGTCATATTTTGTGATTGACTTCTTGTACACATTCTACACTATGTTAGGAAAATTATGTTATTTGAGAAGATAACATTGGTATCTTTCATATTGGCAGTGTAGGGTCATGTCAAAGATTAAAATCATAGTGAAATTAAAGGGTAAAGTTAAGTTTTTTTGTTTTGTCAGAATTTGATTTTCCAACTTCAGCCTGGTTTTGTAGGCGTCACATCTCCCTTAGATCTGCTCTTTACATTTGTTTTTTATTTTGGTTGGTTTCAGGGTTTGCCTGGAGAGAAAGGGGCTTCTGGCATTATTGATGATCTGGATTTAAGAATTCAAGCTATACAGGTAAACATTTGTTTGAGAAACTAACGTCATGTCTCTATGAGAATTCTATTTCCAACACTTGGTATTGATCGGTTTTGTGTACCAATAGGGGCCTCCAGGGCCACCAGGACCTGCAGGACAGCAAGGGCCAAAAGTGAGTTACACATTTCAATTATTGACCATTTAAGAGAACAGCTGAAACTTTGCCATGAATGGAATACCATCACTGGGATACTTCAGTAAAACATTCTCATATACCTCAGACAAATCTCACAAATATCTTTGTAACAGGGAGAGATGGGCTTACATGGAGCACCTGGACCTGAAGGAAAGCAGGTTGGTGTATGCCGTTTCATATATAAAACTGTTTTACTGTATATAACAACTAAGACATTAAGAATGGTATTGCATACTTTCTCTTATCCAGGGCCAGAAGGGAGAGCGGGGTAATGCAGGGGAAACTGGAGCAGCTGGTGCTAAAGGGGATAAGGGGGATACTGGGCTGATAGGACCTTCAGTGAGTATTAAAGGAGTGTAACATTAAATAGGGGCTTGGTTTCAGGATTTTTATAAATGTTCACTTGTCATTTTAGGGGCCGGTTGGGCAAAAGGGAAATAAAGGAGACTCAAGACTTGAAGACAATCTGGTGTGTTTTCCAGACAGTTCAACCACAACCATAAAGAAATCATCCATTGTGCCAATGCATTATAACTATATGTAACCAGAGGAGATAACTATTTGGTATCTCTATCGTAGGCTCAAATTATCTCTTTGCCTGGCCCACCAGGGCCTCCTGGACCACCTGGGCCTGCAGTAAGAAATAAGGTTTAACATAAATGTAACTTTTTCTTTATCTGATCTGTAATTAAGCTAAACAATTATTCCCCATTTTATATTTAAAGGGATATCACGGATTGCCTGGATCTAAGGTGAGTCTGAAAATAGTGAAACTGAATGATGCTTTTGATCCAATTTTTGGGTCATGTGAGATGAAATATTAAATGCATGCATTGTAACAGGGAGAGCCTGGTGAAGCAGTTAAAGGAGAAAAGGGGGATATCGGAGAAAGAGGTCCACTTGGCCCGCGGGTACGATTCATATAGTTTCAACACTTCTTCAACACCATGTTTGTACACTAGATGCAACATGACACATAACAACAAAAGTTGTGTATTGCTCTGCGTCCGGTTGAAACACATCTTCCATATCAAGTCTTGTGTTCAAGTCCCTTGTGTCCTAATAACACAACCGCTATGTTTTACAACCATGTAATAGTGTTTGAAACCTGTCTGTTGTGCCATAGGGTCTTCAAGGTTTTCCAGGGTCTAATGGATTGGTGGGACTGCCTGGGGCAAAAGGTGAAAAGGTCAGAGTTACATTAACTTCACAACAAACAAAATCTAATTTTGAGCATATGATGTGACTGTAATCCAACAAACCTGAGCTCATGGTTTTAATATTTGTAGGGAAAACAAGGTGAACCAGGATTAGACGTAAGTGATATTTCTTTTTCAGTTCACCAAACATTACACAGTGTCATTATTTATTCAGCTTTGTGCTGCTTCAAATTCCGATATTTCTCTTCTGTGGAAGGCAACATTCACATTCAATGAAAGTAAATGGAGACTGAGGCTCTCTGTATTTAACCAGCAAGTATTTTTATATAAAATTTGCTATTTTGGCCTATTATTATCATCATAGTCCAAGCGTTATGCAGGCAGGCATTTGGCATAAATATACTGGGTGACAAACACCAGTCCCAGAACTAAACATAGAAAGACGAACAACTTGTTTATGTGATTCATATTTAACTTGTTTTTAAGCAAGCCAATAACTTTATTAATGATGCACTTTTAGCTATTCAACTTGGCAACTTGCTTTAATTTACACACAATAACATTACAAACTATATGAAAAGAAATTTTCAGGACATTAAGATTCATTCTCTGGGCAAGGAATTTTTTCTTGCAGTGCTCAATGTGTTGATCTTTAAAACTTTCTCTAAGTGAACTGCTTCTATGTCAACACAAAGTTAATAATTGTACAACAGTAATTTTACTTTCCCTGTGAAACACTTAGAAATTAATAGAGTTGATTGCTCGCCTACGCTCATCATTGACTTCCTTGTTCATTTTCAGGTGCCATGCACTAAGCAACAAAAATAGCATGTGCATTGTCCAATAAAATAAGGTCTCGTGCATTTAACGCACATGACCGTCTAAACCACGCTCACAATCATACGAAAACATCAAGTGTTAACCATGCTTTCCATCTGTTTCATTGAAGTTAGTTATCCTCACTCTGTCGCTATGAATAAAAGCATCCGCAGATGTCTAAATGTATTTGTATTGGAAGTATCACTGTTGATCCTTAACTGACCAAGATGAGATTCTTTTGTTAATTTTTGGGAGAATTTTCAGTGCTTAAAGTCAGGTCATGCTAAACATGACTCTCTTTTGTCAGGGTTTTCCAGGGCTTCAAGGAGAAAAAGGAGACAGAGGGGACAGAGGAGAAAAGGTTATAGAAAATTAAAACATATTGAATTTGTACACAACACTAAACTATGTTGCCATGTCAATTCTTAAAATATAATATCTCCCTGCAGGGTGAAAGAGGCACCATGGGAAAGAAAGGTCTGAAAGGACAGAAAGGAGAACAGGGCCCTCCAGGCCTTGATCAGCCCTGTCCTGTGGTATGTCATGTAATAATCATGTAGTTTCTATAAATTATCTATTTTCTGGAAATAAATGTGTTAAACAATGGCTTTTGCGTTCGTGGCTGAATGTACGTGTATCCAAATATTCAATATCCAGTTTGCCTCAAGTGGGATTTGATATGAATGGTGTCACTAACAGGGCACCAATGGGTGAAGAGAACTTGGTGGGTGGGCAAAGGCCTCAATTGCCCCCTTTACCTTTGGTACAGTATCTTTATCTCGTATGTGTGTGTGTGGTTACATTGTTTGACGTTCCCATGGTGCGTTTGGTTCTCCTGCATCTAACTACTGTCTGACTCTGACGGCTTATTCCGAGAAATTTATGTGCAATATATTTAATCTCATTGTAAAAAACTGTTTGCTATCAACAATTCATCAGCTTTAAGTGAAATTGTATTGTAGTCTTCCAATAATTACATTCTTATATTCAGAACATTAAGGTATGACATTTTTTTTTAAAGATCTAATTGGGTGTTAATCAAACTATCCTGTAGCCGTCTGGGTTTTGAGCATGATTTGTGTCAGATTTCCTTAAAAAGTTCATCTGTGAGGTGCTGGGTTTTTTCTTCACATCATTGGTGGCAGGGATCTATCCACATCAGCAAGAGCTTTTGAGCAATTCTTTACATTTCTTTAACTTTGTCTTTACAGGGGCGAGATGGATTGCCCATACCTGGATGTTGGCATAAGGTATTTTAATACCTCATTATAAATATTTCATGATAATAATGATCCTGCATTTGCACTGTGACAGCTTTTTTGTGTATCATAACAGTCTTCCCCTGTTGCTCTCTTGCAGTAATGACTAACCTGGAGCATGGAGTTTGTACATATTGATATATATTTTTATAACATTTGCTTTCCATCATCTCTTATTTAATATACTGGGTTCGCATATGGAAGCCTATGCAAAAATAACGTGTATGTATCGCTACATTAACAAATGAGGGGCTCTTCATTGCCTTAATAACAAGTATAGAAAGTTCAAAAGCAATCCAGGTGCAGAACTTGATTTTGAGAGGAGACATGAACTCAATGCTTGTGGATGCACAGAGAATGCTGCTGCTGCTATCCTTAAGGAAAGAATGGGACTTGAACCAAAATAACCCGAACCTTCTAACAGACTGACCAATGTGTCTGCAACTGAGAACTTCTTCACTGGCTGTCTTTCTTTCCTGGGTACCCATCCACTCTGTTTGCTTTAAAAGGAAGAGGCCTCGGGACAGGGTAGCAGAGCTGAGAGCCCATCTCAGCCTTAAAAGACATTGAATGGGGTACATGGAAGGAGTGTACTTTGCCAAAGGTCTGCTGGATAGTCCAAATGAAAGGACTCGCCTGGATGTTGCACTGGATCTGCACTGGCGTACATACGGACAAATCTGTACTCAGGAAACTCGTGGGACTAGGTCAAGAGGAAACCGCTTTTGTTCCATTGCTCAATAAAAATACAGTGGAGGAGTGCGAGTTGTAACTGATATCATGATTTTGTATTTTTTAAAGTTCTCTGTGTTTATATGAACCCTGATATTGTTATATTCAAGAAGTTGTTTGCATCCATATTAAGCAGTATATGATATTTGTGTTAAAGAAATGTATTTTTACATTACAATTTGTTTACTTTTTGTATGCAGTGTATACATTGTGGTTTATGTTCTGTCATTGTTTTTACCCCACAGTTTCTGTTTTAATTTTGTTAAAGATTACGGTCGACTCATTGGACATTTAAGAACATAAGTATTATTGACCCTTAGATTTTGTGGCATTTTTTTGAGTACAGAAATGTGTTAGATGTTATGCAATCAAAATAGGAAAATGAGACCAGCAGCAAAATAATGAATTCTCCATCTTTGTATAACTGAATTTGATTTTAGTTCAATTTAATCTCTGATTTTTAATTATCCGCACAGTAATACGAATCTACACAAATGGGGCATTACAACTACATTTTATGTGAACACAAAGGATATATTTTAATTGCTGTTTCTAAATATGTCCAACTAAAGTTTGTTTGCATTCTCAGCTTTACTTTAAGATGTCCTTCCTTCCTTCAGAGTCTAGTTTCAGCAATAACACTTGAAATGTGTATGTGTAACGCATGTTTCAGGGCCTTCTGATAAGCAAATGTTCATTAGATTCATGTTTATGGGGAAAATGTAATGTAATCAAGTTATTTAATTTTTTTGTACTTTAGTCTTAATAACAGGTCTTTTTAAACGGAATTATTATTCTTTTATCAAAGATTAGAAAGGTGGTGCAGTGATATATTATATAGCATTATGCGTTATTTTTTGTATCTGTGCCTACCAAAATACACTTTATAGCAGATATCAAAGTAATGCATTATTTTAAAAGGTTTTCATGTCTGTGCACAGAAAGTTTTAACAGTGAGTTATCACAACGTTGCCTTGGTAACCAGACTGGCCCTGACGACATGTTGTGCATCGTTTCCGTAGTGTAGTGGTTATCACGTTCGCCTCACACGCGAAAGGTCCCCGGTTCGAAACCGGGCGGAAACAAATCTTTCTTTTATTTATGTGTAATTTAATTAATGTGTAATTTAATTAAATTACACAAGAATTATTTAACTTCAATCAATGACATCACATAATTGCTAAATTTAGCAGAGCATATTATTATGGGAAACATCATTAAAACAATAAATATAAATGAAAATACCAAATTTGTGAAAAGTGTTCAAAACCTCTTAAACTTTTTCATTGTAAGTTTTTTCATTATAATGTGAACAGAGAAAAACTACAGAGAGTAAACGTGTGAGGACTTTTATTCTGAAATCCCGTAAGTGGCTGCAGTACAGATACATTAGCGTGGACGGCTTCACACTTCTACTGAATATAATCCAGATATGCCTGGTTTTAACTACGGGGATGATCAGGTAAATAAAAGACAGTTTTAAATAAGATTAACTGATCTTATACAACCTCAGTATATCAAACTTTTAACACATTATTAAATAAAGGGTTAAGTTAGAGCTGATAAAGTAGCATGAGTGTATATTTGATATTAACACTTATTGTGTATAAAGTTCTTAAATAAAATGTTTTATTTAATTATCTGTTTAAAAACTTCTTATACATTCACGTCTTAATATGAACGTTATATGCTTCAATCTCCTTTTCCTTCAGTCCTAACCCTGCTTTAAAGTTTCAGTGTTTAATATATATTTAGTTTGTGATGTGATTCAAATGTTATTTGTGTTATTTTATTAAAGTTTGTTTGACAAATAAATCAGCGGAAGGTTATAAAGAGAGTTCAGCCGAGTAAGGACTGCGTAAAAGTGTAGAGAGATGACGCGCTACAACACAACTCTTTGTTTATCTGAATGACGCAGTTAGTGTGCGCCGATGATAACTTCACAGATCTATAGAAGGAAAACACAGTCTGTTAAACCCCAGCTAACTCCTTTTTGGTAATGTACTATTTTCTTCTTAAAACCCTTCTGCAAAATCTAAAGAACAATCTGTGAAAATATAATTTTAAAATTGACAGGGAAAGGTTTTGTCAAACACTGAAATTATTATAAAAGTAATGGTTGATATCAAACGTTGCTTCTTATTATCTCATAATTTACAAACCTTGGCCTGTTAGTGATCTACCTGGTGATTTATTCTTCTCTGTTCACATTACAATGAAAAAACTTACAATGAAAAAGTTTGAGTTTTTGAACACTTTTCACAAATTTGGTATTTTCATTTATATTTATTGTTTTAATGATGTTTGCCATAATAATATGCAGAAATTGAAATAAAGTATTAAAATACAAACTTTTCTAGTTGTCCCTTTTAAAGGTCATTTAAATGTGACAATTTTTGATACCCATCAATATGAAACATCCTGTTGTTGATACATTTTTTGCCATCCAAACACCCATCCACCCAAACACCCATCCACCCATCCATCCATCCATCCATCCGTCCATCCATCGCTGTCTTCTGTCTAGACCTAACCCACTAGAAAAACCTTCTTTCTATCCTAATGACTTTATATTAACCTTTTCCTCCCCTACAGGTTTATCTCTCCTTATATAACTTAGTAACCCCGTTGTAGCACTTGATCACTTATTGTTATCTCTGCAATTTGTCGCTTCATTGTCTGCTTGACTCTTTGTAAATCGCTTAGAATAAAAGCGTCTGCTAAATGCCTAAAAGCAAATGTAAATATAAGCTATAACCACTTCACTTAACTGTTCTGTGTAATGTAGTTAATAATGTAACTGATTGAAAACTCAAAGCTTTATATATAATCAAACTTTAATTAGTGCATACATTTTTGTCAGAGTATTAGTAATATTTTAACAATAATTAAAAAAAATTATATAACAGAAATTGCCCACAAAAACGCCAGATTTGGACTACATCCCTCTAAAATAAGGCGTTTGGTCTTGTTGCGCTTCTATGTAGAAGATGAAAAGTTAAGTTTGTAGAGTGTTTGTTTGTACTTCTCTATACTTAGAGATCCGTGATTACAATTTATGTTCAACTCGGTTTCCGAAACTTATAATCAACATTTAAAACGGTGCAGAAAACTTTACAGAGGACAGCTTCCTAAATTAGTTTAGTGTCGGATTTGCACAAAGATTATTCTTGAAAAATGGAGAAGATGTTGTTTATGGACCATAACCGGTAAGTGTATTTTATTCTTTAAGTTGGAGCGTTTAACAGTTTCTGTAACTTATTACTCAAAGAGCAACGCTGTTTAGCTTTGTTAACTAGATAGAAAAGAAAGTGTTAGAAAGTGTAATAATTCAACCTGACATGGATTATTGGTGTTTGTAATGATCAGTTTTAAATTATATGTTAATCATATCTATTTTCTTACTGTTTAACCACATGCTGGTTTAGATCAGGGTAAAGTTTAGCAGCTACCACACAAATCTTTCTATGTTTAGGCGTATACAAAAGTTGTGCTTGCACAGATTCTTCTCGATCCTCTTTCACTATATTCTCCGATCTGATACTGGCTCAAATTGATAACATTAAAAACATGTATATATACACAAACAATGTGTCAATAATTAAACATAAAACATACACATTTTGTACCTTTTTGGCAAGGCAGCTTAGCAGGTGCTTCTGGAGGTGATACAAAGCTGTTACCATTTGTAGGCTGTGATGATAGAACTACACAGAAGAAAAATAGAAAAACAACAAACGTGTCAATTATACTGAAATATACATACACTACGTGCATAATTATAAGGCAAGTGATTAAATCACAATTTTATTCATAATTTCTAACACCAAGCGTTATAAATCTGAATTCTTATAGGATTTGATGCATATCAGATGTATTTGTGTAAGGATTGAGGATTTCGCCCAAGTAGATCAAGATAAGTCAAAACGTAAAGAACGGGGCAAGAAATATCTGAAGATAGATTTTACAAAGGTTTTGTGAACTAATGAGATGAGAGTAACTCTTGATGGACACGAAACAGAGCTCCACTTTGACCCCGACGCCAGCAAGGTGGAGGTAGGGTACTGGTATGGGCAGGTATTATTAAAGATGAGCTAGTTGGACCTTTTTCGTTTCGTAAATGGACTCAAAATCAACTCTCAAACCTCCTGCCAATTTTTAGAAGACACTTTTCTTCAAGCATTGGTACTGGAAAAAGTCTACATCTTTCAAGACGACTTTCAATTTTATGCAAGACAATGCTTCATCACATGTATCAAAGTACTCTACTACGTGGTTAGCCAGTAAAGGCCTTGAACACTATTGAGACCTTTTGGTCCATTCTTAAGTAGGAAATTTACATTGAAGGTAAACAATACACCTTTCTGAACAGTGTCTGGGATGATATGGTTACGGCTACACAAAAAGTTGATTTTTGAACAGATCAAGAAACTGACTCTGTGAATGGAAGGCTTGTGACTGTTATCGAAAAGAAGGGTAGATATATTGGTCACTGGACCTTTTTTATTTCAGAAATCTTTTCATTGTTAATTTGGGGTTTGTTTGTTATTCTCACCTTAATAGGTAAAAAAAGATAAGATGAAAAATCTTTGTTTTTTATTTAGATGCATAACAATTCTGCAAACTAAGTTGCCTCATAATGGTGTACATGTAGGTATTCTCTTAAGAAAGCCAAAACTTCATTTTAACTACTTAAAGGTTCAAATGTGAGGGTTTTTAAACATTTTTTATTAACCAAGAATCCAATAACAAGAGAACGGATGACTTCATAAGATGTGACTTCACGAAAAAATGCATACAATTTATAAAGAACACCCACCCTCACCGTGGTATGTTCAACCTTTAACAGTAGTTGGAACAAAAGAACATGTTTTCAAGAGCAGGCAAGAACACTGCCAAAATCCTTAAGTAATAATTGAACATCAAAATAAATGTGGAAAACAACCTGATTTTGACAAGAAAGTGGGTCCTTCAAAGTACGCATCATAATTTGTAAACTTTTAAGTGAAGTGAAGTGATGTGACATACAGCAGTGTATGGTGACACACACTCAGAATTGATTTAACTCATTCAAAGTGCACATGCACAGTAGTGAACAAACACACCCACGTTGAACACACACACAGTAGCAGTGGGCAGACATTTATGCTGCGGCGCCGGGGAGCAGTTAGGGGTTTGGTGCCATTCTCAAGGGCTCCTAAGTCTTGGTGTTGCCGGCCCAAGAATCGAAATCATAACCCTAGAGTTCCTAGTCAAACTCTCTAACCGCTAGGCCTGACTTCCTGCAATGGAGTTTGTGGTTTACTTATTTTATTTAACAAATAGAATTCACTTCCAAAGCAGTGTGAGATATTTTGTAGGAGAATGACTAAGCATTATCATATTTAGTTCCTTGTCTTCCTCTATTTCTATAAAACCAAACAAATGCATCAGGTGGCTTTAAGAATTAATTTAAGCAAATGTGTGTGACCTTTATAACCTTTATAAACCAACCATGCAGTACATGAGTCTTGCAGTTGAAGTTGATGGTGAGGGGAAAGGAGGGTGTTATCAGTAAACTATTCATGTTGCTTTAAATGATACTGCTGTAAGTTAAACATTTTGCATCCTGGAACACATTTTTGTTTCCTTTTAAAAGCAGCATATCCCTCATCCCTGGTATTCCAATTGTGCCAAATCCAACAATATTTTCATTCTCTGTCATAACCGGGTCTGGCCTTTCAGATCATTATTTTTTAAGGTCCTCGATTTCCTTAAAATTTTCAGATATTCAAGAAATGAATCGCAGCTATCTTTGCTAGGACACTGCGTGTTAAACTGTCCAGCCTGTTCTTCCTCCTCAACCTTACTGGACAGACACAAAGCATAGCCGACATGTTCACCAGGAACCAAATGAAGTACTTGGCCCTGTTCTTACCAAATATATTCTCCTAACACCTCTTGCTTGTCTGATTCATCCCCTGCTCTCTATAGCTCTACAGAACAGGCAACGATCCCCATCAGGTCTTCTCTCCGAGGTGAAGACTGGTCCTGTACTAAAGGGTTGTCTTACATTCTTCTGTGAGAAGCAAGCTTAAGTCGGAAAATCTAATTATCAATATTTGATATCAGCTACTTCTTCAATATCTTTACATTATGTAGAATTATTTGATGTACAAAATAGTAAATTACCAAAAAGGACTATGATATAATTGTTAGTAAACAATTGTACAGTAAACCGAAACAAATTAATATTATGAGAAACCCTTGTTGATAGTGATAGAAAATTATAAAAATAACAGTCTATGCACATGTTTTCAGTTTTAAAAAAGATATATAAATCTGTGTTATGCTGCAAAAAAAGGACACAAGTTTTTAGAAGATTGCAAACTTCTTAAGATTTATGAAAATTAAATGTACAAACCATAAGCAATTATACCCAACACATGGCAAAGGAATAGCTCTTTATAGAACTTAAAATATTTTCTATATTTTAATATATCCTTTGATGAGCAAAATATAGTAATATAGATTGAACTTTCCTATGAAATATCATACAATAAAAATAATAATCTACAAACTTTAAGAGAGACCTCACAAGGGTATCTGAACAATCAAACGTTGACATCTGTGCTTCAAGAAGAGTAAAACCTTTAGTAAAAATGTATTTCTGTAAGCAAAATAAATATGTATATGTATAGAAATAGATCATTCGACACACAACAGGTCAACACATTGCATTATAAGTAGAATATACAGCAACTTTTCCCAACTCTTCATTTGATAAACGTAGAATTCATTTGATTTGCTAAACTTACATATTAAGAGATCAACGAAGAGTCATCTTTACAAGCAAACTCACAGTAATAAATTAAAGCAGACTCACGTGTTTGCTTGATCAACTCATTGATGTCCTGCTGTCTGACCCGCCTCCACACGCGCATGATTGACAGATGACTGTTCTATACATAAATGAGGAAACAGCGATACGAACTCAACGTGTGGCCAAATATATATGACACCCGTAGTGTTAAATACTACCATAGAGAATGAGTGGGAGAAGTTAAGGGAAGTTAAGCTTGACAGCTTCTAACCCCTGAGGAATAAAAAAAAAAACATTTTTATATAGAAATATTAAACATTTTTATTTTCCTTACCGTGTTTCTGTGTTTGTAGTCTTTCCAATATGAAGTAAGCGATGGGAGTGACTTTATTAATGTTATATGTTGGGTAAATAAGACTTGTACATTTGTTGCTGTTTTGGATGAAACTTTGTTAATCAATGTTCGATCCTGGTTAATATTGAAAATGTTAGCTTAAACCAGGTCTATGTCTGAGTTAAATTGAGATATTTAGTTTGCTATAATTAAAATGCATTATATAGACTTATCTGGCACCTTAAGATTAAGTCTTGAAGAGTTTTATTGCATTGTGGGAGTTTATTCTTATGTGCAAAGACAAAAAACACACCGTTTCCGTAGTGTAGTGGTTATCACGTTCGCCTAACACGCGAAAGGTCCCCGGTTCGAAACCGGGCGGAAACAAATGTTTCTTTATGTTAATTAATAACATAAAATTGAAAAAATTAAGTTAACTTCAATCAATGACGTCACATGATTTAATAGAGCCAACTGTACTGAAAAAAAACCAAGAATGTAGTGGACTACCGAGAGTAAACGTGTGAGGACTTTTATTCTGAAATCCCGTCTGTGGCTGCAGTACAGATACATTAGCGTGGACGGCTTCACACTTCTACTGCATATAATCCAGATATGCCTGGTTTTAACTACGGGGATGATCAGGTAAATAAAAGACAGTTTTAAATAAGATTAACTGATCTTATACAACCTCAGTATATCAAACTTTTAACACATTATTAAATAAAGGGTTAAGTTAGAGCTGATAAAGTAGCATGAGTGTATATTTGATATTAACTCTTATTGTGTATAAAGTTCTTAAATAAAATGTTTTATTTAATTATCTGTTTAAAAACTTCTTATACATTCACGTCTTTATATGAACGTTATATGCATCAATCTCCTTTTCCTTCAGTCCTAACCCTGCTTTAAAGTTTCAGTGTTTAATATATATTTAGTTTGTGATGTGATTCAAATGTTATTTGTGTTACTTTATTAAAGTTTGTTTGACAAATAAATCAGCGGAAGGTTATAAAGAGAGTTCAGCCGAGTAAGGACTGCGTAAAAGTGTAGAGAGATGACGCGCTACAACACAACTTTTTGTTTATCTTCATGACGAAGTTAGTGTGCGAACTTCACAGATCTATAGAAGGAAAACACAGTCTGGCAGTGGACAGCGCACATTCTTATGTTTTATAACTCATATAAATACAGGCCCCAATTTGACAACACCAACAAGACGTTACAGCAGGTTTATTTGTGTGCAGTATTCGAATTAAAGACCTTTAACTACAGGAGATGCTAACAGCTATACCTTTAGCAGTACTGAAATGAGTATGAAAGATAAAGAACTTCAGATATATTTTAAACCTGGCCACGTTGAGCTTGTTCAGGTAAGTCTGAGCTCAAATGAATGACGGACTGTTCTTTTACATCAGTTTAGAACTTATTTACTTTAACATGTAGCAGAAAATAAAACCTGTTTGGTAATCATTAATATTCACATTTTATATTTAAACCCAGAGGGATTAGTAATTCTTCATGAGAGATGAGGTTCACTATATAATATTGTATTAAATAGCATTTGGTCTGATTCACTTTGGGTTAATGCTAAATTAAAGACCTTTAACTACAGGAGATGCTAATAGCTATACCTTTAGCAGTACTGAAATGAGTATGAAAGATAAAGAACTTCAGATATATTTTAAACCTGGCCACGTTGAGCTTGTTCTTACCTTATCTTACCTAATGTTCTTACCTCTTCTTGACCTTAAATTACAGTAACTGTAAAATAAATGCTCGACAAGAGGTGCAAAAACACATAACTCGTGGTCAGTACTTTACACTAAAATAAACAAACTTAATCTGGTCTATTTAATAATGTTTCTATGTTTATGAAGCAGAAATATGTCAATTTGACACTTTAAAAAAATAGCTGTAGTGCCACCAAAGTGCCTGAGGGTTGCGCTAAAACGCCTCCTACTGAACACCTGCAATAAACACATTGGTGTTTTTTAGATAGATTTGTTTTTCAGTCGTTTTTAAATCATAATTCCCAGAATGGCCTAATTGTCAGTTTAATATTACAACAATAAATCATGTTGCTTGATGGAAGTTAAATCTGTAAAAAGGACTCCTTTTTTATAAATTAACTCTTTTCAGTTAAGCTGTCTTACTTTCTGTGGTAAAAACGAATTCAGCCATCGTCACTCGTCCTCCGTCACATTGAATGTGCACATTTATAAAAGAAACAGTTGGTTTTTTTCTGTTCAAAATGCAGAAGTTTCTGCTAAACATTGATTTCATGTTACTTGTTCCTCCTGATGCAATTCATGCTGCGTGGGGGGGGGGGCAGATAATGTGACGGCGAAATCTGATTGGCTTTAAGATCTGTCAATCACAGATCCCAATTAGCATGTGTCATCTGGTTCCGCCATATTGGATAGGGAAGAACTGCCTGTAAGCACATACAAGTCAATAGAAAGCAGAGTTTTAATGAGGAAGGGGACACAGACAATCACATTTCATACCAAATTCTATGATTCCCATCACTTAGATGTTCTGTTTCTATTTATTTATTAATTGTCAGTTATTGTGTGAAACCTATATGTGTTTATATTGCAGTCTTGCCCTTTCCAATATGGCGGTGTAATGGCAAAGGCATTATCCCATGTACATCTCTTGTGTCTTTTAGGATGATGTCTACACACCATACCGGCGTGTGCTTGTGACAGGTGCGACTGGGCTGCTCGGCCGTGCTGTTTATAAAGAGTTCAAGAACAATGACTGGGATGCCTTGGGGTCTGGTTATAACCGGGCACGGCCTCGTTTCCTGAAGTGCAATCTTCTGGATGAAGACTCAGTGCGAGGGGTCATTCAGAGCTTTCAGGTTATAATAACTTCCTAATAACCAGTTAGGTCCATCACGTTTAAACACTAAAGCTTTCATCACACTTATAAACTCTATTTTCTTTCTTTTGTAAAGCCTCATGTTATTGTGCACTGTGCTGCTGAGAGAAGGCCAGATGTGGTGGAGCATCACACTGAAGCAGCAATGAACTTGAATGTGCATGCATGTGCTACACTGGCAAAAGAAGCAGGTTGGCAAAACATCTGGTCTATTGTTAAAAACGGTTACTGGTTAAAAATTTATGTTCAACTAACGTTTTCTTTAATCCTCTTCCAGCTGGAATCTTTCTCATTTACATCAGCACAGATTATGTTTTTGATGGCCGTAATCCTCCTTATGGAGAAAACGATGCCCCCAATCCTTTGAATTTGTATGGGAAGTCCAAGCTGGAGGGAGAGAGAGAGATACTCAGACATTGCCCAGGTATTTTATAAGATATCAGAGCTCCATAGCATTAGGTAATGTTTTTTTTAATAAAATTCAAACGTCAAATTATATAAATGTTGCTCTGTCCAGGTGCTGCTATACTGCGAGTGCCCATTCTTTATGGAGAGGTGGAAAAGGTAGAAGAGAGTGCAGTAACTGTTCTGTGGGACCGTGTTCAAGAAGGCGCTGAGAGCTGCTCCATAGAACACTGTCAACAACGCTTCCCCACCTACACCAATGATGTGGCCCGGGTTTGTCGGAACATGGCTGAGAGAGCCCTTCAGGTGAGCCCCTTTGGTTTATAGAAGATGAGCTTTGTGTTAGGTACTGTTCTTGCAGTACTGTTTAAAAGTCAACCCATATTTTAATGCGGCATGTTTGTTGCCCCCAGGACTCCTCGTTGCGTGGGATCTTCCATTACTCTGGAAAGGAGCAGATGACCAAATATGAAATAGCATGCGCTATTGCAGATGCTTTTAACCTGCCTAGCAGTCATCTTATACCAGTGAGTAGTACTGAGACAACAATATAACATAAACAGGCTTTTTAGTTTGAGATGTCACCTCTGTTATTCTTTCCTTCAAACTCTGGGATGTGTCTGTTTAAAATCCTTGTTTATAAATAAAGTTTAGGAAAGAAACCATGCTGTGGAGGAAGTGAATTCCAATCTCCTTAAACCTGCCACTGGTTCCATTTAAGTTGCTAAGAAAAGCAAGAATTAAGGTTAAAAGCCTGATTTGAATTAACTGAACCAGTCAGGCTTAAATTGGTTCCATAAAGCCTAGTTTTAGCGGCCCTAATCCACACACACACCACTATAAAGAAGCTGTTGGTAGGATGCTTTCTTTGAAATGTGGACAGCATTGTTTTGAAAACATTGCTTTGTTTGTTTTGAGAATTCCAACCAGATCAACAAACCAAAAACTCCAATGGTGTGATGTTTGGGGTGGCACTATCTCTGAGACTGCATGAGGATTTTTGTTTTACCATTTATTGTTTTGCTAGGGTTAAATAAATGACCCTGAACTTAAGCCTTCATTCTAGTGACACTTCTTGTTTCTGTATTCTTTGTCGGTGATGTTTTGTGGTGTTTGGTTTGTGTGTGTAGATGACAGAGCAGCCGGCTGGAGCAGGGGCTCAGAGACCACAAAATGCCCAGTTAGAGTGCTCACGTCTAGAGCTCCTGGGTCTGAGCGTGGAGCCCAGTCCTTTCAAAACGGCCATACGGGACAGTCTCTGGCCCTTCCAGCACGACAAACGATGGAGGCAGACCGTCTTTCACTGAGGAAACCACTTTCACTTCCTCTCAAGATCAAACGTCACCTTCATCCTTTTACCCACACAAGCTTTTCAGAAATATTGTGACGTTTTTGTTTGTGTAGATGTACCATCATATTTCACACTCGCGGGACCATGCTTTATGTTCAGCAGCTTTGTTTGATGTCACAGCCGAAAAGTATTCTGCCATTAAGTGTTTAAGGGAAAACAGCACCGTGGGTTATTTGCTCTGTTCTTCTGGCACATTCTGTCTTTCCTTACTTCATTACTCGAGTACACAACAATATACTTATATAAAGAGAAGCTATGATACAGTAACGTCATATACATGATGAACAGTTCATGTTTGTTTGTTTATCCCACAAGTTGTACGTTTACTTGAGAACAGAATGCACTATAAATGAATTATCTGAACACCTGTGTTTTGTTGAATTATTTTTAGTTTTGTAGATTAATAACTTGTGATTATTAATAGAGACAACCTGAAGTAGAAAAGGAAGTACAGTGTCAAAATAGTGACTACACAAAACCAGTTATCCATTAACTTGTGTGCATGGTTCCTGTTCAAAAGAAATGGAAATACTTCATAATTCTTCTGTAATGTAATGTATCTTAAAGATAAAACGCTCTTATATGTGTGTGTGTGACAACATGATATGTGACAGGGCCTGGTAGTGTTTTCAGTACTGTAGTGACGTATGCAGAACGGGGCGTGGTCAGTGGTCTGCGCTGCTTCACCGCGGTCAGCTGATATCAGCCGAACCGTCCAATGGGAAGCGGCGCACCGCTGTTTGTGTGACATCAGGCGACCGAACGGACAAACGTTATTTTGTGCTCGGATTGCGAACGGTTCACGGCCGCGGTGAGATAATAAAAGAACACAACTGTAAGATAACGGGCAGGAACACTTTTGGGGAAGTCGATCAGCGCAGGAAGAACTCATCCGAAGGTAAAGAAAAACTCTCTGCGTGATTTTGATGTCAAATAGAATTTATGCGAGTCGTGTTTAATTATTAAATGTGTTTAATTCTATTCTGCTATAACACAACCCGGCGGCCTCGCGGTCCTACCGCCCGCCGGTTTCCTCTGTGGCGCACAAATAATGCATGTTTCTATTGAAGGGTCCGCAGTGGGAGCTCTTATAAAGAGACTGAGACACAATATGATGATGATGATGATGATGTGTTAAATGACTTTTGTGTGAGTTGATATGTTGTGTCGCAGGAGAACAATCCCTCTCTGTTTCCTGATCAGCCCATCTCCTGATACTCATTAATACTCATTCAATTACTCCAACACTGCTGCATTCATTTCTATTGTTTCCCCATCACTGGATTCTACACATCTCAAGCAGAAGTCAATAGAGTTTAATCATCAGGCTGTATTTCATGATGAAGTTGATGGTGACATGTATTCTTGATTATGATCACAGTTGTCTCATGGAAAGTCATTGACAAGGTTGTCTAGACACAAAGCAATAGAAGTAGTGTTGAATAAATATGATGGGTAAAAGGTTTCTGAATGGTATGGTGAGGAATGTTTGAACACTGAAACCCAGTTCCATTAAAAGCCATTAGGTTAATGATTTACAGTCACTGGATGATGAGAGTCCTGTTGGAAATGAGCACGTGATCTTTGTATTTACTCAATGCATGTGTTTGAGTCTACTGTCAGATGTGACGTCACTGCTGATAAAGGATTTATGTGCACACGTCTTGATATTTAATGACTGATTGGAGAGACCTTTGTGCCATTATGCCATATGGTGAGAAATGCATGTTCTCATCTTGCTTATAAACAATTTAAATATTGTTGCCGTCTTTTCAAAAGCTTGAACTGGGAGAATAGACACTGATTCACAACTAATTAAAATGAGTATTGAGGAATTTTTCATTACATTTACATTTACATTTAGTCATTTAGCAGACGCTTTTATCCAAAGCGACTTACAATAGTCGAGGAGACAATGAAGCGGTCATTAGTGGTTTGAGTCCATTTTAAAATATCAATAAGCTTTAAAATGATGAAAACTGGAAGAACTCATCATAATTCCTAGCTAAGAAAAGACATTTCATGACTTTTGCTATAGCAGATACAAATTTGTCAAATGTCATACATTGTGTTTTAAAAGAATCTCAGTGTGTCTTCGACATTTCAGAGTACCTGTTTCGCAATATTTCAGCATTATTACTTCTTCCCAGGAGTCTCCTTCACCTCCAGTGTCGATGAATTATGAACAGCCTCCACCCTACTCAGGGCCTGGCCCTACAGCTCCAGGATATCCCCCCCCATCAGCTGCTGGATACCCTCCTCAAGGATACCCTCCTCAGGGATACCCTCCTCAGGGATACCCTGCCCAGCCATACCAAGGATTTCCAGCCCAAACTGACCAGCCCAATCCTGGTTATCCAAACTACCCTCCTGGAGCCCCCGGATCTTACCCAGTCCAACCAGGATACCAGGGCTACCCTCAACCACAATATGAAGGGCCAGTATATGGGGAACCCCCTAAAAACACTGGTAAGAACGTATTCATTTTTAATCCATTTAAATATTAGTTTTGTACACATTAGACGTAGGCGTATTCAACTTCCTCAGAAACAAAAGTTAGTTGTGCTCTTAGTTTCTGCTGTCACCTGACGAATGATGCTGGTTTTGGTTTCATTGTTAGTCTTCCTTGGTCTTTTTGGTTCTTTTCTTGGTCTAGAAAAAATAAGTAGATAAATGTAGTTTGATCAATAATAAAATTGAGTACATTACATCCCAATTTAGAGTTTTAGATTGTTCACACAGTTAAACTCTATACATTATAAAAAACAATATATATGTATATATATATATATATATATATATATATATATATATATATATATATAATAAAATGCAGCTAAAATGATATGAGAGTTATTCTCATGAAATCACTGAAACATCTTGCCAGTAAAGATTTAATTCATAAAACTTCAGTTACACAAAAAATGATTGTGATTGTGTTTTATAATATGAACAAAGGATAACTCAACAAATTAAACAAGTTATTTATGCATTTTATTGATTTTCTGTTTAAATTCTTATTGCTGTAAGACATCCAAATTATCTGAGTGTATTATATGTAGTTATTTAAAAAGGCTCAAATTAAATAATTCTCAAAACAGCAATTGAAGGTTCTACAAGAAGTTTTCAAATGTCTAAAATGTAGGACCTAAAATGTACACAATATTCATGAATAATAAAAATTGAGAAATAGTGGAAATGAGGAGTGTCTATGACTTAATCTCATTCTCCGATATGTGTTTGAAGGACTGCCTAGACACACACAGATATACACATATTTAAATAATATTTGATTTTAAATGGAGAAACATGTGGGCTTATACATTTAAAATGACTAACTAGGTAACAGATTAATTTTTTTTTTTGTCCCGCTGTTTACACAACTTTTTACACTCTCATTACCGATACATGTAGTTTTCCACATTAAAAAATTGTTACATGTTTAATTTTCTATGAAAAATAGTTAATTAATGTCTTATGTATGATTAATACACATGTCTGTTGGCATCATGGCCTTGCTTTCTTTAGCAAAATATGCTATAGGAATGATAGCTTTAAATAGTTACGATAAAAGGAATGTTTAAGACACTTGAAAAAAAATATTTAAATGCAATTTACAGTTTTTAAAGTAAGGCCTTTAAACATGTTATACCTTGTTTTTAATGAATATGTTTGTTGATATGAGTTTTCAAACCAAGATTTCATGTGAATCAACCGTATACTGCAAAATCCTTAAAATATAAAATTTGAAATTTGTTATAGGTTACAAGAAGATATAAAAAAGACTTTAAAAACTAATTGAATGTTTATGTAAAAACTTTGTCCAAGTTTGAGTATCAGTGTGTCTGTGGAGTTTCTGAAGTGTTTTGTTTTTCTGCAGTGTATGTTGTTGAACAGGGAAGAAGAGATGACTCTGGGGATCAGGCATGTCTAACTGCATGTTGGACAGCGCTGTGTTGTTGCTGTCTGTGGGACATGTTGACCTAGAAACTACTGTGAGCCCCACTTTCATTTGTAGAGATCTTTCACTCCATGACAATCTTTATTTGAGTATGACTACTGAAAAATAATAAAAAAATGAGTTTGCTTTTTATTTCTTTAATGATAAGAAATATATGCACTGAAATACATTTACATCTGAATAAACATGTTGATCTTACTTTGTAGCGGCATATTATAATGAATGTTTTTATTATTTGTGTATTGATAAAATATGAATTACACCTCTTTATTAATGAATGCAAATAATGCTTGAACATGGACCAGATTTGAGAATCAGATGTGGCCTTGCAGAGTCTATGAATGTTTAATCTGTCTTAATATAAAAAATGTTTGTTTTCGTTCATTAAAATAATAGAAATGAGGCATGCGGTGTACTTTACTCATTATTTAACATGTACTTTGTCATACACACATACACCTTTATCATCCGTGAAGCCAAATTTCAGTCAGAACACACCCATGTGTACGCCCTTAGAAATGCAATATAAGACAACAGACATGAACCCTTGCCATGGAGTGTAATTGATTTATTATTATCTTATTTATGAAATGCGTTTCTCTGTATTTACCTTTAATAAAATGATTAAGTCAATGAGGAAATATTGAATGTGAACCTGGTTAGAATGTGGACTGTGAATGCATTTTAAAAGAATTGATTGGCTCTTCTATTTCCTCTATTAAACCTCTTCTTAAGGTTTACATTTCTTTTTTTCTTTTAAGTCATATCTCTGATGATTCTTAGAATGAGAATTAAATCTGTTTTCTTGTTTTTTAATTCATAATAATATGATAATAAATTTGGTGAATTATACAATGAGCTACAGTGACTAGAAGAACCCAGCTAAAGTTTAACTGTGTTTCACATACAATCATCCTATACAATGTAAAGAACATTTAACAAAAATGGTCTTATAATCTTAGTAATATTTTGAGACTTTAGTCCAAATGTTTTTTTTTCCACTTCATTGAAACGAAACTTACAGTGAGAATACACAAAGTTAATGTCCTGAAAAATCTTGCTAAATGTAATTACTGAATTAGTTGTGTCGCTTTGTTTTGAGGCCTTTCATGAATCTCTAGCGAAAAGTGCAACACTCTTGAGTTTTTTTCCCTTCCCCCTGAACCTGTGTTCATGACAGCTCACAGTAAAAGGTTCCCAGGAGTGTAAACTTAACACCAGCACTGCAACAAGCTATTTAAAGCGAAGCTGCATTAACTGCATTTTCTCACTGTCAGCACCAGCAGCCAGCGCAGTTCTACACACTGACAGACTATTCAGTCTGAATCAACCTTTCAATGACAATCAATCAGCTAAGAATTACTTATTGTATTAGGAGAGAAATTAAAAACCTTTAGCAATTTATGTCACTGTCATTTGACTGCTTAATAAAGCACATTATTACAGTTAATAAAGATCAATTTGTTTGTATCATGCAGGATTGTATGTTATGAAAATATTTATAAAATATATTTATTACTGTGAAATGAACCTTAAAGGTGAGATGCAAATGAAGTCAAGCTGTTTGAAAAGATTACTGTTATTTCTTATGTTTAGTGGATTAGATTTAATTAAAAACAAAACCTGATATGCTGTAATGATATTTGAGTATCGCACTTAAACAAAAACAATATAATGTGTACAAATGTGTAAAAAAGACCTTAAAACAACTTTATGCATTAAAACAAAAATGGCCTAAAATTAGTAGCTTTGTGAATAAAAAATCGTTAGACAACCACCTCATTTCTAGAATGTTTATGAAGTTAACAAGCTTCTCTTAAAAGTGCATTTCAGTGCTTGGGCACTAATGTAACAATCTCCTGTAGGGAAGGATCTCACATTCAAAAGTTACAAATGCAAATCTTTTATTTTTAATAGAACTTTCAAAGACCCTTCTTCCACAGGTTGCTGTGTTAAGCTGAAATCATTGAAATCATGTCAGAAGACATTCTACATCAATTACATCATAAAAAAGGAAGCCGACGGCTGCTTAAGTTTCAGTAATAGTCAAATAAAATAACCATGTGATGAATCTTGCAATGGCTTTTCTTTTGATGCAACAATGAAGCCACTTCCTTAAAAAAAATTTACTAGTTAAATTCAATTCAAATACAGTTGAGTCGATGAGTATATTTTACATGTGGTTTATGTTTCACAGTTTTAAAGACTTAAAAAGCAAAACAAAAATGACAAATATATTACCCATTCATCTGTTATAACATGTCAAATAAAAAAAAATAAATACACACAATCAATATTCTTACTTTCTTATATATTATACAAAACAGTTGGCTTATGTAAAGTTTATTGATGAGTTTTTTTCTATGATTGTCAGATATTAAGAACAGATGAAGAGAGTTTCTTTGATTGACATCTTACGCAACCAGAAGAGCTCAGTCTAGTTATGGTGCACTTGAACCAGTTTTGGGACGCTGGTTTGTTTCTAAAGTGTTTCACAAACACTATGGAGCGAGTGATGGTGGTGAGTTTTTGTCTGTCTCTTCAGCGTCCTGAGACTGAACGATGAACTGCTGTTTAGGATTTAAAATGTAACTTGTTTCTGGTTCATGAAAAACCAAAGCAATGAGCCGTCACGCTATTATCACACAGATGTATGTTACAGTCAGTCAGAAATTACTACAAAATATGTACCACTTTCTACAAAGTCAAAATGTCTCTACAAAATCACCATCTGCCTTGTGTCACAAGGACTTACAAGTGCTTTTTTGATTTGGGTCAGTATGTTTTTGCTGCTGGCTGTTATCTCTCCATCTGGATAGAGTTTTAGGAATCGTCTCTGCAGTGCTCTTAACGTCTGTTCTCTCCTTAGGAGATATCGTGGTGTGTTCAGCAGCTCAACTCTGTTACCTCTTGCCCATCTCATTCTGTTTCAGGAACTGGATGTTAGTGCTGCTGTCTGCCAGTTCAGGATACTGCTCCACTGGTAAAACATAATATCCTTCGTATCCCGGCACCCTTCCCATGGTTAACAACTGTTGCTTCTCATTTTCGGCCCACACGCGTCCACCTTCCCTACCGTCGCGTAGCTTCCGCTGCTCCTTAGCCCATGCTCCTGAAAGCGCCCTCTGGTGGGCCTGCTCCAATACTCGGCTTCGTTCTTTTTCCAGAACTTCGGTTGTCAGTCCATATCGAACACTGTAGGTCATCCTTGAGGAATGGATTTCTAGAGTGACACCTCGTCGTGAACGTCCGCTAATGGTCACGTTGATTCCGCTCTCTAGCGTCTTGTGGCTGCCGCTTAGCCCCAGAGCTAGCAGATCACTTTCAGCTAATCCTAGCTTCACAAAGAAATGCCAGTCACATCCATCAATGGTGTAGTGAGAACCCTCTAGATAGATGGCGTTGCTGAGGATCTGTGAAATCTTGCGACTATCTTCGCTAGCTATGCTAGACAGGTCTGTTAACACGTGGCCATCTCTGACTGCAAACATCATGCCTTTTCCCACGATGGGTGTGCTGGTGCCGAACCAGAAACCAGGTTTGTCCCTTGTGGAGCGTCGTTGTTTGTTAAGCAGCCTTCCCTCAAGAACCATGAAGGCCAGGTTGTGTCTTTCAACTGAATGCTGAACTCCAGTAAAAAGCTGTAAAGTAAAATCATTCAAAAATGAAACACTCATGAAAGTGATTGATATTAAAGCTATTATTTCATGTTATATAAGGTCTCTTAGAACATTCTTAGATCTTAGGGTATTGCAAACATTGACAGGTTGGTTTGATTAAAAAATTGCAAATCAAACACACCTGCGCGTTATCAGAGTCCTGAATGGTAAGTATCTCATAAGGAGGGTCAACAAAATAAAGCGAGTGCCTTGGAAACCCTGGTACGATGTTGCCAAGCTGGAAGCCAAACATAACCAGCCAACTCTTCACATCTGGAGAGAAAAACAAGTATGTTGATAAGGTATCAGTGTTAGGTATTTTAGAGTGACAATATTTTTGTTAAACAATGAATGCAAACTAGAGCAGAGCAGTTACCTGTCACATAGTTTTTGACATCAATCATATCGCTGAGTGGATTATTATTCTTAAACATGTATAAATTAAACGGAGCCGGCTCCTTGCCTATCTTCGGCCACAATGTATGATCGGGTGCAGTCCATCTTCCTGCCAGCACATCATAGTCTCTCTGGGCAAAGTGCACCAGTTTGGTGAGGGGGTCATACAGGCCTCCGTGAAAGCCTAATATGAGCTGGAAATCTGGGTTGGAATCGTGGTAGATCTCACCATATGCTGTGTACTGTAGCTGTTTGACCATCTGTCCATTACTACTGAAGATAGCCAGAGGAGTGCCTATGTTGTCCGAGGCAATATAATACTCCTCGCCACCGGTGACTTCCATTGCAAACAGATGACCCTGCAGGTCGTAGTAGAAGGTGGTAATTTCTGCCTTTGAGTGGTTGTAGACATGGGTGACCCGAGTGGGGTAGTTCAAATCCGCATAGAAGTATTGCTGATGCTCGCCCTCGCCAGTTCTGCGGGAGACACGGCGGCCTAAGCCATCGTAGCGGTAACGGACATTCCAACCCCCTGGCGTCCGACTATAGGCTCTCTCGAGGAGTCCTTTCGAGTTGTACTCAAATACATCTGAGCCTCTTTGTGCAAGCACACCATCTTCATCAAGCTGATATTGCATGTCGCCTAGTCGTGTTAGACGGTCTCTGAGATCGTAGCGTAGCGGCAGTAGTCGTGCGCTGTTGCCAGGATTCAGCAAATGCAGGTTGCCGTTCAGGTCGTAGCTGTAGCGCCAAGTCGACCAGTCATCGACTTTGACGCCCACTAGCTGCCCATCTCCGTCGTATTCATAGCGGAACTGCGTGGTGTTAGCATAAGGACCAATCTTCAGTTCACGCTTGATAACGCGGCCCATGCTGTCATACTGCACCGTCATCCAATACATCAGAGACCGGAAGATCTCATACTGCACCTCTTTGATGCGTCCGTGAGCATCAAAATGTTTACTGAGCGTCATCACAGCCGTGGTGATAATTTGATTAATGTCGTAGTATATAATGCCAAACTTGCCGAAGTGTTCCACCTTACCGGATATCTCGTCATATCGGTAAAGGTCAACAGGAAGTGGGGTCTCACCTATCACCGGCTTTATGCTTGCCACCCTAAAGCTGTTGTCATGATAGGTGTAGTCAAATCTAGCATTCACCATACCCTCTTCTGAAAAGCGATACATTTGTTTGTCCACCAGGGGGCCTAGTTTGCGATAACGAATGGTGCAGGAGAAGCCTCCACTTTGCAGGTTGACCATCTTGAGGACACCGGTGGTCTCATCATAGCCGAACGTGACTGCAGTGGCATCATACAGGATCTCAGAGAGCTTACCAAGCTTCCCATACTTGTAGAGTACGCGCCGACCCGTTCCGAGGTGAAAGGTGGCGCGAGGACGCCCATCTTCGCTAAAGTCATGGATAACAGTGGCATTGCTTTCTGGAGGGTTGTAGGTGTTACGAATGTAACCGACAGACACATGGGTGGCCATAGTGTGTCGGGCCATGCTCGGCATTGTGACTGCCGTGAGCCGTCCGGCTGTGTCATAATCAAAGACGTACTGTTTCTGACTCTGCTGAAGGAGCAATACCATAGACTGTTGAATAGAAACAGAAAAAAGATTAACAAGAAATTAAATGAAGGACAATTTTATAAATATTGCATAATTTCACACAAAGTCCATGAAGAAATAGTGACCTTGTCTAAGTAGCTAAAGCTCCAAACTTTCCCATCAACAAAGGTCCGAGACACAATCCGTCCAAATGTATCAAACTCTCTCTTCTCGCTCATGCTGCCCCTCTGCAATCCCACCAGCCGACCGGTGGGGGAGTAAGACACATTGACCAGGGCCAGGCTACTGCTGGGAAGCCATGTGGCCGGTCGGCCCTGGGCATCGTAGATAATACGCAACGTGAACTTGCGGTGGTCATCGTAGATCTTCTCAGTTCTGGTGTTGCGGTCGTAGTCGATGGATAAAAGGTTCCTGCTGTGGGCCTGGGGATTTTTAAAAGAAGTATTTAAGGATTCTATTCTCAAATCTTTAACTTCAATGTTAATCACGGTATTTAGGTTTAAGTAAAGCTTACGCGCAATTTTCTCCCAAACACTGTGACCTTGCCTTTGGTCAGCTCTTTCCTCATACGCCACTCAATGGAGTTAAGGCCGCTGTCAGTGGGAAGTGTGATGTTGCGTCTCCCAATGGTAGGGCTGACAGATCCGGCGAGGATGTGTGGCTCTGTGTGAAAGCTGATTCCCATTCCATTGGCGTAGGACACTTGCAGGGTGCCATTGTTATACAGCTGATAGCTATTTCTCACTTGGTCTGTTAAAGAGCAAGATATAAGAATAAAAGGCAACGGGAAGGATTATTAAACTAGGTTACATTATGACAAGTTTATGATTTTTCATTTTACAATTCTTGACAGTTCACTATATTCTCTGCATTTAAATATTATTATATTCATATAAAAATATGCAAATAATAGCTTCAGGATATTATTACAAACATAAAGTGTGGTGAGTTAAACAGACATTAAACTGAATTTATATTCATAAAATATTACCCTAAACCGACTTCTTTATATTATGTATTAGGTATTGAGTCTGATCTGACTATCTATTGTACGTTAGGGAAAAGCACAGTACTGTGAGGCGGATGTGTGTAATACACTTATGTGATTTTTGGATATAAAGAAGCTTCTGCTAAAACCAGCACAAATGCCTTCAGTTCCATTTGCTAGCTCTTATTGGATGATACTCTGAAATATTCCTGGGAAACACAATCACGACAATTTGAAAGTCATAAAAACGTCTGAGAACATTTTGATATGTTGCTAACAAGCAGAAGGCACCCAGGGGTTGCTTTTAATGTCTCTTGTCTAGAGTAAACAGCTCTTCCATAATCTATAAAGGACGTAAAAGGCAAGCCGTGAAAGAATGTATTAACAACGAACTACTCAATGAAACACTGATTTTAAAAGAAGAGTTTAAGCCTTCTTTAAAAACACCAAAGGGGTGTGTGTGGTAAATTGTAAAATGTTGATTCCTGTGCTCGGTTGGACTCCACACATTCCAACAATGCATCCTCCGAGTGTGTCGAAAAGAGAAAATTTGTCTACCTGCCTTAGGCGTGCCTTCTTCTTAATGGATGTGATTTAAAGGGGAAACGGGGGGCAACAGTGTGAGATGAAGACTGAGATGTATTCTCTCTGTGTGTTGTGTTCTGGCACATGTGAGGTTGTGTACCTTGAACCACAATGTATGAAGCTTCTACAGAAGAAAGATTTGTGATAACAGAGACTTCATCATCTCGGTTTGAGCTCTCCATGTCTATATTAATGGACTCCTCCATCTCACGATGCAGACTGGTTACTACGCCAGTGGGGTACGTGACGTTGGTTAGACGACCTTCACCGTCATAGCTGAGAAGACACAATAGAAAACTCACTAATATGCATTTTATATTCAGTCTATGTCATGTATAACTGTGCGCTAGAAATCAATAAAAACAGATATTTTACTTATACACTTAAAACAAACAGACACTAGGTGGCTCCAAAGCCAAAGCAATGGTGCAAACACAACCTGCTGTGTTTTTATATAAAGATACAAGTCACTAACCAGTGTTTCCTTTAAAGAATCAAAAGAAACTTTTAAAGTCATCAAAGTTTTATCATCTAAAGGCTGTAGCTTATAGCTATTGTAACAATGGATTTATCTGTTATTAATGGTTTAATGGTCTCTTATGAAAAAAAGTATACTTGAAGTATAAGTATACTTATTTATAACTAGACTTAGGAAAGGTAGTTTTGTATATGTAAAAGTATACATCATTTAGTATGTATATTAATACCAATTTACTATTAATGTACATGTTAGTGTGCTAATTAATGCAACTTATTAATAGGAATAAATTGGACCGCTTCCTGTCTTATATAGGTATTCTTTATTATTTGAAGTATACTAATAGCATAAAAGTTATTTAATAAACTTTGATAAAACCATCTAAATGCTAGTTGATTTAAATAGTTAATCATTTAGTAAGCCATTGTTTACATACTAATATATTTAATTGTGTAAATAGAGTTGTGTCATTATTAGAAATTTTGGTTTATTTAAATTCTTAATTTATTATGACATGTCATGTGTTTTATTAACCTGCCTGTGTGGTTGTGCTCTGTCTAGTAGCTTTTTCTGTCTGATGATGACTCAAACATTTAAGTGCCTGTTTACTTTTCGCAATATACAACACAAATATGAACATTTTACCAAAAATATAAACTGCACATATCAAACCGCACGAACAGCAACTGAACCACATTAAGCCATATGCTTTTGGTGTTTTTCTGAAGTGTTCAATGAAGAAATCCCTGTTGTGCATTAGTGGCCGTGATTTTATGTGCACAGGGGAATAAACTGACAAATCAATAAAAAGAAATTTGTCGTTGACTAAATTCATTACTTTTATCAATTTTATTGCTTATTACATAATTACTTATCAATGTACTCGATTAGCTGCTGGAGTGCTAAATAGAATTCATATCCTCAGGGATTTCAGATACAGATTGCTCAGTAGTACTGATTTCTTCTACTACGTTTGTGTTTGAAAGACACTTTTCCAAGGCAACTTCAAGCTACACTGGTTGATAAATGAGGTTCAAACCCACAATATTTTATCTGAAAACACGACACTCAACTAACTGAGCTAGAGGTTACACGTCACACTCACTTGTAGAAGTTGGTCCATCCCGTCTCATCGGACTTTGAAGCCAAAAGTTCAGTGTTAGAGGCGTAACTGAGCTGTGCCATTTCCTGGCTGAAGGCGGACACGGAGCGCAGACTTCCAGCTGGGTCCATTCCAAGTGTAACCACCTGGTTTTCTGGCAACAGAACAAGTCTGATGGACCCAGAGGCTTCCCTTCTCACCCGAAGTGTGTTGTTAGAGGCGTCTGTGACTGCCGCCAATTCTCCGTCCAGCCCATAAGTAAAATTATACAAGGCCAAGCCTGTGATGAGGCTGATCGTCTGCCTGTGAAGTCCATCAGGACTAAAAACATACAGCTCCTGCTCCAAAGACGAACCCACTTCGTACTCTCCGTTCATTGTAGCATTAGGGCGGTTGAGGCGTATGGCTCGCACACGGATGTTGTTCAGGTCAGCGATGTACAGGGTACCGTCAGGTGACACAGCCAGTGAAGCAGGGCAATTAAGGCTGGCATCAGCAGCGTAGCCCTCATCCCCAGAGAAACAGTTGCAGTTTACATCATTCTTGCAGTCGCACTCCGAAGCTGCGCCTGCTAGAAGGGAGATCTCGCCGCTGTTGCTCACTTGGCGAATGCGGTTAATGCGCTTTTCGTCAGTTTCAGCTATGTAAAGCAAACCTGTGTGAGAGATGGCTATGGCTGTTGCACTCTCCAGGGCAGAATGGATGGCTAGCTTGCTGAGTGAGTAATCAATGCCAGGGACCTGACAGTGCATAGGCCGTCCTGCGATTATGCTGACCTGGTGGTTCTCAGAGATCCGCAGGATGACGTTGTTCTCTAGTACGTACAGAGAATTGTCCATAGGATTGATGGCCAGGTCTGTAGGCCACTCAAGACGAACCTGGAATATCAATGGTTAGATAAATATTAAGATTACAGAAAGTGGGACACAACTTGTTGAACAACAAATGGTAGTGTCGAGTAGAGGCATTTCCTGGTAGGTGATTATTTTGCATTGATTATAAATGTAAGAAGGCATTTAATCTGATTAGCCAGTTTATGTTAAAGAGATTTACTATTAAAATCGCTGAAAAAGTCTAAACAAAATTACAACCAAATGTGTTATAATCCAAGCCTATATGGCATTTGATTTATATAACATATGATTTCATATGATATTTGCAATATCAGTTTATTCCAATGTAAACTTAAAATAAAATATTCCAAGATTTAATTAAAGTAGCCATTTTAAGAATTTAAAAGTCTTAATATTACACGATTAAAGTCAAAATGCTGCATCAAAAGACAACTAAAGTCAAAATATTTTGGGATTAAAATCAACATTTTAAGATTATACTGTAACAATAGATATTTTAAGTTATTCTGTAACAAAAGATATTGAAGTAATGATATAACAAAAGACAATCAAAGTTATGATGTAACAAAATTCCATTGACGTTATGATGTAACAATAGACATTAAACATGAATAATGTTGTAACATTACTTCAATTCATAACTTTGACAAAGCTAAATTAAAGCACTAGTGTTAAGCAAAAAAACTAAAAAGTAAAGTCAATCAGAGTAAACTGGGTGAGTGATGAAGGTGGGCATTAAAAAGTCAGTAAACACAACTGGGTGTTTAAAATACATGAAGCAAAAAGGTTATTGAAAAGACTAATAATGCATTCTTTAGAGATTTCATTTCATTTATGTACAGTTAATGACTAAAACAATTTCATTATTCATCATTTTATCACCATTCTTAAGTCTCCTTAACTTATGTGTCAACATGCTGTCATAGAATTAGAGAAATTCATTTATTAAAAAGCCTTAAAATATTTTACCTCTAAAGGACTGCCTTTGACATCATAGAGCAAGAGAGTAATGGAAACTATTTCTAACCTGGCTGACGTCCATGCTGGAGTCACAGCTGAGGGGTCTGACTGCAGTCAGGTCATTGGTCTTTATCAAAGTGGAAATAATGCCATTCTGATCCACTTTTCGAATCATGGTGGCATCCACGAAATACATCAAGCCATTCTTATCCAGTGCAACCCCTACATGAAAGAACCGAACATGAAGAAACTCATGAACATGACACATTTCTTTTTGAGATAGCCTTTGCCGTACATTGTCGTATGGCAGGGTTTGCTAGAATACTCATGAGTATCATCAAATGCTTTTGATATAAACAGTGCAATGCTTTAATGAAAAATGCTTTCATCTGAAATCTCCAAGTTATTCTCATAAGGACATTTGAAAGAGTTTGAGAACGGCATATTACTCTTTATTCTGCCACTCAACCCAAAACTTCTCGTCAATGTCACAGATATCACCACTGGCTCTCCAAAAGAAGATTAGGGCCCCCCATGGATCTGCTTTGCTTCTTCTATACGAGGTTTCCGGAGGAAAGGTGTTTTTTAAAAGCAATATAATTAGTAGTCAGTGTGTGTAGGAGCAGTGACCTGGAAAAGAGACAGATGCTGTGACGCGCGCCTGCTGCAGTCAGATTCAAGATGATCATGTCGGAGCGTGTTTTATTCTGAGATAAGGCAGCATTGGGTCTCTTAATGCCGCCTGGTAACCTCACGATCTCTGTTTAACTTCTGTGTCATTTATTTTTCTCACATCGCTGGTGCCATGCTGGGGTTTAAGAGCGATGTTCGGAGTCTGGAGAATTACAGGTTAGCGTTGAGCTGAGGTTATTGTCTACGGGATTAAGTGTTGATGATTTCTAGGTTCAGGGGAAATAAAAGTATGTTTCACATGTGATGAAGCATTGCAGTGTCGATGTTCTGCGTACATGACAGCTCAGTTAAAGTTCTGAACTTTTAACGTGTGCATAGTGTCATTTCTGTGTCAATCAACAGGCATTCTGGTATATATTTTTTAAAGCATCACCTCTTGGACTCATTAGTGTGGCCTCCACCGCCTTGCCTCCATCACCACAGCGGGCCTCATCAAATGGGACACACTGCTCTCCAGTTCCCACCACCACCTCAGCATTATCCAACAGTGGACGAGCCCCATTCAGAGCTTGCACGCGGTAGATCTGCCGAGAGTTGGTGTCTGACAGGAACAGAGAACCTGACACTGGATCCACCGCCAAATAGTATTTATGACTTGGGCTGTTGCTATGGAAATAGTACAAATGGAAGTGTGTCAGTTTATACAATTCTGTGGTTACCTTGGTGAATATGATGAAATGTAAATAGAACATGATGTTAAAGATGGTTGGGTAACTGGAACTCAGAAGAAGTTTATTTAAGTAAAAACAATGACATTCTAAAACAAAATAATGTACATCAATAATTGCAACCATTATTAGATAATATACAGCCACAGGAAAAAAAGATAATTGAAAACGATAAAAAATAATTTTGTACCTTTTTATAAAACCTGTATAAATATTACTGTTGTATTGTTAAAAAAGTGAATATGAACTTTTCTTGAAGTACTTAAAGGCAAGGTCTGTGATTTTTTTTAAATTGCCTAAGAAAATTTAGTCGGCTCCAAGTTAAAAAACAATTGTGCCGCCAATCAGCAGAAATGGGCGTGTCTTTTAATTTTTGCCAAGAGTGAAAGATGATTATGTGAGGGGCAAGGCTTTTAAAAAAAAGGCATGAAAGCCTTTTGGTGTAGAGGCATGTTTGTTTTGGTGATTTTTAATGTCAACATTGACAACCAGAAATCGTAGACCCTGCGCCTTAAAGGTCTAAAAAATATAGAAAATCTTAATTGACAAAAACTTTTTTTGTTTTGATCTGCTTTTTTGTTTTTATTTTCTGCAAATAATTGAAAATAGAAAGTTGGGAGATATATTGTAATTAGTTCACAGAATTAAACAAAAATGATCATTATGCCCAAACACACAACTATAAATATTATTTAGAAAAACTGAGAGGGTGTTTTAAAATGGTCTCTTAATTTTTCATTACTGTATGCATGTTACAAATAATTTACATACCGCTTTTATTTTATTACCTGTGTCTCAAATCTTTATTCCTTTAGGAAGCAAAGGACAGAAGAGAAAAGTACATTCATGAAAATATTCAAATAAAAATGAACACTACCATTTCTAATGTACCTGATCTTTTTATTGATCAATGACTTCTGATCTTAGATAAAATGTTAAATAATTAATATTCTTTAAACTTACTGTATTTAATAAAAAATGTGTTCAGAAAAAAACATCTTTTTTTATACCTACACAACTAAATCTTTGAGGGTGAGGAAAATATCAACCAATCATATTTAAATCCTGACAGATTTAATCAACTCCAACTTTACATAAATTTACATAGTTAAACTTACATAGTTTCACTCAGAAATACAAATTAGAAACTTAATTAGTTGCAAATTTCATGTAAGAAAGCTCTACCTGAGCTCCAGTACGGCTGTCGTATTGAGGGAGGGATAGACTCTCCTCACAAAGTTAAGGTCTCCCACATACAGGTTGCCCTCGCCATCACAGGCTAGTGCCATTGGTGCCAGCAGCTTGTTGCCTTCCGCCATACCACTGCAGCTTGGGCAGGAGATGCTTCGTCTCCTTCCGTTTCCCATAATGCTATTGATGATAGGGGGCTGCTGCTGGGATAGGAAGACGTTTTCCCCACTGCCCTTATGTAGGATACCTACAATGAATAAATCAAACACAGTCACCAACGGCAATTGATTGAAATTGAATTTCATATATGGAACTTTCCTAATGATCTTTATAGCCACAAACGTACAGCATTAATTTCTAGGCTGACACATTTATTGCATTTCATGATCAACTGCCTGAAACCGGCAGTCATTAAAGACCTCATAATCATCAATAATGACCAGAAAAAATCATCAGGTTTTCAAACTCATGCAATTTTCCTTAATGTGGTGATGAAATGAGCAATGACAAATGTGTATAAAAAAAGCAATATTATGCATTTGTTATTTTACAGTCTGCAACCATGCACTCTTAAACATCTCTTTTGCCAATCTTCAATCAGACAGTTTCTTTAAATACTGATATTAACCTTTATCTTCTAAGGATGTGATATAAGTCTTTGGAAGAAGACATTTTTGTAGTAGTAAAAGTCTAAAAGTCTAAGGTGTAAAAAACATTTCACACAATAGGAGAAAAAATTTATGTATTATTTCTTAAGGTTTCTGCGCTGCAACGGCTCATCCTTGAATTTGTTCTCTACAGAGACAGAAAAAGTATCTGATCCCCTGTTGGCTTGTATGTTTGTCGACTGACAAAGAAAGTACTGTTCAATAATTCTAATGGTAGGTTTATATCAACAAAAAAAATTCAGATTGTTTTTTAAGACATGTAATTTGCATTCTAATGAGTGAAATAAGTATTTCACCCCTTCACAAAACATGTCTTATGACTTGTACGCAGAAGTCAAATGTTTCTTGGATTTGGTCACCAGGTTTGAACAAAAAGATTTTGTCCCACTCCTCTAAGCAGATAGACTTGAGGTTTAAAGGCTGATGTTCGGCAAATCAAACTTTTAGTTCCATTCAAAGATTTTCTATAGGATTAAAGGTCTGGGGACTGGCTAGACCACTCCAGAACTTTGATGTGCTTCTTCCCGAGCCACTCCTTTGTTGCCTTGGCAATGTGTTTTGGGTCATCGTTATGTTGGAAAACCCATCCATGGCCCATATTTAATGCCCTGGGTTTTGTCCTGGCACCAGCTGTTGTTGCCTTCTCACCAAGCTGCTTGGAAAAAGTCTTGTAGCCCATTCCAACCTTCTGTAGGTCTAAAATCTTGTCACTTACATTCTTAGACAGCCCTTTAAAAGACTGTTTCTAATCTCAGCGTGTTATCTGTATAAATGAAATCCTTATATAGAAATACTTCACTCAAATCAGTTCATGAATTTTTGACATGCTTTTTCTGGATTTTTTGTTTTTGTTATTCTGTCTCAGAAATGTTTAAATAAATCATTAAAATTATAGATTAATAATTTTATTGTCAATGGGCAAATATACAAAATAAGCAGGGGATCAAATACTTTCTTTCCCCTTTACGCTATGCACATGTCAGTCATTTCTTTAGCTTTATGTCGGATTTTTCAGCATCTCAAAGGATGAACATTGCATGTTAGGATGCTGAGTAACAAGAAGGCTTTAACATTTAATTATAAAAGACTTCTAAAAGAAGTCTTTAGTTTGGTTGCATTGAGTTCCATCTACCTTAAATTTAACACAAGAACACAGAAAGAGATATTTCGAGAAATGCCTTAGCGATTATGTGTCCATACAATAGAAGGTCATTGGAACCGGTGTAATATCTTCTTTTGTGTTTTGGAGAAGAAATAGGTTAAACATGTTTAGAATAACATGAAAGTGAGTTAATCATGAAATAAAAAATGTTTTTGGAATATTTTATCTTCACCCTGTCCCAGGTTGAAAGGCACTATGTTCAATGGCCATCAAACCTTTTTCCATATTATTTCACATTTTTCTTTACTTGTGCTGAAGCTGTTATTAGTTTACATGAAAATTTTTTTTATGTTTGAGCTTAGCTGTTAACTGACTGCTTACTAGTAGGTGTATCAATTAGTACAAATGTTTGTTTTTTAAACGTACCGCTGTGGAGGTTCAGCATGTGGTGTTTGTCTAAAGACCAGCCGCCAAGGTTTGACGGGTTTAGCTCGTACCCCTGCAGCACAGCTGTTCTCTTTTCCCACAGGACCTGACTGGGACACGTCTCATACTCGTATCCCACAGACACTGAAAAGAGAGAGTGACGAATAGAGAGAGAAAGGAAAGATGAACGTAAAGAATTGAAGAGTACATGACGGAGAGGGAAGACACTGGGAGGAAAGCAAAGCTTTGCCATCTTAATTAAACACTTCATCACAGAGCAGGGACATAACAATTAATTAGCTCACAGGAGGAACTTTACGCCGCTGGCGCAGACGGTAATAGATGAGAGACAGACAGTCTCATTAAACTCTGAAACTATCTATGTTTTGAAGCTCAAAGTAAGAGAAAGCACTGGAGAAAATACAATGGCCTTGACAAGACACGCGATAACACGGAGGCACTGGAAACGTACCCAACTGTCTCTTTTGTGGCTTCATGAAGCACATACCTAAAGCCTCTGTGAGGCCATACACTCTCTGCCTGTAGGCGTCAGTCTTGTCCCAGATGTAGGTGTATGCCAGGTTAGGTGAGGCATGGAACCACTTCTGGAGTAGGTGACCCTCCACAGCCACCATGAGATGAACTTTTGCCAGGTTAAGAGGCACAATAACCGGGGTCAGGATGACTCTGAGAAGAGAGAGGTAGCCTGAGGTCCTAGAGCTTAAAAAGCACAGTTTCAGACTGGTGCCGGGAACCTCCATCTGCTCATGAAGAACCTGCAGGGAGGGGGAGAATAGAGAGAAAATGTGGGTTAATGGAAATTATCTACTTTATTATAGCGCTTACTAAACGTTTCCTACACCTGCTGTTAAGGCATTGAACAGAAGAAAAGAGATGCCATGTGAGCAGATGAGTGAAAAGCAGTACATAAATGGGTGAAAGTGAGATAATTGAGATATAAAAGAGGAGAAAGAGAAGAGGGAATGTAACAGACCTTGGTCAAGGCACATAGCAAATATACCATGCTTTTAAATGAATATTTAATAAATGTGTCCTTAAGAGATAAGTCATTCAAAAATGAATATTTTTGCAGAACATAAGTTAAGATATTTTGTAAGAATGTCGGTAACCAAATAGCGTTGGTTCCCACTGACTTTCAATGTATGACCACAATGTAAAACATTTTTCAAAATATCTTCTTTTATGCTCAGTTTGAGGTCCAAAACAGCAAAAAAAAGAAACCATAATGATCATTAAGAAATGAGAAGACATTGGCACCTGACTCTCTGGAAGAATGTGTCTCTCTGACGGGTCGGAGCTGAAGAAGGAGGAAAGTGGAGAGGGCAGGACGATCGGATCTGGCCTAACAAAACCGCTAAGTTCACAGCTGGCCATGATCTTCTCCTCCGTTTGAAGCACCACAGTGTCCATGGCATAAAATCGGTTCCAGGGTAGCCATACCGTTCGCTCCTGACTCCGGAACGGAGCTCGCTCGAACCGGAGAGTCAGAGAGCCTCCACCATTGGCTACTAGATCAAACCTGATGAGAACCAAACAGTGAAGTCATTTCTCACTTTAAGATTGATCTGAAGAGGTTTGAAGTATTAGTAGTTGACACCTACATGCCGTCTTGTCGGGTCATGGTGTGACCATAATGAGGATACTTTACAAAGGTAATGTTGACACCCACCAGAGGAGTCCCATCTGAAGTCAAAACCTGACCTCGAATCAGTGATGCCAGGCTTTAAATACAGATATTGGGAACATTACAGCACATACACAATCATGAAAAACATAACATCCTACAAATACATTTGAAAAAAAAGATGAGATACCTGGCATTGAAAGGGTTGATCCCTGGAATGATGTGGGTGCTGTCTTTACCCACAAGACTCTTAATTCTGTCATAAAACGAGGTTACTTTCTGGACCTCTGATCGGCTATGTTGAATGATCTGGAGCGGGTCACGTGATCCAAGGCACAGAGGATTGGCCAGACATGAGCTTTGTGTACAGCAGTCCGGATCCATGCAGTCAACCAGACCATCTGGGTGAAAGGAATATTACAACATTAGGTCTTTATATGCATTAAATCGACTGATCTAATTCTCAGCGCTTGAATTTATCGCACTACAGGATAAATTTCTACTGTGGAAAGAGTTCAAAATCTTGGTTTATGGATTGAAATCTGGTCACCCTAGCACACAGTTTCTCTCTGCGGTTTTGAAGCACCAGATGGTTTAAGGAGACTTCTGAAGTCTCTCAGTTTGACCGTCATCTTTTTCTCAAAGGATGTACTTCTGATGAACCCTTCTAAGTTCTCAAACCGCTGAGCTGCTTTGATGTCAAGAGAGAGAGTCAAATAATACATTAAAGCCCAAAACCAAAACAGCTTATCTTTCTGCAATGAAAATGGACAAGTGTATTTATTTATCTTTGTGTTGTAATGATGTCGTCACATTAATGTAGCGCACAAATCTTTGAGTTGTATTATTCTCTAGTTAATCTCTCTCTTTCCTGGTTTCACTTTTTAAAGAACTTACATCAAAGTCACGGAGGGTATCGCTCATGCCCCTGAGAGCTTTCCTACCTGTTTCATATCTCTATCTCTCATTCTGTCAGTGCAGTGTATATTCACCCTTTCAACCTTTTCCCTAAATGGATCTGAAACAAACACAACAAGCTCCTGTTGCCAGAGACATTCGCTCCATGTTGTTTTGACTTGTGCTTTCTGATCTCTATGGCTTCTATGAAGTAAACCCCAATCAAAAGGCAAACAAAAGGGAAAGAAAAGAGCAAGAAACAGTGAGAAAACAAACATGTTTGAAGGACAGGTTTCTTTGTACTGTGTCTATATGGGTCTTGAATGGACTCAGACTTGAAGGTCGAATTAGTTTTTGAGTACAACTTTTAGAGGTATCTGAAAAAATAACAGTTCAGTTATCTACAACATGCTACATGCTATTGGTTGTCTTAAAAACAGTGAGAAGCTACATAATATATTCTGTGCATTGGCCGTTTCACAATATGATTTCTTTAGAAGTTTTTACTCCTCATGTTCTCACTCTGCATCATTGATAACAAAGTCTGGTTCCAATACTTAAGAACAGAGAAAACATAACAGTAAGAGGATGATTAGATTTGTGCAAATCCAACCAAATTTGTGTTCTGCCGACAAGAGGGTAAGTAAATGATGACAGAATTACCATTTTTGGTGAGCTTGATGGTAAATGTTCTTAAGAAAAGTGGAAAAGTTGACAAAAGGCAAAATCTGTGAAAAACAGATATTTTTTCTTTTTTAAAACACTTAATCTTATGTATTTGTTTTATGAAGAAGCTCAGCATGTGGGACTGACAGCAGAAAAGGGTGGATACATCTAGCTATTATATCATCAATCTGTCCTGGGACAGCTTCACATCCCTCAACTTTTCAGACCCATCACCTTTCCATACAAATGTCTTCAGAAGCTCAATCTATCTGTTCAGAGTGTGCTTCTCATACATTGCCACAGAAAGTCAATTTTATATACGTTCACCACAAATCTCATACAGAAAGCTCTTCTTTTTAGAAGTTAGAAGAGAACTAGAAGGCATCGATTTATTTAGAACATGACAGTAAATGGTAAGTCATGTATAACGGCTCCTTTTGTAGAGAGAAGATTAAAGATTCTGATTCATATGTCACATGTTTCTTTCTCTGTAAAAACAGGGGAACAAAGAAGGAAAGCAGCAGACCTTTCACAAACCATCAAGAATCAATGGATAGTTATAGTTACTCAGACATCACAAGTTTTGCTTTAACAACTGTCTGAGAAGATTTTAGTACTTTAGAAGCCCTGTGTGTTTGAATATTTTATAGCAGATTATTACAGAAATCATCTGAAATATTGAAAAAACATTGTTTTTAGGGCACATTGTAACAAGAGGGAATACTTGTGAGCTATGTATGAATAAATATATATAAACGCTATTAATTTAATTATGTAACAGCTCTTATTTCCAAATAAACATGCCAACATGAGCAAGGACATCCTATATTTGGTCCACATGTAATTTCACGTAATGTTAATCTATTTATGTATTAATTTAGGCCAAGGGTAGCAAAATACGTGAGAAGCTCTACAATGAGTAAGCTATAGAAACAATTAAATCGGTTCAGTTCATCTAAATTGTAGTCATGATTGAACAAGTCTGCAACTTTGGGTGCTCCCCGGGCGCCGCAGCATGACTGCCCACTGCTCCGGGTGTGTGTTCACTGTGTGTGTGTGTTCACTTACTGTGTGTGTACACTGGGAGTGGTTAAATGCAGAGCACAAATTCCAAGTATGGATCACCATACTTGACCACACGTCACTTCACTTCACTACAGTGTGTGCCATGAGCTACACAACTTTTTATGCTGTCTGATATTTGCTTTAAATGTTAACAGTCTTATTCTGTGTGATTACTTCTTTAAAAGAAAAGGAACTGAAAATGCATCTCACACATGAGCAGACCTCAATTCGAACCGTCTAAGAATAATATCAATTCAAATCAACTTGTGCCACTTTGTATGTACACTTCACTAACAAAATGTGCTGTTCAGAAAACACTAATTCAATCCAACAGGATTTTTGTGGATTTAATGTAGATAGTGGTCATGCAACATTAAAATAAGTATTTTTGAACAAGAAATTTACACCAACAGGGGTCAAAATACAAAATGGCCACAAAAATTAAAAAATATATGGCTTATGACTATTGGAGTTTAGAGAGAAGATATAGTAATTTTTTGGGATTTACTTTCTTTATACATAAAATTCTTTCTACAAAATGTAAAGAACATTTTAAGAAAACATAACATTAATATGTTTATTACTGACTACGTGAGACCAGGTCAAAGATTAAGGTTAATTTAAATTGTTCAACAAATTGGTAAAATCAAACCTTGTTTTCTGAGAATTATACTTTCTGACTTTAGCCTTGTTTTCATAGGCAGGGACACATTTGTAATATTACCCAATAAAAGTCCTAAAAAGGTAATAAATTGACACAGGATCAGTATTAGGACCATCTTTTAAAGTGGTCCACTTCCTCTTTACCTCCTTCATTGTCTTTGTTGTCACTGCAAGAGGTCTCCATGGCAACATTGCATCCCAGGCCTCTCCAACCACTGTGACACTCACAGTGCCAGCTGTTCTGCCCCATGATGCATTGGCCATTTCCATTGCACAGCCCTGGACACCCATCTAAATGAACGGGAGAAAAGAAATGGTTCCATTGTGGGATTATAGGATTTGACAAGGAGTATTGAAACTCACACGTAAAGATACAATTGGCTCACACATACCACAGAACAAAAAGTATAAACAAAAGACTCTTTGTCACGGCGGAGGGGAACTGTGCTCATCAACATTGATACAAGCACACTAACACAAATACAAAACAAGAGCGACATCCATTAGTATTCTTCCTACAGCTGGACTCTAGAGCTGCAAAGTCATTTAATATTCTTATGATCGCTGATTCACACAGTAAAGACCATGTCCTATGCTCTGAATTGCATTATAAAACAATACAACACATACAAATATGTGCAAATGTGTATATTGATATGCAATGTGTAACACGTCGAACAAAACCGAAAATAAACACCAGTCAAAAGTCTTTGAGAAGAACTCAGCTGAAAGGAGTCATGAAGGACTAACTTAAAGCAGTTTAAGAATGTGTATGTGTTTACCGATGGTGCAGTGTTCTCCATTCCAGCCCTGCTCACACTGACACCTGCCATCCCTGCAGGTTCCGTGTTTCACACACTGTGGGTTACACAGTCTCTGGTCACAGCTCGTGCCTGTCCATCCCTCTTCACAGTGGCAAACACCTCCAACACACACGCCATGACTGCCACAATCTGATGAACATATCTCTGTAGAAAAAGAGATAATGTTGATTGATTTCTTTTACTGGAATTTTGATTATCTGTGTATTTTACATCTATATTAACGTATTTACTTAACACTGTTATTCTGATAACTCCCTATTAGTATTCTACTATACTATTATTACTTGAAAATTAAAATAATTTAACTTACCATTTATTATTGTAATACAAATTGTTTTACATAACAGGATTGCCAAGTGCCTACGTAATGGGCAATTTTTATTTTGTTGCAGCAGGCTATTTTTTATTCAACAGATTAAAGGTGGGAGGATTTTGTTCGTCATCTAACATTTCTGTGCATATGATTACAGTAAATATCAAGAAAAAATTATGTATAATGCATAACAGTGACTGTAAAATATGCTTAGGTATACTATAGAATTGGTCAATATACGTTTGGGCCTTTGGGCTGGTGTTGCTGGGTTATTTTTGGATAGTTCTGATTTTTCATCGAGCTGGTTTTGTTATGACTGGTTAAGTTATGACAGGATGACTTATTGACTACTGACATGCAGACCTGGCCACCCTTGCTTATAACGAATGATGGCTGGATGAGAAGATGGATGCATATTATAAAGAATACATTAGAGCAAATAGGATAATGGAACTGAGAAGAGGAGATCTTGAACACACCTGTCGAGCAGTCGGGGCCCATCCAGTTAGGATCACAGTTGCAGAGGCCTGTGTCCGGGCTGTAGGTTCCATGGCCATTGCACTGATCTGGACACTTGGCTCTTGACATGTCACAAAGAGGCCCTGACCAACCCGGCTTACAGTGACATTGACCGGACACACAACTGCCGTGACCAGAACACAATGGATCGATGCAGTCCACTGGACACACAGAGAACGAGACAGACAGAAAGTATTTAAACTTTTCGACATCTCATCTTTCACCTTTCTCCTAAACTCACCTCTGGGAAAAGAGAAACCACTTTCAGAAACTCGTACAAACATGTGCTCAGAGACTACATTTCTGCACAATTTCTTAAAAGTCTGATCAATAAACTGGATTTCATCAGGCTAATAAAGTTTATTATGCATGTACTGGCATGCTTTTATAGCGGCCAGCGTGGGGATTTGAAAACTGATATTCTAATAGGAAGCTTTTCTGAAAGTGCTGATTCAAAAAACGTCTGTAAGGGTGTGCTTTGAGTTTTAAAAAGATCTCATGGTGTTGTGTAGTGGTGACTGGACAATACAGTTTTCAGTAATAATATACTGGCCGATTCACTATTAAATAATTACAATTTACACACAACCCCTTTTTGACAAAAGCAATACATTCAACAAAGAAGCATAAATTCAACTACATCATACAGGTTTGAAAAAACAGTTTATTAAGCCAAGTGGGCTTTGCTACTGATCTGTAAACTGTAAACACTCCGTACCTTCCTCGCATGATTCACCGCGGTAACCTGCTTCACAAGCACAGCTGCCCTGGTTGCACGTCCCGTGACCGCCGCAACTGGGGTCAATGCACTGGCCCTGGGGTACGTCACACTCCAGTCCCTTCCAGCCGCTGTAGCACATGCACAGCCCCTTGCTGTACTGCCCGTTCCCACTGCACAGCACTGGACATGCCACTGCAGAGACCAGAGGATGCAAGTTGGAAAACAGATGAGGGGAGAGGGAAGGACAGGAGAGGATGGCGTTCAAAAGAAGTTAGTGAAAACCAGCTTTATTAAGAAAAGGTCAGGTATGAAATGTAAGATTAGATTGAGAAAATGAAATATGTAGATAGAAAAATTTAATGATGTTTGAACATTTGCATGATGTTTAAACTAAAAAAATAACTTCTGTTATGCAACTTCTTGTGCTAAGGATTTTAAGACAGACTGATTTGTAATTAAGCTAAACAGATTCAGAGGCAGCATCAGCATCCCTCTCCTCAGAGGTGGCATTCTTCCACAGAAATAAACTAGCTGTCTTGAGCCTCAGGTGGGCTCACACGCACACGCACACATATGCACACCACGCACGCACGCACGCACGCACGCACGCACGCACGCACGCACACACACACAAACATTCTCTGTGCTATGTGCTCAATGAGATATGCCTGGAACACCCCAGTCCACAAACCCATCAGATATTGTGGCCTTACTGTGATTGAATTAATCAGTGATGCTGTAGTTCATCTAAGAGCAAAATGACAGTGTCATAGGACCCAGAGGACAATTGGCCAGTACGTGTGTACAGAAACGGTGATGATGAACTGTGATGATTTCAGGACTTAATTTTACCTTGTGGAGAAAACTGACAAATGGTCTCACATCAATAAAAGGGAATGCATATTATTTATGGCTTCAGAATTAAAGAAATAAATCTGAATAATTTCTCTCTAACATACTGTACATAATATTCCAGAAGTATATGGGTGAGTAAAAAACAAATGTGTAAACGTGTCCTGGTGATGGGACAACCAACTTTAAATAGCCACATCTATATTTACATGAATAATATTACAAATGAACGCTTACATAGTGTGAAAGCAGACTTTACCTTTCGAGCAGTCCACGCCGTGGAACCCTGGGAAGCAATGACACGCTCCTGATATGCACTCTCCGTTTCCATGGCAATTCTGGGAGCACTCTTCTACAGAGTCTAAGACGAGATGCGGGGAAAGACAGACACACATTTAGAGCCCTCATTTATTGATGAGAAGCATTCACAAAGACTTTTTTAACACCGGATCCGTTGACGGGAGCCAAAACGCAACATTGTGAACTGTCACCGGTTTTAAGAAATAATCCTTTGCACTGCATGGTGAAGTCTAAAGTTTTGTTTGAATTTCTGTGACACGCTTCACGCCAAAGCACAAAGTTTGTGTTAAACTAAATAGAAAATAGGACTTACTGTTAAAAATGTAAGAATGCTGTTGTTAGATGTACTAAGCCATATTCACAATTTATTTTTCATTATTATGTTTTGCTTGTGTATGTTGTCTTGTTTTAAAACATGCTAAATGCTATTAAGTGAATAATTTTCACTGTAGTCACAGTAAGTAAATCAGTTTAATAGTTGGTCTCTACAGTCTTTCAAATTTACTGTTAAAATGGCTATCACTCACTCTCCATGGTGGTTTACAAAAAAGCTTTTTTATACCTGACATTTTCAGTAAAGTAAACCAAACTAACTAAAATAAAAACTGTAAAAAGCTCAAAATCCCTGTTCTACCCTTTCAATCTGCAACACATTTAAACATACAGTACTACTCCATTCCATAATTATATTTTCCTCATCATGTAATTCCAAAATGGTGTGATATTTATTTTTCATCTATGAAGCCAGAAAAAAGGGTTTAAGTTTAATTCAAATGTTTTGTTTCATGATGATTCTGAAACTTTGCATACTAGAACGATTGTCGCCCTTAATATTAACTGCATGAAAAGGGCAGCCAACACATTCTTTTTCTTTTTTTTGGCATGCATCTTAAAAATACTTAAAAATACAGTAAAGAAATATCCAAACAACATCAAAAGGAGAAATGCATGACATTACTGAGATTCATTTCATAAAAATTCATTTTTAGCTGACCATAATTTTTATATTAAAATTTCCGGTCAGTGTTTGCATTGATTTTATTTAAGACATTTGGCCTTATGATCAAGGTACAGTGAAAGCAATAAAGACATGCTCTTCATCAGCTTCAACTGTTCACATTCAAAACGAAACATAATATCATATCAAGGGTGAAGCAGGTGTACTGTTAGTCGCTCTAAATGGAAAGCATTTTATAGCATGACAGGTCATCAAAGAAGTTTCCATTTAACCACATTTCTTTTAAACGCAATGTGTAAATAAAAACGGCAGGTGTGTACTTAGAGCAACGGTGCTGAACGAGACGGGCTCCTTTTCTTTGCCGTCGTTGTAAAATGCCAAATGCCAGGTGCCAGGGTCCAAATACTGCACGAAAATTGCCTCATTCTGCACCACGGTCTGAATACTGCGGCGCTCACGAGGAGACTCTATCACGCTCCACTTCTCCTTTCCATCAAGCCTCTCCATGTAGTCGTACTGAAGACAGGAGAGAGAGAGTGAGTGAGAGAGAGAGAGAGAGAGAGAGAGAGAGAGAGAGAGAGAGAGAGAGAGAGAGAGAGAGAGAGAGAGAGAGAGAGAGAGAGAGAGAGAGAGAGAGAGAGAGAGAGAGAGAGAGAGAGAGAGATGTGTAGACAGAGGTAGAAAACAAGACAAGTGGATAACACACAAAAGTCATATTAAATTAGAAACTATGAGCGATGACAACTTCTGAACTTCACAAGAAAAGTGTAAGAACGCTGCATAAAAATATGCAGTGATAATTTGGAAATAATTATCAATTAAAATAAGTTAAAACACAAAAGTCTGTCAACACAGATGGTCTCTTCATGGTAATTCTTTTTCTCCTTATAAAAGAAGGGAATGTATTGGAACACAGGCATATAAAACAGCATTTGATGAGAAAATACCCTATTGATAAAAAAGGGCCATTTATGACTGATATTGTCAAACGAATAAACACATTTAAAATGATAGATATAATATATTAATTAATATTCTGTCAACACTTACTCTAACTCCTGTCATATCAAACTTGTCTTTCTTTCTTCTGCAGAACACAAAATAAGATATTTGGAAGAATGTACAAAACTGGCACCCATTCACTTGCATTGGTTTTGTGTCCATACAATAGAAGTGAATAGGTGCTACTGCTGCTAGGTTACCGACTTCCTTCTAAATATCTTCTGTTGTGTTCTGTTGAAAAAAAGAATAATAAACAGGTTTGAAATGACCAAAGAATATGACAATATAATTTTCATTTTCTGTCAACTATCACATATTATACAACATGTCATTTAGATAAAAAAAGCATTTTAATTCTAAGATCTCTTTTATGCTGCATCCAAAATTAAAGGACTTTTTAGATAAACTAATTTAAAGAAGATACAGGACATTAGGTGATTCGCTCACCTGTGCGTGTGAAGGAGGCAGGCCTTTCCGCATGTAGACCCCAAACAGTGCGTCCTTGCCCAGGGAGATGTTGAACTTGAGAAAGTGTGGCTGGCGCAGGTGAAGTAAAGACCTCCAGAAGACGCCTGGAGGAACATCCTGACTGATCCGTTGACCCAGTATCAGCTCCCCGCTATTTATACTGCTGTTCTTCAACAGCCACGGCCCTGAGACGGAGCCCGAGGAGAAAATAAAAGATGGGATTTGGAAAATGTTAAAACAAGAAAAAGGCAGGCTTTCCTAGCAGAGAGCAGAAGAGACAATCTCGGCTCGGTGTAAAAATATTTGCCGTGCGTAAGATGAAAAATCAACATATATAAATACACAGAGACGGAAAACAAATGAGAGCACAGTGTAAGTTGCTAAAGTCACCGAAACCTTGTCTTCTCCCTCATGATACTACAACTGCATAAGAAATCCGATTACAAATCACAATCCAATGTATACATATTTTCTTCCTCAAACTTCCTAAAGACAAAAACTGTTGCTGTTCTCAGCATAGAACAATCGCAACAAAGCTTCACAAAAACTGAACAACACAATGGACTTGGTATTAGATACAAAACACACATGCACGCGCACACGCACGCACATACACACGTGCATGCATACACACGTGCATGCATACACACACACACACACACACACACACACACACACACACACACACACACACACACACACACACACACACACAGTCTGTTGTATCTGAGAGACCACGCGTGTTTATTGCCAGTCTAGTTGGTGTTCTCTGTGTTTGATGTGACCTGATAAGCAGAGGCAATCTGTTTTCTGTCTGCTAATACCTCTGGATGCATTTAAACAAGTAATAGGGTAAGAGAGATCGAGAACCAAATAGATTAAGCCATCTGTTTGCAGGAGAACACATATACATGGTGTCAGGTCTGAGTGACAGGCCGTTTAAAGCAGCCAGGTCTGGTAACCAGTGGGAGCTTACTTCAACCTCCATCATTAACACGGAGCTTGGATAGACGGATGTGCTTTCAAAGAACTTCATCCAAAAAATATTCATTTTACAAATATGGTAAAAAAAATCATGATTTACAACACATCTTGAGCAAATTACTATTTTCTCCATGATACTTTCCTAAAAGTATTTACAAAGAAGCAGCATGGGACTGAGTTGAGACTCATTTTTATATAGATGTATCTGCGTGATACATGTGTGGACAAATTTTCTAAATATATTTGGACTCATTTCTTCCAATGTAGGTATGGTATTACATTCAAGTTTTTTCATAGGAAAGAATTTTAAATATGTAATTTTTATGATCAAAGATTGATTTTTAAGGATAAATTATTGACTACAGGGAGATCTTAAATGTTTGAAATTAACTTGAGCCAGCAGAGTCATTTCTTGAATTAGAAGATTGAAAAATGATTCATGAAATGGAATAAAGCGACCAATGGCATTACATGTTTTACTCGTGGTCCTGAAATCGTGTTCGTGTTAAGGTCTTGTAAAGTGTTTCCAGTTTTATGGTCTTGTTTGAATTGTGCTGTTTTGGCCTTGTTTAAGTTCATTAACATTACCTTGTTTTGTGCCCCCTCGTGGAAAGTCTTTAGTTTGACCTTTTTATAGTGTTTAGTGTTACTGTTTTCCCCATTGTGGGTTTTTGTTTTCTGTTTTTGTATTGAAGTCTTGTTGTTCCCTACACTAGTGCCTGCAATTGGGTTCTCCATTCCTTCACCTCATCCCATCCTGACACCTACATTCTAGCTCCAGAGTTTTCTATATTTAGTCTATTTTATACAGACTTTCTGTTCCAGTTGTGTTCTAACAATTGTAAGTGTTATTGAACATATATTTGATAAAAGATTAAAGATAAGTTAAAAACATTACATTTACTGTTATGTGTAAGCATTTTTAAGGTAAGTGATGTTGAAAGTTAGTAACCAAACTGTGTTTATATAAATGTAACTAAAAGAAATGGATTTCCACCACTTAGCATAAAAAAAGTATAAATTCTAAACTAAATTGATTTAATTCAACTAAATATATTTGTTTAAATTAAGATCAGATAAATTGATTGCAACCTATTACCTTTAAAAATGTGTGTAAATTCAATTAATCAATTTATAAGAGTACATGTAACAGTTTTATTCTACACTTTTGATAAGTCCACTATTGTTTGAAAATGTTGAAAATGTTTTAACAGTAGTGTATGTAAAGTAACCTTTACATTATACTGCATGAATGCTTTATCATGTAGACCAGGGGTTTTCAAACTGGGGTACAGGGACCCCAGAAAATCTTTATGAAATGAAGACAAATTAGAGTTGCAAAGGAACATATTTTTACCTGTACATATAATTTATCTTAACTCTAACATTTATTCTGGTACCGTCTGGTTTGGCTCAAACTGACCTCAGTAAACTACAGAGAGTAGTCCGGACTGCTGAACGAATCATTGGCACTAGTCTCCCCACACTTCTAGAACCGTACTCATTCAGAGTGAGTAAAGAGCTCGCAAAATCACTCTGGACTCTGTTACAGTCTGTTTGGCGCTACAGAGCACCTAGCACAAAAACATCCAGACACATGAAAAGCTTCTTTCCTCAGGCCATTTACCTCATTAACAGTTAATTGTTCATCATGTGCAATAAATGTATGCAATAAACTACTTTACATCAGTATATAGCACCTTAATAATTTGTAAATTTCCTTACTGTGATACGGTTGTGTGCAATACCCTACCTCAGACATTCAAATATAGCACCTTATAACTTTTAACTTTATATTTATAAAACATCAGTATATACACTATATCATCCATAGCTCTTTTGTACCATTCTATTTCCTCCACTGTGTGTTCAACTGAAATATTTATTTTTAATATGTTACTTGTTTCTTGGCTTGTCACTTACGTTGTGTACTGGAAGTTCTGTAACTAAAACAAACTCCTTGTGGGTGCAAGCCCACCCGGCAATAAAGCTCATTCTGATTGAGAGAGAGAGAGAGAGAGATCCTTTAAACACAACGTTCTACTGCCCACATTATGTTCATTCAGCATCTTTCAATTCAATCATAAACACTCCCCATACTTGCACCAATAGTGTTCCCATTACAAGAGAAGAAGAGAAAAGAAACAGTGCTGTGTGTGAAGAACGTCAATACCGGCACTCTCTAAAGGTCAGAGGCAATCGTTATCATCTGAACGTGTTGACACTGATAATGATCGAGGAGATCCTTTGCATTTGAGCCACTTAAAGATAGCCACTGCTCTGAACCATCAACTTACTGCTAACCAACATGTCTAACCCACATATCCCCGTCTATCAGAACTCATGGTGAGAAATACAGACAGCAAGGCTGTGATCATACATTATTGTGATGACATTATAGCACATCCAATGCTTGTGTGTTTGAAGTTCAACTGAATGGCAGCATAGGAAATACTGTATTAATCCAAACATCAATAAAACTGCATTACTGCAAATAAAAAAATTATTATATTCAATGGGATCAAGTGTATTATGAAAGTAACGTATAATTTTATCGGTTAATGTTAAATAACAAATCCAAGTAAAATTAAAGAATGGCCACTGGGACTTTTTTAAATGGTAAAACATTATTTTAAATTTCATGTTGTCAGGTGCTGTCATGTTTCAGTGTTCTGGCACTCATCCGTGTTTTTACCTCTGCCTCCGGAGGATGCTGTTGCCCCATCACCGATGCCTGGAATACTCATACTGAGCCCAGTGCTCACTAGATGCCCTTCAGCGGGTTTCAGCCGCCAATTCAAACCAAGCAGATTAAGAGCTGTGTGATAGAGAGAAAAAAAACATAGAATTAAAAAATTGAACATGACACTACATTACACCTTCCGACCACTTCATATATACACGGATGACGCGTTCCGACAGCCGAGATCCCGCGACACCCATACAAGTATAACTCCTGCTGACAGAGGAGACTTTAGCATACAAATACACTCATTATAGCCAATGACACATTGACTACAGTCTGTGCTTTGTTTGGGCTCAGTGCCCAGACAGGTTTAGTTGGACTGGTTTAATCCAAACCGCTACAGGAATACTAAACTCAACGTAGATATAAATATGAAGCAGAAGACAAATTGTCAAACTCTACACAATGAGAGTTGCGAAGGAAGTGACAGTTATCTCGATACTGCGACGCAAGGTTGGAAGGGAAAGGAAAACCATCTTGGAGAAAAATAATAAAAAACTGAAGCCAGTTAAAAGTTGGTGAGGGATGCCAGAAACTCTCATCGCTTGTCATCATTTTTTGCTTGTGTGCACTAGAGGGGTTTTTGGCTTAGCTCCGACATTTCTATCCGCGGCCCATATGTACCATAATCCCTGCTTCAATGCTTCCAACACTTTGTAGAAATTGATTAGCTTCAGTGGAGATCACTCGATATGCAATATTCAAATATGTCATGTTGCATTTACAAAATAATTTAATGATTAAAGAAAGTTAGTTTTGTGATGCTCTGGAAGAAGACATTCACCGTTATCCCGCACATACACAAACACACACCCAAGCCTTTGCAGAAAATCACAGACGTCTGCAGAATCAACACCTCACCTCCACCTCAGAGTTCTCCTACCCCTCCCTAAATTTCATTCACGTAAAATCAATGCCAACTCGGTCTTTCTCTGCCTTCTCCTTTCTCCTCAAAATGTTCATCTGAGGGCATCTTATCGCTGATGTGTTGGGGGGTCAAAAGAAAGAGCTGACTCCCACAGGCAACTAGCTGCTCTGATGCATCAACTTCATTGTCCTGTAGTATTTCTCATCAATAAATCTTATCTCTCCATCCACCAATCAAGCCTTATCTCTCACTTTTTCGTTGTTCTTTTCACCTTTCTTGTGTCCTCCATCTCACGCCTTTTTCTTTCCCTTCTCATCAGAGTGCTCCCTGACAGAGATGGCCTTGTTATAACCTAAGACATCTTGTTCGGCTGAACAGCGCTGTGGAGAATCTGCAGGAATCAGATCTGATACTGCAATAGTGAGGTTATTCTTGGATCGGTTTCGCGGGTGAGATCAGACCAGCGAGATCAGCAAACTCAATTGGTGAAATGACTAAGGAAAACTGTGGCATTGATTCTTTCTGCGTTAGTTTTGGGTGTACTGTTGGTTGGGAGCAGGTTGATTCAATCACAAAAATAATACTCAAGAAAATTATGGAACCTGAACATTTTAGCTTTAAAGTATCCTACTAAAGTAACTGTGGTCAACCTAATGGCATTAAAGGAGAAGTATCACACTAAGTTTCTGTCAATCTTATGTTATTATTGAGTTACTGTAATGCAGAATCGCGTTGTTTGAATCTCAGAAAAGTCTTTGGATTACTAACATTAACAGAACACAAATACAGCCTTATGAATGTTTCCCAGAAAAAAAAACAAGCTTCCACGGGCTGACCGTGAGCAGCGCTCGTGACCAATCTCCTCACAACACTTCTGCCGGAAGGTAAACACTGATGCTTGTGATCTTCCATGCTCTCTGTTTGGTGTCTGTTTTTTTAACCGGATTTTACGGGTAAATGGCCACTTAAAAACTTGTGACTGAACGACAGTGATGGGTTGAATATTTGAAAGAACCTTTCCAAAGCCTTTGGCTGTACGAGGGGAGTGTGTTGAGCACAGAAATACTATGTCATGTGTCTTGATCGGTTTTTAACACTTGGACCACATTGAACACGACAACATAACATGTTTAACAACCTGAGGAAATTATAATTCATGAAACAGCATGTAACTTCTCCTAGAAACTCTCTCACAGAATACTGGATGTGGAAACAGATGTGGATCTGCTATAAAAATGTGGTAGGGCAATGGACTGTAACCAGCTTCTTATTAAAAGAAAGAATACTTGAATTAAATTTTTTAAAGTATACTTAAGTAAGGGTCAAATTATGCAAAAGTATACTTTATAAGTAAGAATACTAATATCACTGTACTGGCAGTGTACTAGTAGCGCTTGGGATTAAATTGGAAGATGTCCCAGTGTCCTTAGATGGGTGAGGGGGGCATTTCGGTCTCACATCTGGCCACATTACCATTAGTTGTTGCTCTGCACTTTTTCTCGCTAATGAAATCAGGGAGAAAACTTCAACCAACTAATTTTTAGTGTGCGCAATAAGCATTAATTATTGAGAGAAAATGTGTTCAATGTGAAATTCATGAGACGCCGCATCTAACTTTATGTAATCCCCATTTATTATTTAACCCTTGAAATATACTACCTACTTAAGACATGAAGATGAAAACAGAGGAAATGGGGAGCAAAACAAGACACACAACAAAGGAATCCCCTTGTCTTGCGTGATTTAACCCATCTTCAGTTTGGAGTTCTGCTCGGCTTTAAAGGAAACTGACAAAATGAAGTCCATCTCTACTTGACATGAACGGCAGAACTAATTTGGCTTTAACTGCACTCTAAAAGCTGAATGGGTGCTGACAACATCATTGTAAAAGTGGGCGTATGCTTTTTCCAAACTTGTAAACCAAAATGCGCTTTCGTCTTCAGGCTTTGACACACAGGTTGAGTTTAGAGTTTCCACTAGTGTCTCCAACCGTTTTTCATTACACAATGGGACTACAACTCTGTACTTTACACCCAGGATGACCTGCAGCTTTAAAAGGCTGTTGTGGAGTTATGCGCAACCAGCAGTGCACAAGAGACCTTTAAAGAGTTCTCAAGTGTGCATATAAAGATTCTGGGCTGATGTGATAGCTGTGAAAAAATGCTGGAAAAGCGCTTACAGGACACTAAACTCATGGGCGGGGTATACTGATATTGACAATAAACATGAAATTAAACACAATTATCAATATTAAATTCTATTCATGATAATAACATAAATAATTCTGCACCTGTTTAAAGTCTTGCCTTAAAAGATTAGTTGAACTCAAATAAAAATGATGTTATCATATACTAACCCTCTAAACATTTTAGACCTTTTCTGAGTCTTCTTCTATAGCGAAATACAAAGGAAGATATTTTGAAAAATGTTGGTAACCCAAAAACCCTTTGTCCCACCATTCTTCAAAATATCTTCTTTTATGTTCTGCAGAAAGTCATACATGTTTCAGATGAAAAGGGGAGAGTAAAAGAGGAGATAACTTTTGTTTGGGATGGGCAATAATGGTTACATCATCTCTAATCCTTACACTGAAATATGTGGTTTTAGTGTGAAAAAAGTGTGATGAAACTTAATTTAAGATAAATTAGATATGCATTATTTATTCACTTAAAAATATGGACAGATCATGTTCCCATGAATTTTTGAAAATCTGAAGCAGTGACAGCCAGACTGTAAAAAAAATACTAAAAAATTAAATTCTAACCGATAAGGGTCCAGGAGCAACATGTATTGTATTTTTATTTTATTGAAGTTTTGAAATATGTTTAAGGAGTGAGGTAGAACAAATTTTACTTTACCACTTTACCATATTTAAAAACTGGTTGCTGACTCATCACTGACAGTGCGGGAGATGCTTGAATATCAATATCAATATCAAAATCATCAATCTCTAAAGACATGAATGTGTGATGGTTTATGTTAGTGTGTGGCTTCTATCCATCTGTACTGCCAACCTTGAAAAATTCAGAAGCATATAATCACTTGATTACACATCCTGCAAATCAAGTTTGATTTGACCAAAGTCTGCAACCTTTGACATTTATTTACTATCTGAACATTATGTTCTGCTCTAAAAAAGAGTTGTCTGGTATTTGCCCACTGTTTAATTATTTATCAGGCCTGTGGTGTTGCATTTATACCCATGAGAAATTTGTATCGATAAAACAGGCTGGTTCCTACAGGCACTGTAAAAAAAGCAAACAAATCGCTCAATCCGGGATTGCTTTGAAGTCCAGCTACAAAGAGTGGAAGGACCAGAAGGCAGCGAGATGGCCGGTGATCCCAGCACGACAGAAACTCATCAGGGAACAGCCCAAGTCTCTAAAGCTTCGTCTGCTTCTCTCTGTTTTTCTGTGAATGAAAACACTAACAGCCCCGCCAGCACGTCCCCGTGGAGCTTGCATGTACGTACACACGCACTATTGCACATAAATTACCCTGACGCAACCCATCCTCACTTTACAGCAATCTTCACCTGATGTTACAAATGTTTAAGTCCACCTCTCGGATTGACCAAGAGATCCTGAAATACTTTGTCTCCCTGGCCATTAAGAGATGCACAGGCACATACTCACGATCATCATATAGTTGAAGGTGAAAATGTTGTTGTCAATGTGTTGTTTGATTCGAGGTGTGCAAATGTTGCCGCTTTGAATATAGATGAAACCCTTTGCTGGACTTGAGTTCCCCGAGGGCCAACTCTATCTGATTACATCAGCTCAGCCTTGATAGTTGACCAAAAAACTCTCAAAACATCCTGGGAAAACGTCCAATCTCTAGATAAAAGTCATCCCAAAATGCCACATGCACGCTTGTGTGAAATCAGGGAAGGATGTTGCTTGAGGCGTGCAAGGTCTGCGAGTTAAAAAAAACACAGACACACACCTCCGTAAACCTTGAGCGTGGGTGTGCTGAATGGCATGACGAGATGGATCTAATCTATTCCACTCTGCTTGTCAAATACACGGAGCACAACAATAACTCCCCAAAGCATCGCCATGCACACACGTGCAATTTCAATCGCACAAACAGGAGCAACACTGTCAGTGACAGTGCTTTCTTTTGCAGATTTAGAGCTATGAGAAGGATCACGTGATCCTTGGCCTGCGATCCAGATGTAATCAAAGCCTTATTTCGCTGCCCGTCACTCAGTGCATTTAATATTAAGCAGATGTCAGGGAAAAATGAAATAAAGGGGAACTTAAATATAAAAGTAAGAGTAAAAATGAAACGTGTCATTTTAATCAGCTTCAGGCATGTATGCCGGAGTGTGTCGATTTGAGTTCACGCAGACGGCTGTGAGTTAGAGATTGGTTTGTAAACGTATTATCTCAGCAAGACAGAATCTCTAGCATCTCGGAGCGTGTAGGTGTGTGACTGATTGTTGCGTTTGTTTGCGTACCCATGCACGTATGATTGCGGGTCAATGGCTTATGTATGTGTACAATTATAAAATAGGCAGGTAACAGTTAAAGTTTATGCTGGAAGAGAGCATTAAGTGGACAGACCATAGATCTGACCAGTTTCCATAATTGAGTCAGGATGTTGAGATGATGAGTCATTTCACTTTCTGCTCACTCACTTTGATTCTCTGAAATCAAAATTGAATATATGTATTTTCTTTTCACTTTTTTGTTGTTGTGGATGATTCATTAGTATGGGAGGGAATCAGTCGGCACCTCAAGATTTGATTCACTTTACATTCAAAAGCCAAAATCTTACTCCCAAACAATTGTTAATTTTAAATCATTTTTAGTAACAGTGAAAGGGGCAAGTCTCTGGTGAGATATCTTGTTGACAAGCTCTTTGTAAATACTCTGCATTAAAACTGTATTAAAATATGTCTGCTCTGAGCCACTGAAAGAAATTAAATAAGTGGGTGTAATGACAGAGAATTAGAGCTGACTCCATGGCCTATATGCTGTGCAAATGAAAAGCAATGTATGTTTAGGCATAAATACATGTCGGGTGCAAAATTTCAGATCGACCCCTCTGATATTTTACATTTTGGACATTTCAGTCTTTCAAGCATCAATCTGGTGCACTTTAAGAGAAAATTAAGCAGTAATAGGGTATTATGAATGTATAATAAAGTATTTATACACATTCGTATTATGTGTGAAAAGACTAGAAACAATAGTAGCAACGAAAGAAATGTGAAACAGCAGAGCATAGGGGTTAATCTATAGCTTTAAGCAGCAAACTTTAGTTAACATTATCATAAAAAATGTTTCATATTTGTGTGCGCTAATTGATCATTATAAAAGGATTCATAATAAAAGGTACAAATATCAAATATGTTCACATATAAATGTCCACAGGACTTGTGTATTTCCAGTGGTTTTCTGTCAAAACTTCATAAACCACGGTTGAGGTGATCCATTAACTTGTGCAATGTTGATGCAGAAATAACCATGAACAGAACACATTCGCTTCACGTACTCCATGTGGGGTATAAAATAATTTTCATAATTCATTTAGCCTATTGTGAGTGTCAAAGCCGGATTTTTTGTGAATTGATCCAGAATCTGAAATAACTGTGAAAGAATCACAATGCATCAATTATTTATCTGACTCTGCATATCAATTAATTCCCTATTGTTTCAACCAGATATCATTGGTTTCCAAGTTTTATAATCCAATCAAATTCAGTGTCAGTCTTATTTGTCCGACATTATGGAAGAATAATGCAACAAATGCCAGTTCATGTTGTTCTTACACAATATTTCTAATACAAGGAACACATCTCTCTCTCCTGAGGGAATCTAGATCAAACAAGCAGCTGGCTTTCGTTTAAATCTTTATTACGACTGATGTTCGTATGCCCAAAATGCCACCTACAGTACTCAGCTCACTGCTGTGTCCACTCATGCAGCAGGGGGAGAGGGGGGGGTTTGATGGAACACTTCACTTAGCCTTCAGACATCCATCATTTATCTCCCCTTCTTTCATCTGCTTCTTTCATCCTCTTTCACCAATTAGTCCAGATTAGTCACAGTGGCCTTATGGCAGCCACTGCACTGCATGCAAAATCCCCACTCTCCCAATCCTTCCAGCATCAGGACCACAACACCTGTCTCCTAGCAACCTACATTCACTTCTCAGGCAAAGGATGCTCCCTCAGAAATGAAAGAAAAATGAAAAGACATTTGTTCCATAGAACCACTATCCAAAAATACTTGAAGCTGAGCTTAAGGCTTTAATGATTTGTAGGGGTAGAATAGACAAAAACACTGGATTTTTATTTAAAATTTCTTAAAGTTCTAGGAATGACAAATAATTGTGTGCAGAAAGCAAATGTGTGACAATGTATTATTATTCTGGTTTTATATCACCAGCATCAATTATTTAACACAAAATATATGAGGGGAATAAACCCTGGCTGGCAGAACCTGAGGATTTTAGTCTGTATGTGTTTTTGTGTGTGTGTTGAAAGGCAGGACACTGTGTGATGTGTAGTGTAAACATTTTAAGTACCTGTGTGATTCAGGCAATGAACAGCTCACTGGGTGGTTAGATCTCCGTGGACCAGACACACATACATGCATTTACAGTCCCAATGTCGGCACAAAAAATCCATGAGGTTTTGGAATAGTTCAAAAAACATTTTACAGGCCACTGCATGCAGGAAAAGTATTCTTATTCAAAACCAAAGAGGCACTACAAGTACCCTCTGAAACATGCGTGTGTGCGGTTTATGTGTTTAGAGAATCTCTGAAGCCTCTTTTTACTTACAGCATGAACGATTTAACCCATGTCCATTAAATTATAAACAACAACTCAGGTCTGATGCAAAACAATAAAACATCAGACAAAACTCCCATTACGTCTCCCATCAAAAAAAATGAAGCAGCCGAAACTAAACACAAAAGCACATGTTAGTCAGGCATTTTGTTATAATACCTGTTTCCAGCATTACATCTGATTAAATAAAGTGATTGTAAACAAACACTAAAAAGTAATTTATTTAAAATATGTCCTCAAAACTCACAATCCTTCCGTGGCTCTCGGCCAGCACCAATTCCATGGTGGAAATGAGTGGAAATATATTGTGGCATTAAACTGGCATATAATAATTAACAAAAACAAGCCAAACAAGAATGCAAATTATACGATAGGAAAGTAATCAGATAAACTTGTGGGAAAATGTGGTAACTATTCAAGCAAAGAAGACAGACAGGTTTTTTTTCACTGCTTTGTAAAGGTGCGACTTTCTCACAGACTGGCACAGACTCAAGGTGTTTGGTGACATTTACCATCTACTGTGTTGCTGGAAACGATCCGAACCTTATCGGACTCAGACTCCTCTCTCAGTCTGTGCCATCTACACAGCAACGAATGCTTCCAAAAGCATACACCAAGTAATGGGATGCAATTCTCTGATGAAAGTCTTTCCTCAAATTCGCATGAGGATACATCAGAAAGCCTTACAACTTTAGCTTTTGTGCTTGATTCTGCTTAGAACCTAACCTAACTCCCAAAGAAAAAAGCCAGGAACGCTTCACTTAAAACTAAGAAACTATCCCTACAGAAAGGTGCCATGATAAGACCAAACCCTTCTTTTCTAAATACATGCGAAACACAGCTCATTTAAACGGCACAATGCTTCCTTGAAGTTAACTTCCACAATTGGCATGCTGAGAGTCCTTGCGCCCCTTTGCATGGGTATTTGCTTTGCTACAATTGTACCACAACAATAACACACATCAATGGCTCAAAAGCACTTTGAATCGCTTCATTCTCAGTGATAAATGTCATTCTTCTGAGCTAGTCATCTCAGGGTCATTCTTTCAGTTCTGAAAGGCAAGAGTGTTCTAGAGGACAGTGCACTGGCCAGCAAACTCTACGCTAAATGAGCTAACTTGTGTCATTGACATTTAAAGAACGTGTAATTAAATTAACTGATTAATTGCAGTGTGCTTATAGAGTTATTGTTTAGACGGAGATAAATGATTCATCGTGGATCCGTGAACCTGGAGTTTAGGACTTAATTATGTATGACCAATTTTTAAAATGTGAATTTTACACAGTTTACATCATGATAAATTGTTTTGAAAACTTACAGTAACTTTCATTAAAGTAAAGTTTTATTGTTTTATTGTATAAATAGTATTTATTAGTTGATTATATTTATTATTAAAATATAATTCCATATAACGATACAATAATAACAGTAAATTAATTCTATACAACTATTAATATTATTTATCTGTTTTCATTTAAACTGAAAAACGAAGCCATACATATTATTATTATACTGTATAACTGAAAATAATATAATTTCTTTTTATATTCAATATTACAATATCTATATAATTAATATTTTCTATTGTCTTTAGCTGAAAAAGAATGATATACATTTGAGATGTTAAAAAGGTGAATAAATTACCGATTTTTCACATTTCTTTGAACTATGACTTTCCTGTAGTTCGGTGGATAGAACATGATGCTAGAAGAGTCAAGGTCATGGATTCTATCTCAGGGATTGCACATGCTCATAGAAGTTTATTTCCAAACAAGATAACTTATAATTAGAAAATCATTATTTTTAATAAATCTTGTTTTTATTGTGCACTTTAATTATTATCTATCAAACTTCAAATGGTTTGTTTTGAAGAAGCCTTGTTAAAACTAACAGAATAAAAAGAAATATGTTTTTGACCACCCATAAACAACGTTTTGTAAATAAATTCAAATGTATAATATAACGCAATGCAAGTCGCTTTATGATAAATGCGTCTGCCAAATACCTAATCCTCTAAAGCAAAGCCCAGAGGTGTCTACAGACAAGCTTGTTATGTCACCAAAAATGAACCTTGTACAAGAAGTGTGCCTAATTTAAATATAAATTGTCTTCGTGTGAAAGACCAATTCTTTTTGACACCTTGACCTGCAATATAGTACTATAGATCTCATACATTTAAGCGGCATATCCTTCAGTAAAGGATTATTGCAGATGTAAAGAACATACCTATAACATAAGAGAGTAGGATGGCCAGCAGGACAGCGGCTGCGATAGCGGACACAGCGGCACATTTCCAGCTGCAGTACTTAGAAGGTTTCTTCAGCTTGAAGGAGCTCCTGGAGAAGGTGTTCCTAGGTAAAAGCCGGGGTGGAGGGGAATACACGGTACCCCCAGTCAGAGGATAACCTGGAGAGGAGCTGCTGAATAGAGGAGTGCTGCCAGATGGGGTCTTAAAGAGAAAGTGCCTACAAGAGAACAAGAGAGTGAGATTGTATTTTAAACCAATTACAAAGTTCATCTGTGAAAAACAAGTCAGAAAACACTAAATAGTTTTGAGGATTACTTTTTTAGGCTGTTAAATGATGATGTAACCTTATTCATTTCCGGCCCCTACGAATTATCAATATGTCTTTGGCTCTACTTGCCTTCAATAAATCTCTTAAAAATCCATACTTTAATGATTTGAATGAGTAAAAAAGTCTGTTCAAGCTGGTTTAATGGCCAACTCTGGCTAGCAGGCTATTTGTTTCATTCACATTTTCTTATTTACTACACACCAGTAATTCATGTTGTTACTTTCGTTTTGACCGTGCTGCAGTGTTTCTAACTAACAGGAGTTCAATTTGTACAATAATTGCTTTAAATGAGCCTCATTAAACACAAAGCTGGTCATTTAAAAAGCACTAGACATTAGACTACTGCTTTATGATCCTCAAGTAACAACTGAATGCATCATAAAGAAAAATTCCAATCGTGTGGTCGGCTGGCAGAATTTATTTTTTGTTGGCTTTAAAACTCTGAGATTGGTAACACTAAGCAAGATGCAGAACACCAGAGCTCTGAGAATGCTGGGACATTAACTCTGTACAAATAAATAACTTTAGAAGATCAGCATCAAAATACATAACATGAAACATATGCTTTTGCCGTGATGACAAATTAAGTTGCTGTTGTACAGTCAAAGGTGGCTGGAGGGAAAGAAAGGAGTGAGGGTGGGGGTGTGTGTGTGTGTGTGTGTGTGTGTGTGTGTGTGTGTGTGTGTGTGTGTTTGTGTGTGTGTGTGTGTGTGTGTGTGTGTGTGTGTGTGTGTGTGTGTGTGTGTGTGTGTGTGTGTGTGTGTGTGTGTGTGCGTTCGTGAGCGTGCATCTGTGCGCGTGCATGCGAGTGTGCATGTGTTTTTTTGGAAAAGGCAGATGGGAAAAGATGAAAGCAGAAGACAGTTGACCAGGCAAGCTTTGATGAGTACTAGTTCTGGCTCAGACTGAGGTCCGTTGCTAAACCAGTCTCAGATCTTTGTCCATGTGTCTTGTTCAGGACTGGAGGTCCAGCTTGACACCAACAGGCCTCTCTGTCAACGCCCTGCTAAGCATTCAAACAGCTCCCTGCTGCCCACAGCCAGAAGCAACCCTGAGCACGGGCCAGCATGTCAGCTTTACCACAGATCTATAACAGCTAGCTTACAGATCTTATTACACTTATATAGCTTATAATAACAGCTTCACTAAAGTGTTGGATTCCTTGGGGTAGTGGACTATAAAAGAGGGTCATAGTAGCCCAGATACATAATATTAGAATAAAACAAATTAGAATAGAATATAATAGAATGGAATATAACATATGCAATATATTTAATAGAAGCACTTTCCTCAAGAATTAAAAAAAAATGAAAAAAACAGCACTTTACTTTAGAATAGAAGCACTTTACTTAAGAATGAAAAAGTATATAAGCACATTACTTGAACACAATAAATTTAAAGCACTTTACTTGAATAGAATGGAATAGAATAGAAACACTTAACTGGATAGAAACACTTTCCTTTAAAATAGAAAACATTTTTACTTTAGAATAGAACAAAACAGAAGCACTTTTCTTAGGAATAGATTCAAAAATCACTTAAAAATACAATACAATATGATAGATCCACTTTAATGTAATAGTTTAGAACTACACTAAAACAGAATAAAATAAAAGCACTGTCCAAATAGAAGCACTTTATTTTAGAATAGGAGCACTTTACTTCATAAAGCACAGTTAATTCTGGTTGAATAAAATTGAGCACAATGAAACTACACTTGTCATTTTAAACATCAACCTATTTCACAAAAACTAGCAATTAAAAATACAATATCCAATATCCAAGCTATTAAAAAGGTAAAAACAACATAGGAAAAAATACGTAGTAGTACAAAACTGTGAATACCTTGATGTTTAGAGAAATGTATTAAAGTAAACAGTAAAGTGGGAAAATATGCAAAGGTACTGTATATATAGAACTTATGTATAAATTAATATAATAAAGTAAAATCGACTAAAGCTATTTATATATAGTTTTCTAATAATTACTACAAATGAAATGTAAGTGATATAAAAAATAATGCTTTAAATATACGAAACTATTTGTAAATGCATGTTAAGATATTTTAATATTTAGGGTTTACTTTTTCTCAGCATTCCTAAGCAAACTAACGTAGTAACAGCTTAATATGGCTTGGTTAATGTCATGGTTAGGTTACTTTAGCACACATTTGTGGTCCACACTCACAGCGGATAAAGCATGCAAGTTTAAACTGTGTTTTGTACAAGCTTGACAAGAGCTGTAAAGTGAAAAGAGAAAAATGTCATTCTTTACTCTGCTGCCTTTTCTGTTTGTATTGTGATTGCCTACGTGTATGTGCGTGTGGCCTTGCACTAACAGTGCAATCTCGAACTGTGCTGTCATGGCTTTGTGGTGGACATCCTCTGACACAAGGTTACTGAAGACTTTACAGTTCATCTAAAAACATGCAATTTTTATTCTACAGCAGCTTCATGACACACAGCATAGACTATGAATTGAAACCAACCTTTCTTTTCATAGCCCAGGCTTCACGTGACTTAACAATAGCATACGAGAAGCCCCTCTAAAAATAAATAATGCAGCAAAAATATATATATTTCAAGACCAGAAAATATCCCAGAATGCCTTTGAAGTCAAGCCATTATTTAATCATAAGCTTTGACGGACGTGTTAGATAAATCAACTTAAGAAAAGCGTTAAAGCCAGACATTGGGGCCATGTGAATAATCGACCCTCCAGGCTAAATTACATTAGACTGCTGCGAAAGGAGAGAAAAGGAGGGATGTGTGAAGGGGAGAGTACATATAAACAGAGAAAGATCGAGAAGGAGGGAGAAGTAAGCGGCCAATAAAAGCATTAGAGTTGTAACATATTCATACAGTGACCCGCAGTCATTAACCCCTGCGCTACAGCTACAAGGTAATGAAAACAACACTTAGGTTTAGCTCACACACACATACACACACACTGATTAATGACACACTTCCTGAGGGAGAAAGAGAGAGAGAGAGAAAAAGAGAAAGAGAGAGGTTGAACCCTTCTGCAATCTTGGGTCTGACTCAAAGCTACATCATCCCTCAAAAGTCTGACAGACTGAAATTGTAAAATGGCAAGCAGAAGCTAAATTAACGGATATCTAGTATTATTTATCTTTGGTGTTACATTGTGTTGTTTACATTGAGGTTGTAGTGTAAAGTAAATATACAGAATCTGAAACAGAGAGATTATTAGTATCAATGTGGATCTGTTCTCACATGCCAGAAAGTGGATTCACGGTCAATGAGCCTTGCTTCTATTGATGTTTGAACATGACCTAGTTCAATTGTTGGCTGTCATTTTAAGGGTGACATTACAACCGATAAGGGACACTGATTGGAAATGTCTGTAAACAATTTTACAATTTTCAATGTTTAAAAAAATGAAAATATTAACATAATATTTTTTAGCACAGTTTAACTGTTCAAGTGTTTCCTGAAAACATCATTCTAAGGAACAACGCAAAGTTGTGTGGTTGGAACTACAGGTGTAGAGCTGTGGCTGGAAGCATCGTTTCTTTTTATAATGAAATGTATACTTACATTCTTCATGATTCTGAGCAAGGTAAGCTAGCAGCAAAATGTGCATTCTATACCCACCACTTTGAATATATGCTAAATTAATTTTAAACCTTTAAGTCTGTCAAGAAAGAGGAATTGTTGTTTTTATTCTAAGTATGTTTGCACCTGACCATTCATGCCTTAGGACCCAGTAAATCCCTGTGTGGAATGACGTATGAAGAAGATTTAATGAAATAAATATTGTGAAATAAAAAAAGACCAAAATACGATAACAAATATAGTTTTCAGAAGTAATGTAGATTGTTTAATTTTAAATCGATCTGAACAGATTATATAGAAGATGGTATTAATTTACCACATACATATCATCATCAACTATATTGTTAAACCAATGTGGTTTAAATGACAGATGTGCCACAAATTACCCATACTTTCAGAAGTAGCTAGTTAGTTTTTCAATCAATACATTGTCAATCAAGGCTTTGTCAATGTTTGGGAAATGCACTCCTGCCTTTGGTTTACTATATAACAATTAATATAATACTCTACTTATAATATTATTTTACATTGCATAATTGCATTAAAAAACATTGAAACAGTAGGGACTCAAAGTGTTCTTCATAATTCTTCAACCAAGTTTCAAACTTAATATCTTAAGGCAAAGATCATTTCTCTATTATCACACGAGATATATCTTTCACACCCCTAATCCATAAATTTGAGTACGAATAGCTATCAGCTCAGTGATGTTATGTTTAGGGGTGGGGCCTTAAGATTGTTTTTTATAATCGTACGTTCTTGTATGAATTATATATACAAAAGTCATGCAAGTTGGTACCTCCTAAAATAAAGTTGAATGCACTTAAAACACCATTAAATAAATCAAAGTAGCTTTACTGTTAATAAATGTTTATAAAGATCTTCGGATGGAAAAAAAGATTTGCAAGACGAAACAAATACAATTTTGAGCTGGAAACCAAAATAAGCATGTTATCACAGTTTACGCATGATATGATTTAATGGCTCATTTAAAAGTCCCTGTGGAAGAAAATAGTTTGAAATCCTACCCAAAACTTTTCCCTGTACCTGGTATTTGACAATTCTAATGTAAAGAAAAGAAGTTGGTGACTCGTGTTAGCAAATAAACCATAGCGTGCCAATCATAGGATACGCACCCTACTAGGACATCGCACCAGCCAGCAATCCACACCAAGTAGCGCAAACAGAGCACGTCCAAGAAACGCGGCAATAAGCAAAACAAGACAAAGCCGCAAAAAATCTCACTTTCACAGCAAACACCTTTTTCCTGCTCCTCTGGGAGCAGCAGACAGGGCCAGAGCAATTAACAAGCAAACAAGAGATTTAACAGAATGAAAACAAACACAAGCATAACACAAGGTGTATTAGTATTCCAGACAAAAATATAAACAGACCGAAAAGTCCAAAATGTTAAGCTTGAATAGAATTCATAATGGTCACAATGCTTTAGGTTTGGTGTTAAACATTATTTACAAGGTTATAGTGCTTTGTGGTTTGCTTGTAATGACTAAAGTGACTCTTCACAGATGTGAGCCTATTGTTTACCAGAACATAATCAAGAGATAAATCTTCAGGAAGCCTACCCTAGAAGTAGCCTAATGCTGAAATCTATTGAGACTTTTGAATACTGTCTCTATTACAAACAGACACAAAAGCGGGACATTCATCTACTGTCTCCATAATAAAAGACACCAGATGCAAAAGTGCCAGTCAAAACTTTCAACCAAGAGGCTGTCACATTCTTTCCACTGTATTCCTATCCATCCCCATCCAGTAAAGTGTCTGTAGATAAGAGCTATTTCAACCACTTAAGGAAATAATTTTGTTCCTTCTGGGATATTGAAATGTCCACACTTTGGTCATTGAGACTAAGAAAATAAAACACTGCTGAGACTAAGTCTTATCGAACATTCATTTAGAATACATAACCCCACTGCACAGTCTGGGCCACTCAGAGACCTAATGTAAATTATTGCTCCCCTGGTATTAATAAAAGCTCAGAGATATTAAAGCCTGCTTTGTGCATTATGGAGCATTGCGGCCAACCCAAGACAAAAACAGTTGTTGAAAGCTGAGGGTCAGAGCAGGAAAAGAGTTTTTTTCCACCGTATTTTTCTACACAAGTAAAAGAGCCCTGTTAAGGGGATGACAAGTCATGTGCGAAACAAGGGAATGAAATGACATCGGCGTTTCAAACAAGCCCAGGGGGAGAACGACAAAACGGATAAAGCAAAGAAAAAGACAGCGGGTAAACACACAACCTCTTCACTGACGCTTAATAGAGCATCTTCTTCCATTTCCGTCCACTAAGAAGGAGCATGCCGTCGTTAGCTTCAGCTCAGGGGGGCACTGTAGGAGTTTTAGCCCAAACAAACCACGTCTAATTGGGCTGTGTCTCTGTGGCTGGCCTGTTTTTTCCTGAATAAACACTTGTTTCTTGAGCACAAGGGTGAAAAAGTAAGTATGCCGCCGAGGAGAGTTCCCAGAGCATAAGCGTTCTGTACTCTGATACTGTGCTGTTAACACACTTACAAACAAACTCACACATGAGCGTAGGCTTAGTTGCCTCAATCAATTTGGATTTAAGGGGAAAACAGGGTACTAACTTTAAGCTATTAAGAGATAAACGTATTCAGCAACTTGTTTATCCTTTACAAAAGAATAAAAAAGCAATGGGACAGTATGCATAGAAGTATTTATCTCACCAACATGGTTGTTTTTTTCTGTATAACACTGCCTGTGTTGTTACATTTACAGTTTAGGTTAATAATAGGTAATAGGTAAATTCCTCACCATTTCCTCACCTTACCTTAAAATACTGCTAATGAAGAAACACTGTGGCCCTGGAAACTCTTTACTTTTCTAGAGAGTTGTTAAAAAAAAGTTGTTCAAAATCTTTAATTTGTAAAAACAAAAACTATTAGTGTGATAGCAACGCTTTAAAAACAATATTTAAGGTGGCATAATTTAAAATGTCTTAATAAATTGGCATAAAAGTGTTTACTCTTAAGAGCTTTGGTTGAAGTATTAAGTATAAAGTATTAGTCTTTGTTATTTACAATATGTTAGCACATGCAGATCGTGGGCTGAATTTAATATGTTCAATTTGATTAATAAATAGAGAACAACAAAAAAAGTGTAAATTAGGACAGATATTTGGCCGATTCATACGGTGCATGCTTCACGCTTAAAAACTAAATTTACATTCTTAGTTATATTTAGACAAAAATATATATCCACCCCCACTACTACCCCATCTAAATTTATTACATAAATAATACCTACATAATATATAAATACATATTTATTTATTAATAATACAAAGCAGCAGAACAAATTAAGAGAATATTTAATAAATAGATTTTGTATTTTTCGAATTTACTAAATACTTAAATCGTAAATAATAAAGTTTCCCTCTGTCATCTAATGACAACATATTCCCAAATTCCAAATAAAATTTTGCATTTACGTGCCGAGAATTAAAGTGGGAAAAACTGGTCAGAATAAAAAATATACAATGAATGCACATCTTGAATATGAACAAGTATATATTCATGTAAAACAACTCAACACTAATGTTTTATCATGTATTTTAGAATTAGTACAAGAATGATAAATGATGGAATATACATTTGCATATATACATTTGGTAGACGCTTTTATCCAAAGTGAATGACATGGCACTAAGTATATTTTTACATATATTTTTGAGTCCCTGGGATCGAACACGTGTCTCATTCTCTAACCACTGAGCTACAGGAATCATCATGAACCAATTTTTTATCATATTCATGCATCTACTTTTACATCACTCCTGACGTTTGATTTTGTTGAAGTTAATTATATTTGCAAACTTACAATTATAATATACATTGTTCTCTTAAATCCAGTTAGTCACCTTATATTAATAATTTGGTATGGCTAGAAATTTTTTCAGCTAGATAGCTTCACTCATTTGACTTCTTGAAATTACAGGCTTGGCATTTGAAAAATGTACACACATCCAAATAGCCATAAGACAGAGAGACACATCAAATTTGAGGTCAAATCATCCCACCAACTCGCTGCTATAAGAAAGAAGAAAATATGGCAGAACCTATAAATTACCTTTGTAAATATACGACAGTTTAAATGGACAAAATTGTGTGAGAAGTGCTGACTTTGCACCTAATGACAGACAGGACTATCTTACAGAAAAAGCAATAAGAGTTAGAGGGTGGTTAAGGTGACGTCTATGTGCCCTTATAGAAGTCATTCTTATCTGCCAACCTAGGGCGGAGCTTTGTAGTACCAGGGGATTGTGGGTAGTCCATCCAATGTCTGAATCAGCTTTATATGTTTGAAGGATGTGAGAGTGTATGTGTAGGAGTGTATGTGGAATATTTAAAAGTAAAACCTGTAGTTCATCGAAAATGGACTGGGTGATGAACTAGGATGCAGCTGCATTTTGGGGTAAAAATTCCCTCGTAACTCCTCCAAACTCCTGCTGCTGGCCCACCCTGGTTCCCCAGCACCAGACTCCCAACCGCTGAGATACTTCATCTCATGTGACAGCTGCACATTCCTCACTTTCTGTGACTCTCAACCAATCTGTCACCATATGGCCTTGTTCTCCACTCTCTGCTAATGCTCTAGAATTCAAAGCAGAACTTCTCGTATCCCGTACACACTGTTGCAGCCCTATTTTGCATGCGTGCCACTGCATGACCTATTTTTCAGCCGGAGCTTGATTCATCTGAAAGTGGGAGTAAATTTTTTTTATGGGAGAGAGAAATCTGTATGGAGCAAAATGGGACTGGTGATGGACACAGTGTGTGTGTGAATGAGCATTTTCGGCAATGTGGCCTCGGGATGCTGTGAATTCTGCAGCACGAATAGTATTGAGCACATAATGCAATGTTGGGTGGAGTCCTGAAGGAACCGGTTTGCGGTGTAGGTTCAACTGTTGAATAAATAATCGGAATAAAAGGGGGATAGAAATTAAGAGAGAACAAGAAAAAAACAAAAATAGAGTGTTGAGTCAAGGAGAGGAACCCTACAGCCCTGCTAAAGAGATGCACCATGCTAACACAACAGATAAAGCAATAAAAATTCAACCCGTGGAGACGCAGCAGACACATCTCAGTGTGACTGAATTCCGCATGTGTGTGAGTGAGACGGGCTGTGACTAAGTGTTCTGAGAGGGTCTCTGTGGGTCGGGTCTCTAAATGCGTAATGGGGATTGTTTGAGAACGGGGTTTAATCAAGCATACAGAAATCCAAAACAAAACAAGTCTCATTTATTAAATATAAAGAATTTGAAGTATTTACTGACTTGATTTTTCATTGTGCAAGTTTTACCATCTGGAAAATACATTTTGCAAGCAAAATAGGTTTGTGAAATATAGAAGGGAGTTAAGGGTTAGTTTTTTGTTTTTTAATGGTGGAGTTCACCGGCATCTGAGATTTCTTTTAAATAATTTAATAATAATAAAAAAATTATAACTTTTTTATTGATAATACACCAATCCTAATTTGTTTTGTTTAGAATAATTTATGCTGCTGGATTATGAAATGCTTCATTATATATTTTAAGGTACAGAAAATATATTTATTATTTATTATTTGTAAATATTATTTTATATATAATATTAATATATATATATATATATATATATATATATATATATATATATATTAAAAAATATATATTTCCATTTTTTTTAAACCGTAGATACGCAATACAAAACCAACATTCTGATTCGCTGAATCGTGTGTGAGTGACACAAACAACCAGCACTATGCTTTAAGCAATACTAGCAGACAGCCATTTAAAAACTAACCTTGTTTCCAGCGGGACGCTGCTGTTAAGAGCCCAGCTGTCCTGGAGCTGGACGGATTCAGGTGTGGACGGTCCATCCGCAGGAGCTGCAGCGGGTGCGTGGCTATGCGGGTTCCTGCGGCTGGCCTGAGTGCTTCGGTTGAGGGAATTAGCAGAAGACTGGTGATGATTGTGTGGTGGGGGCAGAGGAGGTCGAAGCGAGGACTGACTGTGATGACTGGATGCACCTAAAGGTAAAAGAAAACATAACAAATGTAAGATATTGTATGTTAAATTGTTTGTAAAAACACAACATCAAAATCATATGGTCTAGGTTACTTTAATTCAAAGCAACTCTCATCTGCTTAGAAATTGTTTAAAAAAGGCTATAGATTTGAGTACTGAGAGCTGAAAAGCTAGACAATTTAAAACGAAAGAAGGATTGATTATAGATAATAAGATCTAAACAGACCCAAAAGAAAGTTGTTTAACAAATCCAGTGCTAGGAGAAGAAATAAAGCATCTTTGATCTTTTTCATTACCAAAATATGAAAAACTGAAACAAAGCAAACAATTAAGTTTAGTTAAATATTGTACATTCTTCTAGCTCAATGTTAAAGTTAAACATTTATTTAACATTTACTTTCAATACAATAAAATACATAATTGAAAAGAGACTTAAACATAATTGTATTTACTGCACGAAAACATAAATAATATTTTAGACAAGAGATCAATATAATCAACATAATTAAAAAAACACATGTTTAAAATCAATAATCTCTGAATGCATCCTTTTGTTGCATTAGCACTAAGGAAAATGAATCATAATTAAGAAAAATTCAATGAGAACGTTATTAATTTTATTTTAATGTAATGTTTAAGTTGGTCAGTGTTCACTAAATTTGCTTACAACAGATGGATTTTTATAATACAATGCTTTTTAAGATCTCAGTTTATTAGTAACAAAAACATACAAGGATATCCGCGAATTCATAAATATAGAAATAAAAATGTGTCTCCCTACGTCAACACCTAAAAGGATAAGTCATGTTTGGTGTGACATATGTACCCGTAAAAAATTAAATTATCCGTGCCGACTGCTTAAAACGCCAGGGTTTGTTGTTGTATGTTCCACCTTTATTTGTTTATTTCAACAGAACCGTTGGCCTTGCAAAGCTTACACAGCTTAAATGATAATACACGCTTGACACCATCCTCCACACCTCTCGACATTGCCCCATAAGGTCAAACGGAAGAAAATATTTCCAGGGCCCAGTAAAAAGAAGAGGGAAACAAGGGATTCAAAGTGCCTTTGTGTCCCTTAAGAAGAGGTTCCGAGATGAAAGAGGATTTCAGACAGATGGGAGATCGGCTACGGTCTGAAGGCCAGGGCTATGTAATCTCTCTACATGCAGTGTGTCAGAGAGCTCTAAAAACGGAGTGCAACAAACCTCAGCCGGGCACAAAGCCCTGCTCTTTCAGCTTACAGCGCCAGAGGAACTCTGGAGGAACTCTCCTGCTTTAACAATGGTGCTCAAAACACTGGATTATCACCCAATGACATGCCCATCAAAGCCGACCCGGCCACTTTCCCCATTTTCATACAGAAAAGCAAGAAGAAACTTGTGCTTTTAACATGTTTAATGTGCTGCCACGGCCGAGGCGTCCCTCTTTGTTTTTTTCAAGGTGACCTGGCACATCTGCTGAAAATTGATGCGACAGGCGCAGAAGAAGGAGGCTCTGAATGGGCTGGTGTGACAGTGGCCTTCAATGGAGAAAAGCTTTTGTGGGATTGTGTTCACATGTGAGAACAGCGCACCGGGGGCCTCAGTGTGAAGTGCTGGAATCGGAGAGGGACAATGGGCTGCTCCTGTGCCTCAATTATACAGAATGAGGAGATTGCGGCGCACAGCCGGGAAGGGGGCTAAAGTCAGTACAGTAATGCTGAGATTACAAAAGGCTACAGTTATTATTGCCCAGTTAAGTGGGAGAGCTTAAATACAAAATCTTTAACTGTAACATGTGTATCTCTTGCCGGAGCAAGAGGCGGAAAGCGGGAGGTCGCTTGTGAAAAAGATATCGATTGTTGTACGGGAGGTGTTGGAATGTGTCGGAATTTGCTGTCTTGAACTTACTGTCAAAAATGTTGTGGCAATTGGATTAAAAAATATAAGACACAAAAACAGGATGAATTTTAGAAAAAAAAATGTATTTTGGTTTGAAAACTTCTAAAATGACTTAAAATATACATTAGAAGCCAGGAAGCTAGTGATCAAACTCACATGGGATAGTCCCAACATGAGGTATGAATTGAAGGCATTTTAAATTATAAATGGTAGGATAAGATATAAAGGAGACTGTGGAATAGCCTCTTCATTTTATGAAAGCAGAAGAGAATTTTTCGTTAATCCCTTAAAAACTCTAAAATAAACAATTTTTTAAATTTAAAAAAATTTCTCTACCGAAACATTTGGATAAAAGCAGGTAAGGTCTTTTTGACCTTAATCCCGTTTATAAATTGTGTGTGTAATGCAGTACCGATGATAATACTTTATGAACCAAAAAGATTAATTGTATGCAAAGAAATAAACCAGCAATTTTAATATTAAGCACTCCCGCTCCCTCGCGGAAATTTCCCTTTTACAACACGATCCTCAAAATACTCGATTTATTGAGACCGAAACAGTGAAGCTATTCTGTCCTTTGCCACTGCCATTCTTTTCCTTCCCACCATCACTCTCTCTTTTCACAAGGTTGTGTTTCTTTTTCTCCAAGCTTTCCGTTCTTTACCATTTAGCAGTGTTTATGAATAATTGAGTTTTGATTCAGTGAGCGAGCAGCGGAGGCAGACAAAATTGTCGACAAGCAAGAGAAGAAAAGCTACACTATACAGCCCGAGAAAAGGCCTGTTTGGATGCCTCTAACACTTCCCGCTCTGCCTGACGGTCTTTATCATTCTCTGAAAACAAAAGAGACACATTAACATTTAAAGTACATCAATGAAAAGCTGAAGATGGAAAATATAATCTTCCTATTTCGCTACACAATAATTCGAATATGGAAATGAGGCCCAAAACATGTAATATAAAAGTTGCATTTCTTACCCAGCCCCCAAAGTTATACAGAAAAATATTATCATGCTAGTTTTAGTTATTTTAATCACAAAATTGTTAATCAGCAAATGTCATAATTTCCTGTCCCCACAAATTCACATTGCAACAATGAAACTACATTATAAAAAACAGACCAAAGTTCAGTCTTGCACGGGAGAAGAACAGCAGTATTGGTGCCAGCGGGTGTATGCGGGCGGAGGAACAGAGCAAGAGGGGTGTGACGCCAGCTTTCCGTGTTACTAGCGCATGGCAATAGTGAAATTACTGCAGCCAAGCTTCGCTAGGCTATAGGCCATGCCGTGACAGGGATTAAAATAAATTGCCCAACATGAGCGGTGGGAACGGTGGAAAAACAATAGGAGTAAAAGCATAAATGTCAATTTGGAATGATAAAAGACACAATCTAAATGTGGCAGGAGGAGCCTGGAGACAGAGCGGCTGTAATTGAGCTCCGCACTACAGAGTTGACTGTTTACAGAGAGAGAGAAAGAGAAGAGAGAGAGATATGAGGTGTCATGATTGGTGGGCAACCACCTTCTGTCTTTCATCTATCCACAGACTAATTCGCCATGCACCAACTGGGCTTTTTTCCTTGCTCGACAGATCTGGCTAGACAGTAGGTGACAGGCAACAATATTTCAGTTGCTTCAGAGAGTGGGTGTATGTGAACCTTGTCAACGACATGTTCACAGTGTCATTTGAAGGTATGAGCACAGCACATTTTAACAGGGATAGAAAAAACATCTATTGAAAAAAATATGGGCTACGTGATTTTTTTTATGACTTCAGTTATCACGCATAGTTAATTATAGATCATGGTTTGTTAGAAGTTTTAAATAAGCATGTGGTGAAACCAATTTTGGGTGAAACGTTAATTGTAAATGATATGTATGTTACACTTGAATGTATTTTCTGTCTTTTAGGTCATGCTGTGTATATATTTAAACCAAAAATAATATAAATATGTGGCATAGTCTATTTCCAGCAGACTGTTTCATAATTTAGAACACCTGTTTATACAACAAATACAATATTAATATTTTAAATAAGACTTCACTATAAATTCTGGCAGGATCAGACACATTGAATTCCTTATAATAATCAATTTACACAACCTTAAATTCATGTGACAAGTTGAGACATTGTTTGGCCACCATTAGCAAATAAACTGCATACATTTGTATGGTGTCTAACATCACCCCTTAAGAAAAAAATTCTCTCTCGGCTTGAAATTATTGCTCTGACATATCGGGCCAATATACATTTAGTAAAGAATAGAAACGGCTAAAAGTATTTTGGTGCTGGACAGTGGTTGACCTGGCTGTTTTATTATTATTTTTTCCTCTAGGGTTTCAGTTAATGTCTCCATGTATCCTGCTCTGCAGAATATCAAATACACAATACTAAAACGAGTTTTAAATAATGGAGATAATAACTGTAAATAAGGCATTTGTAAAATTATTTAACTTTAAAGTGTTAATACAGAGAGCTGTCCCAAATAGTCCAACACAACATTTGCTCAACCAATAAACTATACAATTGTTACGCAAATATCAGGTGAGAGGATTGTCTGAAAACCAGTTAGTAAACAATCACTTATTTTTTTACTTTGACTGTTTCTTTTCTTACAGCAGCATTGCTGAAATTAAATATTTGACCAGAAATGATTTTTGAGATATAAAATGAGGAAGTGAAACAGAGAAAGGGAGAGTCAATATTATAAACACATTTACTCATTTACTAAGGAAGCAAATACATCCTATTTTCATTACACATTCTATAAACTCATTTTCCACACATTCACAATTAAAAAGAGCATCACAATTACATCTCATTATATCTCACTTCGTTTATGTCTTTGTTTATATGTGATGTGTGAAAGACACAAATGATGCCACTTGACTCCTATTATAGAACGCTGATGGAAGCCTGTATCAAACATTCCAACACAACCCTGCGATTTCCTTGTTAACGTTTCTTTTTTCCACAGTCAAAACAATCCAGAAATAGTGAAAAGAACAGCACAGAAACTAGAAATGAATAATTTATTAGCTGCATTAGCAGGCTAAGAGGGAAGCTCTTTCAAGGAGCCGCACAGAGGTCTCAAAACTAGGTGAAAACAGAATGACTCGACAGGCAGAGGGATGACAGAGAGAAAGGACAGAGAGGAAAGTACGGAGAGGACACTCTGCTGAGAAGGGAGATCGAGGGAACAGCCGAGGGAGAGTGGAACGGAAAAAGAACGAACGAGTTGACAGGATGCACGTTCAGCTCTGGTTCCCGTGAAAGCCTCGCCTGCGCGGATGACACCTCTGAGACCGTCAGGCTTGAGAGCAACCCGTCTCACTGCAGCATGATCGCACACAAGCATGAGTGCAGAACAACATCAGTGCATACCAATGACTCTCCCTTCAGGGTAATGAGGTACATTGAGGCTGAGAGCATTACTGCCACTTCAGTCTTGCTCTCTGTGCTCAACTTCTCCGTCATAGTTGCTCTGATACTGGGTGCTCTAATCACTGACTTCCTAAAGCTTTAAGGTTAGACATTGCCTGGAGGCTTATTTTAAAAAAAATTTGACATGGCAGTGGTCTAATCAGTATTATTATGGTAAATATATTGGAAAGTGTTTTTTTGTATTTTTAAAATACACTTGTTTTTTTTAAACATTATGTTCCTTTATTATATTACAGTTTAAATACAAATAATACAATTTATATTTCTCAAATAAATTAAATATTAATCACTAAAAATAATATTAATTTATTATCATTTTAGCTGTGTAATATTAATTATTAATAACCAAAATGTATATAAATGTTCACTGACACGGTTTGCTTGTATTGAAGGCCAGTGAACTTTCATAATTCATGTTTTTAGGTCTGATTGTGATATTTAAAAAATAATGCAATATTTCTGTATTATCACTGGTACATTGATACATGTCTGCAAAGGTTGGATATTCACAAAAGAATGAAACTGTCTGGTGCCTGTAATGAATCTTCATTATGAAAAACTACTGAGCATTAAAGGCAAATATCTGCAAAATATCACAGACTATAAAAATAGTCCTGTAATTATACTTTCATAGAATCATGACCTATTTCACAAAAATGCATTGGATACCATGTGATCAGGTTTTTTTTTTTTTTTAGTTTCCTTTTTCTAGATTTGCTTTGCTGATTGGTAAAAATACTATAGATGTATCAAAGTCATTTTATCAATTGAAATCATATATATAAAGCATATTTAAGTGTAAAGTGTACAAAGCTAGTTCATTTTCACTTAACATAAAAAGTCAAAGTACAGGAACAGGAACCGCCAATCTCTCTATGGAAATGCGTCTGTCTGCAAGGATTTGTGCATAGCACAAGAAATCTCCCATATGATTCTGTATGAAGTTTGATTATGTATTATAAGAAAAAAAGCCCAAAATCTCTACAAGATCCATGAAATTATACTGATGACAAACCTACTTGATTTTCATGCTAGAAATAAAAATGGGCCAGTTTAATCATCATGTGGCAAATAATTGCTTCAATCTCACACTATTTGATTAAAAACCCAGTTGTAACAATGGTTTGAATATGATTATAACATATTATTCTAAATAATTTGCCACATTTTTGCGGATATTTTCTCTGGGGGCAAGGACAGTAAACTATCTATTATATTGTAAAAAAACAAAAAGACTAGCGCAGGTTAATAATATGAGAAATGAATCTTAAACACTTAAATACCTTTTATTTCATGCAATGTTTTAAGTTGTAGGTCTCGTCTAATAAATGTCAAGTCTAGTAAGCTTTAGAAATGTTGTATATACAAATACAACTTATGATAATAACTAATACTTATTGAATGATTGATATTGTTTTATTTTGTCCCAATCCAATTACACTGGATGAACAAACAATACACAAAACCTATGTTGGTACACTAAAGTTAATTCAAATAAATCCTTACTGCATATACATAAAAAACCTTTGACTCATTAATCTTGATCCCCACTAACATGAAACATTTTATTTAGGTTAAATTAATTTAGAAAAGTGTTGTTTTATATCCCCATAATGACATAGTAAATAACATAATCTTAATTTACAAATTTAAAATTAATTTTAATTGTGTGAAGCAAAAACGTTCACTTTTAATTTAGTAAGAAATGTGCTTTAATAAAGTCAAAGCGAAGCTTTTGTCTTTCTGTTCCAGACAGAGAAGGGCATAACTGCTGTATTCACCTAAATTCTTACTTTATATTTAAATATAGGAATAAAAAACAATAAATAAATCTATTCTTAGATAATTATAAAAGTCTGTTTTTGTAACATGAGAACAATAGCATATTTTAAATCAAAGAGAGTCTAGAAATCATAAGAACTCCTTAAAGTGCAACTACACAATCTGCAGTAAATGTGTGTAATGGTTTAAGAAAGAGAGAGCGATAGACAGAAAGAGAGGAAAACAAAGACCGAGCCCAAAACCGTTGGGTGAGGCCGATGGTGTCAGTGTAGAAGCGGTACAGTCGTCTCAGATTCCTTTCCCGTAAAAGACTTAATTCTCCATTTGAAAACAATACCCGCCCGTCACACAGCCAGACACCTGTGCCACCAGTGATACTTTTATGTGATGCATCTGACAATAAAATAGATGTCAGAACACTGCGGTTGTAAATATGAACCAGGTACTGTAATATTTAAGTTCTGTTCTGTTGTTTGTACACAAAAGGGAAAAAATGCAAGAGTAAATGTAAAAGCAAACCCACTTATAGCTTGCATTTAAATTAAGTACTTGCAACAAGGATAAGTAGGGATTTCCTACATAAATCACAGGAAGATTCTAAAATACAAATGCAAATATGCAAATGCATTTTCAGGTAACAATATTACAATTGATCATTTTAATTGAGTAATTATTTTTGTACAAAATATCATTTCGCTATAGTTTATATACTTCACCCAGTGTATAATCGGGGCCCTAAAACAAATCCAGTTTAGAATCAAGGCAGCGCACTAAATAGACATGGAGAAAACAAATAAACTACAAAAAATGATAAATATACGGCACTGTATGCTTTTTCTATATCTGCTAAATACGGAAATGTATTTTTATTTAACACCATTAAAACATTCTCTCAGTGAAAATTGAGGATAACAGTTTTGTTAAAAATACTGCACAAAAGTGAGATAGCAAAGCTTTGATGTTTGTAATTCTCTAGTTCAGGGGTCTCTAGCTCCAGTCAAAGTGACCAGTCTAGATCCTTACAATCTAACAGAAAAACGAAGCCTATTTTGTTCTAAAGAAAATACATGAATCATATAAAGCGTGTCACTGGAGTAAAAATATAAAGCAGTAATAATTTGTTTTGCATATAAACTATATTAAAATTTATACAACCAAGGCAAAAAAGAAAAATGTTAAATTATAATATTATCCAATATTATCCTGTATAATTGATATTTGCCAGGAACCACGATTAATATCTTCCCAAATTAAATGTTTGTGTTAACGTAATGTATATCTGATGACATTAATAAACATTTATAAAATTAAAATTATTGTGAAATTTAAATAAATACATGTAAAATGTTCTATTTACTACATATCTGCATGTGTATGTGTTTATATATACAAAATTAATATGCATGGTACACAGAAATACAATAGTCAACTGAAACTTTTATTTAGATGTGTTTCATGGTAAATAATTGTTTAACATCCCTGATTTTTACACTAATTAACCACATCTACTATCGGTCTAATATCTAGGATACAAGGAAGGGCAACCATATTTATATGTTCGAGTTATATGGAGGGAAGGGTTGAGAATTTATGATAGGGACGTGGTTATGATGGAGAAAGCAGTGGTGCAGTAATATGCTCTTACCAGTGGAGGGGGGGTGTGCACGGAGCAGGTAGGAATTGGGAGTGAACTCATCATCAGGAGGGGGATCCAGTGTAACATGGGAAGAACCGCTGTCCAAAAGGGGCATCTGACACTCCCTGATGGAGGTGGCAGTCTGTTGCAAGGGGGCGAAGGGGGGAGGAGGGGCTGGGGGAAGCAGGTTGGATGAAGGCGTGGGAGGGAGGGGGCGACCTAAAGGACAAGCACACACAAGTACCACAAACAAACACACACACACAAGTCGAAAATATTGGTTACTTCATTGAGTGGAAATGTTAATGGAATTCCATGAAAATAAAATGAATAACAGCCTTTTGTTCTTTCATATTAAATATGAACCCAACAGAACAAGATACTAGCAGACATTAACCGTCTCGATTTCTAAATTCCGCGTGTTACCAAACATGCTTTCTTTCCGTTAGTGCTCAGTATTGTCAATTTCACCGCAAAATAAAGGTTGACATTATTCAAACAAACATAAGACACTCACACAACAGAGAACAATAATGGAAACTCAGAAACAAAAGGAACACACAGAAGGCTGATATACAGTATATCAAAGACACAGGCTTGTTAAAATGTAAAGCATTTGCTCGCCAGAAACCTTTAACTCTATAACCCATAGGCAGAAAACAGTACAGCTTTGATGTTCCTCATTAATTAATAAAAACGCAACATACAGAATAAAATATATTTAAGGTCTGCGTGCAAAACTAAATAAAGGTGCTTCAGAATGCTATAAAATAACCTTTTTTGTCTAAAAAATTTTAAGCACCTGAAGAACCTTTCTGTTTTACAGAAGGGACTTCCGATTATGATAAAGGTAAATAAAAACTGTGATTTAAATCTTTGACTGAATGTTTATTTGTGAAACTAAAAATGGTTCATCTTTGGCATTGCTATGAAGAACCATTTTATTACCGTTATATTTAAGAGTGCATGCTTCGCCATCCACACAGCTTTCAGTCACAAATGCAATTCTTTGTCAAAAACCTAAACTGGAATGGTCCTAACTGTGCAAAGAAACAAGACCATGCCGATAATAAAAAAAAAACATCAAGGAAGCATCAAATAACTGCATCAAAGTCTATTTTAAAAGAGACAAGCTTGAAAGCTGTTTTTATCTACGGAAAAGAACACAAGCTCTAACTGATAAACAAGTTTTGGATCACTCTAATCCAGCATATTTACAATGTTATTCTACCTGCTTAGTAAATTTCTATTGCAACAGTAAACAGAATTTCAAACAGAATTTTATTTTAAATATTTATAATAAAATGTTGGCAATTTGAAAAATTGTGATGCATTGAGAACATTTGCAAAGCGATACCACATGCATCAATCAGGGAGGATGATTTTGTCAATATTTCTCATCTTATTAAATGAAATAAAGAGGAATTATTGGGTCCATCCAATTCTTAGATTGCGAGGAGAGGAAGGAGAGTTCCACCTCCTTATCAAAGAGCTGTGTGATTATCCCCCAATATTTGAAGTTTATTTCGGGATGTCAGTACCTCATTTTGCTAGCGGGGCTGAAGCCACATATGAAAAAGAAGACCACCTATTTATGTGAATCAACTGATCCTGAAAAAATAATGGCATTTTGGTATGGATAAAGACAGATAGACTCACACACAGTAGAGCTTGTGTGTGAGTCAGGGCCTCAAATTTAAGCCTTAGCACGGACCTGGCCCCAATTGCCCTACCCCTGCCCTTATCAGAATTTTCAGTCTATGCTGGACTGAAGCCCTTTTACCTAACAATGTGTTATTTTCCCTCTTATTACACAGCATTTGCTACTGCTGTAGCCACTATATTCATTTAGTTTTAACGACAAACTATTCATATTTTGTTTAGTTGTATTATAAGGTTCATTAGAAAAGTCTTTGGAGTATTTTGTTAATACAAAGAAGTATTCTAGCGCGCATGTTTCAATTAAAAATCATGTTTACACTGTGGCAGTTATGCATATCTGACCAGATGAAAAATAAATTATAGGTATATCACAGTTACACCAAGCGCTTTGTAACCACATCCCGATCTGCTCCAAATATTGTGTGTCAAACATCAGTGGGGTGCAGACCGATCAGCACATATGTGCTTATGATTTGAAAACGTCTGTTCTCCTGTTACTTTCATATTATATGCGAATGTGCGCAATACCTGCATAAACACAAAATAACAATAACATACTTTAACATTCTGTGCGAGAGTGTGATTTTCATACCGTTCAAATAAGTCTATGACAAACATGTCAGTTCATCACAACATGTGAGCATGGCATGGTAAAAAAGGCCTGAGGTCTAGCCCTAAGAGCCTAAATTTGTCGGCGCAGGAAATGCAGAGCTCTAGGCTACAGCAGTTCTCAATCTTTTTTATGCCAAGACCCCCTCCTTTCAAAAAACCTATCAAAATGCTTGTCATTGATGCAAAATAAGCAACAAAAAAAACTACCCTGATCAAATTTTTTTCCAAAGGGAGAAATATTCAGAGGCAGAGTGCAAACGTGATTGACATAACACAAGGTCTAATTTATCTTTCAACGTATGAAAATGTAAAATAAATTTTTTTTACTGAGTGCGATTACCTTAACTTCCTGCATCCAAATAGAAATGAGCCACAATGAGGCTAAAGATTCCCACATAAATAGATTTGGATGATTTAATTGGTTTGGCTCGGCCATAATTTACACATACACACACACTTCAGATATAATGAAATTACGATTTTACATTCTTTTTAGTTGAGTGTTGGAGAAAAGATGAAAATCTACATTGACACTTTCCTGTCCGCTAAAGATGGAGGGAGGGAAAGGGATGCCTGGTCAGACTGTGGGAAAGAGAGTGACAAATCACACTGTTACAATTGTAATTTATCACTCCCCACACTCACCCTCTCTTTTATCTGCCATGTACAAAGAGCAGACACCTGTTGCCAATCAGGAGAGATCAGCAATCACAAACAAGACCTGCGATCTTGTTGCTTCTCACTGTCATATTTGAGTGTCTGCATGTGTCTATGTTGGCAAGGCTTCTTTCTGGAGCGCAATGTTTTGGTCCGCTTCAGGACTGATCCTCTCAGGCAAATACAGCAGAACTCCTGCACAATCCCTCTTTCAATCCGTCTCACTCATTCTCCATTATACCCCTCACAATTGCCATCTCTTTCTTCTCATCCATCTCCACTGCTAAACTCTCTCTGTCTTCCTCGCTCTTGATCCTCTTGGTTGGTGTCCTGCCGCGTCTGTGTTCACAGTATCTTGGTCAATGACATTTGCGAAGATTTATCATATCAGTGTCCGCCAACACAACAAACAAAAGAAAAGAGGGTCACAGGCACAGTGGGGGTGAGACAGCGAGTGCACGGCTGTGTCGCGTACACAACATGGGGGGAATCAAAAGTTATGCATCACCTGAGTGGCACATAAGGACCGCAAAATAAAACAAAGTTTCTTGCCAAGATTATTCAACTGTAACTTCAGAAAAAAACTATGTAGAAACACATTTGTGCTCCCTCTCTGGATTCATTTTGACTTTAAAACCCAACTAATGAAATGACCTATAACAAACATGCTAAACAGATTTGACACATATCAAGTGATCTGTCAGAACAATGGATCTAGTCCTAACCAATTAGAAAGAACATAATGACAGTTTCAGTCCGTAAAGCAGGAGACATACAAAAATACGTAAAAAAGATTGTTGCTTTCTCATTGCTGTCTACATGAATCTAAATCTGTCTATACAGTAGTAGCCAAAAGTGTCATCCATTTGAACAAATCTTATGTTGCATGATTCCACTACTAAAAAGTGTTTTATTCATTTTGAACAACACATTTCATATTTAGAGGATTTAATCTAACCTGAAGGGGGCATTAAAAGCAAAAATAAAAAATGACATTATCTAGTACTGTATTGAACATTTAAGGCCTACTGAGCAGTGAGCAAAACTTTAAACCACAGAAATCTAAAAACGGAAAGAGTAAAAAAATCTATGATTGACTGTCTGAATTTTAGTTATAGCAACCACACATGGAGTCACATTCCACTGGCAACTGTAGGATCACACCTGACTGGGTTTTGGCTGGACTGAATGATTTTTGGGTAACCTCTTCGTGAGTGCAGTAGTTCCCATGGTGACTGAGCACCTGTGGTTTGCAGATAAATCATAGAGAAATGGAGAGGGCCGCAGTACGTTCCCTTGATAACACCTGTAAGTGATAAGTTCAAAGACGTACAGCGTTTCAGCCTCCCAGATGCTTGTGTGGAGTTTTGTCTGGGGCTTATTATGGAGTCGTTAACTTGAAGAATATCTAGGGGAAAATGAAGTGGGAATGTAATTTGCATTGGGCTACAGAAAAACATCAAGAGCTGTGCAGGTGTATTTCTCTTTTATTCTCTAGGTTGGCATGAAACAGGTGTGGGAACTACCTTTTCATCTCTCCGTCTGCCTAAGCCCATCTGTGTTTTCTTTTCTCTCTGTCGCTCACTCTGTTTGCTTACGGTGCGTCTCCCATAAGCATCTTCATTTAAGTGTTGTGGGATGTGATGTGGCTCTCGACTGCCCAGTATCTGTTCTCTGTGCGAAAAATGTCGACCTTGAGCAACATCAGAGTAAGTGGTGTAAAAGCGTCTGACTACTCTTTGTTCTAACCTTACTTCAGTCAAATGCACATCCACAAAGAACATTTATCAAAGAATTAATTGCATTCTCATCAAATCATGAAAGTTGTTGAATACTTCAATGGTGTAACATTAATAACTGTCAACTTACTAAAAGTGACAAAAAAAACGAATGATTTTATCATTTGTTTCACGCACACCCACATTTGATGATTACATGGAATATGTTTTTGCATTTTCTATTTTAGCAATACAGAACAAGCGTGAATGACACACAAGCACACCAGGCCACATCCCTGACATTTCTTTGCTTCTTACATGATGCAACAGGATGTGATCGCTGGCGATAATGTGATATGACACTGGTGTCAGAGATTTGACCCTTTATTTTCAAAGCCCCAGGGGCGGTTTGTGGCATGGGAGAATGTCTCTATTTTAGAGAAAAGTGCAACAGTTTGTGGGCAAGTGGGAAATGACACAACAAGTCATTGGCTTACATGTCAACTGCCTTCTATGACAAGAGACACTCCACATGTCAAGTGATCTTTTACGTTGGTTGAAGGTCTGTAACGATCTATTTAGTTTATGTCTTAGGGTGTCGATATGAAAAGCAGTATAAACAAAATATATATCATATACATATCTGTCACTCTGTGTACATTTAAAAGCTTCTTTTTTTTTTACCATGTTGCGAATGTTACAGTTCTCCCTTCACACCAGATTCTAAAAAACCCAAAAGCACAATTAACCTCATGAGAAGAATCGTTTTAATGTGTCAACAATCAACAAAGGCTTCTCTGGTTGTTTTAACACTGAACACGCATTGAAGAGATAAAAAGTCAAAGGAACGGAACATTATGGACGAGACAGTGCTGGGGGGAGACGCACTTTGATGTTCATCTGGCTCTGCTTGCCATTGTTTTATCCTATTGCAATTTTATTGGCTGTTGTTCATTACTGCTCTATTGTTTGTACAAGCACACCTGAAAACTGGTCAATCAGATTGTAAACAGAAATGTATTGCAGCGCCTTTGACTTCTCAGAACATGTCCTTTAAGAGCACTCTACATCAGGGGCTTTTACTTCAGTCGCTTTTTTGTCTGACTAGTCACAGTTTTAAAACGTGAAAAAGAGACAAGCTTCTGTCAAAATTAATAGTTCGGCTTGCAAGTGTATTTCTCAGATTAAATTCTGTGAGTTATTAACTTGAATGGTAATATCACTGCTTATCAGTCAATCTGGACCAGTTTATCAAGAAAAAATAATCTGCTTGTCAACTGCTGAGTCTGCTATCATATAACATAAAGCACCACTTAAGACTTCTCTCCTATCCTCAGCATTCGGCTTTTCTTTGCGGGCATGAATAACTCTGTGCCGCAACTGCATCGACAATATTCCTGACTGATCTCGCACACACAACAAAAGTGTCCTACTTTTTTAACCTTTCCTCCATTTTTACTGTCTTAATCTAAAGCTTCCTCCCCTCTCCTCAATAAAAAATCCTCCCACCAATACGTCTTTCCATGTCTCGAATCTTTAAAACTCCTCGGCATTGCCAGGGATCAAAGACGAGTGAGCTCATCGAATGAGAGTGTGCCTCTTCACATGACAACACTCGGCTTAACCAATCGGCTTGCAGCTCTGTTCTTACTTCGATCTGTCTGTCTGATTCACTTGCATAACAAAACCCGATTTTTGAAGTCTCTCCTCTCTTGTCTCAAATATTAACAAGGACATTTAGTTTTTATGCCGGGCGGTTTATTTTCGGCACGTCATATTCGGTAAGGCATTCCTAATCCGTAAACAAGGATTACTAAATTTAACAGAAGCCTTTGAAGTTGGAATACATTATTCGTTCACAGACACACCATATTGCAACAGAGTTCTTCCATAGCAGGTCTGAGCGGTAATGAGTTTATGTTTCAATTGCTACGTAGGATGAGATTATCAGTGACCTCACATCTTCGTTCCTCTTTGTCTCAACAAAAGTAGAATATTGCGATGATCATTTATAACAAATTGAATACATCCAACGCACAGCATGTACACAAACTAATCAAGACACTGGCTTCACACTCAATGTAAAAATCCACACGTCACACAACTCTCTGTGCAGTCATAACTGAAGAAACAAGTGCTGTCTAAGTGATGAATTATTGAAATAAACTGTGCCTAATCTAATGGAGATCAGGGTTGTTCAAGCACGGGAGCTTGGAGGCAGATGTCAGTCAGTGCTGACATGTGTGACAGCTGTGTGTGTCAGTGTCCAGAGGCACAGAGAGGGACCCAAGGGAACAACTGTCTTAGGTCATTAGTGAGGAAAGGGGCAGCGGGCAGGTCGGCCAGACCTGTACTTGGCAGGCTGTGACGGTTGACACGCGGGCTGGGCTAACCCGGAGTCCAGTGGCAAGAAACGCTGCACTGAGGCAAACTCGGCAATGCTTTGCATCATCACACCCCGAGGAGACAGGCAGCCGGCTGTTGTTCAGCACAGCTCCCCCTATAGAGTATTAGAGCGGGGAGTGATGCAACTTCTGTACAGCTAGGGATCTATCACAAACACACACATTCACACGCTTGTTTAAACATAAACCAGAAAAACAAACAAATCGTGAACACTTTAGAAGCACATGTATTTGGTACAGGTGACTGTTCAACAGCATGGAAACATCCAACGCACAATTGAGTGTTTAAATACAAAAACATAAATTCCATTTCTGTTTGGAGAAGTCTTCAGTGAATGCTCAAGAAACCCTGCAGAATCTAAAAAAGCACATGAGTATGCTTTAGAATATAAATGAAAAGTGGTTTATAAACATTAATATTTTGAAGAATAAGGAATGATTTTTTTTTTGGATGAAGAAAATCTTTTTATGCAAGATTGAAATGTTGTACATTAGCATGATAAAACCTACAAAACCAGCCCTCTATGCTCTTCATAAGGCTTTATGCTTTCGGACGAGAGACGTTGGGAGAGAAAGAACGAGAACATTTCTGTAATTAACATAAAGAGCAGACTGAGGATTTAACAGAAAAGAACTAATTCCATATGACCTACTTATTCAAAAGACATTTCCCGACTTCCTCTAGATAAAGCTATAATGTCAAACTAGTGACGCAAACAAGTGTGACAACATAATTCTATTCCTCCATGCATATTTCTCAACCACATAAAAACATAAACAACTCAGCGTGAGGCGAGACCACGGCAGACGGACTAAACTTAGTCCAGACTAAACTCCTGTCTATTAGCGATGATGGAGTGGACCTTTGAGACACAGGCCATTAGGCTGGAGGATTGTGTGCGGAAAATGGGCACCATCTCTCATGCACTTCCTCTTCGACAGCCCTAGTGATGATGCTGAAGTAGGGGCAGGAGTGAGGGAGGCAGGGATGAGTGGAAGATGAGAGTTTGAGAGAGGGATGAAGGAAAAAAAGGGACGACTGAGGTTGGTGGACCACAGCAGCAGGAGAGGGAGTGTTTCCTAATCTCTAAGCTTGCCCGTTATATGTGTTCATACTGAAAAGTAGGCCACAGAGGAGAGGAATTGGATGACGAGGGGGCGCAAAGGTAACTGCTCTTCGACTCTTCATAAATCATTACTTATTCTTCGCCATTAAAGGCGACTGTAAGGTAGCACAATGCCAAAGATAATTTAAGTTGTTGATGCTATGATGGTATGGTAGATTCTGGTATTATTAATATATACGTTTCAAAAGGCAAAAAATGAATGGATCAAAATTCAAACTTGATCGGCAATTACATCATCACAGATGCAAAGTTTGATTGCAATCAAGATGCCACGAGTCCAAACTTTACATATGGGCGTGTCTTCTGACATAATCAAAACTCAGATGGGTATAAATTATCAATGCCATGCTTCCCGCCCTCATCAGACACCCATCATTACATTTAACACGAACTACGCCTGCGTAAAGAAAAAATACAGCGGTAATATGGACGCAATGATTATTCATAAGGCACGTTGATTATTATAAATATTCATACATATTCATACATAACACACACATGTGCAGAATATAATTAAACGAATTAACCTTCAGCGCCGTTTACGCATTAACGCACAGGACTCCAACACGTATGACTAACCGTTGATTTTTCCCGCCCTGTTTTAAAAATGTCTGTATTAACTATGTATGAAATAATTGTTTATATTTGTATTAAAACCGTCCACGACACCAAACACATTAACAGACGGCGCGTGCGCTCCTCCGTATGAACTTCGGTCGCCTCAGAATAAAGAGAACGCTTTTTAAATGTTACTCCTACCTTTCCTTTTCTCCATACTTCGTCCTCTCGCGCTCTCATTCAGTCATACTTCCAGCATGGCAGCCGTTAGGATTACAAGTGTTCTTGCGGGCGCGAGCGCTTTCTCCTCACCGGCGCGAATTTTGAATTTCCGTTAGGTTCGTGTCGCTGTACGTTAGTCCGTTGGCGGGCTGTGTGTGAGGTGTCAGGCGAGCGGCTCGTCTGCTGAGGAGAGACGCGCGGCGGATCACTGAGACGCGGGAGGACGAGACGGCGAGTGAGCGAGCGATAGGTTGGTGAGGTGAGCTCATAGTGTGTGTGTAACAGTCACTAAGCTGATTTGAATCAGGGCTCCTCCTGCTCCCCCTCATGCCCGTTTCTTTCTCTTAAAAACCAACCTCGGGTCTCGCGTCCCGATGTCGCGGCTCTGTGGCCATCCGAGCCCGGGGAGAGCAAAAGTCATTGTATCGGTTACGCAGTGTTGTTTTATCGATGTTTTGACACTGACACCGTTTCCAGAGATCGATATTCATTAATCAGGTGCTGAGAGCTTATATTTAATACTCCTGCTGCCTTAAAGTGAGAATAATAGAGCATTTAGTGCATGCAAATGCTGTAAAAGATGTTATTAGTATTGGCAAGAATATGTGGATGAAGTGTAATACGGGAAGACATGTAACGAATGATCTCACCCTGTTTTCCTCCATTTACGAGTCATAAATCTCAATAACTGTCATAATGCACTCAGTGGTTTGACAAGGGAGCTGCTACTGTGTGTTTTACTTTAACATACACATACATTAAGACTTGGAAGTATGAAGAACCATAACAGTTGTTGTCACACTCTGACGTGTAGGTACAGTTTTTGGGGCCTGATAGGGTCCTCAAAGTTTTGTCAAGAAAGCGCTTCTACACTTATGTCATTGAATATTATGATATTTAAGGTTTAATGTGTATGTTAGGCAATAATATGGAGCGCAAACTATTACCCTTGCATCACCTCCAGCACTGCCAGGTGGTGTCTCTTGCCTCCTAGGCAATTTTAAAGGCACACCCTCACTTTTAGAAACAGTGGCTGCAAAACACAGAAGTGATCTCATTAGAGCTTAATTCAGAGACAAACTGTCTTGCCCAAAACTGACGTTCTGTTGGCGTTGGGATCTATTTGCCGTAGCCGTGCCGTGCCTCGACTGCTTCTAAGAACCTTCGTATTGTGCGGTGAGACACTACAAAGCAGCCGGCTCTTCCCACGCGTGGGCATCCGTCCTCATTACCCCAGCACGGGCCCCGCTGCCAGCACTCACAAAGAAGCCAACCGCCCAGAGACAACGCAACTACTGCTGCTCTAGCACACTGACAAACAACAGAAAGATGGAGGAAGAGAACAATAGAAGGAAAGATTTGTACGTGCACATATTTAAAAGAGCAAGAGAAGAGGGCAAGCTCATCTCTTTGTATGCGCAACCACCACAAAACCACTTAAGAATCTAAAGGAAAATGTGTAGGCATCGCAATGGCATGAAGCCCAAAGAAAATGGTGGGACAACGCCATTTGAAGCTGTGAATGTGTATGTTTCTATGTATTGTTTTGGAGGCAGGCCCATCCTATCAATCTTGAACACAGGGGAAATGGAGAGCTGTTGATGAATACCGCGCAATAATGCGTCCATTGTCCTGTAAACAACTACTTTGTTCAATGGTGTTGTTCAGTTTAGGACAAAATGAGACTTCCTCTGTTTTGCTAATAAGGGAAAAGGTATTGATTATAGACATGCACCCAAAGAAATAGAGCTTGAAAATACTTAAGTCTCCTCGGTGGTCTTGTTTCGCTGAGATGTGTGCGCATTGACTTTCAAAGCTCCCGGGTCTCCATTAGGGGGTGAGAAAGTTTGCTTCAACTTCAGAACTACACACAGAAAAACTGTAATAAACGTACTAAAAGGAATGCACACACAAGTATTCTCTCAAATAAGCAGCATTTTTAGTATTATTATTATTATTATTATTATTATTTTTAGTATCTGTCCCATAAAAGCCACAAACAAAACAAATAAACACTTTAAAGGGATAGTCACCAGGAAAAAAACTGTCATTTAATTATTGTCCAAAAAAAAATCATTTAATTATTATCACCATTTTAATGTCAGAGTTTTTCTGTTTAATACCAAAGAAGATATTTTGAAGAATGTTGGGAACTGAACATTGACAGTACCCATCTACTCATATTACAGAGGAAGAAAACCAATGAAAAAGGCTACCACTGTTGTCTGGTTACAGATGTTCCCCAAAATATATTCTTTTGTTTTCTACAAATGAAAGTAAGTCAAATTAAAAATGACAAGGTGAATTAATGGCAGAATTAAAAATTTTTGTTAACTATCCTTTTAAGCATAGCAAAAGAACAAAACAGATCACACTGTCGACATCAGTTTAAAATGACATCACAGCCGACAGACGAATGAATAGACGAACAACTGTCCATCACCGTCATCTATTATTGATGTCTGGATGCATTTCTCTCACTGTTTAACAATAGCTACAAACCAGAAGTACATTTCATTTCCACAATGCTTTTACACAGAAACCAAATGATTCAAGTTATTTATCATCCACATTTCCGTGCAATTGTGTGTTCATTTTGACTATAAGAGGCTTTTAAAGTCAGTTAGACTTCGGTCTGCAGAACAAGTTTGTCCTCAAGTCGTACAAGAAAGTCACAGATTGATCTAATGCGGCGTGGGCAGAATCTTCAGAGTGGAACCAGAACATTAAGCACACTAATGAGCCGCTCAGGTGTATCAAGCTGACCAGAATGTTGAGGAAGATCAGTCTTCATTCTGCCCACGCCGCTATCCTTTCTAATAACCTGCTGTCTGTCTGAGAATGCAACGTGGAAACCGAGGGGAAGAAACCCATTTTTGACCTCTTAAATGAAAAGTCTGATAATGGTCATCAATTAGTTCTCCTCAATACCTGGCATATCCGATGACTCCGGGTAGAGGTCGACTAAAATTAAGCTAATTATTATAATATTACATGAAACATTAATGGACAGACCTCTGGTGGTACATTCATTGACCGGCCACAGAAGTCACTGACCCTTTTAGGGGTCTATGCCAATGTTGGACTGTGTAAGACATGCTTCATGACTAAAACAACACTTATGAAACTGCTTAGAAAGTTTATCATAAAGATATAGCTTATATCTGATATTCATATTTTTTGGTCATTTTGCTTTTGAAATAAAGATGGAACCTGGCAACTGATTTCCTCCTCATCCTGTATACCAGCCTATTGTACTATGTTGGGACCATACACATCTTCTCTCCATACTTCCCTCGTCTGAGGTGGCAGCATCATCTCCTTTGCTCTCCATCTTGAAGACATTCACATTCCAAAAGCAGTCACTGTCAAAATGGCATCAATACTCCATAGAAAGGCCTTTGAAAGCACCGCTGCCTCTATTACCTACTTTAATCGAAAGAGGCAAAGAAAAAACTGAGATGGAGAGGAAAAGGTGTCACCGGCTGGTTTGTTCGATGTGCGTTTCCCCAAAGGTTCGTCAATCTTGGTTTAAATTCCAATCTGCACTTTATTTAGGCCAAATTCTTTTTTTGCAGGCGAGATTTGTTTGTCTCTCTTTGGCTCAAAGTAATTTCTCCTTTTTGTCCTCCCCTGCCATGTCAAAACTCCCATGCTGGGAACCACTCCCCTATCAAAAATGGCACCAGAAAGCCTAATTTTTTTCCTAAATGGAATCTTTCCACACTGCTGGGCTTCAGATAAACAGATCCAATTTGGCCTCTTGCTGGTCGTCCTATAATGAAGTCAAAATGCAATTATCAGTAATGTTTTAGAATGGAGCAGATATGGAGGAACGCGCACACACACTAGCTCCTCTATTTGGCCTTTTCGCCGGGAACTGATGATATAAACAAATAGAAGAAAACACAATAGACCGATACCTTGTGTTCCATGGGAGACATTTTCAAGCAACATCATAGAGTTTTTCATTCAGAGCAGCAAGATTTGCCGCGTGTAACAGTTCTTTTTTGATGACAGCGAGCAGAAAGCAATTACACCAGCGTTGTTTGAGTAAACCACACGTCTGCGGCGAATTTGCAAGCTGCCAGGTGCTATAGACTTAGTCTTAGTGCCATCCAAGCTAATAAAATGCTTTTGTTATCCTCTACGTGCCCCTTTTTTTGCTGAATTCAAATAAATCCCTCAGTTTTTTTAACAATTAAACTGCTTTCTGCAAGGTTTCAGAGCAGCAATGAAAGCTCAATCTTTATGAAAGTCTAAATGTGAAACACCAGGGAACGCTTGTGATTATGAGTGTTTTGTAAATTTTACAGCGAGCATCAAATATGTGTATTGTCAAGCATAATATGTGCACTTTACAGCATTACCCTTCATGCTTTCTTTGCCGCATATTTAAAATATCCTTCTCAAACTTTTGCGCACATGCCCAAAATCGTTAAACACAGCAGAGAAGCATCTACCACAGAAGCGCTGTTACATTTTTGAAAGCGATGGCAACCTCTAATTGAAGATGCCGACAGCCCTACTCCACTCATCCTCAGGGAAAACACCAGAGAACATTGAGTCAAAGAGCCACTTTTATATTTCTTCTATGTTGTGTGCCCCTCGGAGCTCTTGCTCTCAGTCCAGATTTCTGCTCATAAAGTGGATGTCCCCGCTCATTAAATTTCACTCAGCTCCAAATTGTGTCTCCCGTCTGAAAAGGAAGGGCCGGTGAAGGGCCGGTGGGAAAAGCTTCCCCACGCACTCTGCCAGGCTGCCTCTGCGGCTCGGTCTCCAGGCTTATTAAAGGTGAGAGAGTGGGGGAACACTGAATAAAAAAATGCTGGATGGAGAAACAGGACAAAAAAAGCCCCAGAGATAGAAAAGTGCCCAGCGGGGCAAGTGTGTGAGCGAACCACTGAGAATTAAGTACTGTGTGTGTTGTGTGTGTGTGTGTGTTGTCTGAAAAAGAGATTAAAGATCAGATGGTGGTCTTTGTAAAGCTAAGGGTCAGAATAGGGGTTGGATAGTATAAAGGTAAAAACACACTGTATATGGTTGTCAATGGAATAGTTTCGGGGTTATCAGAAAAAACCTCCTTCTCCTAGATCTGCTATTTGGACATCTTTCTGTATGCACTAAAAACTGCTTTAGTCAATATTTACACAAGAAAAAAATGGATCCCGCTGTCTTGAGCAGCCGGAGCCCATATTTCCAGGCCTATTTAGAGGATAAGATTATTGGAAGGTTTTAAGGACTGTGTTTATTTAAATAGCAAGGTGACATTCTGAGTAATGCAGGTTTGAAATTGTACTCAAACACATAAAAACGAGTAGTCTACAGCTACAAAAAGGATTAAAAATGGAAAAGGTCATGAACTAGCTTGTCTGCTTTATTGGCGAATGTATGTTCTGGGTACATTATTGATATATTGCTTTCAGAAGTATGGTGATTTGTCTGAAACTGAATTGATGGAAGGGACAGTTCACCCAAAAGTAATACTTTTAATTTAATTTACCTGTCATTACAAACCTGTGTAACCTTTTTCTGCAGATCAAAAAAAAATTGTTCTAGCAAAGACGCATTGATTTTGTGTGCATATAAAAGAATTGAAAGAGTGCTGCCACAGTTTGGCTACCAACATTCTTCAAAATACCTTTTTGGGAAGTTGGTAGCCGAATGTTATTTTTTTTGGGTGAACTTTTAATTTTTGGTACATGAATAAAGCCTGTAAACAGAAGAACACATGCATTAATAAAATAAATCATAAATATTTAAAAATAATATCAAATGAAAAATATAACTTAATAATCCTCGTCATTTTAAACCTGCATGACTTTATTTCTGTAGACACAAAATAAGATATTTGAGGAATGTTGGTAACTGAGAAGCAAAAACTCATTTACTTTTATTGTTTTTTGTTCCATGCAACAGAAGTGAAATTGTGTCACTACAGTTGGTTACAAACATCTTTTGTGTTAGGTAGAATAAAGAACGTTATTCAGTTTTAAATGAACAGTGTTAGTAAATGTGTAAATGTGAGTAAATAATGACAATGTATAACACTACACACATTTTTAAAACTACCATATAATATCAAATTCTTTATTTGAAATTCTTTTTTTTTATTTATTTATAAACATACTTCTACTTATAGTAAATTATTATTTCAGAATCGTATTATTTAATTTAATAAGATCTTATTACACAATAGAGTAAAACATATTTTATTCTCAACAGGAAAGAAAGCAGCTGATGGTAAACCTGGTTTCTAACCACCCCTGTGTGATATGAAAAAAGTCTGTAGGTCATTAGTCTGATGTAATCTAATGCCTCCCATTGAGACTTTGCTCTCAATTACACCATTAATTGGACAGAGAGTCACCTCACCTTTCCAAGTAAAAAAAACTAACAAACAAAAGCAAAAAACGCTGATGGCGTTCCTTTGACTTCTCTCTAATTAATTAATGTGGCACCTGGGAAACACAACAACAAATTCGCTGGCCTACATTCATTCCTCTTGCTGATGTCATTTGTCATGTGGTTTGTATCAAACTTGAGCTTTTCTTTCGAACCAGTGAATATGTACAGTAACACGACTGTACGTCTCAAACCCGTGTGAGAACCTGGATCACCCCCTGAACCCGGTCCCAGGTGTGTTTGATAAGGGTTGCAACAGAACTCTGCTGGAAATTAGATCTTCAAGACTAAGATTGAGCATCAGTGGTAAATGGAAAATCACAGGCCTGCTTTAGTAATGGATGGTAATGCTACATAGTGTCACAGTGATCCTAATTCTGTTGGTACACACCCTGAGAACTAAAGGGGCTCGGTGCAGATCTGCCAAACAATCAGGAGTGCTCTGAGATGCACGGTGAAGGGAATCTGATTAGCCTCACTCAAGAGCCCGGTCCTGCTCCACCATTATCCCATTACTGCACTGTGTCCTCTCTCTGCTGCAATTAAGACAAACCTTCAGAGACATAAGAGCTCCATCTCTTCACAGCAAATGCCATCCATCAAACATTTAGCTTTATATCAAGGGAGTGAGCGGTTCAGGCTCTATATCTGCGTGTCCGTTTGTTCCGGATCGACTCCGTACCGGAACGCCAGAGTGTGGAATTAAATCGCGTGACACTCGCAGGCCTCTGCATCCTACGGGGCTTTACGGGGGGTCGAGTGGATGGGTTGATGAGATAGAGTCTGATGTGTCCTTGCTAGCTGTGGAAGATTAATTAAAACCTGCAGACACACTACTGTTGGAAGTGCGAGTGTGACAGGAGAGCATGAGAGAGAGAGAGATGGGCCATGAGAGGTCCTTTGTCCAACAGTAGCATATGAATAAGAGATCTGCTCAAATTGGCTTTGCACCTGGTAGATAACATTATAGATACTGCAGATGAAGGGGTGGTCATTTAAAGCACTCTTAGTGGATGATTGGAGGGTCTTTCTGAAGGGTCTTGTTAGTGAGTATCAACCATGGCAGTGAATTTTCTTTTAAGGATATAAGACACAAAGGGAATCTTGAATTTCATCTGTAGAGCACAAAAGATGAAGAATGTAGGTGACCATGTGATATTTCGTGAAACAATACAAACATACAAAATAATTTAAAGCTTTGAAATTAATTAAATATATTTTTTAAATGTTGGTTGTATTAAAACAAAAATAACAAGTCTAATGTATATTACAGATATGTCTTTTTAAAATAAATACTTGTTTATTTTCATATTTATAGAAATGAAGTGTTGAATTTTTAATTCAATTCTTTTAACATTTTCCACTGATAAAACTATTTAATGTTTTTAAATGAATTCCTTTAGTGAATTATTTTTGTAGTATTTACTAAGACCCTTTTATTATTTTTACAGTGTGTTCGGTCACCATACTTCTTTGAAATATCCTCTATTGTGTCCTACAGAAGTCAAACAGGTTTAAAATAAGATGGTAAGTAAATATTTTTGGCTGAAGTGTACCTTTAATCTGCCATGTTAACTCAAAGCCATGGTTCCCGAAAAGAATTTGGGTGTTACATTTATCTCCCAAATTTCCCCAATATGGTACTTTTGACTTTCCAACACCCACTTAACAGTGAAAACCTTCTTTACCTGTGAATACTATTTGTTGTCACATAGAGTGCTGTCACACATAGTGAATCTGGGGAGTATAAAGAGCCTTTTCGCACAAACAGAGCAAATCTGAATCTACTTGTGTTGTTGCCGTCACTGTCACTCTAGTTTTCTGACACTTTTCCTTCCTGCTGTGTTTATCCTCTCAGCATGAGTGAGGATACAGAAGAACAAGAGAGCAAATTTAGGAAAAAAAGGAAACGCATTTGCAAAGCAAGAGGTAACAAAACGGATACGTTTCGAATGGAATAAAAAGAAGCATTTTGGAATGGTTATAGTTAGCAAACCCAAAACGAAAACAAGAATCAGAAAGAATGGCTGGACCACACACAATTGCTTACTTGTAAAAAGCAAAGCTTCTGAAATAAATATCCGCTCTAATGAGAGAGGTGACCTATCGATTGTCTGGAAGAGAGGTGAGGAGGATGACAGAGAACTGAAAGAAGATGATGGGCGCTTTTGTTAGACAGATAGAGGAAAGAGACTGTGGAACCATAACAAAAGCCTGATCCCGTCCAAATGAGAGTAGTCAGAAATAATCCCAAAGAGAGAACTTCTGATTTATGATCTGACAACATTCGCCTGGAACGCTTCCCCCTCATACACTGTGCCCCCAGTCACCATTTACAGGCAACCTTGACAAAAAAAAACTGCATGCTGCGGAAAGGAAAGACAGCTAGTGCACATTAATTATCTGCTGCAGAAGAGAGGGACAGAGATTAAATGCTGGATTCAAATGTTAAATTTTTTGTATAACTGACTAGGTTTCTTTTACCGTACTTTAGAGTTCAGCTGGATGACTCGCATAACTTTTGAATCACTTGAGGGCATGTCTTTCTTATTTGATTTCTAACATCCATGTTGCAAAGAAGGTGTGTGTGTAGTAGTATCTATAGAAGTAAATAATGAATAGACAGCACAACTTCCAGTCTAAAACCAATGTCACCATCCCAGACAACCAACAACGTGATTCGAGTTCAAACTATCTGACCTAAGGAAGAGACAGTTTTTCATAAAACCCTCTTGAAAACCTTTCCTTTTAAGGTGCATTTCAATCTGATTTAAATGTGTACCCATGTGTTAAAAGCTGCCTTTAGGTCCAACAATGATAATTACTAAAAGTTTGTAAAATATTCACAATTTACAGTAAGGCACAACTAAGTTTACTTTGAAAGTTGACTAAAATGTTCAACCTTAGACTAGTCATGTGGACCATTTTATATGTGTTTTTCTGCATTGTCATAAGAAATTAATAAATAAGGAAAATCTACTTTATAGAAATATATCACTCTTCTTCAAAATGTAAAAATCTGCTAAATTATACCTAAAAAATGACAATCTGTCACCGTCTTATCATTTCAAACCTGTATGACTTTATTCCTTCCACAGGACACAAAATACGGTATTTTCAAGAATGTTGGCGACCGAATATCTATTCACGTCTGTGTCCATAAAATCAGTGCTCAGCACCCCTTATAGGGCACCAGGGACTCCCATTAAGAGTTTAAAAAAATAGACTTAGAAGGGTCCCAAATATTATTTTTAGTAACCCCCTCCCAAATGAAGACCGAGAAATAGGTCAATTTAAGCAATATAAATTATTTGATGCAAACATGCTTCCACTGTTTGGTAAAATTGTTAGTTGAGTTAAACAAAAAAAAAAGAGAAGGTAATACGGGTTTGAAATGAATTAAAAGGGGTAGTAAATGATAATAGAATTTAAATTTTGGGGGGTTTTACAATAGTGTTAAATTTTTCTACATCCACCCACACTTACCACACCAACGGGAAAGATTTCTTTCACTTATATCATTTTATAGATAAAATAAAAGGTTAAATACGTTTACTGCATAGAACCTGATGACAACATACAGTATAAAAAAAACAGAACTTATTTCACCAACAACTAGCACAGACATTTCTGCGGCGTATTTTATATGCCAACAACTCTGCCGTAGCACCAAGTGAAATAATTAATTTGCTGAGGTTTCAGTCTGGCTTAAGCGTAGAGATTCCTGACTCACTCGTGTTTTCTGTTTCTAGGCATCCGAGTGGAGAACGAGTGACGTGGTTGAAGCTGAACGATCTGACAGCGTTGTGTCTTCCCTGGTGAATTTAATCGTCTATGTGCTTGGACTCATCTATTATGAATTTCAACATTTTTACTTTTTATGTAAGTGAAAAACAGGAAGCTGTACTGTGTAGACTATGTAGGGTACAGCTACATTTGCAACAAGGAAAAAATCTTCAACATTAGTTCACCTTTATATGTCTGTTAAGCATGTTTGATTAAGCTCACTACAGCGCAGAAGTGCACAAACTACAGTTCCATTGCTTCCCTGTGAGTTTCTGTGAACTACTTGACTAGCTTGAAGCATGAGATCAAAGAGAGTAAGAATATTTGATGGTGTAGCCACTGAGATGGTACTGCCCACTCTAGATTCAGAGGGAAGGGGTGGCTGAGAGAGCAGTGTGAGAACTGCCAATCGGCCCTTCAAGAATTTAGCTATAAAAAACTAGTATGTTGAAGGAGGTGGGTGGAAGGATGACTAAGCTATTCTTCTTGCACCTGTAGAAGAAACACTAATGCCTGAAATGGTCCTTGAATATTTCTGTTATATTATTTACATTAACTATATGTTACTGACGTTCATTTACATTTATTAAAATTTTGTTACAGCATTAACATTGTTTTACATTACACAATACGTAATCAGTTTGTGATTCAATAAGGGAATATGTATCTCACAGCTGCAGGGATGACATTTTTTTAGGTTAACCTGAATTGCTCAAGAAAATAATCTGTGTTTATGATACGTAAACATTTTGTCCATTAAATGTGATTTTTCCATAAAAATTATTTAATGATTTACTCTCTAGTTGTTTCAAACCTTCATGAATTTCTTTATTTGGTTAAACACAGAGATATATATTTATGATTTGATGAAGTATTTGGACTAATATTTGTATCCAAACAGTTCTTGTACCCTGTTTACGACCATAGTTGAAACAATAAAAATGGTAGTTAAAAGAACCTTAGAACTTTTTCTTATCCTACAATTTTTTAGAATGTCTCATTCATCAGAACAAAAATAATTATAAAGTAATTTTTACGCTATGGATGTCTTTTTGGTCACAAACATTCTTTCATATATCTTTGTCTGTGTTCATCTGAGCAATTTTTTTTACGATTTTGAACATCTTCAAAATGAAAAAATAAATGAATTTTTATTTTTGGGTGAACCATCCCTTTAAGATCAATTTAACAAACTTACACAATATTTTCTATTTTTAAAGTCTAAAAACAATCAGCAGAAGTAAAATGCCGAAATGATGCTTTACACAGAGTTCACTACAGTTGCTTGAAATCAACGTCAACATCGACTCAAAAATAGTGCAAGTGAATGAGTTCAATCAATCTTTTCTTTGGGTGAATTAGCACTTTATTTTTCTCATATTCATTCATATGTCCAGAAGAAAAAAACAATTTTTTTTGCTTATTGACGAAACAGTTTACCTATATATGATTCTTGTATAATGTTTTAGAACTTAATTTTTGTACAGTAATTAATTTAAAGGAAATCCGCTGTAAAGCTAAAGATCCCGATCAACGGTCAAGACTGTAGGCCAGAAAAAACAGATAATTTTAATTAATACACCTTAAATACAGACGAAGAAGGCGAATACATGTTATCCGACACCTCGGAGTAAAGCGCATAACCTCATATCCTAATTACTCATGGAGGGCCCTAATGCTATGTATAGTGTAGAGTTGTATCCTGTAAAATCTGACACCCAACCACCCACTTACCCACCTCGCCGCTCGCACACACGCTGAAAGCCATATCATTCCTTTCAGTTCATTGACCTCCTCTCTCCTCTTCTCTCCCCTAGTCTACCCGCTCCCCCCATCACAGACAGGCATTGTGAAGACGTGCCCGGCAATTAAAGGCAGCCTGGCGCCGGGGCTAATGAGATTCCAGAACCATGCTCCCTCTACCCAACACCGCACCAAGGTTATCGGCTAGCTCGCTAGCCCCACACGCCGCTCCCAGCGGACCCCAGCAGAGCGGCTCTCCGCCGAGCTACAGCGAGAGGCAAGATAATGTTAACTCCTGAAATTCATTTGCTCGGTGAGGGAAGGCGCACGCGAGGGAGAGAGATGGAGTGCGAGCGGAAGGGAGAGGTAGAGACGGAGCTGCCTCATTAGTGTTTCAGTCACAGCATCCGTTTCTGCTCACACCAGGCTTACATACAGAGGAGAAAAGCTGCAATGGAAAATCACCTCACCTCTGACAAGTGCTGTTCACCAGGCACACACAGAACAATAATAGTGTCTTACAGAAAGGCCCTCCGTTTCGCTCTCGCCCTCTGTCTCGCTCTCTCTCTCTCTCGCCCTTTCTTTTACCGCATGTGGCTCCTTCTTTTATCCACTTATTAATAATGTATATAGCTTGAAAAGATGTAGATTTAAAAAATCCAAATAATATATTGTAATATATAATGTTACATGCTACTCTATGAATGCAAGAGCTCCATTAGATGTTTTTATGACATTACATTATTTGAATCAGTTAAAAACAGGTAATTTTGTTATTCAGCTATTAAACATGGAGCTTTTCACTATTAAACTATGAAAATGTCGATATTTATAAATTAATAATTTCTGGGTTATATGTACACAATTTACTGAAACTGAAAAACTAGATGTACACAAAATTGCGATTGCAATATATTATGCAATTTCTTAAATCTCTTTACGTTCTGTATTATTTAATAAAATAGTTTGACAGGTTAAACATAAACTTTAGGCCAGAGCTATACGTGATGATAAAATAAGGTGATTGTGAATATGAATTAATTTACACATTTTTACAGACCTACTTCTGTCACACTAGTATTTTGACTGATTTGCTTGAATTTCTTTTCCCTGTAAACATGTAAAAATGATCATAACATAAAACAGGCTGGTGTAACAGGAAAGATAGTTAACTAAAGTGCAGATTACAGAAATATAAAACTAAACTGTGGCCGTACCCTGAAATATATCTAATTGATATGATATGATATTAGATTTTTATTGCGTAAGTGCTGCATGACATCAGTAGTCTTTGCCTACTTAAAGAAACATTAATGTTATTGCACACATTAAAATAATCATCCACACAACACAATCCCCTGCAACTGAGGGGCTATTCTCCTTAAAAGAAAACTTTCCACACTGACATGTTCCGCAAGTCTAAGGCTATTATACAGTTCAGGACCAGAGCCAATGTAAAATACATTGTTTAAATGCAGAGTGCGGGAACAGGGACACAGTCATGACGCGTGTGCAGTGCCACATGTTCTAGAGTCGTGATTTAAATACAGGCGCATGGCGACTCATGGTTTAATACAGATGTGATCTTAAACACAGACCGATGCACAAGTGTTTAAATGCCCCCTTTTGCTTGAACTCTGGAGTTTAAAATGTGCTCTTAAATGTGCTGGACCATACTTTCAAGACTACATGCATTTACCATATTTGTATTCAATAATACTTAATCTAGATAAAAATTAAAAGGCCTTAATTTAAGGGAATGAACATTTCAAATTATCCTCCGTAAACACTTAAATCTAGCAAGGTAAGAGAATCCAACAAACAAAAAAAGAAAACAGCACAAGGTTTCCAAAAAGAGCAAGGGTTATTCTTCACAGTACACAGAGCAGCTGGGGGTGGAAAGCCACAGTCTCACCAGATTTACTGTTGTGAGTCACATCAAAAGCAGAAAATATCCACTATAAATAACTTCAGTGGCTACTGCTCAAACCCATGTTTTTCAGCTCAGAAGAGGCTCTCCATGTGGGGCGTGAGGGATGCTGCAGGGACAAGTGTGAAGGGTAGCGGCTCAACGCCAGTTTGCGTCAGTGAAATCTCAAAGTCAAATTCAAAAAGAGACCCTGGTGGGAATTCAGGAAAACAATTCAGACTTGGAATTTCTAGGTCGCAACATAGGCCGATGTTTGACTTGGGTTCAACAGGACCACTGAATGAATCAAAACATAGTAAGATAGCAAATCCAGGAAGCTGACACTGTGATGGTATTAGATAGATATGCAAGTTCAACTCACACACACTGTTTTTATATTCTCTCTATATCGCCGTGGCCGGCACCAAGTACTGTTCCCTGGAGGGACCTTCACTTCGCCATTATGGTGTGTGTCCCCTGGCAGCTTCATGCATCAGAGAGTCTTATGGAAATTCGGAAATTCCAGTGAGTGTCAGAGGTGATGTTAACTTTCACTACCAGACAGCCTGCTTCCCTCAACCACAGACTAGCCCTGGCTTACAGAAAGACAATGTTTCCAGTGGGATTCAATTGCTCTCTGGATTTTTACAACATATCTTTGAAAAAACCGCCCACTTCACATTGTTGCGACTCAAGTTTTATTAGCATTGAGCTATTCACAACGCTTCATTGCAATGCAATGTAGTCGCTTTAGTTACAACAGCATTCACCGAACCAAACTTAACATGACATGATTTAAGAGTATTATGACTGAGTCATCACAACAGAGTCCCATCGATGCAAAGTATCCTGTCTCTGGTTGTGGTTAGCATGCAAAGTTTAGCATGCAAATTGGGCGGTTCAATGGGGCGACAAACATGCACATTAGCATCGCCGACACTCAAAACAAACCTTCTCCCTGCGCTCGCAACATGACACGTTCCACCAGCCCCAAAACCCCTATAAGCAACCAGGCCTCCACAGAGGCAAAACAGCATTTAGGATCACTCTTCTTACAAACGGAACAAAACGCTGTTCTTACCAATAAGTCTGATGGAAAGGTTTATTATGCTATTTAACAAAGGAAAGAATCACCCTCTTTTTCTCCCTTGGCAACTGCTATACAAAGCGCTCGACAAAACCACCAGAATCAGCTCTCACCTTCACCACAGCTCATTTGAATACTCGCATCATGCTTCATTTCAGGGTTCAGCCAGGTGGCAAAATGGGGTAAACCAAACATTTCCAAATGAGAGGCTTACTAATGTGTGCTAAGAGACCTTGCTTATTTTCATATTTCAGAGCAATCTGTGACTCTGTGTCTGTAATTTGCATGAAACTGAATTGTCCACCTAATACAGATTGAATCTTTCCTTTTCATTTAATTAGAAAAAGGAAAATTGCAATCTTTTCTTTGGAGTAGGCGAGGCCATGCCTTCGTCCAGCAAAAGATGGTGATTCGATGTATACTTTATTTCATTTATTCATCTACCAATTCATAAATCTTTTATTTACCATTTCTTATCACTATCTAGGAGTTCTCCCCCGTGGGACTGCTTTGTAATTGAGATTGCTCCAGAAGACCACATGCCTCTGATCCTGTCACATTCATTTCCTGCTTCTGCCTCACAGGAGAATTCCAATTACACCTGCCGTCTCTTTGGTAGCCTTCGGTGCGTCGTGCTACTTGCTGTTTGTGCAGAAAAAGTGTTTGCACTGGTAGAAAAGCACAGGCTTTAATCAAGAGAAGAATGCAAATAGTGATCGCCCAGTGGCGAGATTGCCGAACTCATCAGCCGTGTGCCTGTCAAGTTAGCGGCCGGACTTAAAATCGATATTTACCACAGGGTCGAAACGAACGATGGAATGCCTTTAGGTGTATTAACCTCATCTCACAGGAATTCATAACTATTCAAAAATGTGGCTGATTTGTTTGAATTAGGGATACTCTGATCAGTCAGTATCGGCCAATAAGTACATTTTAAAAATATAACCAAGGCAAAAACTATATTTTTACTTTTAACTATCTAAAAAAGGTAAGGTGTGATCATAGAGCTTACATAATTATATAAACTTAAAGCATCAGAATTAACATGGGTATCTGCCGGTCAACATGACCAAAAACTGTACTCTGTATCAGTGACAAAAATCCTGATCGGAGCAACCCTAGTTCGAATTAGAATGTTTTGAATCTTTTAAAATGCTGTGATTACAAGAAAAAAAAAGGCAAAGCAAATTATTCTAGTAGGAATTAATTAACATTATACAAACTTATACAAATGATATAAACCTCATAAAATAGGTAGTTTTTGCCGTGATAATGTGATGGATGTGTTTTGTTAAGAAATTTTTTAATATAACAAAACATCAATGTTGGCTCAGGACGATATATCCACTCTCATCACATTTTTGACCTGTACGTAACATCTTACCCACCTGAAACCAAACCCCATGAATCCACTCTGGCCATATATCATATATTTAAGCTTTATGTGGGTTGCGCTAACTGGCCGTTAAGTATTTTTTGATGGAGCGGCTCCTCCTACTGTCTAGTATTCACCCGTGGGTGTCTGTAGGACGTTAATGCATGTGGCAGAGGCAGCAGACTGTAAAACAAGCCTTCTTCACTCAAACTGAGAGCTAATTGGGTGTGGCTGAAACAATATGGCTTCCCACGGCTCACTAGATCCAAACCGGCCCAAATGCCAACATGGCAAAGTTTGCTCTTCCGGGGCATCCAATCAGCTTAGAAAATCCTCCAGCGAAGCCAACGGGACGCTCTGTTGTACATCTTACCTGGACAGGCCAATGAAATGAGAGATTTTACTCAAAGGGACAATAACTGTCAAGTAGATGGGGTTAGGATTTTGGCGCTGGAGGCTCAAATTACTTGTAGTGAGTGCAAGATGCCATTAAAACTGTGGTTTTCCTGTTTAACTGGAGTAATTTTTCAAGGTTGTGTTAAGAAACTTAACGTTCTTTAGGGTTAAAAATATTGCTGAGATTCATCAAATGATAAGTGAATGTAGGTGTTTTTAAGAATGAAAAAGGCTAAACAGAGAATGCTAAGAGGGAATATTTTCTATGCACTGAACTGGCACTTTGTGTAGCATATGTAAAGATATATTCATGCACACACATTTATGTCCTTTGCTGTCCTCTACTGTATGCAAATCTGCCTTGAGACCTTAGTTTGAACGCATCAGATGCAAAAGGCTCAAAACAGCCTTTCAACTAGACTATTTCTTTAAACAGCACAACCTTTATGTCACAGTACATTACATTAACAGTTATATGATGTGGTTTCACTCCAGATTGATCCACCTGTACACTTATAGACTTAAACATCTGCCTGTATGGTCCTAAAAAAACAGAAAATCAGAAAAGATGTGGAATGATAAAACTACTAGAAAGAATTTAGCAGCACCTTACTGTAAAGGCTAATAAGATCTAACATCTGCAGTCAGCAAACAAACCACAGTCTGGTCCTGAGTGTCCAGCTTAGATGTTATCTGTATCCAGTACAGGAGCAAAGCTTAACTTATCTAAATTTGCCATGGACTCAGCAAGAGAAATCAATATCACGCCTTCTTTGTGCACAGCAACACACAAACTAGAAGCAAAGGAAAACATTACAATCTGTTAAATCTTCACCCCATGCCTTTCACAAAAACACTAAATGCCAGGAAGGGATAAAAAGGAGGACACTCAACTTTATCTTGACAGCCTCAGGAAGTTTATTAATGTCATCTGTTATTATTTTTCTATTTACTATAACCTTATTGTTATCCATATCATATTGACCCCCTGCAAAGGCTAAGTGTGAAAATGATAAAAATTGAATTACTAAATATTTAGGACGTAATAACTAAATTCAATGCTTCAAAGTTATGCTCAAATAAAGTTATCTTGAATTCGTAATAAAGAGTTGCTTCTCCAAACGTATTTTAGGTTACTTTAAGACAATATTTCATGGACTAGTACTACATTATGTGAAAAATGGTTTATTTGAACTGTTCCTTACTTAACTGTTTAAATTGCCCTATAGGAAGTCTCAATTCAAGGAAGTCTTAAACATCATTCTAAAGAGATTTTACCATGAACTTTTCACAGTTTGTAATTATTATTGTAATATTCTAAGGCTTGAGACTTTTGGTCAGGCATCAGTTGGTCAGCTTAGCAAATATCAAGAGGTCCTTCGGGCCCTCATTCTGAATCATGCTGTAGAGAGGCAGTGAATGAATTCTGCTATTAGAAGTGTGCTTTTTTAATCAGAGCATGCCTTTGAGTCAGATACAAACATATATATATATATATATAGAAGCAAAGAATCCACAAAAAAAAACTGTTTCAAGATGAATTACTTACATTTTAATTGTTATTCGCTTTATATTTTATTCTAAATAGATTATTAGTTCGAAACCTAAACTTTGTATATCATATGATTTGTACAGTTGATAACAGAGTTCTCTGAGTTGGCTTCTTGAAGATACAAAAACAGCTGTTCTTTTAGTTTTTTTATTTCTGTTGTTCTTAAACATTTATTTTTGGCCATGTTTTCCCTTATTTGAACATCTGGAGAGACGACAGGAAGCTTAGTAAAAGAGTGAACAGGAGTTAAGATCTAGAAAGAACCACAAGCCAGGATTTGAACTTGGGTCACATGTAGGGTTGTCAAAATATCATAAAGATATCTTACGATACTATACCAACCATAGTATTATGGTACCAAGAAGTATAACAAAAGTGTGCCATATTTATAATTCAAATGTACAAAATTAAAATTTTTATCCCAAGCAACTTCCAAACAAATGAGGAGACAATGAAAAGGTAAATAAGGTAAATAAGGTAGCCTTAAGAGTTGAAAGAAGAATTCAATGGTTAACGGTGTCAAAGAGAGCAGAGAGATACAGTCTTAGATCTTCAACAACTGAAAGCAGCTCTCAATGAAGTGTCCGGTCTTTAAGCCTGAATGGTTGCTTTCCAGGTGGTTGTGCAGAGTAAGGAAGGAGGGGAGGTGGTCAAAGACGATATACTAAGGGTTATGCCAATACGGGGAGGAGGGATACCGAAGTTCTCCAGAAGTGCAGGATTTAGAGTGGGTTCTTTAACAGCGGGGCCTCTTCAAAGATGTAGAAAATGTACAAGAGCTAAGAGATGAGTTTATGATTGGCGTGAGAGCAGGGATGACCGATGGAGAGATTGGTAAAGGAGATGTGTGGGGATCGGGTCTAGCAGGCAGGATGTCATCATTAGTCAATGTAGAGAAAGAGGGGAGAGGAAGTCAAAGGAGTCAGAGCATTGGCCAGTGGAGGCAAGGACTGGCCTCCAATGGCAGTAGTTTTCTCCACAAAGAAAGACGCAAAGTCATCAGCCGTTAGGTCCAAAGAGGGGGTGGACAGAGGAGAGCAGAGAAGGTCTTGAAGGGGGTCCGAGAGTCAGGAAAGTCCTTAATTCAAGCATGGTAGAAGAGACTGATAGAGAGAGAATGGTCGGCAGGGAAGTCTGATTTTCCCAGATCCGAGCATGGATCTTTGTTCCTGTAGGACATCAGTAGCACGGGCTGAATGAAATGAAAGCAGGCACAAGTCTTCTGAGCATGTTGTTAGTGTGGAACATAGAGATCCATTGGCACTGTCAGTGTGTAGTAGATTTAGCTGGTTGAGGGAAGGGAGCGCAGAGTAGACAAGCAGTGGATGTGGTTAGAGCGTGCGTGTGTAGGTTGCGTCTGAAAGTTAGGAAGGAATGGGTTGTGGTGTCTGGTGCGGTCAGGTCGAGATCAAGAGTGACGAGGAAGTAATATAATGTATGCAGAGGGGTTACCTGAGTGTGATGAGTGGAGCAGTAGCATGTGTAGACAAGATCAAGTAGATTACCAGTTTTGTGGGTTGCAGGCTTGGAAAGTTGCTTGAGGTTAAACGATGCAGTGAGGTTTGAAAGTCAGAGGCTGAGAATTTTTCAAGGTTGATTGAGAAGTCTCTGAGTGTTACAAGAGGTATACTACCTTCTAGAAAAGATGAAAGGAACACAACCAACTCCTCTAAAAATGTCCAAGCTGACCGGGGGTGCGATAGATGACTACAACGATTATTTTTACAGAATGAATAATAGTTACCATGTGCCACTAGAAGGAGGTGTTGTCATTGGAGGCTACAAGCTGCTTGAATCTCAATTCATTTGGGATTCGCAGACTGGTTCCACCAGCTCTACCATGTATGTGGGGGCTGTGGGAGAATGTGTAGTTATTAAAGAGGGTTTGATCCAAGTTTAAGTAAGTGCTAGAACAAGGATATCAGAGTGCTTAGCCATGGCAGGACTAAGCCAGCTTTGTTGACGGCAGTTTTGCAGTTCCATAAGCCTATAGGAATAGTAAGTGAGGGTATAACAACAGTGAGAACTAATAGCTTACACTCTCCTTAGCAAGATGTTGTACCAACACAGCGGGCAACTCAAAACAAGGTTGAAAACGCATATTCTCCAACTTCAGATCTCTAGCTAGTCCAAACACTTCTCCATTAAACACAACATAAGATAATCACATTTCATTAATACTCAAATCAAAATGTATTTAATATGGTTAACTGCATTATTCTGTACATTATTACTTAAACAATAATAATATTTTGAAGTATTAACCATAACAAAAGAGAAAATTGCAGCAAGTACTATAAATTAGGCTACCTTGATATGACTATAACTCAAAACATTAGTGTCTTTAGAAATTGTAAGCGGGAAATGTTAAGTGGAATAAATACTAAAGTACACTTGAATATTCACTTTAAATCTAAAACTATAATGGCCATTAGGTTGTAGCAATCTTGAATGCGTCAATGAATCATTCAACTTGTTCGTTCAGAATGACTTAATCATTAATAAAGAACAATGCAAAACTCTTAAGGAATGACTAAATCACAAACTTCTTTGAGTTGTTCAAAACACGTATTCATTCAGGAGAAAAACATAGCAAAAAGCCACATGTAAACTCTAAAGCGCATATTTAACATTATTTATGTTACATAATATAAACGTGTGTGTGTTACATGAATGCTTGCAATTTCATTGGTTTATAAATACAAAATTTATTTGCACAGTAGAGATATATATTAAGTGAACATAAACTTTTATCACGATTAATCATTAATTAGGCTCAACAACAAAAAGATCACACATCAAGTTTTACTTCCAGAAAATATTTTGTAAACAAACTGAAAACATAACTAACGTTGTCACATATGTAGGTTAATATATTAGTATATTATCTTGACTTTTTTCAGGACTCAATCACGATACCTTTTCAAAATGTCCAAGTTACAAATATGAATGATGCATTTTACCAAAGCAAAATTAATTACAACACACACATGTTATCAGACATTAGAAAATAAAACGTAATGTTACGCTATACACAAACTCTACCACCGGTGATATATACAGTCAATGAATGGAGAGCAGTGAATAGTTATTGCATCAGAACTCTTTTACAAGAGCTGTTGCAGTGCCCAACCCGGATTAAAACCCATATATACATAGAGACAGACAGGAAACAGAACATACGCCTTTATCCCCGTGAGGGCAGTTAGGAAAAGCAGGGCAGACAAAGCAGCTCAGGTAATTAAACTCCATTCATGCTGTTAGTGAGGATCAATAACGCCAGTTAAACCGCACACTGCGTGCGCCCTGTCGGCTTCCCACTACAACACAAGGCCAAAGACGCAGGAATATTAAAAATATGTCTTCCCCTCTTATTATTATTCCTGAAAAGTCACCTCACCATTAAAAGCAGGCCTCTGCGATCTCGCAGCGGACGCTGCTTCTCCTCTGAGGGAACCCCAGGAAAATTAACGTTCATCCACCCTTGCCTGGATGTCAAATGCAGATTATAGAAATTGTGTCATGTGCTTCCCTCGGGCTAAGCGGTTCTAACCTCACATCACAGACAGAGGGAGAAGAAAGCGGTGGCCGGGCCCCCTGCATGTGCCTGTCCCTGAACCTGAGCAGGGGGCAACACGGGAAGCGTGTTCGCAGCTGTGGGGAGCCTGCAGACAAAGGGGCACAAGCCGCATGCCCACTGTTATCCATCTACGCTGCTTGGCTCCACTGTCAATCACCACTAACCTTAAACATTGAGATATTTACAAAGACAAAGAAGTACACTTCTGCAAAGTATAGACACTGTTATAAAGGAGACAACGGGAAGAGGAAGAGTTCAATCATAATTAAGAGAAACCCCCCACATTTCAGCTAATGAGATCTGGTGCCCCGTTGGCATGGAAACGTGACAGCACATGCCCCCCTCAACCGCCAGTAGCCTCAATCTGGCATCGCTCACTGAATCCAAGCAACAAGCTGAAATGTGAAAAAGGAAAAAGGCATACAAAACATCCTTCATTGAATCCTACAGATATGAAGACAGATGCGTTTGTGCCTGCGTTTGTATTGACAGCACACCTGTTGGAGGCGTGGGAGCGTGTCACTAATCATTAAGTTAATGACAGGAACAATTATCAGGCGACATCAATGACAGCCCATGCAACGTTCGTCAATTACGACCCATTTTGACTGACATCTGTTCAGCCTGCTTGTTTTAACTCTTTGTGCGGCGACGCAGTGACATCACTGAGAACGGGGAGAGAGCAATTCAATTATACAAGCGACCACGCCGCATTGACATTTACGAGCAATGACTCGCTCACATCACCTTGCGTAACGCTCTATTTCTGATGCAGACAGAACACAGTGTGACACAAAGAGAAAGGCGTCTGCGGTCCAACGGACCCATGAGTCAACGCTTCCAGACACGGGCAGATTTTTTCTGCAAAGTGAGATACTACCGCTGATCCTCTGAAGCCTGGGTGTGAAAGAAGACACGGGACACGGGAAGAGAGGAAATGCATCACGGTTTGATTCTAAACCCCAGACGTTAGCTGTCATCTTAACGTAATAACAAATATGATATGATTCTTTCCTTCCCCTCTCTCTCTCTTCTACTTTCTCTTCATTGATCTGTTTGAAATCCAAACCACATGCACATCCCATCAACAAACTGCTTCACTTATGCACAAGCCTTTTCACTTCCCAGACGATACAAACACACGTGAGGACAAACATGCTCAGATATTAACTGCAACCTCTAAGTGTGGAAGAAAAATGTCAGCTAAAACCCCTTGATGTAAATTAATTATTTGGAGTACCTTGAAGTATCGGAAGCAATTTTTCTTATTGCATATTTAAAATGTGTATATTTAAGTTTTATATAGGTGTAATTATATTAATTAGTATGTAAGAGTTCACTGTAATTTAAAAATAATGTTAGCTTTATGGCATTTGATTCTACTCTTTTTACCATCCACTATGTGCTATCATTTAAAAAAAGTGATGGTTCAACCAAAAATAAAATAAACACAATCCTGCTCTATTTCTTAAACGGTAGTATCGCAACATCGTAAATCATGTTAAACATGCACATTAACTTTTCTCTCCGAAATAAATGAAAACTTAACCTTTTTAAGGTAGTACTGAATTGATCCATACATTGTATTACATTTTATACTCTTCCCTTATAGTCTTATGTTTTTGCTTACAAGTACAAATTCCTACAAATAAGCTGCCATGTAAAATAGTAAAAAAAAAGTCCTGTGAGATCAGCTTGGAGGTACCATTCAATTATAATATATTGACACAAAAATATTGCCAACCAAGTCAAAAGGTACTGGTGTTGTTCAGTTGTAACCATTTTTCAAAATATCTTTTATTCTCTGCTGAAGAAAGAGAGTCATACAGGTATAAAATATGAGGTAATTAATTATAATTCTTGGGTGAACTATCACTTAAAACTGCTGCATTTACATTATATTTTTATAAACTGTGTATTTCCTTTTCTTATTTTAATTGAAATCACTTGTTTATGCACAGGTAAACAGACAGTTTTTAAAGCAGGTATTTATTGTCCCTCAACTATCTCTGCACTCACAGGTAGCAAATAAAAACCTCCTGCTCCAGATGAGTAAAAACGTAAAAAAATGTGAATGATGTGGTTTGTGTAGTACAGTAGAAAAAAGGGTAAAATTATCTTGTATACCCTTGTTAATCTAATCATGTTTGTTAAAGATTAACAGGATTGGATGATTATTTAAAAACAGTATATAGACCTTTCTAATGTCTGATATCTTCCAGTACAGGATTTCAATAACGCTAATGTATTAATCTTTGTCATCGTGACATGAATGACATTTAGGACACAGTGACAGAAGTCACATAAACTGCCCTCCCTCTGAAAGGTTGGAGAAACTGTGCAGTTGTGCGTGTGTGTATCGTGCATGTATCGGGTGTGTGAATTGGTCAGTGATGGATGAGCAAGCTACTCATCTCTCCCCAACCCTTACCTCCCCCAGCCAGGTTTCCCACTGCATATTTGTCATTGCCATTGTTGGGCCAGCGCTCTCACCCTGGGATCAAGCCCCACTTTATCTCTGTCTACCCAAACAAGATGCTACGACTAAAACTACAAAAAACAACATTGTGCCGCTGGCCCCTTTCCTCCTAGCATTGCTAATGCAGAACTAAAAGCCAAATGCTGTGCAAAGAGGGACCTGTTTGTAAAACCTGCATGTTGCTGAGCTATCCAGCCACCCTGATGACATTTACTTCAGATATTCTGAAATTGCACTTTATGCACCAATATCCACTCCATCCTCTCCAAACAAGCCTCCCGTGCTACAATTGTGTCCCGAGGCAGATCCTGTAAGGTACAGAGCGATGTTTCAACAAGTGAGGACACGATAGTACATAGCAAAGGAACAAGCACAGACATGAAAATGAATAATTCTCACCTCTGCTCTCACCTGTGAGATGGAGAGGTGCTAATGGGTAAGAGGCGATTAGATTGCACAGTTAAAAGCCATCTCCATCATTTTATCAAAAACCATATATTATAAACATTCACTAACACATCTTTAAAACAAAAAGTGTTTACCTTCTAGCTTGGCACTGACTTTTATATTAAGGCCCAATCGATAATGAAGCTAATTTACATAAAAAAGAGGTTAGCTCTCAAATAAATGACTTAATTTGAATACAGCATAATGCTTTTTCAGAACATTTAGCACCTGGTGAACTGGACCGTTGGTGCTTAGTGAGATTAAAATGCTACTAAAACGCTGTATGCATACTGTAACAGTAGCAAATCTGTCTCGAAGGAAAGCCCTGGGCAGCAGACCTGAAGATGGAAAGAAAGCGAGGACAGAGATTCCTCTCCCCCTTTATGCAACAGAAAAACGGGCAGGATTGCCAAGATTGATCGCATAGGGCATTGTGGGCCATGTTTCATGTCACAATGCAGCTGTGACCTTCAGCACATAAAGGTCCTGGAGGAATGGCAGCCTTGTAACACTCTTTTACGTCTCCATCTGAGTTCCTGAGTGAGTGCACACGTAAAGCACTGCAACAATTCATCACAACAAAGTAGCTCTCCAACTTTACAATAATTTTGCTTGCATCTATGCACTTTTAACCCACTCCAGTGTGACCCTGGAGCAGAGGCCATAATGTGGAGTTTAACACATAAAGAGCTCAGGGCACCTGGTCATGCACTCTCTGTTGAGAAGTCTCTACCAGGGGAAAAACACCTGCGTCCAAAGATTAGCTTTCCCCATGTGTTTCATTACACTTTCTCTGTTCTCAGTGAATTATTGTGTGTTATGAACTCCCAAAGGTTTCATCTTTACAACTTCTGCATAAAATGTTTTTGACGCTCTGATCACACATCCCAGATAGCACAAGTACAGTACGCCTGGAAGCGTCTGCTGAAATCTTAAAAACATCCGCTGTGAAAAACATTCAATAAATATCTAATTCATAAACATCTTACAGACATCTTTTAGTTCATCTGATAGCAGATGTCATGGAGACATATTGCTGGTACATACAGCAAACAATCAAAAAATATGTCTTGCAGATGTAAATGTGCTATTAGGGTCACATCTGGAAGCCGTCCATTTTATGTAATTAAAATCTAGAATATGTCTGTATGATTAAGAATGGTAGTAAAATGGTAGTTTTTAATACAGGAGAGGTTGTCCAGATCGTAAGTTCATATCTTTAAGACATACCTGTACTATCTGCCATCTCAAAGAATAATATTAAAAAAGAAAGTAAAATTCAGACCAAAAGTGTTAAACCGCCAAACAGCTGAGGTAAGACAAATGACCCATCAATAAACTCTGAATAATCTATTACATATTCCATTGTTCAGACTAGTTAGAAGGTGTGCCAAAAGACAGATTAGATTAATCAATATACATTCATTTGAATGTTAATAAAAGCCTAATGAACTTGGCACTCACTGTACACTGAAAGCAGTAGGTGAGCACAGCCTTGCATACAAACATATCGTAAACACTGTTGATGCTTTAAACACAGTAAACATAAAGATAGCTAAAACAGTTAACATTTATTGTTCTTTTAAAAAGGTGTCTTGAAAGCTACCTTTACATGACTTATTTCAGTGAAACACAAAAGAAGATATTTTGAAGAAAAGTCTCTGTGATATAATGTTACCTGGGTTGTGACAACATTCTTAAAAGTATCTTCAATAAATAAATGTAATGTATGTAAGTTCGAATGATATGATCCGAGTTAATTACGAATTTTAATTTTGGGTGACCTATCACTTTAACAGAACAGAACAGTAAGTCCACCATGAGTGTCTAGTCAATGCCCTGTTTATCGCGGTTGTACAAAACACTGCACCCAATACCGCCATCCCATTAAGATGATATTGATAAAAAAAATTGCTGTTACACTTAAAGCCCTCTAAATTACCAAGCTGTTGGCTTATTAAAACAATAATAGATTTTCCTCAGTTCCTCAATTTCCTTTGCCTCTAATGAGATGCCAGCAAGTGGCCCTTGCTGCAAGGTTAATGCATTACATATTTTTCAATTTATAACTGGGTTATCCTAGTCCAAAAACCGATACAAAACTACCGTTAATAAGACTGCAAATTGATTCTCTACATCCGTTTCTGGGTCTTTCCTCTAAAACAAACCAACTCTCAACCATCCCGCAACATGCTTAAAAGCACATATGCCTTCCGCGTTGCGCACAGATGTTTAGTTGTGTAAAACATATAGCCCATGCTACAGCCACACCATTTTCTTGCAGTGGGTGTTAATGAGGCAGGTTCGGGTCTTTGAACACTGCGGTGTCTTTCTGTAAGAGGCAGAGTTGGACGGAGGTGAAGTTGTGGGGCGATTGCCCGCTGAGCTCAGAAATGATACAGCCTGCCATTGATCACACATTCTGGACAGGAGGCTTTTCAATCACCCCCTCCTCTCTCCCTGTCTCCTACATCTTTGGACTAAGAGGCCTGAGCTGAGGTAAATTGCTTCATGCCAATATAATTCTAAAAGAGGCTCGTAAAAAGCAGAGATATGCCCGAGTTCCTCCCCGGCTCCCTGAAGTGCACAGCTCGTGTCGAGTTCTTCGGATGGTGCGAGTTCTTTGCTTTTACCGCACACGTGTGCAGACACACACGCACATGCACTGTCCATAGCATCTGCTGGAAACGGCGAAGAGCATTTAATTTCAGTCTGGACCTCTGGGCAATTTATCCAACTTGTGTGTCCTCTCCATCTTACTATAGACGAGAAGATCTATCTTATAGCCATTGGGTTTTGGTGCACATGGGTTTATAATCAATGAGCGCTATATTTCAGACATGAATTTAATTGTGTAGGGTAATTAGAGTTGCTTGGGACGCATTATGCCATATAAAATATTGTGAAAAGCTCATTTGCCTCTCTACTTTGCATTAATCAAAATGAAAGTTTAAAAAGGCTCAACATGAGACATTATTAACTATATTGTTTCTTGGGCATTGTTCACAGCATGCAGATGAATCACAGTAATGCTGATACAACAGAGACAGAATGAGGAAAAAACAGTTTGGGTTATGGTAATTAGGCTTAAGTACAGTCTACTCGAATCATTCATTTTATTGTCTTACAGGATCACTTCCAAAATGTACATTTAATCTTTGTCTACTGTACTTTCTGTCAATTACTTCTCTTTTAAACTTGTGTTGTCTGTACAGGAAAAGTGTGCTGCACATTATTCGGCAAACACTTGAAATATCGCACATAAGTTTTGGATGTATTTCAGGATGCTTTTTGGAATTTTTGGAGTTTGGTGATATAAATTGCCTGCACTGTATAAAAAAAAACTTTTAGGAATTACAATAAGGAAGCTTACATTCATCCAAATATCCACCTTTTTACCTTCCTACAGGTTTTATCTTGCCTTTTGTATCTTAGTTTCGTTGAAGCACTTTTCACCTTTTGTTATCTCTGCTATTTACCACTTCATTTTCTTCTTGATTCTTTGTAAGTCGCTTTTAATAAAAGCGTCTGCTAAATACCTACATTTAAATATAAATGTTAATAAACCACATCATTTAAGCCATTAATACCCATTACAGTATCTGTATCAAGAAATAATAAAACAGATGTGACCTTGGCTGGGAAACCAGGATAAAGTTGGAAAACCTAATTCTCTAATGAGAAAACAAGCTCAAAGATTGATTTTACCTATTAATTTCACTTTGATTTTAATCTTTGGCCTTACTCAGTCACTATTAAAAATATCAATGTTATATTTTCACAGAATGTTAAAACATTGTATTGAATGATTTATGTATAAAATGTCCATCACAAAAATGATAAAAATAGGGTCAAAAATTCTATGGCCTTCATTTTGAATGACATCTCTACCAGTCTGGATTTAAGTGTGGCTGGTAACACAGACAAATCAATTAAGTGTTTTTTACTCAAATAATTTTTCTAAATAAACACAAAGAGTTATAAAGATAAAGTAAATAACCACATACTTTTGAGCATTAGAAGTAAAAAAAAAAGCTTACCAGCAACTCCATGTGTATAACTTCAGTACATTTATACTAAAATTACAAGTAGATACATGGCTACTATGGTTTTACTACAAATAAAAACAGCGTAATTCTCAAGTGTATTTTAGCAAGCTTAGACTAAAAAAATGGGTTATAAAAACAGTTAATATGACGTATCTTAGTCTTGTCCACTTAATTTTTCCCGCGCTCCTCGCGTTCTGCTGATGTCATTGAGTGACTCTTACCTGGATCATGATGGAGTGCTTTTGTCCTGTGCATCCCCGAGTGCTGCATCTCTCCCCGGGTTAAACACCTCAGAAATCCCTTAAACAAGTACCCAGCAGATGCGAATATACAAACGATATTAATCGCGGGTCTATTTGGAAACACTGGGGTTCATTTTATTTCCTTTGTTTTATGTTAAGTGACGGAGATAAACGTGACATGAATAAAACGAATGAATAAAGAAATAGAGTGCGGTTTTGAGCCGGTGCTGGAGTTAAAGACTGGAGCTCTGTGTCTCTGTTACTCCACACAATGCACTAGCTTGGGAGGGGTGGGATTTGTCTCAGGATGTTTATGAAGGAAAGAGAGCGAGAAATAGCTTGACTTACAAGTGATATGATGATATTTGTATATGCAACACATATAGGAATTAAGATTATCCTCTGGTCTTAACCCACACTGCTCAAAATACAACATCATGTCTCTAAATTTGTTTCATTATATCAGTTTTCAGGTGCTTTGTGATTAGTTGATGGCCAGTGCTCCTGCAAAGCTCCAAGCTGCCACACGGTTGCCCTGTGCCCGTAGGTTTGACACAGCCAAGCACGGCCTGCTGGTTGCCATCCTCTCCCATATGGGTCAGCTTCCTGTCCCCGCTGAGAAAGCCTACTACTTAGAAAGCCTTTCCTTAGCTTCATGCTGACCTGTGAGCAGTTTTGGCCAACCGAATACTATGCTGTTTTAGAGGAACTATAATAAAGCAGGTCTCTGATAAGTGCCAATGCTGTGGACGTGTTGGTCCTGTACCCGGAGTTCGAGTTGGACGGTACTCGCCGACAGCTTTTGATGCTTGCACTTTTCATGGTCTATAACTAGACTGCAGGGTGTGTTAGAAAATACTTGTGTGGGATCTTTCCAGATTCTAAAGCAATAGAGAGCACTTACGGCATGATGGTGCAGTTATTCAATGCTCCCAAGTGGTGATACTTACAGAGGCAGGTGCATTTTTATGTATGCAAGGCCATGATGGGCTACTAAGACTTCATCATTTACATTAAAGATTTTATGGTTGGTGCAGTTAAAAAGGATAGTTCAGTCGATTATGAAAATTCTGTCATTATTAACTCACCCCATGTATGATTTTCTTTCCTCCACGGAACACAAAAGAAATTATTTTGAAGAAAGATGCTAACCGAACGTCAGTTGCACCAATTGTTTTCTACTGTAGAACCCATGCAGGTGAATGTGTGCCAGTTAACAACATTCTTAAAAATTATCTTTTTTTCTGTTCTGCAGAAAAAATAAAGTCATACGGGTTTAAGGGTTTGTAAATGATGAGAGAATTCTTATTGTTGGGTAAAATCGGCCCAAAATACCTTATAATTGTGCAGACATTGTATGTGATATTCTACATATGAACACCATGTATATCGCATTTACATTTTTCTTGCCTTTAAAACTTTGATCAGGTGACACAAATAGGTCAGCAATTCCTCTTTTAACTGGAATATATTTCATGAGTGGAAGGAGAAATGCAATTTTTAAAATGAGGGCTTATTTTCAACATAATTGCCATTGATTTAGTCCAAAATGATAATGTAAAAGGTCAACTATGATTTTTAATGGTTTTACCCAACTGTGGGTTAAAAGTAACTCAGCAGACGGGACATAATGAAATGAACATAAATGATGAAATAATGATTTATGAATTATTTTTTTGATGTGATCCAAAAGCACTATGCGGTGGGCGGGATGGCTTCTATGGGATAATGAACATATTTTCAGATAAACATTAGAAGTATATAATAAAAATGTCAATGATGATGTCTTGATAATGTTTATTAATGAAGCGTTCTCTAAATATTATATAAACAAGCACAAATCACAATGTGCTAAATGATCTCAAAAAGTTCAATTCTATTATCACCGATATCTCTAAAGATACACTTGTTCATTCCCTGCACGATCTGTTCGTACATTTCATGCTGTCATGGGTTCGGGCTAATCACTGCACAGGTGTCGGCCTGTGGCTGTCAGTCATTGAGCTTGCTACAATATGCAAATGAACCTAAATGCCTTTGGCTGGGCTGTTGCACAGTTGGATGAATCATTCAATCCAATGTCATTTGGATGGGTCTGTGCCATGTGCAGCAGTTTAAGATACCTCCATCCCACCAGGAGATGAGAGCCAATCAAGAAGACTTATCAACGGCATTAATATACACTGAGTGTCTTTTTAGATTTCCTCAAGCACTGCGTCTGACTGCCTGAGACTCCAATTAAACACAAAACAGAATGTAGACATTGCTTTTCCTCACCACCACGAAGCCAACAGCGTTCTGTGAAAATGCTTACACAGAAGCTCCTCTCAGCTATGTCGCACTGAAATGCTGCTAGACACGTACTTGACAGTCTCGCATAATGTAAATTACTTTCAATATAGTAACAGTAAGAACGCAATTGTGCTGTAATTATGTACATAGTCAGATTGTTTAATTCATGCAAAGAAATAAAAAAAATCCGGATGGGTAGGGAATGTTTAAAGTCATAAGTGACTTCAAAATGGAACCTTTTCTCTTTGCCCACCTGTTTAACATTCCATTGATCATTCTATTGAAAAAAATATATTTTGAAAAATGCTTGTTACCAAAAACATTTATTTTTATTCTATGTACACGAAAACAATGCAAGTCATTGGAGTCCATTGGTTTTAAAAAAGTCTTATTTTGTGTTCTGCAAAAGAAAGACATTTTTGGGGTTAACTATAACTACAAGGTTTTAAGCAGATGACTATTATTTAGTTTTAAACTAACAAGTTACCATTGCATCAAGCTGATGAACGTTGTACTCTGCAGAGAGGTGGCCGTGATCAAATATTCTCTTTCAGAAGAGTAAGAACAAAGGCTATCAATGGTGGGGGGATTACTTATGCCCTTTTCTCTCCCTCCATGTCCAGTTTTTAGCATTCTCTTTTACATGAGAAGCGTCACCCTCAAGCAGATAAAAGCCAGATCAGTTGGATTGGAGTAACCTGTCATGCACCTGCAAACATGGTCAGTTTCACGGAAAGGAAAGAAGGAAAAGCCTTGGATTTCTAATCAGCTTGAGATTGTTAAATATTCTATAGAAAACTATGAAAAGGGGGAATTTTTTAACCTCACTTAAGAATATTAATAAGGTGACGTGATGTTTGCCTGGTAACAATTAACAGTAAAAGTTCAACTTAAAGTCATAGCTTACTAAAAAAATGAAGTTTCTGTCACCATTTAATCCTCTATGACTTTCTCATGCAGAACTTAAAAGAAGATCTTTTGAATTATGTTGGTAACACTGCATTGGTTTGTATCCACACATTAAACCTACGACAGTTGTTTAGTTACCAACGTTCTTCAAATTATCGTCTGTGTTCTGTTAAACAAAGAAAGTCAGGCAGGTTTGAAATTACAAGATTAACATTTTTTGGTAAAAACATTCCTTAAACAATTCTTTTCATTTATGAGTTAAATAATATTGGCTTTTCAAGTGTTTTGAAAATAAATGAAACTGACTTATGAAATACATTTAAAATTGGTTAATGTATATTTTTTAAGTTATTTGAAAAGCAACTGGACTAATTATATTTCACCAAAAAATTAAAATTACCACTGCTGGTATGTTACCAAATTTCTTAAAAGTATCTCTTGTTTTTCAGAAGAAAGAGAGTCAAACATATTTGAATAGGGTGGGTGGATAATCACAGAAGTTTTATGTCTGGTGAACTATCCCTTTATGTTTTTATATCAGGCATGTTGTCTACATTGTGTTTTGCTGTTGTTTAATGCGACTACTTCAGTGTTTGTGTGCATGCTGTAGTTAAGTAAACAATGCACTTAAAAAAAATGGGCCAATCTTATAAATGCCATTGTATCAAAGAAAATATTTTAATATCTTAAAAGCTTATGGTACAGGCCAAAGATATGGTACAGAAGGTATGCTACTGTGTTGGTCTGCATTTTTCAACCTCTAAACAACACAAAAATGCCTTTGGCAGATAGTTTTATTTAAAGAAACTTCCAGTACATTTAATTCAGTGAGATACAGGAACACAGGACGATCAATCATCAGACGCTTTGATTTCGTTTTTCGGTTTGTTTTGGCGAGAAGCAGCTCTGCAACTATCTCTGTCGCAATCACCGTCTCATTGGCGCAACCCCCCAGCCATCTCTCCCCAGAGTGATTAATCTTCTAACACTAATTAGATATTTGCTAATTAGCATCTGACATACGAGGGGAGGAAGAGAAACATTTGCATGAGGACACGGTCCGCTTCGGTCGCCAAACGCAAGGATCAACCTATCTCGATATGCGATGCAGGATGTGCTGATGTCACAAATCCCCTACCTGCTCTGTGATCCACCTGAATATGAGAGAATGTCAAAGTCCAGGGGCTCAGGCATCATTTTATTCATTTCAAAAGAAGTCACCCCCCACGTTTCAAATGAGCACCGTGTAGATTTTAATGACCATCGTGGTGGATACCTGGAGCTGAAAGGACATTAATCTGGATATTGCCAATTTAGCTGGAAGCCTGGTGGGGGAAAATCAGCAGGATTTTGGTCCTCCTTCTTCGCCTACGCGGTCTCGTTCTGTCCATAACGGACTCATTTCATCCGCGCTCATCAATTAATGACGGCAGCTTATTATCTTTTCATCGCCAGGGTTAAAAGATCCGTAGCAGGTGGATGAATGCTACCTGTGAGTCACTGACAAAATGATGAAGCCGGGCCATAATCAGACTTTTAGATTATACAGCGCAGTAAGACGATTGCATTGACCTCGCGTCACGCTGCGCTGAGTGAAAAACAGCTGATTCTCTACAGTACACATGTGGATGATATTATATTTTGCTTCATACAAGTTATGAGAGACACAAAACCCAGCTCCTCATTTATATTCATTAGGTGATGAAAAAGAAAGGCACACAAGTGTGTTTAGTTGGTGAAGGCTTCTTGCACAATCTGGTGTCTCTGGGTTCACTTCAGTGCTAAATCATCACAATTGGAGCGCTCGAGAGTTGGCACGAGTTTTGAAACGCAGTTATGTCAAAAGCAATTCCTCCTCTTTGTCCTTTATGACAGCACGTATGCAGCGATTAATAAACGTACATAACTTAATACACCAGAAAGGAAATCAAACAAACATTTATCCAGGATACTAATATCACATATCATCTTTGAGATGAACTGAAAGAAATTGTGAAAAAATGACTGATGCGAAGCCATAAAACGGGACTGATCCTGATAAGCTATTCGTCACGGATCTCCAGGCCATTCGCGGGCCGCGAGTCGGCTTTCGAGAGGCTCTCAAAGTGCCGCTAACGATTTTTCTCCCCGCTGAAATGTGTCGGAAGATTTCAAGGCATAATTAAATCCCTAACTAGCGGAGGAGGAGAGAGCCGCTGTCACAAGGGGGCGGTTAGCTGGATTGGGGATGTGTTTTAGCGGCGAGTTTGTGAAATGTACGATTTCACAGGGAAACAGGCTCACAGATGTCTCATTAACTTCATGTCATTTGCACCCACTTCTACGTCATTATGGAAATCCAGAAATATGGAAAATGACAAGCTGTTGTCACAAAAATCAGTAGAAAAGTTCTGACTGTGATTTGTCAAATTCATTAGTATTTCTGGCACGGGACGTACAGTAATAAACTAAATCATTAGACAAAACTGTTTTACAAGTGCACGATTTCTAACAAATCCAAGACATGTTACAATAATTAATTGTTTTACTGGAGCTACAATTTCGATCTAAACTACACAAAGGAAACCTCCCCCCCGCCCTCCCCACCGGTGTACAGTATGCCCAAAATCATGGCCAGGCGGTGATCATCAGTCTTGTTTGACTATACTAGTGTACTTTACACTGTGTGTGTTGTGTGTGTTTTATTCGTGCTGTGAGCACGCGATTTGCATCTGAATTTCCCATCAGGGATCAATGAAGTATGTCCGTACGTCTGGGTTGTCTATCTATCACACATGCTTTTGCAGACTCCAGCTTTACCGTAATGTGCCACTGCTGTGTGTTTTGTAAACAGGAAGAGCTCCTGCTGACCAAATAAGATTATTCAGAGGACACATTGTTTTTTTGCTTACAGCTCAAACTGTGAACATAATCAGCCAGCTTCTCTTGCCTCTCTTCACGATCACTCTGAAACACATCAAGGTCAAGTGGCTGAAGACACTGTCATTACAGCTCGAGTAAATGTGAGATCAAATTCTGAAGTGTTGTTTAAAAAAACATGAAAGATCAAGAAGCGCAAGCAAGTATTCGATTCTATTTTTATGCACTACATAAACATTAAAATTAGAGTGAGAGCTAGCACTGTAAAATCTGTGCATTAAATATGCACATTTGCACATTTTTTAGTAGCACAAATGAACATGACTCTTACTTTAGACATGTATGACCTCATTTCTTCTGCTGAACACAAAAGTAGACATTTTTTGAAGGAAGTTGGTCACCAGACAACACTGAACTCCATTGAATTTTATTGTAGGGACTCTGACGTTTATCAAAATATCTTCCTATAAAAAACCTATACAGTTTTTAAATGATATGAGGATAATTAAATGATAGTCATATTTATTTTTGGAACTATTCCAATTTGTGTTTACACCAAATACACTTAAACTAAAGGGAGTAAGTTATTTGTGTTAAACATGTTTTTATTTATAGAACTACCAGATTTCCTAAACTCATATAATTTTAGTAAAATTTCCTTATTAAGACATTGAGTTAATAAAACTTATAGAAATGACACTTATAAATATAACCTCTCACAGCCTAAACACAAATATAGCTCTTCTGGACTTATAAATAACAAAACAGAAGAAATACAACCTGACTCTAAAACTTTAAGTCAAATGAACAGCAGGAACTCTTTTTACTAAAAACACAAAATAACAATTAAAAGAACTCCTGTAATGCAGTCCATATGCAAAGCTCACTGGGAACTGGAAATTCCCAGCCCAGGTTTAACAATGCTCTTTTAACACAACACAAATCATTCATGTGGTCTCAGGTTCAGGAGATAAAGTTTGACAGTTCAAAATATAAAATGGTCACATGTAAAGAAGTGTGTTACATTTTGTTGTTTTTTGCGGTGTACAGCTTTTAATATGACTTTCTTATTTTAATCAAGAGAACAATGAAGATCACTTAACTGAGTTCTAGTAAGGGAAGTTCCAGTTTGCCAGAGCAAACGCTTTCATTTAATGTTCATACCCCTAAACCAGTGCATTAAACTCACATTACCACATATATAAATATCTGTAGCACTTGTTGAAGAGCGTTGTGTAATTTCTTTTCCAAGTGTTAGGATTTAACAAGCGAGCACTGATTTTATTATTACACTATAATGTATGTTATCCGTTTTTTCACAATGTAATGCCTGGACACCTTCTCAAAATGAATGGTTGACAAAAAGTAAATTAAATGTTGTAGAATTACTAGCAAAAGTCTTTTTACACACTTATTCGACATTTTGATATACGGGTGTTCAGGTACGGGTTGTAGTTGTCAATCAAAAAACTACCTCTGCATATCCAAACGCCCTATTAGTGTGTGAGGCAGATCATTAGACACTTTTCTACATGGAGATCTCACTGCATGTGAGAGAGAGAGTCGATGAATTCAAACGCAGCTTGCTGAGAGCAAGTAACTTCTTTCCCGCTCCTGTAGTGGACGGTTGCAAACATCGCCTGTAAAGTAGAAAAGTAGCCTTGCAGAAAATCAATAATTCATAGGTGATGATCAGATTTCCTCTCTGCCCGTCGTCAAGGTGAGAGCACGCCAGGCACCGGAATGAGCCAGCTTTCCGCAGCGGCCCGGAAAAATGACAGCGGGCTTGTCAGAGGGAAAGCTTGGTATCGACTCCTGCCCATGTAATGATGTGCATACCTGTGTGTGCTCGTGCATTGGTGTATGCTGTGTGTGTCCTCTTAGCACAACTGACTGACATGACATCTCTCTTGCGATGGCACTAAGAGCTGCACAGCCAGAACCTCAGCCATAGTCTTGCCGAGTGTCTCCCTGGTATGCAGTCAAACCAGCAGGCCATTACTGAGACCTCTCTCAAAGCGATTCCATTTACTTTGCATCTCTGTGATTGACAGAGTGCGGGTGTGCGCGTAACCGGCTCGCTATCAGATTCTGGGGTTTTATTCGATGTGACAGGTGCCTATGAAGGCCCTCAGAGATTTTCAGAACTCGACTAGCATCCACAGTTCCTCAAACACAAGCAGTGGACCACAGCCAGATGGCTGAGTGGCAAGGACAACCCACCCAACACAGGCCACAACCAATCAGGTGTAACGAGCGAATTTCTGTCACGGTATCCATGGAAACGGCGGCTTTCTTGGCCTATGGCATGCGTGTGACAGAGAGCTCAGGTATAAGATCTCGCAGCGGTCATCAATCACTTCAAAGCGGAGGCTGTTCCACCTCCATGGCGCGGTGAACTTTAAACAGAGAACAACAAAGAGACGGGCTTTCAATCAATCATAATGACATGCTTTCAGTGGCCGTGTTCAACCAGCAAACCTACACGCAGTGAGCCGCACATCACTCTTCATTTGCCGGTTAACATCCACCCATCTTCTGCAACAATAATGTATCTCCTCTTCTCAGACGGCAATCAAAGTTCTGATATGAAGGTGGCAGAAACGTTGAATAAAGTCAGAAGGAGGGCAAAGCGAGAACAAAAGACTACACGAGAGTGCAAATGCGCTGTTATGTAATGTAAAACAGCTATAAATATTTGAAAACTTGATTCTGGGACTTTTTTGACGTGATGCACCATTTTTATTTTTCTCAATTACAGTGTCGCATTATGAACTGCGAAAGCAGGGTTGATTTATTAATATAAATGTCTCCCGAGACATCTTTTCACTCTGCAGAGATTCTCATTTTAAAACAGCTCACAGAAGCATCTCATTTATACAATGTATCACTTATTCTCAAAGAAAAAGCAGCAAATAAATGGATTGAGCTGATCATTTTAGCTTTCGGCTTCCATACTAACTAAAAAAAGCCTTGCGGGACCATGAGACAAGATTACCGTGAGTTGTTAGGTATGCAGAAGCAAAAGCCTACGATAAACAACTGATTTAAATAAATACATATTAATAATTGTAACGTAAATACAATTTTAATCTCACTTGCTCTTATCACTGATAACTAACAATTAATACATATTAAAATCGTTAACAAATTTAATTTTAATTTCTTTTGCTCTTATCACTGATGGAAGGAAGACTAATAACAAATAAGTATGTTATAAATACAAGAAAGAAGGCCAATCATAATTTAGTATGCAAAGGTTTCTTTGACATCATTGGTGAATATTAAAACCGTCAGTAATTAATTCAAGCTATAATTATCCATTACATTTTATTGCATAGATACAAACTCAAGCCAATGGGCACTGCGATTGTTTGGTTAGCAACATTCTTCAAAATGTCTTCTCTTGATGTACAGAAGGAAGTGTTTTAGATGACAAGCGAATTATGTCTTTAAAATTCTTCCTAAAAACACAAAAAAAGCCCATTCAAAACTGCCCAAAAAAAATAATCTACAAAACAAAACTTGAATGGCAGAAAATTGCGAAGAGAAATAACAATGAAAAAAGTACAAGGATTTCGTCATTCAAACACTGTAATAAAATTGCTGAAATTATCCAGTATTTCCTCGGCGATGAAGGCTGCCAAATCAGTTTTTTGTTAAGCCTCTGTAAGATGTTCAAACATAATAATCACTAAATGTGCAGTTCTGTCTAATGTCTTCTGCTTCAACGTGCCAATGCATATTCACAAGACTGAAGAAAAAGAGCACAATCATTTACTGTGGCAAGTCACAGCTGTTGAGTTTTACATCTGAATGCAAAACAGCACGGGCGATGAAGAAAAAACAACCTTTGCTCAAAGAGCGACTAAAATTAGATTGAAACAGACAAAAAAAACATCAGTTAGGCAGAAAAGGCTTTCTGGGGCTCGACGAGACTTTGAGGCGGCTGGCGAGGTTTAATTACGCTTGTTGAAGCAGTTGTTTGCAGCACACCTTTCTGTCTCCCGCTGCCTCTTTACCTGCGATCTCTGTGATTTCTGACAGAATGCGGCTGTGCATTTTGGCAGGGGCATCAAACGGTGTGAGAAGAAAAAACACATAAAAAGGAAAAGAGACACAGAAAGCAGGTAGAGATAGACAGGAAGAAAGAAGGAGACAAAGATCCATGTACACAGACGTCTGGGTACAGATGCACTCAACACTGAAGCTGTGCCAGGACTATCTTCAATGGTTCACATTGGCATCAGGATGTGATGCTCCTCAGGCAAAAGTGTGTTTCTGGAAACTGTACTTACAGGAGTTTGTATGTTCACGGAAATCTCAGTGTCTCCTCTTTGAGCTGATTCAACAGCCGATCTGGGCCACTGTAGGGTCAAAGCATGCTGTGTCCCATGCAGGGAGAGTGAGGCAGAGGTTACTTGTGGATCAGAGTCCTGCTGATGTCTTGAAGGCAGACAGAGGGTTTGAATAAATTTGTTTGCACTCACATGTCCAATGTTGAAAATATCAAAGGATTTTAGAAATATATATGACCCTGCCTGTAAAAACTAGGGTATAAAGCAATAAAGTTCGTTTTTACATATTAAATTTACTATGATTTCAATCTTTCACACAATATTACTCGGTCAGTATTCAAGATATCAATGTTATATTCTCATAGAATTTTCTTCACCATTTAGACATAAAAGATTATTTTATGGTGTTTTAAAGCACCTTTTATCTTTTTACACAGTCTTTGCTTTGTTTAAAAGAATAATATAAATAAAACTACTTTATGTAAACTGAAATTATTGCTGTAGATTTAACACAGATTAAATAATCTTCCACTTTACAAATGTATTCTGACTGCAGTTTATATTAATAAGGTAAAATGATCAAGCAGTAAAAATTCATTTTTTCGCTGTGTGAAATGTGTCATATTTCAGGGTGTGTGTGTGAGAAGATTAAGACTTTGTGACAGATGTTAGGAGAGGGAAACAGTAAACAGTGTCTAAATGATCCAAATACGATCTTACTGATTTCACGCTCAGTGTGCTCATGGGGAAAAGAAGACTGATTATGTAACTATAGCTTTCCTACATTGTGGATAATCCACAGTGTATTTTAATTTCTCGGCCCTGTTACTGTGGAAAAAAGTATTCAATACCTTCATCTACAAGGGTTAAATGTATACATTACACAGTATGATTTCTTCTGTCTGCTGAAACATCCTAACCATGCATGATCTGACAGGTTTACAGTGACAACTATATTAGTCTGTCCAGACGGGAAACAAAACTACTTCCAAAAACTTATTTAAGTATTATTTCTATTGTTATATGTTTAATGTATGTGAACATTTAAAACATCAATTAGATGTTAGTTTCATTAGTTTATCTAAGAGAAAATTTAACCAAAAATGAAAATTCTGTAAAAAATAACTCACTGTCTAGTAGTGTTTTAAATCTGTTTACATTTCTTTGTTTAGTCAAACCAGATATTTCGATGAATGCTTGTAACCATTTACTACAATAGGAGAAAAATTAACAACAAATGAAACAAATCAATGGTAAGTAAATGCTGAAAGATGTGCACACTAATTGAAATGATTTACGGAAAATACAAGCATTGTTTTTACATTAAGTTATTAGTGCTTTTATTTCCAAAAACCTCGACTATTGTAAGTCGCTTTGGATAAAAGCGTCTGCTAAATGACTAAATGTAATGTAATGTAAATGTAATTTAAGGTAATGAAGACTTTTCCAACATATTTTTATGATCATGCCTGGTTACAACAAAACACAAATAAACAAACACTCAGAGAGCTTTTATCACTTCACACATAGAGCATCACGCCTGGCATTCTCTTATTTTTCTCTCTTAACCTCAACTTGTATCTATAGCTGTATATCTGAGTAGCGCTGCGTCGCTCTTCATGCAAAACACTTATCTACCTTTAGACACTCGCAATAGCATGCGGCCTAACTGCCCGGTCGGCTCTTATCACAACACTGCAATTGGGACTCCGTTTACGTAAGACAGAAAAATGAACGCTGTGAACACCAGTGCACGCAGCCCACGGAGTCATCACTCAGGTCGAGAGGGTTATGATAAGTTCTGGCAGGTGTATTGATACCATACGCACAGATTAGCATGAACACTGCTGCGCAGAGAGACAGGCTACTGGTGTTATAACACTAACATCATCATCAAGAGTTTATTTGTTCATTTCATAATTGTTGGGGGGGGCTTTATATCGTCTCATGCCCAGGAACCGAGGAGATGCTAAGGTGCTCAGGATGGTCTCTCTGAGGGTTATGTGAGTGTATATGCTGAATATGTTTTTTTGTGAGAAGGCCAGTTAAAGTGCTCTCTGATGTCCTCGCCCACCCATAAATGGATTAATTCAGAGTCTTATTCTCTTCTTACTAGTTCTAGCTTCTTCATACAAATACCAGATTATCAGAAACTGTCTGTTAATGTCTGCTACATCATCCTTATGGAATCTGTCTACACATTTAACAACAGGATACCAGCCGGAACAAACTCCTCGGGTCAACCCGTCATCTGTTTAGTGAATTCAATTCAATAGGCCAGATGTTGGTTTTGAATATCTGAACAGAAAATCCAATTGCGTACAGTCTGCACATTTCTTACTGCGATAAAATTCATATGATTTGCTTCACTAAATACCATGAACTTTAGTCTATGTAAAAGCTGATGATCCATGTTCTCCCAGCATGCTTTGTGAATGTTTCAAAGAGCATCTTTTGTGCATCAATGGAATGACCTTTTGAACAAAAGAGGGAACATGGTCAACGCCAGAACATTTTTCTTTGTTTTAAATGTTTGATATCTATGAATTCCAGGTTTCCAATGTGGTCTCGGACTATGTCCCAATAAAAAAATTGGTGTCAATCTGTCATTGCATCTTTTAACACACACCGACGCACACACAAGCACGCACACACACGCACACACATGCATACATACACACACACACACACACACACACACACACACACACACACACACACACACATGCACGCACGCAAAGTAATGTGTCACTTTGACCTTCATAAGAAAAGCGTGGCAAAGAATTACACTGAAAAATAATCTTTATGGTAACAAGTAAGCAAACAAGAGGAAACAAGTAAACTGTTTTTCATCTTAGAAATACACAATGTCGGTTACGAGTGCTGTCATAGATGAAAGTTTGCCAAAATGAGAAAACTCACATTCTATATGACTTTTAAAAGAACACAAAAGAAGGTATCCTGAAGAAATCTGGAAATTAAACTACAACAATTGAATTGCTTTGCAAAGTGTTTAACTCCATAAGTACTGCTGTTGTTTGGTTTCCAACATTTTTCAAAATATCTGCTTTTCTGCTGAAGTGTGTAAAATGTAAATAAAATGTAATCTCTTATCATTACACTAGAATTTTCGAGTTCTAGTTTGGGACATCTTTGAATTACAACTTAATAAAGAAAGATTATGCCATGAGTATGTATTAGGTCACCAGATCGCATTAAGATAAGAGGTAAAGATATTCACTTGAACCGCCACACTGGTCCTTCTGTAAAACCATATCAATTTAGACATCCACCGCATCGATCCGCAGCTCTACAGGTATGTCCGGCCATTTATCAGCGTCATCCGCCAGACAGAGAACAATGCTGCTTCATTGTAGACAAAGAGCTTGTTTTCTTGGGGGAGATTTAACCATTAATTTAATTCCCAGAACTCAGAACAACAGAGAGAGACATGAGCATGGAGTATTACTACACCGGCCTGCTTCTTTGACATACATTCGTTTGTATTTCTTGTAAAAAGAAACGGTTAAGAAGTGTAACAAAGGAGGGGTATCAATAGTGGTAGTTAAACATAAAGATAATGGATTTGATGGAAGATAATACGAAAGACTGACAACCACCGCTGTCATTAGGCAAAAGGAAAAATCAATGCTGTTTAAAAGATTCAAAGACACCTTTCGTTCTGGTCACACAAACAAAAGAGAATTTACAAGATAAATGTAGCGTCAAGTGGATTTGATTTGAATTGTAAATCTGAGGTTATATTCAGATGAGTTTCAGAATTCAGACGTTTCCTGCTTCAAGACATGTTTAACTCTATCAACCTTACAGTCAACATTCAACAAATCATTTTAAATGTATAGGAAAAACATCAAAAGACAATAAAACATGATTAATTATGATTTACTAAATAAATCATTTTATTCATGTATATACATTTTACAACACTTTAATTATATAGATTATATTTCAGAAAATACAAAAGTGTCAAAATATGGAGTAACAAATATAATATAATATAATGTGTATATTATGACATTTGTGTCATAAAATAAGGTTGAAATATTTTTATATTTTAATATTGTTTGAGATAAATAAATATTTAAAAAATTGTCCTTTTCTCAATGACCTGTCCAAGCACTCTGACACTCATTTTATTAAACAGAAAAACAATACATTTTTGTAAATTATGTTTCATAAAGGTTAAAAGGGGTAACTTACACATCCAACTTAAGGAGAAAGATTTAATCCTGTAATAATTTTTATCATACACCTTCATATAAAATTTTTTGTCTAAAAGTTCTTTAGGCTCAATTACATTAATTCAGTGAATTCTTACAGTACATCTATTGGACCTTTACACACTGAAAATGATATAAACAGAATACTTCGATTGATTTTAACCTCTTTCTAAGGCCATCATTCAGCTCCAATGCCTTTTCTTATTCATATCATATTTAAATCTGAGCTTTTTTAAACTGAACTTCCCCCACTTCTTTCTTTATAAGCCGCACTCCAAGCAAATAAAAAGACAGCAATTCAAGTTCTCTGAATAAACCCAATAAGCTTCTCGCTACAAACAGCCCCCCTGACAGCACATTTGATTTCATCTCTAGCATGCCGAAAGTGGGCTAAAAGAAATGCCTCGATGTGTTTCGCATTTCATTCACGACACGTTTGGGTGTCATAATCCACACAGTGTTTTCCTCTTAAACTGCGGAAGAGAGGTGGCAAAAGAACAAACGCCAAAATAGCCTATTTAAATATTACATAACCGACTACGGATTTAGACCCACAAATGAATGCTGGCTCTGGCTCGGAGTCAAACGGCAGAAGCCATGGCTTGTGTAGCTACAGAGCCATCCAAACTTCCCAATAATGTGTTTCCAGGATAATAACACTGGGGCAGAATGAACTCAGTGCATCACATAAGCTCTTATCACTTCATGTGACCTTCAGGCTTGAATACATTGAGAGTGTGTCAGATATTCGGTCAGAGAGAAACATTTCAAATGTGGAACAATGTTAAGATAGGATCAAATTGCTCAAATACACATTTTTAGGATCTTGGAGCTCCCACAACAAGTAATTCTCAGCACAGCCATTTGTCATGTTGTTGCACAGTGCAGGTGTCATCATTCTCGACAGCGTCTTTCCTTTAGGTAAATGATGATGGCTGTTGGCAGCCGACAAGGGCACTTTGTAAGTTAACTTAATATAGATTCTGGAAAATTGCTGTTTTCTGTGCAAACAGAAGGTGTGCAAGCCTACTATAACAATAGTTCCATACTTTCCCTGGTTCATTACATCACGGTCCTTTCTTTAAATCTCTGTCTCTTATACTGAAGGAGGCGAAAATGAGTCTATCGCTTTATAATTGAGTGTTAACCACAGATGCTGTTATAGACACACCACATTCACACTCATTTAAAAAAGAATCATTCTATTAATAGAGCAGTAGAAATGCAAAGTTCGTCCGAATGTGAGAAAAACTAAGATACATTCAAAAATGAGAGTTTGGAGAATACAGATTGGCAGTTTGAAATGTCATCTTATGTTAAAAAAGAATCCAAACACTAACAGTTACAGCAATGAAAGGTCAGATGATAGCTCAGGGTTTAGACTTTCCTAATAAGAATTGCACTAAAATGATTGGTGCGTGATAGCCGTCATATCATTTTTACTGAATAAAAATAATGATAAAAATAATAAATTCAGATATGTTTTAAACTAAACTAAACACAATAAAAGAAATGATAATGAGTTAATGTCTACTGCATGACAATTTGTAGAGTGCTCGGATTTTGTTTAATTTGTAAATTTGATGAGCTATAACATTTAAAATACCAATTTATTTGATTGTGACTAAATTTAGAAAACGAAATCCTGGATTTTTTGAACCAGCAGACAAACACAATTTTTGAGTTGTGAATAAACTTCTTAATGCTTTCTTTCTAAAAACCTTAAATCACAGTTTTTTAGGGGGGAAATAGAAATAATAATGTACTTATGCATTGACAAGAACTTTTTTTATTTTTCCTTTTAAAATGATTAAAAAAAACTAGATTTTCTATTTTTAACCCAATGTCTGGTTGAAAGTAACCCTAGATTATTGTTTTTTTCTATGTTTTATTTTTATTTAGCATGCAAAGTCAAAAGGAAACTGTATAGCCTACTGCTGACTGAACACAAATAAAATATGTGGCTTGTTTTATAGACAGTCACTCAAGTTATTGAGTGTCGTGGCAGAGAAATGGACTGGAGAGACTGGCTTTACGCCAGTGAAGCTAATTGGCCTTGGGTTTGTTTAAAGCATTGTGATTAATGAAGTTTCTTATGAGAGCTTTATGATGAAGGCAGCAATCTGTCAAGCACTGACTGCACGTCTCAACAGGGACAGTCAAAGAACAGTTTAGGAAGGAAATTCCCCTGTCACAAAAACACTATTTTAAATCAAAACCTTGTGGAAAAAGTTGGAGCTTTCACTCCAACTATAATTCAATGTATGCAATCTATGGCTTGTTTTATTGTGTATTAACAGATTTTAAAGCTGGACAAAAAATGCTTTCTGTCACCAGTGATTCTTCATTATGTTTTATCATTAAAGACAAAAAAGCATCTATAACTATCAAACACAAAACAAACACAACAAGCACATGAATATGTTGAACTCATGGAACTTACTGTAATAGTGATCACCACACACATCTTCATCCTCATCATAAAAGTATGCTTGAAATGAAAAATCAAATCAAAGTAAAATAGAACAGCAAATAACAACAACAAAACATTAAAAACTACAGACCTTGAAAAGGCTCACCCCTATCAAAGAATTCAAATAATGTGTTTCTTATTTGGTGCACTATATAAATCTGTTTGTAATACATATGAATGAAAAAGCACATCAGTTCAGGACTTACAATACATTTAATATTTTTAACATATTTATTTTAATGTTAGACTTGTTACACAACCATACTTTAACATAAGAAGAGCAAATGCTTTAGATTTGGAGGCGTTTCAGTTCATTTCACACAATGTGCTTTTATGAGGCTGCATACGCAAGCCTGAGTATAGTGTGCCAGAAATGTAATTTAAATGAAAAAAAGCTGTGTACTGTATCCAGTGTTTTAAATATATATGAAAACTTTATGTATATGAACATATACATATTTTCCATCAAAAGTAATATGTATACCATTTATTTATTATTAAATGTGAACCTGTATTTCCTTCTTTCTTCTGCAGAACAGTTCTGCTGAACTGCTAGTTTGAAGAATGTTGTTAACCAGCACTAATTCACTAGTTTTGTGCCAATACAATAAAAGTTAATTGGTGTCCCTACTGTTCAATTAAAACTTAAAAATATCTTTTGTGCTCTGAAGAAAGTCAGAGGGAGAGTAAATAATGAAAGAATTTTTATTTCAGGTTAACTAAGATTCCTTACATTAGCACGTAATTCAAGCGAAAGCATTATCTCCATTTAGAAATACTCTTGCCTATTTGCTAGTGTTCCACATGTGTTCATCTTTGTTTGCCAAACCCTGGGGGCTCCACCTAGTGGAGGGGTCTAATAGGAAACACAAGTTAAAAATAAAAAAAGCTTTTTTAAGAAACTAAAACCTGTGGTCTAATTCTATTGTGATTTAAACACATCCCCTTTTATTTTCAGTAAAATATAAAACATAAAAAAATTCATGAATTTGGCACATATTTAACATGTTACATCAGTAAACACTGTAAAAATGAGCAATGCTTCGGGTCAGACATAGACAAACTCAACTGTTCGGTTCAAAGAAAGAAAAATCAATTTCCGTTTAGCTTAATGGTCAACATTTTTGACACGATCACAGGTCAGAACAATGCAGCAATTTCTGCGTGTCCCCTAGGATTGTAACCCCCGACCTCCTCGGTAACACAATGCCCTGCCAGTTGAGCTCCAGGCATTAGTATCATGAGCTTGAGCTGCAGGAGATGAGGCAGTGCAGCAAGCTGGAACTAAGAAACATCCCTGTACACCGCACATGCTTCTAGAGGACAAAACCAAGAGCAGATTAAAGCACGGTTTACATGTGGCGCACAAAGAATCAGATGCGGATGGCACCTCCGAACACAGTTCCTTTATTAACACTTCTCACACCGCCAGTTCGTCTGGTATAAAGGACAAGGGCAGACCCCATTAAGTGGCAAATTGCTGTCTCACGGCTTAATCAGACGGCATCAGCATTCTGTAGGGAACATATGAAAAGCCATTATGGTCAAATCAATTCTCAATTACCTCTTAGCCGCCACCATCGACACGTTAAATAAACGTTCAGTGCTGTCACAGCTATTTCTCCTTGTGTGGCGACAGCGGAATGGGTGGGCATGCGTTACTTGAGCGCCATGGTATGCTAATGGATTGTAAACAATCGAGGATGTGAAAGCGTGATGTGAAAGTTGGACAGGCATCGGGAGAAACAAGTGGTATAAGTAGATATACTAGATGCTGCTGCACTTAGACGAGAGGAACTCATGCTTGACATTCCTTATAGAGTGTGCCTAACAAAGTTGGAAACACGTTCACATGTTGACAAAGAAGGCATAGAGCATTTGCAATAAGCACTTCTTGATTAAATTCCTCAGCTTTTTTGCTTAGTGTCCCTATCAAACAAGTTTAAAGATGTTGGTGTAGCATTTTCATTCAGTTATTGTTTGTGTAGTGTCAAAAAACTGAAACAGAAGGTGTTTCTGGTGATGCTTATGCATTGCAAAAGGCTCTATAAAATATCTCTTTACTTATCAGTAGTCTCATTCAAGTTGCACCCATTGTTTCTTTATCTATGAACACTTTTTTCTCCTCATGCACTTAACTTAAGACTTCACGGTAACAATGTACTTGTTAAGTGTATAATGATTATTTTATGATTTTACAGTATGATGGTATAGAATAATAGGAATATTATACTTATAATATATAAAAAATTATAATATTATACTAGGAATATTATACTACATATACTATAATGTCAAATGTATTTTTATCTCCTTCTTCAAGTTGAAGCTCTCGCTACCCAACAGCTGACAGCGGAAATAAAAAAAAAAATATTATAGTGTTAAATGATGACAAATCTTTGATCAATTTACCTGCGCTGTCTATTCCTAAAATGAAGCCTATAGTATATGACCTCCCATGGTATATAAATAACATAAACATCTATGAAACTCAACACACTACATCAATCATACTAATAGAATAATGAACTCACTGCTGAAAGAATAATGTAAATGTTTGTACATCTAATGTCATCTCACAATGTGTGCTCAGTGATGATGATAATTCTGTATCATTAATACATCTTTATTATCAAGATACATTTAAATTCTGTATTTATCCAGATCAGTATTTAAAACGATAACTCATCTAACCTTTACACACACTGTTGTTTAATTTTGAATTTGGGATATAAGGGTTTAAAGTTCGGATTTTTAGGACTACAAGAAATAAAATGTCTTTTCAATGTACTCCCAAGAAACTCACCACTGACCTACCCAAACATTCTTTCATCTGGTTCCACCTGTTACCATAGAAACCAAGGCTCAAGAACCTGTAGTTGTCAACCTGCACAAGAGATATTTGGAGTAGCGTGTTCATTAATCTGTATGCTGACTCGAGCTGACTTCCCTTCGATTTAAGAAACAAACAGGATGTCTACAACACAATCATGTTGTTTCTTTTAACATCAAAATAAACAAGCTATAAAGTGCAGATTAACTTTTTTTAAATTGCATCTGTTCATTCACAGACTTTAAGTAAGGCTTTGAGTAAAGGATAGTTTGCCCAAAAATTTGAATTATCTAATTATTTATTGACGGCTAATATCCAAACCTATATGACTTTCTTTCAACTGCAGAACACAAAGGAAGATATTTGAAAGAATGTTGGCAACCAAACAACAATAAACCTTCTGCACACAAAATCAAAGTATATCAGTAAGACACTTTAAACCAAACAAGTGTAAATAATTTATGACTTTGTTCTGCAGAATACAAAAGATGATAGTTAGGGAACAAGGATGGTATCCCTTGACTTGCATTGGTTTGTGTCCATACATGTGAATGGGTACCACTTTTGTTTGCTTACACTGAAAATTTTTTGTTTTAATACAATTTCTCCTGAAATTAGAAAAAAGTAATGTTTAAACATCTTTATTTAATCCTGTTGAACCCATGTACACGATTTAATAAACAAATTCCAACAACCAACTTTTTCAGTGTAACCAAAGAATTGTGGTACCCATTTACTTGTATGTTCCGACATTCTGCAAAATATCTTCTTTTGTGTTCTTCAGAGAAGGAACGTCATACACATTAGAGAGAGTTTGTAAATGCTCACAGATTTTCTTGTGAACTATCCCTTCAATACAAATTCAATAGTTACTTTAATGAAAGAGAGATGAAAGTTCTCTCCATACGCTCAAACCATGCCATCATCTTAAGCCGCAGTCTGTTTTCATGGCTGATTTTCTCCTAACATGCGCAGTGACTCCAGAGAGCTGAAGTTTAGATCCGTAGACTATTTAACAACCCCAGTACAAGATATGTGACAGTTCACCATGAGAACTTAAAAGAGGTGCCAGGAGCAAACTGTGGCATTTTAATGACTGTTCTCTCTCTAATCATTAAACTGTAATCTGTCAGGGACAGCAACTCCATCTCTTTAAATGTAACCCAGGCTCAGAGTACAACGGCCGATGATTGAGAGGGTACAAATCGCTAGCACACTGATAAAGAGAATGTCAGGAAAAGTCGACCGGGCGTTTCTTGTGTTCAGTGGCATCGACACAGGACTGCTGACCCGTGTCTGCCAATGAATGCAAGTGGTAATGAGTTGAAGTGTTGCCTGAAGGTGCTGCCTTCATCGTATCATCCTGCCACGTTCATCGTACACTCTAACACACACACGTTCTGCGGTTAGTCGCCCAACAGTGTCTTGATCAAATGCAGCTCTCGCCGTCCCTATTAATTAACTCCCATGGTGGAAATCCATTAGTGGTTGGGATCCCGCTGTGCTTGCATTTACTTCAATGTCCATAAACACACAAAAAAATGGAGAAAGCGTGTTTTGCAATTGTGGTGTTTTAGAGTAACCCACATAGCATGTGCAAAGAGTGCAAAAATAAAGATTAGGGTTGCCCGAACAAGATCATGTGGTCTGAAATACTGTACAAAAAGCCAAGGTTTTGGTGCCAGCTACTACACATAATATATTGTACTGTGTTTTTATGTGACAAGACTTCAATAAAAAAATTTAAGTTTTTAAATTAAAATAAACTGTTAAAATTTTGTGTAAAAAGGTAAATCTGATTAACTCAAATATTTCTATTAGAATTCATTCAAATATGAGTGTTTATTACAAATATATACTTGTTAAATAAATTTCATGCATTAGCAAAATATTTGTAAATACTACACAAAAAGATTTGTTAGATGTTAAAGGATATTTTACACCGTTTGGACAAAAAATGGTTATTTTATGAAATTTTAAAGCACATTCATTTTTAAGAATGTACATAAAATCAAATTGAATTTATTTTGTTTATTAAGCAAACTCTAAATAATGTGATTTCGGTGCACTTTAACTTTTCTATATTTTTTACACATAATATTTAAGCGAATTGCAGTCAACTCCAACTATACATTGATTTTTATGTGTTTCCCGGGTAATCAAACTCACAACATTTGCATTCATAACCTTTCAAACAAATTTGTTTATTTTAGCGAAAATAATTGTTGGATTATTTATCAATTATTTTAACATTTTCTACTGAAAAAATCAATTTAATCTTTTTATAATAGGTTTGAAGTTTCTATAACCATTCATTTTGGGGATATTTACTAAGCTACATGAAATATTTTTTACAGTGCACAGCAAAGAGAATGTGAGATATTAAAGATCACACAGCAGGTGTTTGTCATTCTTGTGAAAATGTAATGCTCATATGTTAATTACAAACACAGCTGGACACAAAGCAGATGCTTTTGTATGGATGAAGAATATTCACAGAGTGGGTGTGGACAGAAAAAAGATTTAATTATGGGAGCGAAAGAATTTAGAATGAGTGGGAATTTGTGATTCATTCTTTGATAAAAGTCTGTTGATTAGCACAAATGAATAACTGAGATTAAACATTCTGGATGCATTATAGCTTTGGACACATTTGTTTTCCTCACCATCCCTTTCATTTTGTTTTCGTTTATTATGTATTTCTCCTTTTTAAGTGCACAAACCACTGTCATGCTGTCAAAATGTCATATTGTTTTGTTGTTTTGACAATTGTCTGTAGTTTTTAATGTCTTCAGAGCTCAAGTCTGGCAGTGCAGTCTTGAGAGGGCCATCAACTATCATTCCAAAAGAAGAACTCAAAGACCATTCCTTCAAAGACACTCCAAAGACCATATAAAAAACCCAAGGGCGCAAAAAACATTGAAAAATTCCACAAAAAATGCAACAAAAAGGGTTTGAAGCCGCTTTTCTTTTTCAACAAAGCAAATGTTTTCATCCACTCCAGTAGGTTATATTAATATTATTTGTGTTATTATTTTCTAGTTATTTTATATGAGGTTTGCCATTTTCCAAACCTGCTACCCAATCTGGGTACAGTTTATAATAAATCAATTTCTTGAATATTAATTTGTATAATTTACAAAAAAAGAATAAAAGTTTATACAAATCTGCGATTCTAAAAATAAGGATGCTTAATAGTTTCTTCATAGTGATGCCTTAGAAGGATGCATATTTTCAGTTCCACAAATGAACAATTCGGTCAAAGGTTTTTTTTAAAGTATCATTTTTTCTTACCATTTTTATCATCGAAAGAACCTTTTGTTATAAAAACTATTTTGACCAAAAATGTTATTTATGGCATTGTGAAGCTCAACTATACATTGTTTGCATGTTTTAAGTGATAGCTCAACCAACTTAGTAGACAAATTAAGATTTTTTGATATATGCCAGTAACTGAACAGCGACCGAAACCAACTGACTGGCATTGGTTTCGTGTCCACACAGTAAAGATAAATTTGTACCTCCAATTTTTGGTTACAAAAATTATATAAATATCCTCTGTTGTGTTCTAAAATGGAAAGTCATTCAGGAGTAAAATGTTCTTTTTTGATATTTCAATCACTTTAATGCAATACTTTTTTATTTAATGCAATAATTTTTATTTAAAATGAAGATAAAAAAGGACTTTTTAATCTTGTTTATTTTAGATTTTAGTTAAAAACTGTGTGGTTGTCATGCTTTGATGTCTCATCCTAGTTTTCAAATCATCATCATTCTGCCCTCCTGCCACCAGCACATGCATACACTCACAATAGGAGTGTATCACCAGAAGAAGAAAAATAAAAGCAGAACACTGCTGGCAGTGTGTGATGCCACGCACCTGGTGCTTATTGCATCTCACCGCACGCATCATAAATCCCGCATTGTGTCTCTACTTTACAGAACCTGCTTCCATTAGTGCATGTGGTGGCCTTGATGTCCGAGAGCAGAATAGCTGCAGTGCCTCTGAGCGATGACTGCCTGCATCCAAACCTCTGAATCTACTTCAGCGAACTCTCTTTCCGCTCTGCAGAAACCCGCCGCAGCTCTTTTCCGTTAGCATCCCCTGGAGTTTCACATTTCCATCCCAAATGCTTTCTAGCAAGTGCATCATTTCTCAAGCGTGTCGCCTCTAATCTCAACACTTTGCAAACCAAATGTTAACAAAAAATGTCTTTACATATTTTAAGATAAGTATTTAATGAGATTAGTCTTTTCAATTATCTTTCCGATGAGACTGATAAAGGCGGCTTAATTACAATTGTAACTTCTCCAGCACTCTATCCATATGGATGTCTTTTGAGAGGCGGCTCAAGTATACTGTGTTAAATGAAGAAATTGAAGCTGTATCAAGTACAGAGTTTTAAAATATGACCTGAAACTTGTTGACGTCTAGTACTCCACACTGGTAGGTCAGACAGATGCTCTTGTTTTTATTAGCATTGAAGAGAAATACTGTCTCGCTATATTGGAAAAGAAAAAGCCTCTTGAGATTGCAAGAATATAATTCCTTTAAAAACTCTAAATGACTTTGATCTATCTGAGAGACTGTTCAGATTTACTGATTTTGCCACTTCAGTGTTTGGGATAATCGAAATATTTCTTATTCAATTATTGAGTATCTGCTCAATTGCACCGAAACAGAACCAGGTCCTTTGGGAACTGAGAATGTTTCATTGAAATGTCTCATTACACCAGAATCCCTTGTAGAAACTAATGTTTCACAAATTAGAGATTTTCCACTTAATTTAGATGCACTACCCATCTGATAAATCTCCGATCATAAGCGTCTGTACAATTCATCTGATTCATTTCTCATCACCTCGAGCGTTTCTCTCTCTCCTACCTGATTCGTCATCCGACTTGTGCTCGTTCTCAGAATCGGTGAGGGTGAGGACCGAGTGGTCGGGGCTGGACAGGCAGGAGCTGCGGCGGGACTTCAAAGGCTGTCCGCTCCACAGCTGAACGGCGCGCTCTGGGGTCATGACAGCCTCAGGGTCGGAGTCGGCATCGGCATCCGAACCGGCATTGAGACCGTATGCATCCTGGAGCAGGCTTATATCGGAACAATAAACCGTCGATGATGAGGCAGGTTCACACATGCCCAGATCAGCCAATGCAAAGCTCCCTGTAATGGGACAGTAAGACACAATCTTTAATTTACAGTGATGTATGTGAATTGGTATAAGTGTGTAATTTAAAGTTCCTCTCAGTTTATAAACCACATTACTTTTCCTTTGTGTGAGTGTTATTACCTGTATATGGTCTGTGAAGTAACAAATCCCAGTTATCGTCTTTAACAGAAATCAGATGTCTTGGACTACAGAAAAGTCAGGATTGTAGTCATCCTGTCACTTACATGACGTGTCGTAAGAGACCTGTTACATAAGTAACTGGATTTATATGATTTCGATTCGTCACTTGTGGTGATGCAGTGAATGAAAGCAGAGTTGACCAATAACAGTAGACTAGACCATTTGACTAATCATACTGCACTTGGAGGCGGAGCTTAAAGATTCAGGACGTAAAAGCAATTGTTTTTTTCAGATATGAGGAAAGAGGTTGAAATCAACAAGGTAAAGATTTAAACAAATTATGTGTTCTTTGAAAATTTTATGGCATTTATGTATAGTTGAGGACTCAAAGAATAAAATTTTTAATATCATTGGGGCACTTCTGTATGTTTCCAGACATCTTCATTCATAATTAAAAGATTGAATGTAAATAATACGTGTTTTAAGGAAAATTCAGGAAGAACGCTGTACACAAACAACACAAGTGTCTCGATATATAAATATTTTTACAATAAATAGTTGCCAGCAAACACAAAGGGAAGGATAGGATAGGAATTAAGTTTCAACAAAGGAACATTCTTTATGCTACTTAAAGGGATGGTTCACAATAAAATAAAAATAAAACCTCATCATCATATATTTAGTCTATATGACTTTTTCTTCTGTGGAAGAAAAGAAGATATTTTAACAAATGTCTCTGCAGTTTTGTGTCTATGGAAAAGAAGTAAATGGGGCCCTGTGTTGACTGGTCACAACCATTATTCAAAATATCTTATTTAGTTTTCTGCATAAGTGAATATATAGTACAGGTTTAGAAAGACATGATGGTGAATAATTAATATAAGATTTTTGTTTTTGGGTTAACAATCCCTTTTAAAAATAGCTACTTTAGACACACACTCTTGCTCTTCTCCCATCAACATATTTGTTTTATGCCGTGCATTTGTTGGCAGCATTTCCTTTATAACCGGCTTCAGTAGCTGTTTAATTTTTAAATAAAAATTAAGTATAAAGAAATTTACACGGATGCACAATTTACATTGGTCCACAGGGCTAATTTCAAGCCTTCTGGCATTGGCCTTTAAATAAAAATCATTGTAAGGTCATAAAAAACATAAATTTATCCAAGCCCTTCAAACTTTTCACAGCTGGTGGATATTCATTTTGCAGCAGTTCTTAGTGCAATATCTTTCCATCACCCTAAAAATATGAATTCACTTAATTTAAAACCGAGTTAATTATGAAAGGACTGTGCATTAATGAGAGCAAAACATTAAAAGCAGAAAATGACTCCTGAATGAGGAAGATCCATAAATCTGTGTGCCGCATAAAACCGCAGCAATTAATGCCTTCAAAATAATGACTCACTATTATAGTACAGCCATGCAAAGTAGGAAACCAGCAATATTTAATAATGATTTCATAAGCAGATAAAACATTACAGTGTGCTGAATTGGCTTTGCATTTTCTTATTCAGCACACTAGAGGCATGTTTTGCAAAAACAATCTATTGGATTTTTGCTTTAACAGTCTGAGGGGTTACATGGGATTTCACACAATAGTTAATAAGGAAAAGTATGGTTAACAGGAAACCAGGCACACAAGGATTGTAAAAGAAGTAGGTGGGGTTAAGGATATGTTGAGGATGGAGTTTCATCCATCACCAAGGCACACCCCTAAGTAACGCATACCTGCAACATAATAACCGATGGCAACAGGCGCCAGCTCCACGAAAGCTGTAAACGAAAGAAGTTAAAGCAGAACGGTTCTGTATCATTTTGTTAATAATGTTACTCATTTTTTTCTAAATTGCACTTTTTAACACACACGCAAAATAAAACAAACAATGCAATGCAACAGAGCTTTGCTATTTATTACAAAAATCCTCTGTTTTTCTGTGAGGTGAAGTCATGTTGAGTATTCCTCCCCCCTTCCGTTGTGTGTCTACTCCACAGGGAAAAATCTTCCAAGGTGTAAATTTGAGATAGTGTCTAACTGAATCGCCAGAAGGCATTCTTAAAACCAGAGAAAAATCCCCTTTTAAAAAAGGCCAAAAACCTGCCTCCTTCAGAGCCGAGTCTGTTTAGACACAATTTTCTCACCTTTGCTCAGACACCCTGGACATTAAAGTGAATATCCCTTTTCAACCCGTGCTAAAATCAGAGAGAATGCCAAGGTCATTGAGGGAGGGGTTGCCATGGCAACCTTGCGTTTTCACACGCCGCCAGGTACGGGCAAAGCGTTTCGGGAAATGCATGAAAATCTCTCTTCCTTCAGTCGTCTTCTTTCAGGCCTCAGACACGCCCTGATTGACAAAGAGCCCTGCTGTGACTAAGATGCAAATGTTAACACGGCCGCATGCTTGGCAAGCTAAAACTGTCAAGTACCATCAAAACATTTCAGAATATGAAAAACATGTTACATGCTTTTCCAGCCTCTGTGCTTTTAAAGAGCATAGATGATGCTCTCCTTTAAAGATTCTTGTCTTGGGTCTGAGCCGCTAACTAGCAACAAATATCAACCGTTCTTGCAGGGTGAACTCAATTTTGAATGATAATATTAAAAAGATATTAAATGATCTGGCAAAGCAAGAACTTGTGAGATCATCAGGAGTGGATAGCCATAGTTTGTTTGGCAAACTCATATTAGGGATTGTGAGTTCATAGGAATTTCACCAAAAAATAAATTACTTGGATACAAGTGACTAAAGTCAGTTAATCAAGTCTAGAAAAAATGAAATAAACAGCTTAAAAGATAACTTAAGAAATTTTTCAATCAAAATGAAAATTGATTCTCATTGACTTGGTTTCTTCATCGTACAATAGAAGTCAATGGGTACTGCAGTTGTTTGCCTTTTAACATTCTTTACAGTTTTCAGATTTAAAATGACAAAAGGGTGAAGAAACAATAAAATATATAATTCTATATATAATATCTATATTGTGGGAATAGTTTGTAGTCATTCTCCTGATCTGTCTTTATAAATGTTGCATTATGTTTATAAATGTTGCAATCAAACCTGGGCTGACTTGAACGCAACCCAAAATACCCCATTCTGTGCTGGGCACTCTTTCTAATTTAAATGTATTAACAATAATGACGTTAACAATAATATATTAACAATAATGACGTATTAAAAGAAGGCTTTAAATACGTCAAAAAGACATAAATGGTACTAATAGTGGTCTATTCGACACTTGATCAGGCTCAAACTTTTTCAGAATTTTCCCTTTTGTGTTCCACCACAGTCGAACAGACAGACTGAATTTATTCTTAAGTGAACCGTTTCTTTAATAAAATGAAACTGAATAAAAAATAAATACGAGATAAACCTGCATTCAAGTGAATAGGTCTCATTGCGATTTCTTATTTTGCTCATTGCTCTCATGGTTGAAGCTTTTCTCATCTCCTGCTGGAAGGACAAGGTGTCTCTCAAAGAGGTTTCAAATCTTTTCAGCGGAATATCTGCGGTGTAAATTGTACTTTCTAAAAAGACTTTCATCGCAAAGCCTATATTACCTTCATAAATGTCAAATAACTGCCATTTGAATAACTCCTACGACCTTTTCTGAATTCCGGACAAGATGCAATGCTCCTCAAGCGGTATTGTCTATCTTGCACTTCTTTCTGTTTTGTGAAGAAGAGCAGACGTGCTTTCCATCTACAGAGATCAATACCATCAGGATAGAGAGGGAGGATGCAGTCAGCATGCCCTTAATAATGTCGGCCCGCTTGACTGAACTATTGGAGAAAAAAAGATTCCTCCGGCCCCTGCAAGGCCATTTGGGTCTTTTGCCGTGTTCAGCTTGGTGTTAAATCTGACTGTCTTAACACACGTTTGCTCGCTTGAGTCTCTTATTCTCTCTTCTTTAAAGGCCTGTGCTCACATCAGATTATCTCACCACCTTTATCATTTATGCTGTGGCTTTCTTATGTTTGTTTTATTCACAACATCTCATACGACAACAGCTATGCCGCTATGCTATCTTTGTGTTTGCTATGTGGAACAGCGTGGTTTACATTGAAACCAGGATTAGGTTGGGTAGTATTGGTTCAATAGTCTTTACATTGAAGAAAAGGTCATGTGGGACTTTCTTCATGTTTTACCAGAACTGAAAATTAAATTAATTTAATTTATAATCAAAATATAATCATTGTTATCAATATTATCATAATTGTCAATATAATCATTATTTAGTCATCTGTTATTTCCTTGAAAATAAACACTCTTTTCTATAAAAAACTGGATGGGGACCAATGAGGTCAAGCTTAAAACTGACCATAAAAATAAATAAAAACATAACTTGCATTAACTTTCTGAAAATATTGAAGAAATAGCTCAACCTTGAAGAAGTCACTTAAACAATGAAAATTGCATTATTTGTTTTCATGCAATGGAAGTAAATGCGTAATGCTATGAATTGCTTTCCAAGGTTCTTCTAAATATCTATTTTTGTGCAGCTGTAGAAATAAACTCAGACATGTTATAATTACCAGAAAATGTGGAAATGGTAAAGCAATATTTGTATTTTGAACTTTTACGTAACGTGAATCAAATATTATGTTTTTTCTTACTTTTTACCAAGGTACCATTATTGTGGATTTTTAAAATGAAAGAAAAAACAAAACACTTTTATCCCACCTGCATGAGGTTAATCATTCCATCGACAGTGGCTTATTTTGGACAAGTTATAAGACAACCATTTTTGACAAAAGAGTCCATTTTCATTGGCAGGGTAATTTGCAAGGCTTATAAACCCCTGGATACTTGCATTAGAGTCCATTAAAGTCTGGGGGGGTGGGAAATTAGGGTTTACTCCACTGGCTTACCATTTGCCTTGTGCAAATGAGACGACTACTTAAAAACTCGGATAGTCCAGGTGCTGTGTGTGACTCAGAATCTAAAGGAAAAGAAAATGCTGGAAACCTTTTTAAGAATATAGACGTTTTTGTCCTTTACCTGAGAACTTAAATTTAAAGATTTAATCCTCAGTAGCAACTGGATACATATAAGAATTTTTTCTTTTATGGCCATAATAAAGAACATATATAGTTTTACAGATTTCACAGAATGTCAGAAATTAAAGACAAAACTTAATATAAAAGTTTTGTACAGTATTTAATTTTATTCAATGACATTTTAATTTCTCCCCCTGATTCATATTATGCACTTGAATACTAAACAATAAATCTCTCTGGAAAGCGAGGTGAAAAGATATGAGATGCTCTCTGCCCGGCCTTCTTCTTTAGCAGATAACCATATCAAAGCCACAGTCTGAGAAGGAAGAGATAAAACTGCAGAACTTTGAAATAAGAAAAAAGATCTTTCTCTTGTCCATATAGAGAGTAGAGGGAGTTCTGCAGATAGCTGCCCTTCATTCCCTTTAAATGTAAAAATGAAGCATTATCAGCATTCAAGGTTAACAACCATATGACGGGCAGAGATATTCTACAGTCACCTCTTACAAGTGCAAATAAAATACCTCAGGGGAGGTTAACTGCATTTTACATAACTTTTTTCATTTTTCCGCAGTAGTTTTCCAAAACATTAGCCAGTCCCTGTAAAACTGTCTTTCTTAAAAATCAAACACTGTGTGCACAATTATTAGACAAGTTCTATTTATGAGGATTAACTTTGTTATTGTACAACTACAGTCCCCAACACACTGTACACCATTATTAGGCATCTATTAGTGTGCATATTTATTATCCAATTTAAACAAGGATTTTTTTTATCTTACTTCTTTATTTTCACCTGTAAAAGTGAGGATAACAAACAAAGTCAAAATTACCAATAAAAAGATTTAAAAAGCCTGTGACCAATAATGTTTAAGTAAGGTAAAGAAGGTGGTCATGTCAATTGTTTTTCATCTTTAAGGCCTTTACTGGCCAACCGTGCAGTAGAGTATTCCTTCATAAAAACGAAAGTCATCTTGAAAGACTTTTTCCTGTATCACTGCTCAAAAGATGTTGAGTCCACCTTCAACCCAAAAAGGTCAAACTAACTCTGTGTCCATTACTGATCCAACCAAGGGCCCTACCGTAGGGTCCGTCAAAACTCTCATCGCCTTAAAATCTTTGAAATATCTGTCTTCAGATATTTCTCAGCCCATTCTTTATGTTTTAACTTATTGGTCTTGTTCAAAGGGTTTGAGCCTTTCTTAGTTGACCCTATCTCTGAGAACTGAACACCTCATACTTCTAAATAGTCAAGGTAGGTTGCAGTTGTGTAATATGGTCTCACTGGAGGATAATGGGTTCCTGGTAGCTTCATGATTGATTTTTCTTAAATCTTTGGTGGTCAATTGGCAGTTTTTCTTCTCAACACATTTCTTACGACCCATGCTACAAAAACAGAGCAATTTTCAACTAAAAGATGTGCAAGTCTTGATTGTCATTTAACAAGATGAACTCCTTATGCATTGAAAGCGATGCTGATCATCATGACAACAGTGCTGTATAAGTTTGAGCAAGTGCTTTTGCCTCACTCGTGGCCAGGAGACAATACTGCTACATTGGACATCTCCGTGTCCACCCTCTTACCATTCTTGGGTAAAGGACTAAATGTCTATCCTACATTTAGAAAAAATAAAAACACTCCATTAGAGAGACTGTCAATTCATTTTACAAAATGAATTTACAAAAATATTTTCTTTTCACCCTTTCGTTTTTTTGGGGAAAAGTAAGAGGATGTTCTCTTTATTCTTTGTGTATTCATTATTATGGATTTATGGATTTATCATAACGTTTTATGGGAGACTGTAAACTTTCAGGACACTGCTGCTAGCATCATCAAAATTTTCTCAATTTTTGAAAACATATGGCTGTCTACATTACTTTAACTTCTTACAGTGTGTCACTAGGAATGTCTGCTTCTTTAGTCATAACCCAAATGTGTTAAATAATAAACATCATTGATGCTTTAACACCATTTCTTTTGTCAAAAACAAATGGAACATTATCCAATAGAATCACACTGTGACATGCAAACAATACAATTATGTTGTGTTGTTTTATCATTTTTTTTTATGTATGACACAGCCTGCGGGAAAGAAAAACAGATGAGATTTAATTAACACTTCTGGCAAATTAAATGTTTATGTGATGTTTCAGTCAGTGTCTTATTATTATTTACAATCTATTTTAATTCTGCTTTGAAAATAAAATATCTTTGTCAAACCATTGAAACAAACAACGTAAAATGTAAAATATCCTTAAGAGGTCTATCAATTCAATAAAGTTTACACTTATAACTTATTACTATTAAAGTGATAGTATTCAATTTCTCAATTTACTATATCTAAGGTCATTATAAACCTAAGTTTCTTCTGCAGCCACATTGACAAGCTTTGTGTCCACATAGACAATGGTGACCAACTTTCAATATTCATGATCGACATTCTTCACTGTATCTTCTTGTTTGTGTTTTGCACTTTGTAAAAGCAAGTAATATGGTTTAAATGTTAAAATGATGATAAGTAAATGACACTCAAATTTTAATTTTTAAATATGAACTTTCTTCTTAAAAAATTTATTGGTCAATTGTTTTGGAAGGCTAACTCACTTACTCATATTTTTTCACATTTATGAAAATGCAAGCTCATCGATGAAATAACACAAAGGTAAAAATGAGTGTTATTTTGCAACAAAAAATGAAACAAAAGTTTAAAAAGCCTAAAATTTGCAGTAATGTTCTCGGAGTTTTTTTATTTAATAAATTAAGAAATCTATAGTGTGTTCCTTTTAATAGCATAGTATGCAAATTCGTCTATTTCAGACAGTTTTATTACATGAAATTTTAGTTTAAATTGTAATGAAAGGGGGGTGATACTAAAAAATTTTAATAAGCTATTTCTTAACATTGGTAAAATTAACAATGATCAATATAGTTTTCAGCCATAACAATCCCAATTATTATTAATTAATACATTTATGCAAGTTAATGAATGATATTCTATTTAATGACATTTCAAACCTGTATGACTTTCTTTCTTTTGAAGAACACATTTTTAGTAGTGGCGGCCAATAACTTTTATTGTATGGAAACAAAACCAATGTAAATGGGTAAATGATAACACAATTTAAATTTTCGGGTAAACAGTTTTAGTTTTTATTTACAAAACCCTAAACATCTTAATTCAATTTAAACACACAACTGCTTTTGAAATACAATTTAGAGCAAAATATCTATTGATGGGCACACAATTGGTGCTAGAGTATCTTGCAGTACACATACACACATCTAGTTTACAAGGAAAGTGTCCCTGAAGTGACCGGGGGTTAAGTACCTAGCTCAAGAGTATAGGTGTAAAAAACTCAAGGATTTCCCTCTTCGTGTTTGGAGCCTCAACCTTCCACCTTACAGATTATTAACCCGCAGACTACATTGTAAGGTGCACTCACAATATACATCAGTTTAACACGTTCTATAATGTAAAAATGCAAATTTGTTCACCGCATTGGCCATAATCTAGTACTGCGCAAACAACAAGAGAGAGATTGAAACAAATGAGACATGACAGAGTCAAGGTCATCCCATATTATTTTGAATTTACCCATAAACTACCGCACCACAGCACATCTTGAAACACAAGGTCAGCGTTTACGCAAATGGAGAATCATCACCAACAGCAAGTGTATCCCACAAAGCAAGCTCTGTTTACCTGAGCTCATTCTTATTCCAGTACAGACTCTGTAGCTCTCTCCCATCAATATTACATCTCAAGCGTTGCCCATTACGCACCACTCTATAGCAGAGGCCTAATGTCCCTCTTCAACATGGAAATGATCCGTAATTGCAAAAGAGACTCACCTGGACCCCCATGATACTTCAAAGTTGCGGTAACAGTCGGTGGGTGTATGAAAGTGGTAGAACAGCATTCGAGCATAATCTGCTTTTCATTGTCTCTTAAAGACTGAGAGCGCTGCTATGCTATCCCAACCTCCCTCCGTTGGCTTTTATGGCTGCCGGCAATAATATGGAAGAAAATCCCATCAAGAGCTTGTTAAATTACCTGCTCTTACTCGAAACAAATCGAAACCTGAAAGCGATGGAGTCACAAAGATATTGATCCTGAGCGACAAGTTCATATGATACAGTTCTAAAATTAGCCATTTTTAAAGGAAAGGCTGTGGTATGTTAGTTTATTATATGGATTCAGTAATTGGGTTCATGCGTTGTAGCTGGATCTGTTTACATTTGTACCATCACATGTGATTGGATAACAATGATAAATATAAAGCCGTAAAAGCTGAACAGAGGTGTTTTCGCTTGCTCAGACCCCACATGTGAACCGATCATGTTCAGGTACGCCTGACATCAAATGCTTCAATGTGTGCGGTCGGGAAATCAGAGACCTTCCTCTCAACGAAACCAGATCAGAAGGGGTCACTCGAGATGCATCTGACAAGCATGTCAATATCAGGTGTAAATGGTAATCTGTGTTGACTGGCCGCGTTAAAACGCATCACATGAGGCGGATGTTAATATCAGGTGTAAATGGAACCATAGAGATGGAGAGCATTCTGAGTGAGACGATGTAATCTCATGAATACAGGATGAAGGATTTGCCTCCCGATTCACTCGTATGTGACCCCTGTCTTTTAAGGTTAATGTAGACCGACTGGGAAAACAGGTCTGACAATCATACAATTATATTTCCTGTGGTTCAGTGGTTAGAGCATGAAGCTTACAACACCAAAGACATGGGTTCAATCCCAGGAATTGCACATTCTCAAAATCAAATGTAATTGTATAATGCAATGTAAGTCGCTTTGGATAAAAACATCTGCCAAATTAATAAATGTCAATATTGTGCCTCGATGTTTGTGCCTGGATAGTTCATGTTTATGCATATGCCTGAAAATCTTGGTTTATAACGTAGGTGTGGTTTAGATACTATAGACCATCTTAAAAATTTGGTGTTTTGAAACTATTGTTGGATTATGAAAAGGAAATAAAACAGCATTTGTATACTGTACATTAACCAATTTAAAGCAGTTAATGTACAAGCAATAAAATAAATTTAAGTCTAAGATATATTAAATTAAAATGTCTAGTCATTATTATTTTGGGTCACCAGCAGATCCACCATTACTTGGCTAAACTTAAATGCCACATGTTTACATGACTTTAAACTAATTCTTTATTAATTACAATTAATGTTTAATAAAACATTAATGCAAATGTATATGAAATACAAATCGTTGTATTACTACACTGAACACAAACCTGGAAGTTAACTCAAAGCGATGAAAGTGTGTCTGATTAAATTGTCTATTTGTGTAAATTTAAACGATGTGAATACTGAATAAAAATATGATTATCACTTTAAAATAATAACATCTTCCCCTAATCCCTGCCCTTAAACCAAACGTCTCTTGCGCGAAAACTATCCATAAAAAAATTTATGAATGACATCATGCAAACTTAGATAAATTAGCCATCTTGTAAAATAGTTACGAATTTACTTTAGGTTGTGTTGACATTAAGATATGTTGGGTTGTTTTAGCCCAGAATGACAGTTAAATTGTAAAAATTGTACAAAATAAATAAATTACTGATTCAACATATTTGTTGCTAAAAAACATTCAAAACTGTTACAGAAATTTACTACAAGTTTGGTTTAAAATAACATAACAAAAGTATTAATTTACAGTATTTTAAATTTAGGTTTGTTTAAACCAATTATTATAAAAATAATGAATTAATGAATTATAATTATAATTGGGTCAAATATGGACATCTATTTAACCCAAGTTGAATTCATTCTTTTCAGGATTTAAAATAGTGTAAAATCATTCAAAAACAAAACACTTTATAATCGTAAGCCTGCCTATTAAATGTTTCTTAAAGGAAAAAAGTTCTTCTGCTGCATAGATTTCACTTAAAACCATCCATATGATAATCTCAATGCTCTGCTTCACTTAAAGCAACTCTACTTTATAGGGACTTGGATGGAGAACTGTAAGTACATGGTACCAGCTGTTGTGCAGGAACAAATTACACTAAAGGGACAGTAACAGAGTTCTCGGTTGCCCGAGAGACAGAGCTTTTCTTCCCACAAAACGCCCAAAATGAGTGTTCCCGTTCCTCCGAACCTTGGCCGACATATGGCCTTCACTGCGGAGTCACCCGCTGAGCCCTAACTACAGCTATGGACCACCAGCTCGAAAAGTCCTGCAACTCAAGACTCCTTCACTGATCATATGTGCATGTCCCAACACAACTGTGTAAAGTAGAAGCTGGCAGCTACAAAACACCATAACAAGAAACCTCAAGCCAATCGCAGCAGAGAGCTTCATGCCATTTATCATATTTTGTTAAACCAACCTATTTGGGTGTTGTAGTAAATCTCTGATAACTCTGTTCCTAATAGAACCTTAAACAAAATGAAATGTGTTTGGTTTGCTATACATGTTAGTAAGGCAACACTTTCTGTCTCGCTGCTTCTCTTTCTCTGTCAAGATGAGGAGGCTATTGTAGGTCTCAGTGGTCCGGGCTATTTTTACAGTACTTGGTGAAGAAGACAAGGATGCTTCTTGCTTTAGGTAGATGAAACTTTGCTATAATGAGATGGGGACTGCTAGTGGGGCACATTTTATCTCTGACTATTAAAAGAGCCTCTGTTACACACAGCCTTTGATGTTTGTCTGAGCCAGCATCTATGGAAAACACCGAGGTCTGTAAAAAACCCATATGACAGGCAGCATGCCTCTCCAGGATATTTCAAAATCAAACCTGACAAAAAATGCTTCAGGCTGTATTGAGAATTTGGCTTAGTCTCCGTAAAAACTATTGCGCTGCTGGAATACAAATCCTTAACCGTATGTTGAGTATGGATCCAGTCTGGACTGCAAATGTTGATTGAAAAAAAGACCAAAACTTATTTCAAATATATATTACTTCAAAGGTTTTGCCAATGTAATACTATTGTTTTGTGATTTTATCTGAATACATTCAAGAAGAAATGCTGAGAGTTGAGACATCGCCAATGTAACCATTAGACATTCGATGTTGCATCCCAGATTTATATTAGTAATAATAACTTGAATTTAAACACAAATAAAAAAAATGCATGAGAGCTTTTGAAAAAATGAAAAAAAAATAACAAGTATTATCAAATGAAGGGCATAATTTACAAAAAACGGCCATAAGTGTGTTAATAATCACCACGACGTATGCTGATTACCAGCCGTATCACATTATTTGGCGTAAATTCCTCTTTTTTGGTGGATTCTTTCAATAAAAGCACAAACATGCAAGACATAATGACATCCACAATGTTGGGAGAAAAAGAACCCAAAAAAGAGGTCGCCCAGCTTCACCGCTTTCGAAATGTCTATACTGCTGGATGAGGTAGACCACCCCAAAGGTTTATTATTCGCTAGGTTATTCGCTAAAAATTTTAATTGAATATTAAATCAGATTTTATATTAACTTATCATATGCAATTTTCTATCTGTAATTAAACTGTAATCTAGAAAAAGCATTACGCGTAGTGGTGGCCTCTAGCGGTATGAACCGTCAGCAGCAAAAAGTTACAGATAAAAGCGCTCCAGACTAACCTTTCAAACATATAATTAACAAAAGATATATTTTACTGAGAATGTTTCAGAAAACACGTATTAACGATAAGGTTCTCCTTAACGTACAACTAAAGAACGACATAACGTTTAGGTGGTTTCAGAGAACGCAGCCCTGACCATGTTTGAATTTTTGTCATGAAACTTCAGCAGCGTTCTATACATAAAGATCAATAGTTTCAATAGCTGCAAATGAAAACCTATCACAGAAAACACTGCTCTCTGTTTTATTACAGTGGATTATGTGGGTTCAAATGGATATAACAGATCCACAGTGGCATTTGTGGCAAAGCCACAGCTAATGAGAAAAGTCTGGACAAAAGATTGTTGTATCAAAAACGTACTTAATAGTTGCTCTTATATTTGTGTGGTACAGCAGTGTTTGTAAGCTTTTTCAGCAAGTATTTATATTTAAAAAAAGGTCATTTTAAATGCATTTTACAGATGATCATCCAACGAAACTTATATTTTGTGTGCATATATGCATTAGCAAACTGCTCCAGAACATTGAGGTATCGGCCATCTTGGAACATTCTTGGAACTTGGATTTTGAACATTGCAATATGACGTATGTAGATCTATGTAAATGTATCTGTGTTTGAACCCATACCATTGTTGTTTCTAGAGCAACACTGGATTACAAGACAGCTATAAGCTAGATTGTATTTACAAAAGCAATGAAAGTAACCCTACCATGTCTGACGTACTGCTCTTTCTCCTGATGAACCAGCTCTGCGACACATCCTCCATAGCGCATACATCCATCCTCCTGATAGGCCTTTAGAGTCTTGCTGGAGCTGCAGGATCTCTGTGACACTATATGGCAGTTTTCACCATCCATGGAGGAAGTCACGTAGTGAACATCCTTTCTGCACTGGCCCCGTGTCAAAGAGCGCTGCCGTCTGTCCTTCAGATTCATCACTGCAGGAGCCAATCAGCTTGCGGGAGCTAACGGCCAATTATAATCAATGACCTGCAGAGAGCAGTAAGGAGTAAATACTTTGTATTGTTGGCTGGCTCGGTAAAACATTCTATACAATTTAATAACAAGCCTGTCACATGTGTTGATAACACGCAATGAGAACTTTGTGGATTTATCACTTAAAATCTAAACGGGGCTCAAAGCGCCAAAGTTGTAAGGTGAGGCAAGAAAAAACACATCCAAAACTACATCCAAAAATTTTTGATACATTGATAAAACAATAAAAATACATAAAAATCATTGTTTTTGATTTAAGTGAATGATTTTTATTAACTATACATTCATTCTCTTTCCGCACTTTTATTTGGGCCCAGCATAATAAACATAGATCTTAATTATTCCCCCTTAAGACCAAGTACACAGATAAATCGATCTCATTAACAGCAACACACAAGGTGTTAATGTTCAAAAAACAATTTGATGTGCAACTTTAAATGTTTTAAAAGAAAAATGATGTGAAGCACAACTGAGTCTCAGAGCATGTGCAACGAGCAAGACCTGAAGACTTTTAGAGATTTTCCATCATAAAAGCTAAACTAAATTTTTCTAAAGCAACTCACAAATTTACAAGTATTAAATGTTACATCTAACAATTTGTTTCCTTGGCAGGATTGTTGGAGATCTTTACAAGTGCTTCAAGTTTAAATGCATGTTTCTTGCATGTATTGTATGCAGTGTAAAAGCAGGTCAAACATTTCTATTTTAGTTTCAATACTTAACACCTAAATTTGACTGTCCTTTGGAAATATTACAGTATTAAATGCACCTATTACACCTGTGCTTTTGGGGACAGAGAAATGGAAAGATAAGCGAATAGATGAAGGGGAGAGACAATATGGATTGACTAGATACAACGCTTGCACAACATTGTACATGGCACAATTACATTTCGAACGCACAAAAATCTTGATCAGTTTGGTAGCTTCAAGCTAAGAAGAACTGGTCGCATTGGCAGGAAAAATAATCACTAAATGTGACCGTTTAGTCACAGTCTAGGGCCCTGATCTATTTTGATTTGTGTAGGATTTTGTTGTTCACTTTTTAGAGTATAGATGCAAGCGAACAAATAACAATATTTTTTACTTTTATTTTGATGTTCATTGATCCAGTTGGAATTTCAAGGAATGAATAAATACCACCGTTTACAACTCACTCAAGGGATTATTAGAAAATAGCTATTTAACTTTCAATCTGTTACTCAAACAAAGCGCTAAAAGAAAGAAATGCACTACACATGTTGCGTGAAGGTATTGTACTTTTTGGAACTTAACTAGATCTGGTCACTATAAACTGTCGCTGTGCAAGAAAAGGTGTGAAATTTATCCTTTTTAGGTTTCATAGAGAAGAATTAAAGTTTGGAAAAGCATGGTGAAAAGCCTCATTCATAGTGAATATTTGTGGCTAATGTAAAGCTGGTAAGCAAAAACAATCAGTTTGTACCCGTTAAGAGCAACAGTTGGTTCTCCTTTATAAGCAAAATCCTAAAGAGCAAAGCACCTACGATCAGCTCTAGATCAAGATGATTAAAATAATATTTCAAGAAAAATACATATCACAACAATGTACCAAGACTTCCAAACAGAACGTCCAATGTTCCACTTGAGCAAGACATATCCCATAATGCTTTATTATCAGGTAGAGCGAGAGCATCTCAACACCCTCCCACTCTACATCTGTGTCACTCTGTTGAGTAAGCCAGGCCTTCGAAGATCCAATCGAAACACAGAGACTTTGGCAGAAAGCCTGTTGTTTGGAACATTTACATCATGTGGTCATGAAAAATAGCACTTTAATATTAAATGATAGAAAACCATTGACAATGAAAGAGAAACAGCACTTTTCAAAATTACTCTTGGGTTCTCTAGAACATATTACCTTTCCAACAAAAATTGTAGAGACAAGCATTTACGCGCCAATATTTTTTCTTCCATCTATAAAAAATAAGCCCAGGGTGATGTTGGCTTTTAGAACTTGAAAATTGCAGTTCTGTTCAACTAGTAAGAGTGTCTTAATGAATATGTCCAGAGTAAATACATGAAGAAGTGTTATGACATGAGTCATTTCTCAAGTCATCTTCTCCAACACATTTTAACCTTAACCACTTATTTACAATTACCATTGGAAGTCAAACAATAAATGATAATTGAAAATATCAGATACATCCTTTCAATCATAAGAGGACAAGAAAATTCCATGAATTTACACTCTGTGTACTGATTTATTAAGAAACATAGCCAGTTTGAAGTTCAATATAAATAGTTGTTAAATGAATTAATAACAAAATAAATAACATTTTTATCTCCAGTATTAAAAATAATTTAAGTAATAAAAGATAAGACAACTAAAATAAAATCGGCATATGTATCTATATTGGTGTAGAAATTAAGGATCTTTGCATCTTTAATAATAAAAGCCTAATAATAATAACTGTTTTGATTTTAAGACGTATATTATGCAGTTGCTATTACTATTAATTATTATTATTTTTAACAGTTGCAATAAATACAAAAAACAGCAAAAACAAGAATGACAACAAAAAAATAATTATTGAATAAATATTTAAGTACTCACCATTCATTTTATCAATATTAATACTATCTGTGATTCAGTTCAACATTAAATCATCAGTACGAATACACATTTTACAATCTTCAAAAATAAATCCATTTCAGACCAAGGCAGCATAAAGCAACTCTGATCCTGTTCTGGTTAGACACGCACCAACCACTGCGCAGTCAATATGTTCAATGTAAAACCAGACGTGTTTACATACTGAGTGGCACTCTAGTTATGTTTATTGACTGGTGATTGAAATTTCCATCAATAACCGTCCCATTGGCAGGCGGAACATGCAGACAATGTTAATTAATCATTTATAAAAAAACACAGCTTAATAATATGGTTGTCGAATAAATATGCCTCAGGTCGCACTTGCCATTGATCTTGGCTTCTGATAAAAAGCATGTTCATACATTGAACCCATCTGTATATTCTATAATTGAAAGAATCATGAATGCAATCTCCTGCTTTTTACAGACATAAGTTATATATCTACTCCAGATACACATCAAAGTAGAATGAATGTATATATGATAAACCTACAAACTGTAGTCTGACTCAACTAAACCATACTTTTTATCATTCATGCACACGCTAGAGATGACCTATAAGATTTTTAAAGGCCAGGTTTTCTGTAATTTCTGCGGTCACACTAGCAGCCCTTCAGTATTTTGCTATATGTCAATAATTGATACAACCTTCCTATCTACCCAGGAATCTCATTGGCACAGTGAGGTGAATCGTACCAGGCTACTCCATTAAAGTTAATCCGCCGAAATCCATCTTGGGCAGAGCGGCGTCTTAATCAGTCTAGAACAAAAGGCCACGGAAAACGGCACGCTGAGTCTGACTGCTGCTCTTGCCTGGCACAGAGTGACCAACTGTTAACTGTGACTGTTCAATTAGAACTGCTTAGATCGAGGCGGTGGGGAAGGGAATGATAATTATGGCAGGAAATGAGCGGGGAGAGGCTGTAGACAGGGCAGTGAGAATTATAATGCATTGGAAGAGGGCAAAATGAGATAGAGGCGAGCTTTACGGGTTAACATTTTAAGAGTGGGATAGTTCAGCCAAAATGAAAACATTTGCATTATTTATTAACCCTTAAGCCAGTCCAAACATGTGTGAATTGCATTCTTCAATCTCAGACCACACTTAGTTCTATTGTATGGACACAAAAATTATGTAGCAGGATACTTTTCTAAATATGTTCTTTTGTGCTTCAACATGTGTGCAAGCACATCTCTTTGTCTCTTTGGACCTACTGAAAACTTAAAAACTGCTGACTTAATGAATGTACAATATACATTAGGACAACGAATGACCGCATCTGAAACAAGGGCACTTCAAAAGTGCTGAAAAGCAATATAAGCAAGCACATGAAGGACAGCATCTCTAGCTCGGGCGGCATGGTAGAGATGCAGTTTACTTTGAGTGATCTGATGGAAACGGTCCTTTCAGCAAAAAAATGTCAAAACTGTAGGTAATTGTGTTACAGGCAGAGCTTAGAGGGCTGTTCTGCCCATGCTGGAATCACACATCCATGCTCTCTTAACTTTGCCAGAGAACTGCGTCTATTTTCGACATGGAAAGTCGATGTCAAAATTTCCTCCCACTCCACGGGCACCACAGGCGATGTAGAGATCTTTTGTGAGGTTCTGAGTCTTTGAAGGTACAGTACCGTGGTACAGAGCAGGCACCCAGAGAGAAGTACACCCTAAAGCAAACACAGAACAGTTTTGCTTTATCTGAAGCCCTGAGGCTGCAATGTAGTCAGTCTCCTGGGCTACCGTGCACCAGGAGAGGGACAGTGTGATTTTAGTTTATTTTTACTAGCATCTCTAGCGATTGGTCTGTTATTTGAGGAAAAGACCTAGTTGGAACTTCAGAAGCCTTATCCTGTGCTGACTTCAGTGTGCCATTTCAACAATCAAGACAAACAGACACAGCTTTTGTTTATTCCTCGATTTTGTCTTATGAAATCTTTCTTATTATTCAAACACTAATTTTCTATAGAACTTTTATCATGTACCTGTAGGGTTGTTGGGAGCACTGGAGCTCATCCCAGCATCTCCGGCTTAAGGCACTGAAACACAACTGAACAGTTGGTCTCTTATTATGTACTAAACATGTATTATTTAGAAATAAGCATGGACTAGTTTAGTCTGTGATGGGAAAAAATCACACCTGAAGGGCATTGTCAAGTTTCCATTTTCCAAAATGTCAATGACAATGGCCTTGTGGTCATATGGATTGGAATCTCAACTTGTGGTTTTCTGCTTATCCCGTTTCCCTCTCCACTGTAATCTAACGCACAAAAAGCTTTAAACAAATTAGCAAAATTTATCAAATATTGATTTGAGAGTAATTAAGACAGAGCGAGAAAAGGAGAGACAACATATATATGTAAGTGATATCACCAGGAAAAAGTATAAATTACATAAATTAATTCATTTGGCATTTTATTATTCCACTTCTTAAGGTTCTTAAAAAGTATTCAAAGATTAAAAATATTCTTTAATAAAATATTTGTTTTCTAATAAAGAAATCAATTTGTAAGCAGTTATATTTTTTCTACAAAAAAATCGTATACATAAAGGTATCAATAATATTTACATATTTCAAGCACAAGGCTTAATGGGTATTGTGAATAAAGCAGTATTAAAAAATTACTGCTACTTCTTTGTATTATAGATATTTCTGAATTGGTCATCGCTATTAATATGACTTTTCATAATAGTTAAACTGCAGCTCCGGTCACATGACTTCCACTGTTCAGTTGACTGGCTCCAAAAATATTTTTTACTGTTTTTACATTTCTGGCTGTTATTGACAATAACTCAGAAAGTAACATTTCAGCTAATAACAACTATTTATCTTGGCACACTAAACACAAAATGATATGAAAGTGGGTTGAATTTCCCTCTATCAGTCTCCTCAGCCCTCTATTACCTCATCCAGCGTAACGCAACATCATTTACCGCTGCACTTCAATGAAAACAATGACACCTCAGTCCCGTTTCAATATAACTGTCTGAACAGCATGACGAACACGATTGTATGGAGGGAATAGACTGGCACGCTGTAATAGTTACGACTCGCGGGCGCAGAATTAAATAAATCTCGGCAGAAATTGAGAGAGATCGAGGCAGAGAGAGGGTGAGAGCTCTTCGGAGGTGTTTGCTCACTGGTTTGCTCTCACTCGACCACAGCGTGAGAGGCTGTTACGCCGAGCGCTGTTAATAAAGACAGAGCCAGTGCGGAGAAGTGGCTCGCACACACATGAACGGACCCGCAGCGCTGTCTAAAGGGCTGCTCCACTGACCACTTCAGCCTCCTTCCCCCCAGGCCCGGATAATAGGACTGCTCTCCAAACACATTATATTCCGTGGCAGGCGGCTAACATGAGTGCCAGGAGAGGCCTGTACTCTCCACTCCCAAGTGCCATAAAATTAGAATGCAGACACTACACTGCGCTCAACACACACTCGGCGAGCATCTCTCGCTCTTACACAATCTCATTATCTGTCCTATTCGTTATGTGGAAATGATGTATTCTACACTCTTTCCTCTCTCGCTTCTCTTCTTTACACCTTTTCTACAAGCACGGATTTGGGAGCAAATTGTTGACCTTTGCAAAAACACGTGCAAATACATACATGTGGTGAAATATGATGCACCGGTTCGGACGACAACTCTGTGTATTTATATCAGTTGCCATGGTAATGATGTTTTATAAGCATCAGCACCATGCCAAGAGACTGTTTCATACGACAACTGAGAGTTGCTGTCAACGTGGAAAGAAAGATCGAAGACTAGAAGTTTTTCCTCACTGTGTGACAGTAGGAGGGAATATATATGACAAAGGCATTTGGAGTATTTGTACTAAACTGCTGACTGGTTCACTCGTTAATTACTCACTGCAAAGAAAATTGCACATAATTCCCTATATGGGAAAAGTAAATAAAAATCAGGTTATAAAGGGAATGATTAAATATTACAGTCCAAAAAACAGATAGATATATTATATGTTTTGCTGTTCAGACTTAACATCAACTAATAGTGGTTGCATATTTTGTCAATGTGTCTGTATACATTGACATATACATTTAAGCACTGATAATAATAACTAACTTCAATTAGTAAATAATTTTTTCAAACCCAATTAAAATATTTGCATTGTTGGAAAGCAGCTTAAAACAAAATTAGACAGTGGTAACTGTTATAAAAAGAAATGAATAATGATAAAAAATAAGAAAATAAATACACAATATGTGGTATTATATTAGATAAATTGAGCATTGATGAAACATAATATTTCAGAATAGATTGAAGGAGCATGTTACAAATTTGGTTTAGACTTGTTTAGATAGTTGCATCTGGTAACATTTTTTTATAATTTTTTAATGGTTTTTTTCACTTCCATTTTTTAGCATATTTCACATAACTCAAAATGATTTGCCACAATAATTTCCTAAAATATTTTTTCACATTGTTTTACTACAAAATTGTAATTTAAAATATTTTAATTTATACTTGAAGCAGTCTATAAAATCTGTTAAATTGTACTATCTTGAAATAAACCCTATGAAACTATGACACCGAAAGAATAAAATGTTAAAAGATGTTAAGTTTTATTGTTAACACTAATATATAATCACAATACACATTACTGGGTCATTCGTGGTCTGTTGGTTAGAGAGTTGGACTTGTAAGCAGAAGGTTGCAGGTGTGTATGCCACTGTTAGCAGACAATGACTGAAGTGTCCTTGGGCAAGACATCTTACACTTGTTTGCTCTGCAGTGATGATTGGCAACTGCACAATACTGTAAGTCGCTTTGGATAAAAACATCTGCTAAATGAATAAATGTAAACGTCTATAAACTAATTAATAAATGCGGAAAACTATTTTCATTGTCAATTCATATAAATGTTCATGCAGAGTGAACTTCTTTATTGAATCACAATATTAGTGTACATATTTTGCCACTTTGGAAAAAACCCTACACTCTTAAAAATAACAGTTCTTAAAAGCTTCACAGTGATGTCATAATTTTGGTTCCCCAAATAACTATTTAGAAGAACCATCTTTTTCTTTTAACCGAAGAGTCTCTGTTGCCACAAGGAATCTTTTGAAAAACTACAATTTTCTTCAGATTTTTAAGGTTCTTCATGGAACCCTCCAAACCAAAAATGTTGGCATCACGAAGCCCATTTATATTTAAGAGTTTAAAGATTTTTCAAGAAATTTTCTTCATTTTTAAAGAAAAAAAGCCAGCAAGCACCTAGCACACACTCTTAATACTGGTTAAAACAAAACCATAGATGCCCTTAGTGTGCAGAGCTGTAATAAAGACAAAGAGCTGCTACTTATAAGAATATAAAATAAAAGATACAAACACTGCACTGCCACAAAGGATTTTAGAGATTTGCTTGTGTAGATAAAACCCAATTACAGCCTTCGAGCATTAGAGAGGCAAACATAAAACAACTGGTTATCTTCCAATGATTTACAGGATTTATCTACAGGATTTTTTTTGCTTAATTATCATCTACCACACAATTTCCATTGAAAGCAAGAGAAAAAGATGTCCAGCTAGCAGCCTCTAATAAACTCTCTTTTGGAAGGGGATTTCACCTACTGTTGCAATCTCACCCTCTTCAGTCTGAGATATGTCAAAGTTAGAGATTAAGAATGGAAGTGAGGTGACAGACTAAACCACTTTCTCTGATATTTTTCTCCATTTCTCTTTCACCCCATCGCCGGTGCACATTTTGACAGTACATCAAAGTGAAACTCACCCGGATGAGAACCGGAATGCCGTGCAAAGTAATAAATTGCAATGGATTGAAATAAATTGGGATGCAAAATTGTCCATTTGTCCACTTGACAGGCAATCTTTATAGTTTATGAATAGATCTTTAATTTTGATAAAATTATTCACATGACCGAAAACGTTTTACGATTACGCTCAACCACAAATTTCAATCCTGTATGACTTTTTCTTTTTTAAAACATTTGAAGAATGTTGACAACCAAAAAACATTGGTCCCCATTTGCTTCTACTGTAACGAAAAAAGAAATTCTATATCTAACACTTTTCTAAATATCTTAACCAAAAACTGACATTTCAAACCTGTATAATTTTTTTTTAAAACACAGATAATTTGAAGAATGTTTGTAAACAAAAACTGTTTCTTTGCTTCTACTTTATGGACACAATGCAAGGTAATAGGGACCAACGTTTTCTAAATATCTCAACTATTGTTTTTTGCTTAAAAACATAAAAGAAGATATTTTGAAATCATCAAAATTGCCAACATTTTTCAAACAACCTATTGACATTTCAAACCTTTTTTATACCACAAATACAAAAGAAGATATTATGAGGACAAACCCTGATAGTCCCTAATCAATGTATCTACTGTATGAACACAAAAAAAAGGCAAAGTGCCCAAAACTTTCTCTGGACAACATTTTTTTAAATGTCTTTTTTTTATTCTACATAAGCATGACAGCTGCAGAATTAAATGTCAAGTTGGGAGGGGTGTAAAAAATAACATATTTTCACTTTAAGGCAAACCATCAATTGAAGCACAATCTTATGTTTAAAAATAAAAGCAGCATAGCGGCAAACTGCCGTTTACGAAAAGAGAATATTATTACGGAGGACAGCATATAGTAAATCGGCTGGTCCCTCTCTTCAGGAACACCCGTCTTTTCTCCTGACCTCCCATTTCAGTTAGGTACCTCTCTACTTCTTCTAGGAGTCCTAATTATCCCGAAACAATTAGCACCAATTTGCTGCCGTGCTCCCGCTGCGAGATGAAGAGAAAGCTCTCCTTCCTGTTTTGTATAAGATTGAGAGAGGAAGTGGAGGTCAGGAATTGACAAAAGAGTTAATTACAGAACCTTTGGCTATTTCGCTTCTTTTTGTAATTTCAGGTAGGCTAAAAGATGACACAAAAGATTGAAACACAGCGAGACACATTCACCAATCAAATAAAGAGTCACAAAGCACTCACAATTTAGTTTTCTGAACTTACAATCATGCATTTGACAGGTCTTTTGTCCATAGAATCGAACCCTGACCTTGACGTTGCGATGTTGAGAGACACAAATGCCAGCCAACTTGAGGTCAAGTTGAACTTTGCATACAGCAGACATACGTGTGATTGATTTGTGGTATGTGTCACAGTTCATGCGTGATCTCTTTCAGCAGATGGCTGGAGGAGTTAGGACCAGACGCTTAACAGTATCACTGGCAGGCAGCTACATGTTTTTTTTTCACAGAGAATCGCTCTATTGTAGTTTAATGGAGCTGTTTCACCATACAGTAAGCATTAAGCACTCTGCAAGACGTCCTGCAGAGATATCCCAACATGTTATTTGTCCCAGCGACTCGATTTGCGTTTCTTTGTATACAGCGGGATGATATTTCAAGAACAGATGGTCGGGTCAAACGTACATCTCAAGAACTGGATGTGACTCCGTCTTTGAAATGATGATAACAGGTGAACAGATGCCTGAGCAGAGTGTTCGTAATGAAGCACATAAGCGAACAGGAGGTACTCGGTAAGCTTGCACGATTTAGCAACTAACCAGCTAGTTTAACAGGAGGGATCTTGCACGAGTTTACGTATCCGTGTTCTTTGTTGATGCGCTCTGCAGTACTTGTCGGGCAAACAGCACTTTGGGGAGATGCAGACAAACTAAGCCACACAATTTCATTGGGTTATATTCCTGTGAATTGCTTTTAATGCCCTTCAGACACGAGCAGACGTGAGTCTGCATCAATACACTTACAAAGCAAGCATGATAATATTCAATATTCAGCTCTCACAAAAAGATTGCTACATTGAAGAACTGATAACAGAATGTGGTTTTAAATTAAAATGATTATGACAATTTGCACAGTTGAGCTAAAAATACACAATATTGATTTGGACCTGAAACGGTCGACATGAAACTTTCTGGGTCTAAGGGAGAATACTAAACCAAGCAGCATCAGAGCAACAAATAATGTTTCTGCACACTTCAGAGCTATTTTCTCAATTGCTTTTAAACAACTGGTTTCAAGGTGATTTTATTGGAAGTCAATTGCCCTCAAGTTCACAGAGCTGTCGAAGCAAAGCAACCACAGGTGAAGTTTATCATGGTAATTTAAAAAAAAAGGTTTGACGAATAGCTGTAAATGCTTTTGTAATTTGAAGAAATTGGAAGTATTTATGAGTTCATTTTCATATCTGACTTGTAAAACCTAACACATTTCTTAACCAAAAACTAGATTAGTGTTTCTGAAGCATTGAAGAATAATAAAGTCAGTTCCTTGCTGAGTGTAAGTGGGGTTCTTTAGAGTAGTTTTCTCAATGGGGACGCTCCAGGAATGTTGGGGGGGGGCACTAAAAGCAAGACTTTTGAAAGATGGGCGTCAGGTTCTAGTTAATAACTGGCAAACAATTTCTTTTATTATAAATTATTTTATGTGACTTGGCCACATACACCAACTGACATGACACTTCAGCAAAAGCAGTGCTCCTACCTCATACCCACAAAATTCTCGAATCCGGGCACTATGCTCTTTGTGTCCCTAAAGATAAAATCTATCTTATATTTTGTTAGCAACAGCAGTGTAGACTTTAAACGTTAAAAAAAATTAACGTACAAGAACAAGCGGCAACTAAGCAACGATTTATACTCTTGTGCAGAGACCGTCCGAAAACATTGTCCCCTTCAACTGTATAAAAAACTTTTAAACCCTCCAATGAAAGGCAATGGAGAGTTAAAATACATCTTTTCAGTGGGAACATAAAAATTACATACACACAGTCAAATCGCAGAAAGACAAACGCATGCAACTTTTTTTTCCGTAACACAGTGTGTAGGCTACATCAATTTTAAAAAGGAGTATATTATTAAGATGGATTGTGTTTATAAACTTTGATAAGAGCTCTGATATCGGTTGCTTTATGTTGCCATGACAGTAATCAACATTGGGGGCAGACTTAATGTTTAAATCAAGAGTATAAAAGTTGAATATGTACATACAATAGAAATGATATACAAATTTCTACACTTGCGGTTTATTTGTTAGAAACATGAATCTGAAAATTCTGAGGTCACTGTAATACCAGTGGTTGTCCTAAACAGTCAGGCACTACTAGTGTGTGTTGACCCCCTATGAATCACAAAAAGTTAAGACGCTTTGATCAAACATGATTCCGCTTATCTTCTATTTGTTCAACATGTTATATAAAATGTTAAAATAACCAGCTCTGAACCCTCAAAAAGGCATACAAACAACAAGCAAACAGATGCAAACATAAGGAAACACTCTGCCTGTGACCTTTAAACTGTGAATCTCATTGAGCAGCTGGAAAAGGTGATCAATGACACGACTACCGACAAAGGCACTTAATAGGTATTTTACCTTCTTCCCCTCTCCTCACAGTCCATTCTAATGGAGTCTCCCGGCATGTGAAGAGCAAAGCTGACAGTAATCACATTTGTCTGTGCTATAAAAGTGCCCGGAGATAAAAGCGTCTGAAGCTTCCCACACTTTGACCAATTACAAAGCAGGAGAGGGAGAGAGGGCAAGACCTGTCCACTTTATCATTATCACAGCGGTCTCATTGCAGTGATCCAACGGGCATGGAAATAAAGTGGAGATCACTTGTGTGTTTAGACACTTTGCTATTGTGAGAGGGTGGAAGCATCAGGCAGGTGTGTTTGATGTTGGAGTGGAACGGGACGCAGCAGGTAAAGCACTTCCATTAAATAGCGTCTGTCAGCAACCCCGATGAAAAAAGTCAAGCATAGTTCTCTAATGAAAACCCACTGAGCAAAAACTTCATTAAAATGTTAATAACCGTCACGCTGAAACATTGTTTTGCCATCGACACCGGCTCCAAATTTGCTTGATTGACTAAAAAAGGGGTTTTAGACAACTACCAATTCTCCTCTTGAGAATATGTTATGCAAATGACTGCCTTTTCTACAATATTTAAAAATCTATTCAACCTATCAATTTGGTTTATACCTGGAGATGTGTCGGTAAATAACAACTAAAATTGTTCAAACCACCTAAGGGCTCGTTTACAGAGTTCTTGTTTTTCATTTGGACATTTGGTTTTACAAAGTTGCACCTTATAACCAGGAGGTTTGGACAGCCCCAATAAAATGACATGATAAACCAACTGGCTTTACGTCATAATGAGGGACAAAATCCAAGTTATGGATGTGACATATTTATTAAAAACTTGAAATATAAATGTATAAATGCATATATAAATGTATCAGCGATATATTGAAGCATTTCTTTATATTGGCCCAAATCCAGATGATTGATTCCATGAACTAATATGGACAAATATGAGTCCATATTAGTCCATACACAAGTTTTCCATTATAAAAGAGAGAATAATTATATTGATCTAGGAATAAAATATGCAAGCAATGCAGTGTAGTGTAGTGTTGTGCTTTTAGTGTGCTCATTTATGACAAAATGGGCCGAATGATTTGCCTTTTAACCACTGAAAATGCTTTAAACCAATTATTAACATCTGGGCAGAAAAGTGAAAACCTTCTGTAAAAACTTTAAATTTTTTCATAACTTTTTGCCATCTTTTTTTAAGTAAATAATCCACAAATTAATTTTATTCAGTTTTTACGATTCAAATCATTCATTGTAAATATGGATTTTTACCTGACTTGTTATACTTATTTCTCTTTCTCTTTTCCGACATTAAAACATAATATTATTTATTATCTGAACTCAAATGCGATGCAATACCAGACATACCAGATGCATCAAAAAAGTATGTATTTTGTATTGAGTCATGAGATGCATTACCAAACAATTCCTAACCTTGCAAAATAAGGCATAAATAAGTGTCCTCTGTGTGAACTTCAGCCTGTACAAAGTTGACACCTGTATCCCACTGACCATCTTTGAAATGAATGCTAAAGAATGCCAGATACAAGTCCAGATTTCATCACCTATCATCCAACACCTGACCTGGTTTCAGAAAGTGAAGAAATCCCTATGGCAATGTCACAAAATCTAATAGAAAGAGACATATAAAGAGGTTTAAATATTTAAACTATGTTATCTGGGTATGCATACTTTTAGCCATGCTAAAAAGTATATAAAGTAAGCCTATCAAGACACCTGTCTGGACATCCAAAGAAAACTATAACAGCATTCTAGAGTTTAAGCCTTTAATATTGGACAACTCAGACACAAGACATGGATGGATGAAACTGTGATCAATTATTTAGACGGAGTTTGATATGAGAACTGAAGGGAATATTGTGCAATCCATCTAAAAGCAAAACCGTGACCTGTGGAAAACAAACCTGCGATCAGTGATTAGAAACTAATGTGAGTGGATTAAAAGCATGTGAGCACAATAAATTTGTGCTATTCTGGGCAGTTCCTAATCTAATCTTGAATTTCCGTATTTGATACCTGCTGTTCCATTGATCCTAAAACAATCCTTTGCCATTTTCATTAATTTCCATGGAAATGTCCAAACATTTCTGTTAATCAAAAATTCATTAGAGTCAAAGAGTAAAAAAAGGCCTCCTGAGAAATCCTCTTTCAATTTCAAGCCTTTCAACCGTTCCCAGACTCTCAGTCTTACGCCTTACACTCTTTCCTCATAAATATTTAAGCATGGAACCAGGACACTGGTATTGTGCCACAGGAGGTATAGAAGCGCGGTTCTTCTGCATCGATCAAATAGGTTCAGGCTAAATAATTAAAAGCTCGCACTCCCCGGACAAACCAGCGAGGCGACTGGCGGCCCTCTCCGTGCTAACAATGGTCAGGGCCCAATTACATCTACACATGTGCTTTGTGACCTTTTCGTGTTTGTAATGGAGCCAGTAATGTCAAAAATAACCTCGAACAAGTCCCCAGACTGAGGCAGCCTAAGGATACCCGGGGCAGATAAGGAGGGAGGAGTTCTGCGGGTCCCGGAAACGAGGGGAGGCCAATTCTGCGCTCCGTTGGTTCCTGCATTTGACGATTTGTTTTGGTAAGCACGGTGCACGCTACTCACCGCAGCCAGAATGCTTTTAGTTTTAATCAGAGAGGAGAAAGACTTGCCTGAGTACACTAATGAAATGGGGAGCAGCTGTGCTCATGAAAGCGCAGTAGCCACACATTTAGCGTGGCAGAATGTCTGCCAAAGGCAACTGTATGTTTTCAGAAGGGAGAGAAAATGTGAGAGGGCATTACAAGGACGCTTTGGCCCATATCAGCTGGTTTTAAAACATTTTTTGAAGAATTTCCTTACTTTTACAAACAATGAATGTGGAAAGTTTGTAAAGACAGCAAAAGACCATGTGATGATAAACAAATTAAAATCAGATAAAGGGTAGGAAACCTATGCCCTATTTCTTATTAACTTTTTTAAGCGTCTATCCTTTTTGAATATTAAACACATATTTCCTGATATAGATTTACATTTTATCATAAAAATGACGTACAAGTTTAATGTTGTTTGTATATACATTTTATTACTTTTGGTCTTTTATTTTTACCGATACAATATAATTAACAATAGAATTTAACAAACTGTTTTTTCATACATGAATTATACAATGAAATATCAATATGAAATGATAATAATATAAATTAAATAAAATATAAATTGTTATGTTATTAGCCACTAGCCAGACTGGAATTAACAGATTACCGGAAGGAAAATTTAGGTGATACACATTCATCTGGTGAAACTAAAGTAAAATCCTTGTTTCTTAATGCTTTCCTGAATATACAATAAGTATAGAATATAATAAGTAAGTATAATAAGTATAAGTGTAATGTTCGATCTCTATAACATTTGTTTTCTGCCATTTATTACTCCATCGTTTTAGCAAATGTGTCCATTGTCTATGATTTCAATGTTTAATCAGCCTCAAATGAAATTGAAAGGAGACTCTGATAATATGATGACTTTACAAGGCAGGATTTCATGAATACATTTAAGATCCATTCTTTCCAGTAAGTTATTTCACAAAGTCATCAAAGTCAGCATGTGGCTACAGCTCAAGTCATGCTGTTAATAAATTATTTCAACTATGTATTTTTCAGACTCCTTGTCTTTACAGTCATTCTAAATGTGCCTCTATAAATGCACCTTTTCTGATGTTAATAAGGGGTATGTGTTATGCCTTACACTTATAAAACCACCTACACACGGACTCAACTAGGAATAATTGAGTCTAACTGAAGATATTACCAGCCCTTTTTCAATGTTTATGAAAAAGTACATTCTTTACGCTTTATTTACAGTAAAACAGTAAAATAGATGACCACTGCATCTAACGATTCTGTTTCTGCCTGCCAAAAACTTCTGTTAAATGCCTCAATGTATGTTAATGTTAATGCAACTAACATCCTAAAGTATGTTAACTTTTTAATTTCAAAATCCTAGTACATTGGAAAAAACTATGGCAAAGTTTTGCCTGCATTAGTAAAGCTAAATAGCAGAAGTTTCGATGAATAACTAAATGTAAGTATACGTAAAACATTACATAGGAAATAATAAACCTATTAATACTCACATTTTAAGAAAAAAATTTTTTTATGGTTTATGACTAAGAATGATCACAGTGTTGTTTTGGTAACAACAGACACTTCCATTTTGAGAAAGTATGTCCCAGGGCATTCATACTGTTTTGTACTGCACTAAAGTTTATAAACTTTTCCACGACAAAAGCTGTACATTATCTTAATTCATGGCATAAGTAGGTGAACTGGGACGCAGCACATGTTTCACCGTGAGGCATCATTGGCAACGTAAACGAAACATACCCTACGTCCTAGGATTCAATACAGGTAGGGAAAAGAAATATGAGACATGAATAATTCGAAACCTCAGTATGCAAAACCAGCATGTTTTATGACTATCCGTAGCGAGATGATCTATAGCTTCCTCTGTGATTTGTTATGGCCATCGAACGGACACTTTTCTATCTCATGATGCCATGGATCAAATTTATAAAGTGAATCAAATATACATAGTGGAAATCTTTAAGACCAATACATGTATATCAAATAGTGCAGTTTTCACTAATACCATTTATAATACTAAACTACTGTTTCAAATAAGTATTTGATCACTTGAGTCAAAAACTAAAAATTGGTACAGAAGCCTTTGTTGACAATAACAGAGGTAAAACGGTCCCTGTAGTTCTTCACCAGACTTGCACACACTGCAGGAGGGATTTTTGGCCCACCCCACACAGGACTTGGGTCTTAAGACTGGCTAGGCCACTCCAGAACCTTGATATGCTTTTTACAGAGCCTTGGTTTTCTTGGCTGTGGGCTTTGGGTAAATGTCATGTTGGAAGACCCAGCCACGTCTCATCTTTAATACTCTGAGGGAAGGTGGTTTTGCCCAATATCTCACAATACATGGCCCGTTCGTCCTCGCCTTAATACAGTGATGTCGTCCTGTCCCCTGTGCAGAAAAAAAGCCAGATCATGATGCTTCAGCCCCTATGCTTCACTGTAGGTATGGCATTATTGGGATGACACTTATTATTATTCTTCCTCCAAAAAATGGTGAACGGAGTTTAAGACCAAAAAGCTTCCCTTAGTCTAGTCTGAGCACAGGACTTTCTCCCATGACTCCTCTGTTTAATCCAAATTGTCCATGGCAAGCATCAGAGGCTGACATAAGCAGGGGAACTTTCCATGCGATGCATGGTTTTTTATGATGTCTTAATGTGTTACTGAAAGTAGCCTTAGAAACGGTGGTCCCAGATCTCTTCATGGCATTTATCAGCTTCTGTTAAGTTCTGGACTGATTCTTCAGCATTCTTAGCATCATTGATACCCCAGAAGGAGAGATCTTCTATGAGGACCCAGTCCTAGGGATATTGACAGTCATCAGAAGCCGCTTCCATTTTGTAACAATCGCTCCACCATTAGATTTTTTTTCACCAAGCTGCTTGGCAATTGCCCCGTAGGCCATGTGAAGGTCTACAATGTTGTCTCTTGTGCGTTTTGACGGCTCTTTGATTTACCCATGTTGCTACAAATACTTTTGACTGATTTTGGGGGGCACGGGTGGCTTAATGACAAGTAATGACCTCAAACAGGTGCTACTAATTTACAGTCATGAGCAGAGTGTAGCTTGACTACTTAAAAGCAAAACAAGAGGTGTTTAAGGGCAATACATATCTGACTGATAAGCAAGTGATCACATTTAAATAAAACATAAAATTTTTAAAAACTCATACAATGTGGATTTTGTTTTTTCTTTTTAGATTCTACCTCAAACATTATAAATGCATCAATGATGAAAATTCTAGACCCTCCATGATTTCTAAGGAGAACTTGCAAAATAACAGGGTGATCAAATACTTTTTGACCTCATTGTATGTCTTCAATTGCTTTCCTGTTATTCTCACTGTTCATTGGGTTCTTATTTTTTTATTTTTCGTTCTCAGGAGACCAAGCAAACCCAGCAAAACCTGATTCCAGACCCCATCAGCATGTAAAGAATAAGAGATGGTCAGTGCCTGTGTCTCCAGAGACAGTTTTTTCAGGAGACCGCCATGAGCAGATGCAGATATTCACACCGGCCTTCTCAGATTAAACAGGTCAGACTTGTTCTGCGGAAGAGGCAGAAAGTGAATTAGAGCTGCAGGAGGAGTGCTATCTGCCAGGCCTGATATTGATGGAGTCCCTCAGTAAAAGCCACTGGCAAGCGTCCAGCTCTCCTTGCGCTCGGCAACAGATGATTGACTGGACGTGATCCAGCCCTGGCACTTGACACAAAGCACGGCCGATCCGCGGCCCTGGCCGTGGCACTTTTCACTCCAATTAGGTCTTTAATCGAATGAGGACTATAGATTGTTCACAGGGATGTCAGGAATATTGTGTGCTATTAGGAAATAAAAGCAGATTGTCGGCAAGGGTGGCTGAAGGGAATATTAATTTGTGTGGGAAGATTTGCGCTACAGAAACAAAGTCCATTGTAAATAATCAAATTTATGCCTACTGGTCCCGAGACATTTTTTATTAAGAGTGGGTTACATTCTGATTGCATAAGATGATTAGAATATATATACAAAATTTATACCTTCTTAAAATCCCCTGTAGTGACAATCGAATTTTTAATGCTGTTTATATGCTACTATGGGGTTTTTATTTTGCATTTAGACCAATCTTCGTCAATACCAATGCTGAGTAGTCCAGCAAACCAAAGACAGACTCAAAAATTAATTATTTTATGATTTTGACAGTGAAAATATTTGAACATGTTATATTAAAGTTAAACAGTACAATTATTACTTTATGAACTACAGGGAGACTTTGGAACTGTGTCAAACTGATGCATTACAAAAGATGTATACATGTTCATGAAAACCCGCATATTAAATTCTAATCCAAGTACAAATAAAAGTTAATTTTCTATAAAATAGAAGTATGATTATAAGTAAGTAAAGAAAGATTATTGAACTGCATAAATAGCCCTAGTAAACAAGTGCCATTTTGAACATGAAGATCTAGCCAACTACTGGTTCTAAACCACAATATAAAACAACAAAGAACAGTTTAAAGACTAAACATGATCTCTAAGGTTTATCAATATTTCAATGACCTCAAAACCATGGATAAAGACATATCAACTTGTAATGTTTTTGTTAAGTGAGCAACAAAATTACAGAGCACACAACCTTAACCTTAAAGCTAAAAATGATGCGTCCTCGAAGCTGCGTCTGAATTCGCTTATTCATCCAGTAATTATTTATATGGTGAATGCTAAAGACTCCATTATGTCCGATTTCAGACATTGACGTAAGATACGTCTGACAATACAGTCGATGATATTTATCATAATGCTTATGTTACATGTTAGATTATGCTCCATAGATTGTTATAGTAAAAAATCTTTTTCACCTTATGTTTATTATTTTTTTATATAGAAATGAGAACAAAACAACTAATTGTTTCATTTTTTTTACATTTACATTTATTTATTACATTAAAATAAATATATTTAATATATTGAAATATTGAAAAATAAAACTGCTTCATCTACATTTAACATTTCCTTCATTTAATTCATTGATTTTCAAAAAGTAGAAAATAATTGACAACAAATGAGAATAATAAACAAACTCTAAATGTACAGTAAAAAAGACTTGTGAAATAAATAAAAAGCCCCTGTGACCAATATATTCACCCTTCATTTTGATAACAGTCACAAGACTTCCATTCAGAGAATCAGTCAATTCAGAATTAACTTTGTAGCCACAATCACAGCCTCCAAGACACTGTTAACTCTTTACCCTCAATGTAAATTTTCTGCTTTATAATGTCGCAAAAGTTCTCAATAAGGTTTAAGTCAGGTGAAGGCTGTGGCCATGTCAATCGTTTTTAATCTTTAAGGCCTTTACTGGCCAGCCAGGCATCGGAGTACTTTGATGCACGTGATGGAGCATTTTCCTGCATAAAAATTTAAGTCTACTGGCTTGAGATATTTCTTGGTTAACTTCTTACGTGTCTCTGAGAACTGAACACCTCATACTTCTTGATTGTAAAGGTAGGTTATATGTCAGCACTGGATGATAATAGGTTCCTGGTAGCTTCATGTTTGATTCTTTTCAAATCTTTGGCAGTTCATATGCCTCTTTTCTTCACGACACATTTCCGGTGACCCTGTTGACTATTTGATAAAAAAAGTTTGATGGTCCTGTGATCATGCCCCAATATCTTAGATTTTTCAAGAGCGCTGCATCCATGTGACATAGAGTATTGATCTCCTTAGAACTTAGAAATTATGGATACATTATTAGAATTATGGATAAAATTATACATAAATATATAATTAAATGTATATTGATATATATTCGGAAAACACAGTACCCGATATAGTACTTCTACTAAATAGGAGATAGGGGATGAATTCAGTGTATAAAACGATCAAATACTCAAGACATATAGTGGCAGCACCATAAGTGTATATACAAATGAGTAAGTACATGAAAAAGTAAATAAGGGGATATTAAATTTAAATCTATGATTCTATAACTAATTCAATTCATTAAATTAATTAAGGACTGGGGAAATTTGCCTAAAATGCCCATGCATCATATAAACCAACTTTTGTCTTTTAATTTTGAAATAAACAAAACAAAAGAAAATGCTCATTTGTTACTGTCATTATACTTTTTATTAGAGCCTGGAACAAAGTGACAGCCACTTTTATGGTCACTAAGCAGTAGTACCATTAAGGATGTTTCTTATAGATTTAATGTCACTATCTGACTGTAATTATAATCCACAAAAGCAACTTTGTGACACATGAGCTTTAAAGAACACTTTTGAAAAGTATGTCTGCTCAAAGCTTAAAAGCATATCAATTATTTCATTTATTCAACCATCAATAACAAAATTTGCTGTAAGGTTGGTGTAAGCCTCTAATGCCTGCGAGAGAGAGAGAGAGAGAGAGAGAGAGAGAGAGAGAGAGAGAGAGAGAGAGAGAGAGAGAGAGAGAGAGATAGAGAGAGAGGGGGGGTATGAGTGGGGAAGATGGTAGAGGGATAGAGAGAGAAAACGTGTGCAGAAAATTTCAAATTACTGTATGTTTATCATGTTTGATAAGTTGGAGATTAATTCAATTGTATGTTAACACTTTACAAAAGAATACTTATATATGAAAGTACACTAATCTAACATTAACAAATGATAAATATTAAAAAACATTGAAAAATAAATACTGGATGTCATGCAATGCTCTTTCATTTACAAATGTTAATAGATACAACCATACTGTAAAGTGTTAATAAATTTTTATAAAGTACATTTGCCGCAAGCCCACTCTGGAGAAAAGTTTAAATTCTGTTTAATATAAATAATTTATCTAACTTCATTGAAGTCAGCTCTGTAAAAACATTGAGATGAGGTTGCCTCCCCCATACATAGTTTGTAAGATGTTTGCCTTTTACATGTTAGCCCATTTCATTGTCCGACTTCTCATTACAGTATGTGGTATTCCTCTTTTTCTGCCAAAGCTTAAGAATGACTCACAGCACAACTACACCCAAACAGCCTTCTTGTCAAACAACTCATCAATACACGAGTAAACTGTAAAGAAAATCTAAGGAAAATGCATCCTTGAGCTACAAACATGTATCTGAAATATCTGATGATCTATCAACAGTTTCCATCCTGGATTTCAACATTCAAATCTCATTTAGAGCCTTTCTATCAGGTTATTTGTGGATGTTTTGTGTTGGCTTGAAGACATCCCATTACCATAGCAACAGGTGTTTTACCAGTGTGGGGTCTAGCTGCCTATTCACTTTTCTGATCCAGTTCAAAAAGCCAAAGCTACAAAAGCCGCTTTGACATGCAGTGACGCAGAAAATCTGACAGTTCACATGCTGTTGTCGTACAATAATGAGTCATACCAACTACTGAAGTCATTAAAACATTGTTTCTTCACATTTTTGTTTCAAGGGTAAAAATTGTATATGCTTGTATAAATATTCGCCTGTTAGGATGTGTCTGTAATGGGTGGATATACACACATTCATTATAAGAGCAAAAAATCATTGTGTTTATTTTTAAAAAAAACATGTTTGTCCAACTTGGTGTGATTGTTGGCAGCATTATGCTTTAATGTTGTTTTTCCCAGTGATCAAAGGGTTCGGCCATCTCTGTCAGTTAGATCTGACCACCGATTGACCAAATCACATCCAGCCATTTCAATATGCTTCCACCTATTTATTCTAAAAATAATTTACAGTAAATACTGCCAGTTAACAATTATCTTAATGTGATACACTTCAGCAGAATTTGTGATTGTAATTTGGCGGCATTTATTTCTAATGACTGTTGTTAATTAAACCATTTGTATAACATATTTACATGCAAATGCACAACATATTTGGATTCACATATTACAAGAGACCAGTGCTTGCCAGTGGAGTTTTGGAAACCACATCACATTTGGAATAACACATCATTTGAAATAATTTGAATGAATTATTGTGAACCATGAAGGCATTTTCTTAACTTAATTAAGTTTGTATTACATTTGGTCCTTTAATTATAATTCGTTTTTACGTCACAATCTCTCGGATTAATTTTCCTTTGACATTTTGATCATTCTGTTTCAAAAAAAGTTATGACTATTTATATATTTTTTAAAAGTTATAAAAATGAATAGCTTTATTTCCTTAGATAATAAATGCAAAAGTATCTCATATTATGTCATTAAAAAATCCTCATGAGCATTGAGCCTTCTCAAAGAGCCCAAAACTTTAATAGAAGCCAAAGTCACGCAGAAGTGGACGAAGCGAACAGCTTGAGGAAAAGCAGATTGCCGCAAGTAATTCAAGCCCATTTGGCTTCAACTCAAACTGGGCTTAAAAACGACTGGCCCTTAAATATGTCTCGGCAAGTTTTAACCACACAACAATATGTGCTTTAAAACTCAACAGAAGCCTAAATAGACCATTTTAAGCCACGTCTCTATTGCTTTTATGCTGTGAAAATATCCATAAAAATAAAAAACTTTTGGGAAACTCGATATGTAATTTAAAGATCACTTACTTTAATGACACAAGTCATAAAAACAAAAAACAAAGCAATCATCACCATCAATAGTAGAATTTTATGATCATAATATTTTTACACACACGTGTGCTTTTTTTACGTAGGAGTACTCTTACAATCGGCCAAATAGAGCTGGGACATAATTCATATTATAAGACTCAATTTACAGAGCAATCAGGGATTAATGTTCATACCGGTCTATAAATCAGAGTTTCTATCAGACTACAGACCCTCTCAGCATGCTAATGGCCAGTGTTTGAAAGCAGCTGTATTTGAGAGCACCGGACAACCACACTAGAAGAAAACAAGCCCACGGCAGTAATTGCAAATGCTCCGGACCAACAAAAAAATGGATTGGAGGAGAGTGTATCGCATGAATACTGTTGTGGGAGGCGAGGACATCTTAAGTGGCAACTGCCATTTGCCGTGACAGACAGAAATCAATCAGACCTCCATCAGGGAGAAATGCACAAAGACATAAAGCAGGTGCTTTCAGCCCTCGATGGTTCAGATTGCTGTTAAAGTCTCCACCTGCTAGAGATCAGACTCTTTATGTGTGGGTATAGCTCAACTGAAATGTTACAATCTGACTTACAAACCACAAGTGCAAAATACATTTTTAAAAAGAACACACAGAATTCAATATGTGGTGTCATGTTTTACCTTACAATAATTGCTGGGCCTATTCTCGGTGAACTGTATTATCATGATATTCTTCTGGATTTAAAGGGGTAGTTCACCCTAAATAATTAATCTTGTCATATATTACTTTTAGTTATTTAATATATGTGTCGATTAAGACTTTGAACAAATTCTCTACTGTGATCCACAGAAAAAACAACAAATACAACACATACGGTTTGGAACAATAAAGTAACCAAATAAAGCAAAGATGTTCATCTCATGGTAAACTATCAATTTAATGCACATATACACCCCCAGCTTTAAAAGGGCTTTGATAAGTCTGACAGACATACATCATATCTTTTCATCCAAATTATCTTGAAACTAGGCCAACGTCCTCCAGCTAAGTGCAGGTGGAATCCATCTCAGATTTATCCACTTACAAGCAATTACTGAAATACTTACACTGGCCAACTTCATTCATTTAAATGTCATGATTACATTTGTCTTAGAGGTAAAGTGTGGAGGGAGACTACTAAAATGAGCAGGAGCGAGAAACAGATAAGAACAAAAAGAAAGATCGGCCACCGCGCCATTATGTGGAAGATTGCCCTGGAGACCGGTAAGATCTTCTAATCCAACTGAAGTGATCAGCTTCTACTCAAGTAATGAAGCAGTCAGCCATTTTAATGCCTTGGAAATTACAGAAGAGAAAATGGCTATTTAAATGCAGTACTTGACCAGGCTGAAAAATTACTTTCTCTCTCCATTACCCAGACTGGCTCTCACATTAAGCAAAAGGTATTGGCTCGGCGTTAATATCAATCACACTTGCTATGTTCACAGTGAACGTCGGCAAGAGTCATTGTAGTCAGAATGATTGGAGAACCTGACTCACATTACATCCATGTGTAATGTCTGTATAAATGAAGGCTCACAATATACTAGTTGATTGTCATCATACTATTAAAAAACAACGATTTTGAAAAATCTGTTAATACTACAAATTCAACAATGCAATAATTAGTCAACATTTTGTCTTAGGAGCAACTATGGTTACATACTTTCTTTATACATCCTTATACTTCCTAATAAATATAAAAATTCCTTTTATTTTTTATTTTTATATAGTAATATTTTATATTTATTTTATATATAAGTATCGCATTAATATTATTATCCCAAATTATTTAGGCCGCGACAAACCAACACAATATTCTTACACGCTGTTATTTGTATGAATCGTATACATACCTATCTGTAGGAGTTGCTGGCGTGTGGTTTTGGGAGGGGCTTCTGTGTAGAACAATAATAATATGCTTCTGTTACAAATTCTCATGACGTCATGCAGAAAAACTAACTTTTTTAAACTAAACTTTTACTTTAAATCATGGCACCGTTTCATTGGATGTAAACATGGGTAAAATTTTACGTTTCTGTCCTTCTTTTCACAAGTACGATAGTGTGAATCATTTGAGCCTATGCTAATGCCCAAAGCATTCCTTAATTATTATTAGTATCCATTTACAAAACAACAGTGCAGAAAGTCCGATATAAAGACCTGGTTTGAAATACAAATCGGCTTTATATGCGGTGTGAACCAAGCTGTGTTCTCTTTCCCCAAAGTATCTGTGGATGAATATCTCTTATCAAAATAATAATCTGTGACGTCCAATCCAGAAGATTACAGAAGATTTTAAATTAGAATGTCTTAATCTGGATGACCTCTTTATAATCTATTGACAGAACAAAGGTGATTTCAAAATTCCATGCGAAGTAGTGCGAGCTCGCCCAGCGGGCGTAATGCACACAAAGATCTATTGTAGATCCATTTAAGAAAAAGACATCTGTGTTATGAACCTATTATAGTGTGCAACATTAACCTCATGCTGTTAAATGAAAGATCTTTTACACTCATAAACACTAGCAGAAACACTTGCTGGGCATTTAAAATACCACAGGGTATACGTGAAATGTTTCATGGTGGGGGAAGACAGCGTGCAAGTTACATCAAAAAAAGACATTAAAAGCTACGTATTAAACTGGTTTTCCAACATCGTCTCTCTCTGCACAACCTCATGACCCAAAGATGAGATCGTGCGAGTTATCACGGCGTGACAGTATGACCTGCAGAGAGACGTAATGAATGTTTTAGATTCATCAACCTCGTTAACATCTCATATGCGAATTGGTGAAGCATTCATCTTCATGTCTACATTCACAGGCTCGAAAGCGCATCGGGACCATTTAATGACTGGTGTAATCTAAAAAACTCAATTTAAACTTAATGCTAGTAATCTAATTGTTAAGCCTGAAGGGCTCATTACATGTCTAAAGCTGTATCTCGATTAAAAAAACAAACAACTCTTTGAATCAGTTCAGTGGGCTGAAGTCTATCAAAGGCCACATAACTAAACTCACTCTGCACATGCTAAGTGGCTTGACAGAGCAGGATAGGTCTCACTTGCCATACGGAGTTTCGGCATGGACAGTTCTGCAGTTGGAAGGTTTTGCAAGCACGATTTGATCGCCCTCTGGCACGCATCTTTACGGCCCTTCTGTTTCCCAATAATTCACCATTTTAGTGCCAGGATGATGCCAAGAGGTCCAGACCTGGTCCCATTGCAACCAGCTGGCCCTATGACCTGGAGTTTCGCATTGTGGAAATGAGATTTCAATTAAAAAACGCTATTCTAACGAGGTTGTTTCCCCTGTGAAATACCGAAACTCTGTTAAAACAGGGTGAAAAGCTTTTCTTCTTGTAACTTAGATGTAAATAAATAATGTGGTATTATAAATGAAACACATCCAACATTATCTGCTGATGAAGTCAACAGTCAATGCAAAACTAACACACAATCTTATTTGTTATTTATTGGTGGTTACACATATGCTATCTTGCCGTTAAATGTCTTGAGTGTAAATGTTTGTAAGCATGTAAAAGTCTACTTGTCTTTTTTATAAACTAATCCATTTTCCATTTCTTAGGTTACTGGTTGATAGAACATATGCTCGCTTAGGAATCCATAAAGCCTCTCTTACGCGCAAGCGTTTCTGCTGAACAACATCTCCAAAAGTGTGTGAATAAATACATAAATAAGCTGAACTTTTTAATACGCGTATACATACAGTGATTCATGCCAAATGACTTTAAATCAAGGAAATGAATCTTGAGATTGAGTCGCCTATAGGCAGGAGCAGTGGTTTCCCAATGATGTCTGAACAGCAGCATTCTGGTGACTTCCAAAGAGCATCATACTTAAAATGGTCTGTAAGCCTTAATAGGATTAAGTTTGACATGGAAAGTGCTGAAAAATCATTTGATGTTCCCTTAATTTTAAGGTGGCTGGGTTTTCAAGAAAGTAAGAAAGAATTGTGGTCCAGTGGATGGTGTTTTGAATGCATGTGTGCAAGTTTATTGGCTCGAAGGGAACCAAGTTCAGTTCTTAACCAGATCCTTTGCCAATCCCACACCCTGTCGCTTGCCCTTGGGGCCCTGCCTGCCTTCACTGTCCATAAGAAAGAATAAAAAATGTCCAACTAATTTAATAAAAATAGCCAACCTGCATGCTGTAATCTTATCTTATTTTGGTGTGTGAGTTGTAAAGGTCATGTCACCAGAAACACAATCAAAGGACCATTACTAGCAGCTATAGCATGAGCTATAATTTAGTATTTTTTTATAATTAGTATTTTATTCTATGAATTATTTTATAAAGCTTTTAAATTATTTTGAAGCTTAAGAAGGACACCCACTTGAAACCCAAAATACCAGCCTGGGATAAATAAGTGACAAAAATTAAACAAACATTTTTTAAACAAACTTTCCCTTTAAGTTCATCCACAAAAATAAGAAAATTTGGAAAAATAGCATGAGATGGAGTAAATGACATCAGAATTCATATTCTCGGATGAACTGTCTCCAAACCTAATGAAATAATATAACAGCAGGCACCCGTTAACCCAGACTTAACGTTATTCAGGGAAAAGCTGGAGCACAACACTGGGCAGGCAAACAACAGCTCCGCCAATGTCCATGGAGCTTTGTACAGGATTAAATAACATTATACAAACGAGAGGCTCAGTTCTGTTCAGGGATCCGGTCTGCAGGCCATGCAGATGTGTGCCGTAATCCTCTAATAGGATTGCCAAAGTAGCACAGCAAGTGCTGGGCCTCAGCACCTCTGGCCAGGTCTTTATGATGGGTCAGAAAACCACTGATGTAATGTGCCTCTTTCTCTCAGGCACTGCGTTCTAGCACAACCACACTGTGGGCAAAATTATTAGGCAAGATGTATTTTTGAGGATACATTTTTTACTGTACAACTGCAGTGTTAATGGTCAGTAAAAATGTTGACAATGTTGTCCTTGAAGCCTGACATTTAAGTAGTAACAGTGAAAAAAGTTTTGGCTGTCTAAAGAGCATATCTACATGGATACCATTATATGGCAACTATTAGTGTGCAGATTTATTGTGCAATTAAATGAAAAACATGGATTTTCCAGTCATTCTTCTTCTTCAAAAAGTGAATAAAATAAATAAATAAACGAACAAAAAACAAACTAAAAATTAACAAAAAGATTTCTGAAATAAAAGAGGTCCAGTGACCAATATATCTACCCTTCTTTTCGATAACAGTCACAAGCCTTCCATTCACAGAGTCAGTTTCTTGATCTGTTCAAAAATCAACTTTTTGTGTAGCCGTAACCATATCATCCCAGACACTGTTCAGAAAGGTGTATTGTTTACCTTCACTCCTGCTTTAGAAGGGCGCAAAAGTTCTCAATAAGTCAGGTGAAGAAGGCGGCCATGTCGTTTTTTCATCTTTAAGGCCTTTACTGGCTAACCACGTAGTAGAGTACTTTGATACATGTGATGAAGCATTGTCTTGCATAAAATTGAAAGTCGTCTTGAAAGATGTAGACTTTTTCCAGTACCAATGCTTGAAGAAAAGTGTCTTCTAAAATTTGGCAGGAGGTTTGAGAGTTGATTTTGAGTCCATTTACGAAACGAAAAGGTCCAACTAGCTCATCTTTAATAATACCTGCCCATACCAGTACCCTACCTCCACCTTGCTGGCGTCGGAGTCAAAGTGGAGCTCTGTTTCGTGTCCATCAAGAGTTACTCTCATCTCATTAGTTCACAAAACCTTTGTAAAATCTATCTTCAGATATTTCTTGCCCCGTTCTTTACGTTTTGACTTATGTTTCTTGTTCAGTGGTGGTCGGGTTTCTGCCTTTCTTATTTGGCTGTGTCAGTAAAGGTAGGTTGCAGTTGTGTACTATGGCAGCACTGGAGGATAATGGCTTCCTGGTAGCGTCATGTTTCATTCTTCTTAAAACTCTGGCGGTTAATATGTGTCCTTTCTTCTCGACTGTTTCTTGAGACCCTGTTTACTTTTTGCTACAACACAATTGATGGCAAACCCCAAAATCTTAGATATTTCAAAAGTGCAAGTTCCCTGTGAAAACTTAAAAAAAATTCAAACATATTGTTGCCCATTTACCAGAGGAGAACAAACTGCCTAAAAATCATGCACACCTTGATATAAGGTGTTGATCTACTTGGGCTACACTCTCCCTCCTTACACAAATACACATCACCTGACATTCATTAAATCGTATAAGCATTCAGATTTAAACAAGCTAAGAGTTAGAAATTATGGATAAAATGATGATATGGTCAAAATAATCACTTGCCTTATAATTGTACGCACAGTGTATACTGTGTGAAGAGGTTGGCTGTCAGCTGTCTGCTTTGTTTTATTTCTGCATCTCAGATTTTTAACCATGTTTTATCCATGGGAAAGCAATGAGACTGCTCCTGTAGTTCATGGGAGAACAACAGTAAATTTGACGTCATTTTTGGTTCAAAACAAGTTTTTTGTTTGCTGATGTACAACTGCCTACTACTTTAGCAGACTGCCAACAACACTTAATGTGCATTGGATGTTTTGGTAACAAAAGTGCAAATCTGTACATGAAAAAGATCTTTCCTTCATTCTGCTCACACTTTGACTATGCCAACATAACAGATCAAGATCAAATAACATAAAAGTTAAAAAGACATGTGGCACAAATAGGAAGTAGAGTAAAATATGGATTCATAGCAAGGTTTCCTAGTTTTAACAGGCATAGTTAAAAAAAAACATTCCAACCACTGTTCTTAGAAAGCAATAAATCCAAATAACATGAACCACAAACTCACACACACATCATGGTGTAGCTACAAAAATTAATGGAAATTACAGGCACTTCTAGAGTTCTTTATCAAACTACTTCCAAAACAAATCCATTAGCCGCACAAAATCAAGCTGTCAGACTATGTATATTTCTAGTGAGATTGTAATACGAGTGAGACTGATTTGAAATGCAACAGTTTGACTTTAATGAAAAATATTTGAGTAGTGAGGGAATGCCTTGAATATTAAGACATTTTCAGTGAGATTAATGCATAATGAACACAGAACTGACTGATGGAGATTTATGCCTCTATCCTTTCTCACGGCGGACTATAATTTTCACACCGCTACAGCAACAGATGATGACTGACAACCTGCTACATCAGACTTTCTTGTAAGCACCTTAACCCATTTCAGCCCCCACAAAGCTTCTTTTGTTCCGAAATCATTCAGAATTATTTTAACAAATAAATCTGGATCACAAAAATAACAGGAGTATAATCATCCAGAGAGATCCCATTTACTTATTCGTGGTCTTTTGTTTTTATTGTTAACTATACAGACATGGCCCTCATTGCACATCAGTATCCTGACAAATGAATAAGCATTGAGCTTCTAATGGTCTAAACACAACGTTTAATAGGGAATGTAATAAGAAGGAAAGCCTGTCATATGCCTCTTGATTCCACACTAATGCACTTCCAATTAAGGCTTGAGTAATTCAGTCATTACAATTTTTCAACAACAACTGGCCACAGTTAAACAGTTTGCCTTCTTGACTGATGTGTATCATTTAAAGCTCTTTACATTGAATGCTAAATGCTTATTTATATAATGCCAAATAAACCACTCTATCAGTTAAACAGGCCTGACTCAAACTGTCTACACTAATATTTATTTTTAAAACTGCATAATTTTCATTCAATTTTGCGACAAAGTGCAACAAAAGAGAATCGAGCGCATTATTACTCATTATAATGTAAATATTGTCCACATTGGATGCTATATAGAAGACAAACTGTCATTCAAAATTCATATTGACATTTGCTTTGTGACTTTGCGACTTTACAACTAAACAACAAAATCCTTCTGAAAAAACCTTATGCCAAAGCATATTTTTACTTATGTGCAATACAGGCATGTAAGAACGTAGTCCATTAAGGGACATGGTGGTAGGAAAAATGATTGAGGGATGGGAACATTTTTTTCTATCTTTTGCGTTCTCTTGCATATATTATGTTCTCTCGCCAAGATATTTGCGTTCACTCACAAAACGTTTGCGTTCTCTTGCAAAAATGTTTGGGTTTCTCTCGCAGAAACATAAGATCATGCTCCATTGTGAAGTCACTGTGATATCCAAACTGTCATTGAAGCTAAACAGATAGTGTCTGTTTCAGAAACTGCTCACTCATTTTTACATAATGTATGACAGTTTAGTTGACTATATCAGAAAGGAGCTAAAGAAAGCAAGTGAGCGAATTCGGACGCTGATGTAAATAGCATGAGCTAGAGTCCACAGACCCATCTGTAATATTGGATTATTTTGCTGACATTAAACTCAAAGAAGACCAGAAACATCTATTTAACTTTAATGACAGTTTGGATATCACAGTGAGTTCGCAATAGGGAAAGATCTCGTGTTTTTGCTAGAGAACGCAAAAGTTTTGTAGGAGAACGCAAGATTAGAAAAACATTTTTCTCTTCCATTTTTTCCTCCACCATGTCCTTTAAAGTGCTCAGTATCTAAACCCTTTGGATGTCTCAGGGAAGATGAGTTTCTTAAGAAAATGTGTGAAAAAAGTTTGAACAAACAGTGTTTAAAAAAAAAAACTTTCGAACTTTTTCATTTCATAGCTAAAAATACACTGATGTCTTTTTACTTTTTAAAAAGGAAGGAAATCATGCCACATTCAACACAGCAGAAATGCACCTACATGGTGTTATTTTACACCATTGATTTTGTCTAAATCCACATGTATGTGTGCATTCTAATTAAAAAATATCTTACAGACAACTTCTAGATGTCTTGTAGATGTAACTACAGATATTAAATAGACGTCACAAAAATTTATTTGTGCTGTCAGAGGTCTACAATGTAATTTACATTGTTACTGTAGATCAGCCGCTGCACGGTGTCTGCCATGACCTCTCCGTTTAAATGTCTAGTAATTTTTGACATTATTTGGTTTTAAAACCACATTCCATGTGAAATGCTGTGCCCTGCAGAGCCAGAGACAAAATCAGAAACTAAAAACTTAGAACAAAAGTCAATCAAACAGCCATGTTCCAAAAACTGTGCCAGTGCATTAATAAAGAGCACCATGACCTGTCACCTAAATCTCTTTTTCATTAGTGAAATATTACAAAGCCTCAGCCATTTTCAGTAACTATATATATCTTAAATAGGATTTCAATGATTCCTTTATAACCAAGAGCAAGAAAAGCAGGAAATCACTGTTCTTTAAAAGAGTTATTTTCAACTTGCAGCCAGCACGAATAATTGATTGTGTGCTTTTATTAACTTAGACAATATTCCATTAACTCTAAGCCAGAGTTCCTTGTCTGTTCCCTGGGATACGTTAATTTAATAGGATCTTTATGAAGTCTTCTGAGAAAGATGAACAATTTGTACAAATGATGAAACACATCTTGCATTATCTTTTAGGTGGCATAGACTTCAGGAATAAGAGGGATAAGAGTTCAAAAGGCCAGAAGCCTGTTAGAAAGCAAAGAGAAACTCGCACCATTTTGGTTGCATATCACCACTGATCTCTCAAGTATTGCACTTGTATGTTACTGTGGTTGGTCACATTTGGAAAAAAGGAAAAGTTAAGTGGAATTTAAAAAGTAAAATATTTATTAGATTTTTATATTATCCTGTTTGTGTGTTCATTATCTATTTCTGACACCAAATGGTTATATCAAATAAACAACTCAGACCTTATTACTAAAGTTGGACTGTGTTGATATAATCTCAATTACCCTTAAGAAAATACACATGAAAGCAGTGCCATGTTGCCATGGCGAACGCCTTCGAAACAACCGCATGTGAAAGCAGGCGAGGCATCATAAAATTGTTGGTATTGTCTCAGCATCATGCCGCATTTGATTCGACCTTTTGTATGAAGAGTTTTCTTGCTCCTTAGAAACAACGAAAATGAGAAAACCAATCAGTGCATCGGCTCAACATTTAAGCTCACTGGCCATTTCATTTAGTTCAAAGGTTCATTTACTTCAAAGGATTCAATAAGAGAGAGAAATCAAATGAAATGCTGCATTAAAAATGAAAACCCGGCTTTACAGTCTGGCATTCAAGGCTACAAGTAAGCCTGACTTAATTCAAAAACCTGTTCCCAGCTCTAATGAGTGCTTAACAAATTAAGCCAAATGGATTTTCTTGATTTACAAGCCAACACAACAGAATCATATCAAATTCTGAAATAAATGTACAGAGAAGACCATATTTAATTGTCACATATATTACAAGGGCTATTTAGGTAGTTTTTAAAATTTCATATTTCCTTGCAGATTTCAATTTACCTGTCTGTTGTAACAATACTTACGATCATTAGACGACAAAAGGTCAAAGTGGTTTAATGACAGCGAAAATAAAGCAAATAATGGTAGATTTCTTTATTTTTGTTTCTCTTAAAAAGTTTACTTATGAAGTCATTAAACTTCTAAGTTTAAAAAATATAAAAACTGTAATAGAAATAAATTATTTAAATTTACATTTATTCATTTGGAAGATGCTTTTATCTAACATTATCACTTGGCCACTGTACAAGGCCTCTTTAAGTTTTATCATTTAAATACTTATTTTTAAATCTGTTATTTTTTATTAAGATAACACTTAGTTTTATAGTTATAGTGATAGTTCACCCATATATGAAAATTGTGTAAATATTTTCTTACACTAGCCATTTCACACATGAATGTTTTTTATCAAGAACACAAGAGAGGATTATAATGATAAAATTGTGACTTAATCTCGATGCAACTTACCAACTTTCCTCAAAATATATTCATTTGTGTTCTGCATTTTTGGGAAAATTTTGATTGATTTGATAGATTTATTTGGTTGACTTTTGTGTTTTCTAGCTTTAAAACTTACAATGACCATGGATTTATCCTTAGTCCATTTTTACCCCTTGCATAGTACTTAAAATAACAGAAAGATGAGGATGAGTTGCACCAATCGCATAAAAATTTACATTTACTTTTATTAGGGATGCAACGAATATTCATCCACCGAAAAAGTTGGACCAAACGATTTGTTGTGTTGATGCAAACAGAAACCGTGGCCTGCAAACATCGAGATCTCTATGAGAGACGAGTCTTCATTTCTGCTCTCCTTCTTCTTCACTGTGTGGTACTCCGTCTCCATGCGAGTTCTCCGCAGCCATCGCGGTCTGGATTATTTCTTGTGCGTGCTGCTTTATTTCCACAACCGAGTGATTATCTTCATAAACATGATCAAGTACAGTCATGATAAAGTGCAGAGGATCCAAATACATTCCAGTGAACAGAAGGAGGCAATAAGAGAGAGTATGTTTAAGACCCACTGGTGTGAAGTGATCTGGGAGCTTGTGATCTGCATTATATGCATCCAGTTCTTGCTTTTGCGCAAAGATGCAAACTTTGCAACATGTGATAAGTGCTGTTGCACACTTTTTAAAAAGAAAATGTTTAATTCACAATAATTCGGCTGCCCAGGACACATTTGTTTAATGTACACATAAGTTGGGTAAAGTAAAACAACTTGTTTTAAATTATTTTATAATGTGCACTGTTGCAATGTGCTCAATACATATTTTCATGATATGTAATTGATTTATTCTTTGTATTTTTTATATAAATCTATGCAATTGCAATTCCATTATTACAGTCATAGCCATAAATGCAATGGTATTATTAAATGGGATAATTTGTTTGGTGTTTTGGTTTTGGGCCTTGGTATCCTCTTTTTACATTTTCAAAAAATAATTTTTATTTTGGTGCATCCTTAGCTTTAATCCAAAGCTCCTTGAATTATATCCAAACTACACATTTCTACTTGGGTTTTGAACTCATGAGATGTATTTCCACACTTTCTTTGAACAAAACCATCTACTAAATTAACAGCATCACTTTGTTCCTACACACAATGGCCTCAACAAAATACTACTGCACCGTGGCATTCACTTGTCTCTCCAAATAACACAAGAGGGTTACCATGAA